>CM036768.1:19727300-20943967 GCA_020796225.1 Arion vulgaris
TAATGACGAGCCGCCACTGAGTAGTAATAGTATTATTAGAGGGTTTCTGTGCCTTACTGGTTAAGCATTTGCCTTGGACACCGAAGGTCATGGGTTCGATTTCGATCGTAAGTTCACCAGTTGCTTTTTTTCCAGAGACCTCAAGGATTGTTGCTGGAGCACTACATGTTTCCTGAAAAGATCACACTTGAAGGATCTAATCTTCAAGTACCTCTGACGTTGACGAAGGCTCGCCTGCTGGGCGGGGGACACCAGTCAAATGGTAGAAGCAGGCCTTAACTCAAAATTCGGTCAAAAGTGACATACCAGGCGTCATGGCTAACTTCTGAATTCACAGCAGGCGAACGCAGAAGAATAAGTTGCCGGGGCTACGGAGTTCTGCTTTGTGCAACACTCTCGGAAGGTGGCTTACAATTTCTGCGGAGAGGGACCAAGTCTGATTTTGGGGAAAAAAAAACCGACGCATTGAAGTAAATCCTTTATATTTAGATCATTTAAGTAATATTAACCGTTTCGGTGCTCAGTGCCAACACACCGGCTTGTGGTACCTCTGAAGATGATGCAAACGAGTATATGGCATTTTTCATCTTTACAAATTGTTATTTGGCAAGTGTGTAGCTGTGACGATAATTGAGTTTGCGTATTGTTCCTGTCTTCAAGCCCATCCATAAGTTTCTCTTCCAAAGATTATACACCATAGACGCTCAGTCTCCCAAGGTATATGTCGAAGGGTGTGCATCCATCGACACACTGGATAAACAGTGGTATTATTCTGTCCCTCAAATATTAAGTTTCGACTATAGATGGTTTCACGATAAGATATAGATTGCGATCGATCGATTCAGACGGCCTGACTGACTGGAAGAGAGGCGGAGGGGATAGAGGCGGTGGGGATAGAGGCGAGGGGATAGAGGCGGCGGAAGAGGTGGCGGTATAGAGGCGGCATGCATAGAGGCGTCGGGCATAGAGGCGTCGGGCATAGAGGCGGCGGGCATAGAGGCGGCGGGCATAGAGGCGGCGGGCATAGAGGCGGCGGGCATAGAGGCGGCGGGCATAGAGGCGGCGGGCATAGAGGCGGCGGGCATAGAGGCGGCGGGCATAGAGGCGGCGGGAATAGAGACGGCGGGAATAGAGGCGGCGGGAATAGAGGCGGCGGGAATATAGAGGCGGCGGGCATAGAGGCGGCGGGAATAGAGGCGGCGGGAATACAGGCGGTGGGAATAGAGGCGGTTGGAATAGATGCGGCGGGTTAGAGGTGGCGGGATAGAGGCGGCGGGCATAGAGGCTGCGGGATTAGAGGCGGCGGGATTAGAGGCGGCGGGATTAGAGGCGGCGGAATTAGAGGCGGCGGGGATAGAGGCGGCGGGAATAGAGGCGGACGGACCCACGGACGGACAGAGATAGAGAGAGATCGAGAGAGAGAGATAGAAAGAGAGAGATAAGAGAGAGAGATAGAGAGAGATAAGAGAGATAGATAGAGAGAGATAGAGATAGAGAGATAGAGATAGAGATAGAGAGATAGAGATAGAAAATAGAGATAGAAAGAGAGAGATAGAGAGCGAGATGAGAGCGAGATAGAGAGAGAGATAGAGAGAGAGATAGATAGAGATAGAGATAGATAGAGAGAGATAGAGAGATGATAGAGATGAATAGAGATGAACAGAGATGAATAGAGATGAAGAGAGATGAAGAGAAATGGAGTGATAGAGAGATAGAGCGATAGAGAGATAGAGCGATAGAGGAAGAGAGGTAGAGAGGTAGAGAGGTGGGTAGGTGGGTAGAGAGGTGGGTAGAAAGGTGGGTAGAGAGGTGGGTAGAGAGGTGGGTGGGTAGAGAGGTGGGTGGGTGGGCGGGCGGTCGGCCGGACGGACGGACGTCAGACAGACAGACAGACAGCCAGACAGACAGACAGACAGACAGACAGACAGCCAGACAGACAGACAGACAGACAGATAAATAGATAGATAGATAGATAGATAGAGATAAATAGAAGATAAACACACATTAACAAAAAATGTCAGTAGACGTGAAAAGCCCCCATTAAATAGACTTGACCCGCGTCGGTCCACTAAGTTCCATTAAAAGAGCAGAAAGTTAACAACCCAGAAATGAAGATAGTGCTCATTCAATTCACGCCAGCACTGAACTTTGAAACGCAACTAAGAAACTTTGCAAATGATACCTCATCTAATTCTTAATTTCCCTCTACCAAATAAAAAAAAAAAAAAAAAAGTAAAAACAAAAATTAGAATTCTAAAAGCCAAGCGCATCAATTTATCCCCTGAGCTACAATTTTCTTTATTTTCTTCCATCCAGGAAGAATCCATCGAAGAATAATAAAGTTTAACCGAGCGTTATTATCTTTCATACAGCGGCCGTGAAGTGGCATCTATACTCTACTTGAGTGGACAAGATGGCGCCTTCCACCATTGAAAATGGCGCCGTCCATCAAACGGAAATAGCCGAAGGTGCGACTGTCAAAACATCAGCTTCAATCGTAGGACGGATTATTCCAGCATTCATTTATCTGTCGATTTCAAGAGTTGCTGTCGAATTCACGCTCACCTAGAAAAGCAATAAACTGAATTCGATCCTTTTGGGGCTACAGGGAATTGGAAAAGTGAACGCTTGGCAGGATGGTGGGTGAATCGAACTTACCGATAGACGTCATTCTTGGCTGAAATACGAGATTGAGATATGTTTGTTTGCATGTCTTTTCTGTCTGACTTATGTCTGTCTGAGGGGGACTTCTGATATGTATGTCTGTGTGTGTGTGTGTGTGTGTGCCTATAACGAGTGTATCTCTTTTAATGTCTCTCTTAATGTGTGTGTGTGTGTCTCCTCTTTAATGTCTGCTTATGTTAATGTGTCTGCCGCTCTTAATGCGTGTCTGCCGCTCTTAATGCGTGTCTGCCGCTCTTAATGCTTGTTCGCCTCTCTCAACGTGTCTGACACTCTTAATGCGTGTTCGCCTCTCTTAACGTGGCTGTCACTCTTAATGTAAGTCTTCTGTCTTTCGTCTGCCTATCGTATGTCTGCATGTGTGTCTGTTTCTCTTAATGCATGTCTGCCTCCGTTAATGTGTGCCTGTCTCCATGTTTGCCTCTCTTAGTGTGTGCTTGCCTGCATGACTGGCTCTCACAATGTGTTCCTGTCTACATGTCTGCCTCTCTTAATGCATGTCTGCCCATCTTAATTAGTGTATGTCATAAATATGTTGTTGTTTGTCTCTTCATAATGTGTGTACGTGTGTGTCTCTTTTAACGTTTGTGTTCTTATGTGGGTGGGTGTGTTTATATTCTTATGTGGGTGGGTGTGTTAATATTCTTATGTGGGTGGATGTGTGCTTCCTTTAATATATGTGTGTTCATTTTTTTCTCTCTTAAACATTTCCAGCAGACTTTTCAGACATTGGGGTATGGTGTGCCTGTCACTACACATTTCTAGGACTCTAGTCTAGGACACATCAAACGATATGAGTGCCTAGAGAAGATAATTTTAGAGGAAATGATGCCTAGAAGAAGAATGAGAGGAAGACCTAGAAGACGATGGGTGCAAGATGTCATTGACGATCTAAGAATGACTGTTGCTGACGCCGGTCAACTTGCACAGAACAGAGTTTTTCAGTACTGCTGTCATGGGAGCCAAGTTCCGGAAGGGACAAGCTACTTGATGATGATGAGTCTGCAGGAATAACGAGGATCAATACTCTTAAAAAGGTTAAATAAACCACTACAACTATCTTGGCACAGACATATCTGATGAAAGATTCCTTGAGGGTGATTAGAACCAGTATCTAAAAACTGTCGTTACTTTCTGTAGTAGCACTTTTTATGGCGGTGAAGGAGAGCCTGTGGTATTTAATGGCCGCATGGCTAGTGCAGTCGTCACGAAGCTGTTCAGGTTAGGATTTTTCCTTTATGCCCACAACAGAAACAAATCCTTGGTCTTAACCGTGGAATTAACATGAGTCTGCCCTATGGGAGCCACGCTCTAATCCATTCGGTCAGAGGCTCCTCTAAACATAGGAGCAAGAATCATTACAGAAAAATCAGTCTTTGCAAGATGGATACTATCCTCATGAATAAAGAGATACCAATGCCGTTATAAAGATAGTGATGTCGTTTATATAAAACATACGCGCTGATATATGCATGTAAAACATGGACATTAACAGAATATAGATGAGACTGCAGTAAAAACTATATATATATTAGTGTAGTAAATACTGTAGTTTTACAAAGTGTAACAATTTGTCAAATTACAGTACTTTGTTATTACGTGTTTCGCCATTCAAATAGCTTTACTGCAGTCTCGTCTATATTGTATTGCTCTATATTGTCATTGTTTTTGTAATTTGTAAAACTACAGTACTTTATTATTACGTGTTTCGACAATAAACAGACTAAGCTGAAACTATATATGTTAGTGAAGATGTCCTTTCTGAGAAAAATGCAAAGAATATTATAAATGGTCTAATGACTTCGAGAAACAAATAGAAAGCGCAAAGTAATTGAATAAATTTGAAGTAGATAGACGGTAAAGATGTGTATATATGAGAGTATTGCGGAGTTGTTAGTGCCTTTGCTATATAGACCAGCGTTCCGTGGTTCCAAAACTTATATATGGTTTTTGTGGTATTTGGAGATATTTTTTGGATCACAGCGGTCTTCGTACCACAGAAACAATGGTGGACCACAATGGTGGACCACAATGGCCCTCAGCTTGATTAAAACTGAATTGGGTGTCACAGAAACACCGGTGGTCCACAACGGCCCTCGACTGGATTCGAACTGATTAGGGTATCACAGAAACACTGGTGGACTACAATGTTAGTGTAAGAAAACTACGCCTCAAACACCCTACTCAAACACCCTACTCAAACAAACACCCTACTCAAACACCCTACTCAAACACCCTACTCAAACACCCTACTCAAACAAACACCCTACTCAAACAAACACCCTACTCAAACACCCTACTCAAACAAACACCCTACTCAAACACCCTACTCAAACAAACACCCTACTCAAACACCCTACTCAAACACCTACCAAACACCGTCATATAACACGCTATTCCCAAACCTGGGAGAAAAGTGTGCAGCCTACAGATATTGAAGTATTCCACTATCGTCTATCTGTATGAATGCGATGATAATCTCCAGGTCTGTGATAACCACAGGGGAATCTTTCTTCTGTCAGTCACTTGTAAGATACTGGCTCGAGTTTACTAAATCGCTTAATTGAGACTGAAACAGAACCTACTACCGTAGACCTGATGTGGCGTCAGAGCTGGCCGTGGTTATTTCCCAATTAGAGAAGAAATGTCAGGGGCAGTAATATATTATTTATATGATTGAATGATAATGCATCATTAATGCACTTCAGTGAATAAATATGTGTGCTTCGCTCCGATCTCTTTCTTACACAGGAAGATCTCAGTGCCAGTGCATGGACTCCGTAGCCCCGATGTCATTTTGAAAATGGTGAAAAAGTTTTTGAAATCTCGATTTTAATATAATTTGTTTCAACGAATTTGGCCCGGGCATTGGTTTCCAACCTACTAGTATCTATTTTAAGCTGCTTCTTTGATATGCTCAACTTGAACACAGGACCTGTGTTTTATCGTTCGTCTCCGAGAGGACTTGCAACTCCATCTCCTCTACACTAAACCCAGGAATCTATAGGAGAATATCCCGATCGTTCATCGCGGGAAACGAACCAAGTATCATCGAAACGAGAGGCAAGTACATTACCCCCCACGCCACCCACATAGACCCCTGACTGTCTCGATAAAAATATTAAGATAATTTTTCTGTTTCTGATATCTTGTTTATTTTTATCCACAAATCTCTTCCAGTGGAAGAATCACATTCTAAATTTAGCTTCACGAAACACGAGGCGGCTTCCCCTATGAATAGTTTATCCATTCTCTTTTGTTTCACAATTTGAACCATTCAATTAGAGCAGATTCTATATATAGATTCTACGATACTGTCCTAGTCCTGGCTGTGCCTAGTCGCACACAGTGCGGCTATCCCGCAATCCCTAATCAATAATTAGGTCAGGGCATGAGACTTATTTTCTGTGACAAGAAGTGTCACCAAGGCAGTGGTTTATGTCAGGGAGGTAACACAACAAATATCACTTTAAATGGTAGTCATCTAGCACAAGTTCAAACATTTTACTTTCTTGAGTCCCTAGTCAATGTTAGCCTTTTTCTTGATGACGAAATCAACACTCCAATAGGTAGTACAGCTGCTACGTTCGGCAAACTATCAACGAGAGCGTGGGACAACACAACATTAACACTGCAGGCGTAGATTCAAATATATCGAGCATGTGTAAATAGCTCTTTACTATATTGCTCAGAAACATGGACAACCTACTCAAGGCGACTTAACATCTTTCACCTTCGATGTCTTCGAAAGATTATGAGCATCAGAGCTATGTAAGAATAACCAACTCTGAAGTTCTGCAACCTGCAAACTTGTCTTCTATCATGGGTATGCTCAGCAGTAGAAGACTTAGATGGCTAGGGCAGGTGAGAAGTAAAGACAATAGCCACATATCACAACCGGTGTTGCTCTGTGAACTTTCGGAAGGGAAGAGGCACAAAGGCAGGCCACTGCTTTAATTATGAATTTTTCTCTCGATCCGAAGAAATGGGAAAAACTAGATGATGACCAAGTTATGTGAAACACACAATTATGCATAAATGTAGAATCTTTTGAAAAGAGACTTAGCGATGAGCTGAAAGTCGAGAGTGACAAGCGCAAACTCAAAAGCTGTCACAGTAAAACATTTGTCAATTGACCCTCTGTAAAGACGAAAATGGCTATATAAATCTAGCTACTATATATATATATATATATATATATATCATATATATATATATATATATATATATAGCCTTTTCGTATATATATATAGAGAGAGAGAGAAAAACGAGTCACGACTGAGATGAAGTGTCTACGCAGAATGATGGGGTATCAAGAAGAGACGGGTTTAGAAACAAGAATCAGGACACAAGTGGCTACAACATCAGTACTGAACTCGTCAAGAACAAGACATTAAATGGTTCGATCACAAAAGTACATTCCAACAGACACTTCGCTATAAAGAGCAATGTTACTCAATACAGTGGATACAAAGCAAAAGATTGTCAGAAAAGGTCTCTCAGATAAACAGATGAAGTGAAAAAACATTTATAGGACACAAAAAGCATGTTCTATAAACTTTCTTATCATGGTGCAGTGAGATAAAACATATATATATATAATAATATATATATGTATACAATAACAATCTTGGATTTGTAGTGCCAATGTTGTATCAACTCTAACATATGCCAGCGACAGTTGGAAAATGACTAAAGATATAGAAAGCAAGTTCAATTCATTTGAAAATAGATTTCTGTGAAATATAATTAACATCAAAATAAACGATTTCAGGAGAAGTTATGAAATCAGACAAATGTCTGGTCAACCACTAGTAACAACTGTTATAAGAAGGAGAAGATAGAGATATGTTGGGCATACCTTGAGAAGAAGTGATCAAAGAATACCAAAGCAGGCATTGAAATGGGAAGCAAACGGTTCAAGAAAGAAAGGACGCCCTAGGGAGACCCTGAGACGAACGTTGCTAGAGAGCAATAAATATCGGACTTATTCTATGAAGATTGAGAAAATTTCCCAGGACAGATTGGTATGGAAAAATTACTTGCATGAACTATGTAACTATAAACGTTACGAGAGAAATATACATATGTAATAACAATGCTACAAACGGATTTCCTATTTAACAACCTATCGTTTTATTTTTAGAACTTTTGAAAGTATTAAATCTAAATATAACATCACGGTACCAATAAGGGTAACCCCAACTCCTTTCCCCTTCATGTATAATCGCACTTTTATCACCCTCTCCCAAATGTCTGCTTCAACATTAACACATTTATAGTAACCGTTGAGATCACGCAGCATTTCCAGATAATCACGTTACCTCCCATGAGCCTTAGCGTCACTAGGGGCCGGGAAATTGCTGGTGTCTGAGACTGGATAGGAGCAATAACTTTTGATCAGACTTGGCTTCAATATTTCCACTTTGTAATGAATTTGACTATTTAAGCGTGAGAGGTGGCAGAAATGTCCCCAGAGAAAGTGGATCACACACCAGGTGGTGTCTTGGAGACAGACGTAAGGAAAGAATGGGTGGTGTTCAAAGCTAGTTAGCATATATATCTCTGCACTACGTGCACTTATAATGGTGCTCTGTCCTTTTCTGCTAAATTAAAGATTCAGTAGTATTTATCTCGATCTCAGCTACATTGAAATCTTGGATATCTGGGAAAAACATCCATATCGCTCTACGTGAGAACAAACTAAACGTATTTGAAGCGAGAGGCGGGCACCTTACATATATGCCCCAAAGAGACTCTACAATTATTAACACATCAAGTATAACACATTTTTTTTTTAAAACTTTCCGAAGCCGTTTTCAGACCTTAAGGTGTCACATCACATTTACAGCTCCCTAATTTTTCAGGACGTAGGATGGCCAATTCGTTACCTCATGTGTGGAACCTCATGTGTGGAACCTCATGTGTGGAACCTCATGTGTGGAACCTCATGTGTGAGAACTCATGTGTGGAGCCTCATGTGTGGAGCCTCAAGTGTTTGGAACCTCATGTGTAAGAATTGAACCCACAACTCTTGCGTTCGAGTCGATAGTCGGTCGTTTATGCATTAAACTAATCCGTTCCATTTAACGTTAACTACCAAGAAATACAAAAATAAATACTTACCAGAAATTAATCTTTTGTTCACTTTTCCTTTCCATGAGTAGATGAACGTACTCTTGTACTAACGTAAGCATTGCACGACCTCAAATACATTACGGTTCCCCGGTTTCCTATGAGATCTGCTCTTTGGACTTCACACCTACAAAGCAAATACTATAAGCACTACGCTCACAGCTGAGTAATACTTGACAAATATCGCATGAGGGACGCGAAGCGGAACTACACAGAACGGATAAAACATTGATCTTTGAGAAGGGAAGAAGAGTTGCAAAAATCGAATCGCATATTCCCGAAACAATGCTACTCAGGTGCATACATCCTTTAGACAGGTACGTGAAGATCTTTGGAAGCATACAACCAAACATCAGAGAAGAAAAGTTGGCAACAAAATCTAAAATCTTCTTCTTCGCGTTCGTTCTTCTGTGCGACCAATGTATTGTAATATGTAATTGATCTTTGACAAGAACACCAATCGTTAAAGCAGGATTTCCGATTTTCTCCTACGGGAAATGTTTTGAGTCTGTCTCGTTGACAGTCAGTCCCTCACACTTCCCCTTCCTTCATGTGTACAAGTTATCTTTAATGATCCGTTTACTGGCGTATATTTCAGCTTCGATCTACGCCAAAGAAAGGCGGTGGATCTACGCCAAAGAAAGGCGAAAAATCGACTTCATTTCACCGAGTGTTCCCAAATATGCCCGTCCCTCTCGGCAGAAATAGTACACCACCTGCGGAGAGTGTTGTATAAAGCACAAATCAGTAGCTCCAACCACAATCATATGGATCTCATGAAAAAATTGCACACGTTACTCGGTTTAGATTTGAACCTACAACTTTAAGAACGCCAGGCAGACAAACGTTGCAACCATTTCGCTACAGATATCACCAAAATAGAAAAACGAGGAATTGATAATCAAATAATAACAAATATGGATTATATATATTTTGTCTGTGTCAGATTTTATTGTGTTTTTTTGTTTGCTTTCTATTGTACATAAGCATATATCCTAGCCCGTTGTTATCAATACAATGTCTGTCCGCCAAACTTATACAAAATAACATTTCTAATGTCAAAGTTGGAGATTATTGTGTGGTTCGATTGGGTGTATTTGTAGCAGAATCGGCTCTGTAACGATTTACAGAATAACAATATCCAGTTCTAACATTGTCTGAAAATGTCGAAATTGATTCTGTGATTTCGTCAGAAATGTCAAAATCGACTCTGTAACATTGTCAAGAACGTCTGGCCAAATGGGTTAGAGCGCAGACTCCCATTAGGGAGACCCGGTTCTATGCCCGGTAAGGTCAAGGAGTTTTATTCTGTCGGGGACATAAAGAAAATCATAACCTGAATAGTTTCGCAGTGACTGCACTAGCCATGTGGCCATCTCATTTGCCAGGCTTATGCAACCCCACCCCCTGTTCTATACCACCATAAAATGTGGTATTACACAGGAAGTAAAATTATGGTTTTTTTGTTGTCCTTGTTAGAAAATGTTGAAATCTAGTATGTAATATTGTTAGAAAATGTTGAAATCTAGTATGTAATTATTAGAAATGTTGAATCTAGTAGTAAATTGTTGAAAATGTTGAACTAGTATGTACATTGTTAGAAAATGTTGAAATCTAGTATGTAACATTGTTAGAAAATGTTGAAATCTAGTATGCAACATTGTTAGAAAATGTTGAAATCTAGTATGTAACATTGTTAGAAAATGTTGAAATCTAGTATGTAACATTGTTAGAAAATGTTGAAATCTAGTATGTAATATTGTTAGAAAATGTTGAAATCTAGTATGTAACATTGTTAGAAAATGTTGAAATCTAGTATGCAACATTGTTAGAAAATGTTGAAATCTAGTATGTAACATTGTTAGAAGTTGAAATCTAGTAATATTGTTAGAAAATGTTGAAATCTAGTTTTGTAACCTTGTTAGAAAATTAGAAAACTGTGACATTGTTAGAAAAAAATCGTTGTATATTTTAGTGTTATTAGTACACTTGTTAAATGTTGAAATTAAAAATTGTTAGCTTAAATCATAATATTGTTTTTAAATCTAGTATGAAAATTTGTTTTTGAAATCGAATCTGTAACCTTGCTAGAAAATACAGATATCAAAGCTGTGACATTCGAAAAAAATGTGCATATCATGCTTCGTGTTCTTGTACATTGACTAATGTTGAAAATTAAAAATGTGTAGCTTATCATAAGTGTTTTTTTGTCTAGGCTATCAAATGTCTTTTCATAATTGAGCACACGGAGCCTCTTTCAAGAACCCTAGAGGAAGCAACGGAAGTAACGAATATGATCAACAAATAAACAAGGAACAACCAATGGTTGCATTTGGTTGTGTCCGTAAGAGCGCTCGTATTGCTAGGCTAGGCGATTGGTGTCGTAAAGACTAGGGTAAGTGGTTCGAGTCCCGTGTTTGTCTAAATGTTTTTCGAGGCTCTTAATACCTGTTCCGTGTTTATTTGTTGATCATTTTCATAATTGACAAAGTTATTACAGAAAGATGAGTACCGCTCAATACACTGCTCCACTATGATACGCACTGTGTCGATATTTGATCCTTGCCATGGATAGGACACACACCGAGAAGACAAACCCCTGACAGCATCACGAGACAGGCCTTTGGATGATAGCCTAAGGGTAATAGAGATAAGGGACGACCAATGAACACCTGAAGGCGGGAGTTAATAGAAGGACTGTAACAAAATGTGAAGAGAGGAGAGGAGATGGCATTGAAAAAATGGTCTTGAATAGGAGAACTTGAAAGGCCTTGAATAGGAGAACTTGAAAGGCCTTGAATAGGAGAACTTGGAAGGCCTTGAATAGGAGAACTTGGAAGGCCTTGAATAGGAGAACTTGGAAGGCCTTGGTTGCGGACCTATGCTTCCCTATGGGTAAAAGGTGAAGAAAAAGAAAATGAAGCTTGCCATGAACACCTCCATTTTAGATCCGTTATGAATTTATTGTCCGATTCTAAATGTTATGTGCCGTGCAAGAAGTGAAGCAATTCACTTCTGCTGTCGCCCGAGTGGTTACCGGTGTCCAAATTGGAGTGTAAAGAATAGAACCACTGTTACCTGCCACGCATGTCGTAAGAACGTCTAAGGAGGTTGAGCGTGGGGCGAGCTACCTACCCCACACCGTAAAAAACACTAGATGGCTACAGAACGGAGAGCGAACCGAGTAAACGCTGGCTGAAACCGGACACATTGCTGAAGGATAAGCGCCAGAGCTCCAACTAGCGCTGAAGTGGTGACGTAAAACACACCAATGCTAAGGCTGCATGAATCAAATTTCTACATAAATATAATTTATGGGGAGATCTGGTACATCGAACTAGGCGGTGATCGCGAGAGAGAGAGAGAGAGAGAGAGAGACTATGTAGTATCATTTCCTTGATAAAGGCATTTTGGTCGAAACGTTGTTGTGTATCGTTATTATTTTTGTAAAACTACAGTACTTTGTTTTTACGTGTTTCGATATGAACACCTGCCAAACATAACCTTTCTATTAAGTTCTCAATTCTAATGTATATTCAGCGGGGATACAGATTTGTGACTAACTAAACAGATTATCTGCAAAGGAAGAAAGTATTCCTAATACTAAACTAATATTTGTTTAGCTATTATGCTATTATCTTCTTTAAATATGTTGAAAAATAAAACAACTAAAAACAGTATAGAATGTATTGGTTATTGGTTACTAAACTGACGTCATTGCACTCCGGGCAGACCCATAGGTGCTCAGTCTCCCCAACAGATATCGAAGAGTATGCATACTGATGGTTCCTGTGGCTCGCTGATTAAACACACCTCTCACTCTGCCTCTCAGGCATCCAGTTCGACTTGAAGAACGGGTAACTCCAAACTGCTTAAATCACTATAGTATTTAATTAAAGTATAGAATGTAACTAAGAAGGAAACAAAGATCAGAAAAGTGAGAGCGTGTATCCTTTGGCAACGTTTGGGTGGAAAGAATGAACATTTAGCAAGGCAGTGGAAAAACATTGATTGATTGATTGATTGATTGATAGGACCATCATCATTGCACTTCGATGAGTAACCACGTGTACTTCGATCCCTTTCTTACACAGGAAGATCTCAGCTACAGTGCATCAACTCCGTAGCACCAGCGAGGGTCCCGGCGTAATTTTGAAAATGGTGAATATATTTTTGTAGGAACTTTTATTTTTAATTCTTACTAACGAATTTTTCTCGGGTAGCGGCTTTCCAGCCTGCTTTTCTGGATTTCAAAATCGAGAAGTGGGAAAACATGTACATGCTTTTAAATATGTGTCACAGAAGAATCCTCTGTATATCATGAACAGAGAAGAGAACAAAAAGATCTACCCAGAAGGATCTCAAAAATGGCTAATAAATTATTTGAGCATGACGGCCACAGAAGTAGGACGGCCACAGAAGCAAGATGGTCACAGAAGCTGGACGGCCACAGAAGCAAGATGGTCACAGAAGCTGGACGGCCACAGAAGCAAGATGGTCACAGAAGCTGGACGGCCACAGAAGCAAGATGGTCACAGAAGCTGGACGGCCACAGAAGCTGGACGGCCACAGAAGCTGGACGGCCACAGAAGCTGGACGACCACAGAAGCTGGACGACCACAGAAGCAAGATGGTCACAGAAGCTGGACGGCCACAGAAGCTGGACGGCCACAGAAGTTGGACGGCCACAGAAGCTGGACGGCCACAGAGCTGGACGCCACAGAAGCAGGACGGCCACAGAAGCAAGATATCTGGCGTATGAGATAAATATTCTGAAGGACTATCGGGGTAGCAAAGTTCTGCTTAGGACAAGCTACTTGATGATGATGATGACGCTGAACGCACGCAAGCAATACTTGTCTGAATAAATGATTGGTTATTGGTTACTGAAACGACGTTATAGCACTTCGGGTAGAACCATAGGTGCTCAGTCTCCCCGAGCAGATGTCGAAGGGTTTGATTGATAATAGTTTGATTGATTGATATGGTTATTATCAGTGCACTTCGGTGAGTTACCATATGTGCTCGGATCTATTTCTTACATAGGAAGATCTCAGCGGCAGTGCACGAACTACATAGAACCGGCCAGGGCTCCGGTGTCATTTAAAAGATGGTAAGATAATTTTAGGGATTTATTTTTTCTAATGAATTTTGCTCGGGCAGCGTTTTTCCAGCCTGCTCTTCTTGATTTTGAACTGCCAAGGGTTCTTTTACGTTTTCAGATTGAATACGGGACTTTAATTTTATCGTCCGTCTCCGTTAGGGCTAGGAACACGATCTCACCAACACTGAGATCAGGGATCTCTGGAAAAATATGTCGATGGCTCCACGAAGGAGTGAAAGGGTATGCATACTTATAGTTCCCTTGTCTCACTAGTTAAACACACTCATCTCTGTCTCTGTCTGTCAGGCATCCAATTCTCAGGGAAAAGTTACAAAGAAGTAATACAAACAAAGTAAATAACAATTTCAAAAGCACAGTTCCATTCAGTTTCAGTTATGCCTCACATAATTATTTGCACCCCAGACTAAACTAGCAGCCAGTTTTATCGTTGAGCCACTTGTAAAATCAAAGACATGTTTCAGGACGTGTTTATTTCCGTGAAACATGGCGCCCTTAGTTCCGGACGAGTTTGAAACTAGACGGGGACCGTTCGTTGGTTATAAAATACTTATTTGATATGTAGGTCATGGTGTGCGCAACCTACTTCAACCTGACATTTTCAGCAGCGTAACAGTGTATTGGAAA
Organism: Arion vulgaris; assembly: GCA_020796225.1. Classification (NCBI taxonomy): domain Eukaryota; kingdom Metazoa; phylum Mollusca; class Gastropoda; order Stylommatophora; family Arionidae; genus Arion; species Arion vulgaris. The sequence continues at coordinate 19,741,867 of CM036768.1, forward strand.
ACCTAATCATGATGACCAAGAAACATAGTGAAGACCAACATCTATATTTGAATACACAAAAACAAAAATCATGTCAACTGACAAAGCAAAGGCTCACCTAACATCCAAGTAAACAATGAAGAACTCCAATGTGTGAGAGCTACGAATATCTGGGCTCAATAATTAACAATAACGGTGACTGCTCCAAAGAGATCTCAAGAAGATTTGCAATAGTAATCAAGAAGTTAAATACAATGAAGAACATGTGGCAAAGCACCAGCAAAATACTAAAATTAAAAATATTGAGATCATGCATTTTCCCAGTGGCTACTTATGGTTGTGAATCATGGACTATTACACAAAAATTAAGAACGAAAATCCAGTCCTTCGAAACTAAATTCTACAGAAAGATCCTACGAATATCATGGACAGAAAAAAGAAAGAACACTGATGTCCTGAAAGAACTAAATGTTAAAGAGAATTGGCTGATAACATACTATACAGAAAAATTACATACTTTGGTCACATCAAGCGTCACGATGGCCTGGAAAGAACAATACTATAGGGCATGGTCCCAGGACGCAGAGGCAGACCAAGAAGAAGATGGCTACAAGATATTAAAGAAACCATGAACATGACCATCGACGAAGTGGGTGAACTGGCAAGAGACAGAGTGAATTTCAGATTTGCTGCAAAGAGAGCAACGTCCTATAAAGGATACGCACCTTGATGATGAACAGTGTATTGCCATTGAGAGACAACAAATGCAGTATTTGAACATTTACTGAGAATGGAATACAACCAAACACCAATAACAGCATACAATAGAAAGAGATCAAGTACTGGAGCCAAGGGAATACCAAGAAAAAGATGGATAGACAATATCGAGAACACACTAAATAAACTGGAGAATCGGTTGATTTCTTTGTATGGTACCTTGCGACCACGCGGGCTCAACGTATTACATTCTTATGCTTCTTAGTACTTTCTCTTCCCATGCTTTGTAATCTATATGGGTATATGCTGCATGTATTCATGTTATATTCCATTCTTATGCTTCTTAGTACTTTCTCTTCCCTGCTTTGTAATCTATATGGGTATATGTTGCATGTATTCAAGTTATATATTTACTAGATGTTTCATTGTTTCTTTTCCTTTCTATTTCTAGTTTTTATGTGTGTTTTTGTGTTACATTTATTTCGTTATTCGTTTTTATTCCAGATTTTCCTTAGATACGTTTGTATTTGGTCGTCCATTTGTGTTTCATTTTAATTTGTCACTCCTGTTTGTTCGTTTGCTTGATAAAGGCCTTGTTGGTCGAAACGTTGCTGTATTTTGTCATTGTTTTTGTAATTTGTAAAACTACAGTACTTTGTGATTACGTGTTTTGCCAATCAAATAGTTTTACTGCAGTTCCATATATATATACTAAATAAACACGGATATATCACAAAGACGACTCATCTGGCCATGAAACGCAAATTAAAACTCCCACCACAACGCTTAACAACAAGAGTGGACAACCAATTCCATCATCCGCCTGAGGAAAGACATTAGACAGAAGATAGTACACTGTATTACTGCTTATGGTTATTGTCTCTCCCATTAGTGTTCTCAGTGCTTTGAGATTTCGAATCGTGATAACTTATATCGACAACTCACATTGTGTTTTTTGTTGCGATCATCATATAATTTGCCAAATCTCAGCAGCAGCTCTAATTAACTACGTACAGCCTAGAAACGCGCAAGAGTGGTTACCGAGGCCCAAATTTGGTGTGAAAGAATAGAACCACTGATACCTGTCACGTATGTAAGATACGACTAAGGAGGTTGGGCGTGGGGATAGCGACCCCACCTCGTAAAAAACCTAAATAGCTACAGAAACCACAACCAAGAACATTTATAACCCGAGGAAGAGAGACCCCCCACAAGGAGAAACTCATGAACCGACCCCATGAATTTCGCAAGGTGATCGAGCATGCAGATAAGAAAATGGGGGAGAGTGGAGTGATCTGAAAAAGATGGACATTGATATGTTGGTTTGGAAGGCCTTGGTTGCCGACCTATGCCTCCCTAGGAGCGAAGGAGGAGGTAGAAGAAGAAGTGTAGAAACGAACAAAATGCTTTCTCAAATCCAAAACAAGCAAATTAACACATTGACAACCAAAAAGTGAACAAAACATTCTGTTGTCGAATTAATTCTTGTCCATTTATTCAATTATCAGTTGTATGTACAAATGAAAGTATAATTTTCTTATTTCTTAGAGACATTTTAGGAATTGCATATACTTTGATATATAAGTTAATGAACACTTATGAAATGCCAACATAATGCGAAAAATACATTAGGAATGAGTTTGTGTTCATTAATGATCATTCTTTAGACCCTTTACCAACAACACCAGAAAAGACAAGAGTCACCAACATCAACATAAGAGAGAAAGTTGGGGTAGAACCTTACTTGAACCAGAAAAGACAAGAGTCACCAACATCAACATAAGAGAGAAAGTTAGTGTAGAACCTTACTTGAATTACATTGAGAAACAAAGAATGAAGTGGTTTGGTCACTTAATAAGAATACGTCCAAACTCCACAGTATACAGAATCGTCTACAACAGAACATCAGAAAAGAAAGCGAGAGGAAGACAGCGATATGGTTAGATGGCATAACAGAATCCTGTCAAAGAGCAAAAATAACAATCACCCAAGCCACCAGAACAGCGTGAGACATAAACAGAAAGTCACAACACTGGGCAACACCTTATAGCAGTGTGACGACAAAAGAAGAAATAAATGTGTGAAAATTTGACTACTAAATAAATCATGACGCATTCTGCGGCACATGTTTAAAATATACAAAGAAATGTGTGCAGGCTGCGATACTTAGAAGTTAATGAGTTAATCGCTTGACTGTGCCAGCAGCACTCTGTGCTAGAATATTTCCAGGCAACAGCCCACACGACATATTGATTCATAATATCATATATACATAAGGTTAACAAATGCAAAATCAATTTTTTCTCCTAAAAACCATTAAATTAAAATCGAATATTTAATCTCCAAAAAAGAAACATTAAAATTAATTTAAATAATAAGCATAATAAATAAACAGTACACATTTAAAAAAAAAATTTCTGATTCGCTGTTCAATTTCTTCTTTTTTTAATCAAATTTTAAACTTGATGATTCAAATTATTACCTTTTCTAGGTTTTTTAACGTTATATAATGTATGCGAACTGGAGACTGATATGAAAAGGACAGGAAAAATATGGAAAGAATTGAAAGGGATGGCAGGAGAGAGGAAGAGCTGGAATAAGTATGTTGAAAACCTGTGCTCTGTTGGCATTTAAAAGGTGAAGAAGAAGAAGAATGTATGCAAACTTTCACATTCAACTCTTGTCCTTCCATTTCTCGACATTTTCCATACGTAATTTTTACTCCCATTATTTCTGATTTCTCATTGAACCGACATATCAGCCAATCCCAGGTTCAATCTATTATTCAAATTCACTTGAATACATAATTTTATGAACAAAGAAATGCTTCGGACATCTGTTTTGCTTCAGTTTTTTATCTTGCCAATACATGTTCATTTCAGTCTTTTAAATGAAAGAATGTATCTATTCCATGTGGAGCTAGAAGTCAAATAAATTGCTCTTTATAACTTATTAAGAATATCAAAGATAAGGGAACGGGAATCTATGTGTTAGAATCCAATTTATTTATATATCGCTAATGGGAAAGACCAAGAAGATGATGGGTGCAAGATGTCACTGATGATCTGAGAATGACTGCTGCTGACGTCGGTCAACCTTTCATATAACAGAGGTTTTTCAGGACTGCTGTCAGAGAGTCAGGGTTCCGGAAGGGACAAGTTACTTGATGATAATGATTAATGGGAAAGAACCAAAATGTTTCAGACATTTATCAAAAGATGCCTGCGCAGGATTGCCGCTCCATCGAAGCGACGATGACAAGTCTCAGACGTGTGCTGCTGAACCTTTCTAGTGTGTGAGGATGTGACTGTAGAGTCCATTCCTAAAACACAATACCCTACCACAGGTGGGGCATATATGATTAAGATGTTGTGTGGGTATTGTGTGTTCTGTCTTTTCATGCAGCTAGTTTTCTCTGTGCCCCCAAGGTACGATGATTCTCAGCTATGCGGGTTCCTATTGTGTTGTTACAGCGCCACATTTGGCGATCTTGCGCAAGGATTCCCAGCACGTGGTGTCTATATTGAAGCATTTCAGAGACATTTTAAGAGTGTCTTTAACGTGTTTTTTCTGTCCACCAGTAGAGCGTCTGCTCCCTTCAAGTTCGCCATACATCAACAGTTTTGGTGCGTTTATTAGGCATCCGAGCAACGTTACCGGCCCATCTCACTTGGACTTTCTGCAACAGGGTGTTGACGCTTGAGATCTTTGCTCTTGTGAGGACTTCGCTTTCTGGATTTTTGTCCTGTCAGTTTATTTTTAGTATTCTGGGTAGACAGCTTTTGTGCAAGTGGTTTAGTTTCTTGCGTGTCTGCTATCTGTCCATGTCTCGCTTGCGTGCAGCAGCGTGTTTAGCACTATTGCCTGGTAAACTTTCAGCTTTGTGGCTACGCTTATCCCCACCGATTCCACAGAGTAATACGAACTTTCCGAAAGTAGCACTGGCTTTGGATATTCTATTGTTGACCTCAGAGTCTATGTTTGCCGATCTGGATATGATGCTGTCAAACTAGGCAAAGTTGTTCACTAGCAGGAGACAACGATGTTTAATGTTGATGACTGGATCGTAGTACTGCTCATCTACTTCATCTACTATGGTTTGGCAGGATCATAAACAGGGGAAATGTGGGATAGAGCGGGACAACGGCAGATAAAACAAGATAAAAGGGACAGAAGGTGGCGACGGATAGGATTCACACTGAGAATACATACTAACAGCATCACGAGACAGAACCTCTGATGGAGCCCCCCATGGTAACATAGGTAAGAGAAGACTACGGAACATCTGGAAGCGGGACTTGGAAACGGAATGCAATCAAATAGGGAGAGAGTAAAGAGATCTGGAAAAGATGGCCTTGGATATAGGGTTTGGAAAGCCATGGTTGCGAACGTATGCCTACTTGATGGTGAAGAAGAAGAAGGAAGACTGTAGTAAAATTATGCAACAAAGGCAAGATACCAAAACAAGAAATAATTGCTTACTGAGCTGCCATAATAACACTCCGTGCAGGTCTGTATGTACACAATCTCTAAAAGAAGATGGTATCAGTGTAAGCATAGTGATGGTTCGATGTATCAGTGTAAGCATAGTGATGGTTCGGTGTGTCAGTGTAAGCATAGTGATGGTTCGGTGTGTCAGTATAAGCATAGTGATGGTCCGGTGCTAAAGACACACTACATTCTACCAAACGAGCATCCAGCTTTGCTTGTAAATAGTATAATTCAAAACTCCTTAAATCACTGCATAAATTCAAATTAATTGTGGTGTATTAATTCAACAGGCGTTGGCAAAGACGTTGAAGAACGCCACCCCCACTGCGTCCATCTTCAACTACCCATCGATTGGTGCGGTTAACGCGTGTTCACTTTCTCATAGACGTAAACACCCGCACGTCAAGTACAGTTTAATTCATTGATTGATAGGACGGACCATCGTCATTGCACTTCGGTGAGTAGCCATGTGTGGTCCGATCATTTTCTAACATAGGAAGATCTCAGCTGCAGTGCACGAATTCCGTGGCACCGGCGAGGGTCCCAGATGTAATTTTGAAGACGGTGAAGATATTTTTGAAGTACAGTAGATTCAGGTAAGACCTTAACGGTTGTAAACCTCGACAAAACGATAGCCACTCATACCGCTAACCTGCAGTGTCGGGCCTCTCGATGCATCGATTCATAGTTGGACACAACAACAATAACAATGGATCAAGCAACAAGTAGTAAAGCATTCAATTTAATCTTCAAAAAGCTTGTAATTAGCTTAACTCTGCCACTAACAATCTTTCGGAATTTCTCTGTCTCTCGCTGTCTCATAAACCAGATGCCCCACCTCTGCAGCCGTTATGCTCAAATCATCAGTTACATCCTGAATCCATCTTCTCCGTTGTCTTCATCTTCTCCTCTTTGCCTGGATACTTCCTTCCATGATGGTCTACTCTAACCCTTCGTGTCTCTTTATATGCTCAAAATACTTCATTTTTCTCGTTCTTTTTTTGTAGCAACATCCAGTTTACTTTGAGTTCTTTCTGGATAGATCTATTTGTTCTCTCCTTCGTCTTCACCTTTCAGCTCCCAGAGGAGCACATGTCTTCAACAAACTTCTTCCAACTCTTCCTCTCTTCTGCCATCCCTTTAAATTCTTTCCATGTTTTACCTATCCTTTTAATATCAATCTCCAGCTCTCTTCTCCAGGTATGTCTAGGCCTTCCCTTACTCCTCTTTCCTGCGAGTTCAAAAACATTGCCTGTTTTGCAATGCTTCCGTTCGGTCTTATCAATGTATCTCCATCCATCACCAGCGTCTCTTCCTTAGCTCTTTCTCCACTGGTATCTGCTTTGTTCTTTTCTTAGTTATTTCTTCTCTTTTCTGTCCATGATATACCGACGACTCTTTCATAAAATTTATATTCACAAAAGCAAGGTATTCACAAATTAAAAATAACAATTTTCCATGTTTTATGATTGGTATAACATCTTTGTCATTGGGGGCTCAATCATCACATGCACAGAATAAAGCCTGCACAGACTTCACAGTGTGCATGCCAGACAGAAACACAGAGCACATCCTGCAGTCATGTCCATCATACATAATCATCATCATCATCAGGTATCGTGCCGGCTGGCGCTGACGATCCTCCACAAATCTGTGGCTCTGTTGTTTGATATCATCTCAGATGTTGACGCTCTTTCGTGCCATGATGTCAGGCTATCCAAAATGTTCTCTCTGTCTTCCTATCTCTCGTCTCACCTCTGGTTTACCGGTTGCTACAATGTGTTCTAAACCTCTCCTCCTCACCACATTACCGAAAAATGATGACCATCACATATACACCAACGATACGAAACATGGCTTCGTGAACGAAGCAGAGCAAGCTATGGGAACTCTCGAAGAACTCCAACTGACATGCAGCTTCATAGAGGCAACCCATCTCATGGTTTAGACCATAGATTCCCAAACTTTTTCGGGCCCACCGCCCACTTTGCACGACATAAACTTTGTAACGCCCCTCTTCATTGTAACAGCTTACTAACGCCCCCATATATATACATGCTCTATTTTCCTTTAACATAGAACATTGATATATATTTCTGCATACATGGTCAAATTTCAAATGATTATATACATGAAATAGAAAATTGATGAAAAAATGGATCGTGTAAGATGGGCATAAGATGAATTAAATGCAGAATTAAAATTTTTAATGATTATTTAATCGCACAACCACGAAAAAAACTCCCCCCAAATGCTTCTGAACCCACTATCGCCCCTGGAAGGCTTCAGCGCCCACTGGGGGCGCTACCGCCACTTTGGGAAACGCTGGTTTAGACGAACATACGTAACCGAAAGCAAAGAAGAAAAAGAAGAAAACATAACAACTTGTGCACGACGTTAAAGAACGATAACAAAGTGACACCTGGCTAATAGTATATTTCTACACTCCATATAATATGTCAAACATGACACCTGTTTCAAACACAGGTAAGAAATATGGCATTGTGTTAGAGAAGATTCTCGTGAACAATCATACATGTTACCTGGACATATGATCCATAAATGTTACCTGAAGAAGTGGAATGGGAAATAATCCATGCACGATATCCGGAAGTGTGAAATGAATCATACATGATACCCGGACATGTGGAATGACCCATGCCCCGATACCCGGACATGTGGATGATCCATGCACGATATCCGGCCATGTGGATGATTCATACACGATATCTGGACATGTGGAATGACCCATGCTCGATACCCGGCCATTTGGATAATCCATACACGATACCCGGACATGTGGAATGATCCATATACGATCCCCGGACATTGCATAATCCATACACGATGCCCGGACATGTGCATAATCCATACACGATACCCGGACATGTGCATAATCCATACACGATACCCGGACATGTGGATAATCCATACACGATGCCTGGACATGTGGAATGATCCATATACGATACCCGGAAATGTGAATGAACCATGCACGATACCCGACATGGAATGACCCATCACGATACCAGATATGAGATATGATTTATACGTGTTGTTATGATAATTTTCATGTGAAATTTAGAGCTTCTGTATCGTGGAGGTAACTTTCTCGCCTCTCTTTACAAGAGTACTCGGTTTGTTCATCGTAGATATCGTATGGTATCACTTGCGTCAAATTATATATCTTACCACTGGCGTCATATATCGTATGTTACCACGGGCGTCATATACATTATGTTACCACGCGTCATATACATATGGTATCACTGGCGTCATATGCCTTATGTTACCACTGACGTTATATACCTTATGTTCACTGACGTCACATATATATGATGCTGACGTCACATATCATATGTTACCACTGACGTCACATATCGTGTGTTACCACTCACGTCATATATCGTACTTTCCCACTGACATCACATATGCCCTGTCGTTAAATGTTGCGCGTTATCAGTTCTGTCCAACATATGGATAGATCACTTTCAGCAGAATCAGCACGCCACCTGCAGAGAGTACTGCATAACGCACGAGCTCAGCAGCTTAAAAACTCTAAAGATCTCCAGTCACAGATCACCCCCACACCTTCCCCGCCCTTCCTCATAAAAATGAAAATCTTGGCACATACTTTACATGACTTCTCCATCAACCGCAGTAAACGAGTTGTCGATTTTCTAGGCACCACTTATACACTCAGTAGTTTGCCATTTCTTTCTGAACGGTGAGGTCTATTTTTACCGTTTGTAAAATTCCCAAAAATATGCTCTCATCGGAGTTTGAACCAGATACACCTGGGTTGCGAACGAGCTCACTACCGCTTAAACTACAGACTCTCGCCCCACATATACTTCTTAATTCAGTATAATGATATACGATCAATAATCAGCTGTATATCTGCATGCACGTCAGTGCGATCATCTCCAGGGATTTAACTCTTGTTTGTTATAATGTCTGTTTATTAATATGACCTTTCCTGTGTTATTATAGTGAGACAATTTGATAACAATTTGATAACAATTGTCATATCTTAATCTAAACATAGAGTTATGTTATCGTGCCATAACTACGTTATTAAACAAAACATTGAGTTCCCAGTGTCTTACCTGAGAGAGTATCGTGTTTACAAACAAACTGTGTGAGCTCTTTCTTTGTCTTTTTAAGCGTCGCAGGTTTAACTGATGATCGGTTTCCGAGATAGTGGATATGCTTGATATGCTGTAGCATTGCGGAGTTTTAAGATGTCTTTTGTACGCTCTTATAACTGCTGTATTTGGATTCATTCTCACCAGGTGGCCATACCATTTGATTCTCTGTTTTCAATAAATCTAATAGCAGGTGTTGTTCCGATTGTTCTTATAATTTCCTCATTTCTTATATGGTCTCTTCTTGTTTTATTTACTGCTTTCCTCAAGCATTTCACAGGTGGTAATTTTCCTTTCTTGTTCTTTTGTCAGTGCTCATGTTTGGCTCTGGTAGCACAGTGTTGGTATAAAGATTGAATTTATAATCTGTCTTTTAGTCGCTACTGGAATTGCTTGGTGTTTCAAGATTGGGGTAAGTTGGTATGTAATGGTGTGAGCAGTAGACCAAATAATTGTGTAACTATAAGATATGTACTTATAAATAATAAACATATGCTCGATCTTTTGTATGCTTTGCAGAACGTCATCTCTAATCCCAGCCCGACTGACAGAATTTCAATCTGTACTATTTTAATCGTTCGCTTATCGACTCGAACAGAATTCCGCCCGAGTGGTTACCGGGGCCCAAATTGAGGTGTAAAGAATAGAACCACTGTTACCTGCCACCATGTCGTAAGAGGCGGCTAAGGAGGTTGGCGTGGGGCTAGCTACCCCTCACCGTTAAAAAACACTAGATGGCTACAGAACGGAGAACGAACCGAGTAAACGCTGGCTGAAACCGGACACATCGCCGAAGGATAAACACCAGAGCTCCAAATGGTGCTGACGATGTGACGTAAAACACACCAATGCTAAGGCTGCATAAATCAGATTTCCACATTAATAGAATTTATGGGGAGGTCTGGTACATCAGTCTAGGCGGTGATCGAGAGAGAGAGAGAACACAATTTGGTGTGAGTTCAATTCCGCACTTGACATTCCACAGTATGAGAAAAGGAATTGACCCTCCCACCTCCTGCACCGTATGGATAGAAATATGAAGTGGCAGGCACTTCATACCCTGAGAAGGCTACACTTTTGATTCTTAATGTTAATATCCTTCATCGCCATGGTCAAAGTTTCTTTAATTGCTACATTCTCTATCTCTCTGCCTTTTTAACCAGATTGGGGCATAGACCAATTATGCCAAGCCTTGCTATCTTTAGCTATCTTATTCAGCTCCTCCAACTCTTCTTTATGTTGTTGATCTCTGCCTCTAAATAGCTTCTCCATGTATTTCTAGGCATCCTCGCTGTCCTGTGGTTCAAATTGTCACATTCCTCATCTCTTTCTGCTCAGGAACACGCCTTTGCACTTAAAGAAAAGTAATAGTTGATAACTAAAAAGTAAAATAGTTGATAACTTAAAATAAATAGTTGATAACTTTGAAAGTAAATAGTTGATACTTAAAGAAAAAAAATAATAACTTAAGAAAAGTAAAATAGTTGATACTCTAAAAAAAGTAAAATAGTTGATAACTTTAAAGAAAAGTAAAATAGTTGATAACTTTAAAGAAAAGTAAAATTTGATAACTTAAAGAAAAGTAAAATAGTTGATAACTTTAAAGAAAAGTAAAATAGTTGATAACTTTAAAGAAAAAGTAAAATAGTTGATAACTTTAAAGAAAAGTAAAATAGTTGATAACTTTAAAGAAAAAGTAAAATAGTTGATAACTTTAAAGAAAAGTAAAATAGTTGATAACTTTAAAGAAAAAGTAAAATAGTTGTTAAAGAAAAGTAAAATAGTTGATAACTTAAAGAAAAAAGAAAACAGAAAATTATACTTTATAAACAAACAGAAACAGAAACTACACGTAATAAAGAGAGGTTTTACAATTGTGTCAATGTGTGTTTCCGTTTTGTAAGGTAGCAGACCAGGTGCGATATGTGAAAACGACATGACAGGATTCGACAAATGGAAAACAAACAAACGCTCATGAAGTTCTAAAACTGCCAGGAGACTGAAACTCAGGTAAAGACATTCAAGCATATTGTACAGCCATATCCATCTCCTTGGTGGTCTTCATAACCTTTACTCTTCCTCCAGCCTCCCAGTCTTTCAGATTTCTTAAAGTGTCAGTTTTTCTACACTGAGAAATTGATTATATCTTCGCATCTGCGCCAAGGATTCCCCACAGGCGCATATTCACTTTCAGCGTCACACCACATGCATTGTAGCAGTTTCGGTGATTTCGAGATTTTCTTCCATTCACAAAGTTCTACACTATAATGTACTACACTACACTGTACTACACTACAATATACTGTACTACACTGTACTACACTACACTGTACTACACTGCACTGTACTACACTGCACTGTACTACACTGCACTGTACTACACTGCACTGTACTACACTGCACTGTACTACACTGCACTGTACTACACTGCACTATACTACACTGCACTATACTACACTGCACTATACTGCACTGCACTATACTGCACTGCACTATACTGCACTGCACTATACTGCACTGCACTGTACTGCACTATACTGCACTGCACTATACTGCACTGCACTATACTGCACTGCACTATACTGCACTGCACTATACTGCACTGTACTATACTGCACTGTACTATACTGTACTATACTGTACTATACTGTACTATACTGTACTGTACTGTACTATAATGTACTGTACTGTACTGTAATGTAATGTAATGTACTGTACTATAATGTACTGTACTATAATGTACTGTAATGTACTATAATGTACTGTACTATAATGTACTGTACTATAATGTACTGTAATATAATGTACTGTACTATAATGTACTGTACTATAATGTACTACTATAATGACTGTATTGTAATGTACTGTACTATACTGTACTGTACTATAATGTACTATACTGTACTTTACTATACTGTACTGTACTATAATGTACTGTACTGTACTTTACTATACTGTACTTACTATAATTACTGTACTGTACTTACTGTATTATATATACTGTACTGTACTATACTGTACTACTATACTACAATATACTGTACTACACTGTACTATACTACACTGTACTACACTGTACTACACTGTACTATACTACACTATACTACACTATACTATACTATACTATACTGTACTACACTATACTACACTATACTGTACTATATTAACTGTGTAAAATCCCCACAAAGTGGTTCACACGTGACTGCTCGAAAGTGAACGCAAAAGAAGAAGGAAATAAGGGGGAAAAATATGGTGGTGTTGAAATACCAAAAAAAGCACTGTTTAACCCTTCTAGTACTATCAATGTATTTTCCTTATCTAACGAAACTATTCCTTATCATCAACTTCATCCATTCATATCCTCCTCCAGTGTTGATGAAGGAGAAGATTTGGTTCTTGAGCTTTGCAAATAGCGTTGACTTTGTATGGCCGTCGGTGATACAATTCCCGGACAAGCTTCAGTGAAACGTAAAGTCTCGGGCAGACTACGGCTTTCTATCAGAAAATTAAAGTTCAGGTCTGAAAGTGTAAGCAGGCCGTGTGGTGCCGGGGCCCGCAAGGCAAGCAAAGAATAAGAAAGTGTAAGCAGGAGATGTAAAAAAGGAATCTCTCTTATTTCTTTTGTTCCTTTTTAATCCCGGTTGGGGCACAGGCCCTTAACAAACTCACACCGTCTTCCTTTCTCTTATAACTCTTTCCTATATCACTAAATTCTTACTCTTGTTCTTATTCTTCGCACGCTTCATATCGACCACTTTGTGATTTGTATGTGATCTGAGTCTAAGAGCGATTGTATGTTTTGTTAGTTATGCGTCTACAAGTAGGCCATCACATCCTATTTTTGCGACGCTTATTATTTACTAGGGTAGCTTCCCTAGGCGTCTCTTACGGCATGTCGTGTAGATCACAGTGTTACTAGTCTTTGCTGTGGACGAAACTCTTTAGCAATGGCGAGAGTTAGTTAGTCTTTCCTCTTGGGCCTGTGGGCGGCGCATAGGGCAGAGGTCATAGCTCTCCATGTCTCGCGGTTCGTTGCTATCTGTTTTAGGTCTTTAATGTTTGCTAGGCCCATCGTTGAGCCTTTTCTGATGATGGTTCTACGCAGAGTCTCTCTTGGTCTTCCTCGTTTTCTTTTTCCCTCTGGTGTCCATATGAGGGATTGGTAAGGAGTCTTCTCTCATCCATTCTAAGTGTGTGGCCGATGTAGTTCCAGCGCGCTTTCTTATAAAATTTTATGGCGAGAGTCCCCGATGGCATTTTACAAATTTTGAAAATGTGTGCTTGAATTTTAATTGAAATCTATTTTAATTTTTATCTGCAGCGGTTATGACGCCTACTCTTTCGATCTTTACCTAAACATTACATCGCATTCTGAAGGTCGTGCGTTCAAATCCAAATACGCTGTTCGAAATTTTTCCGGAGATTCCTTATGACTGTTGCCGGGTCTAAGGATCTAGAGCTCAGTGCAATACTTTCGTCAAATGGTGCGCAATTTTTGTGCAGAGCTACCGATACATATGGAGGAACCTGGTACAAGGAAATAGCGCCTTTGCATTTCGAGCATTCATTTAAGAAAGGACAATAGTTTTTAACAAATACTCAATATGCTCCGATACAATCGGTACAAAACAAAATGCCGGCAACACAAAAGATGGACCTCAGAGATAACAGAGGCGACGAAAGACACTATCTACGAAATGCACACAAAGGACCTTTCTAGAAATTTCTTCTTGACCTGACGCTGTGAGGTAAAACAGGATTGGAGAAAAGAAAATAAAAACAAAGAAAAATTCAATGTATATACGTATAAGAATACGATGCTTGCCTAAAAATTACTTGTTTCGTGCTCGACGTGGTGTAATCTGGTTACAGTACAGGTGAGACCAAGTGCCTAGGTCTATCGGAAACAGATGATAAAACTTAAGTATCGTGCTCAAGTCCAGCATGTTACAGAACCAATAGCAGTCATCAGTTACATCTTCTTCTTCGGCGATCTCTGGTCATGTACTTAATTTACTGTACCACAAACTGGGCGGTCAGCTTCAGGTCTGTCAGGTTTCCCCATAGTCTAGTTTTCCGGTCGACTGGGTGTGGCCACATGTTGCTTCTCAGCTCACTCAGGAGAGGACAGTCTTGCATGATATGTTCCGGTCTCAGCTATATGAGGACTATCATCATAGTACTCCGGACACATCCATAGGTGCTCCGATCTTCACCTCAACAAATTCAGAAGGGTCCAGCGGCCCAACACGTCAGTTTGATTATGATTAATCAATCTCTTTACATATTTGGTATGTCGTTCTTTTCGTGCTGCACCAATATTGACAACCATCTCTCTCAATCTGGTCAGCGAGTGGGAATCACAGCCATGAAACTCATCTGTTCGGAAAAACTCTATTAATGCGGTTGGGGGGTTCCGATCTAGAAGCACTTGAACTTTCAGCTCTTTGGCTCGGTACCATGGACATCGTAACCCTTCGGTTCGGTGCCACGAACACCAAAATCTGGAAAATCCCGTGGCTTTTTCTGCCAGCCCGCGGAATTTAACCCGCACTCACAGAGGGCTTGTCACACCGTCGTCCAACGAACACGCTGGACAGGCGGGCATTGTTGTAACGCTAGCAAGTTTAGACAGGACCACATCTATCATTATGAAAAAGTGAACCCGAACTAATGGCACATGACGAAATCGGACGCGGTGACTAAATATATTTCAGTGTTGTTGTATATATAACTCAACGAACTTACTCTCAAACTACACAACAAGTAGATATATATGAGTGATATATCTTCGAGCAAAAGTAGAAGAAATATGCAGCAACAACAAAATGAAGACGTCAAATATGCTTACCACGAACAAGAAAAAAAAAAAACCTACAAAAAGTAAGAGGGTAAATACTAGACAAGTGAGATGAGGAATATCAATACAGTATCAGATTGTGTGATGTAAAGAAATGATAGAAAAGGGTTATGAGTACATCTAACCTTCTCAATGTTTGTTTAGTGTAAACAGAGGCGAATGCTTTCTATGTTACTGGCAGAGAAAGAGCGTTTCCACAAGATTAGTATCGCAAATATGTTCAGTGTGCAACCGGTAAAAGTGACAGTTTGGTAATCTGGGGGAAGACAGGAAGAGTTGGATGTGAGGGTAGGAGGAAGCGACACGGAAAAGGGAAGTGTTACGTATCAATGAAGGTGATTATATGGAGGGAAGTGGCATATATCAGTAAATGTTACCAGGTAAAAGAAAGTGACATCAGCAGATGTGACTACACAATGGAAAGAACGAGATGTACTACAAAGGGAAATGACATCAGCAGATGTGAACAGGAAATGACATCAGCAGATGTGACTACACAATGAAATGACATCAGCAGATGTGACTACACAATGGGAAATGACATCAGCAGATGTGACTACACAATGGGAAATGACATCAGCAGATGTGACTACACAATGGGAAATGACATCAGCAGATGTGACTACACAATGGGACATATTCTAGTGGATGTGACTTCTCTTGCACCATTTACTTTTTATAGAAGTGTTGGGTAGGGGGCGTAGTGAGCTTGTGTGTGCTTCTTTTAAGGCACTTTGTAAGCTTATATTCATTTTCGTAAGGCTGTTGTTGATGATGTTGCTCCATCGTTTGCGTGATCTTCCTCATGCTTTGTACTTTGTATAATTACTTTTTCTGTGTGACTCTATGTGGTAGGTGATACCAAGGCATTCTGGTCAGGTGTCCAAACTATTTAATCTGTTATTCTTTTATGAGTTGTATAACTGGTTTCACATCCAGTCCCTTTCTGGCTTTGCTCATTTCTAATTTTGTCTCTTATTGTCACACCTGCAGCTTTTCTAAGACACCTCATCTCTGTCGTTATTATTTTCCGCTCATAAGCTGCAGTTATTGGCCATGTTTGACACTGGTAATATAGTGTTGTCCAGAAAATCGTTCTTATAAGATTTCCTTTAGATTTTAGCGGTATCTCTTTATGTGACAACAGTGGTTTTAACTGTCCCAGTACCTGGTTAGCTTTTGTGCAGTGATTGCTGATTTCGCTATCGATACTTCCTTCTGAACTATATTCCTTTCTTAAATGAATGGTCTAAATACAAAGGGCATGTTCATTCACTATACACAATGGAAAGTGACATATTCGAGTGAATCCAATAAAAAGGGTGCAAAGGCGAAGAATTGGCTTCATTTTACCGGGTTTCCCTGCATGACTCAGTTCCTATCGGCAGAGATGGCATGCCATCTGCCAAGAGCATTGCACAAAGCATGAAGACAGTAACTCCGACAACAATCCTAGGGATCTCATACAATAAAATTGCACGTATCTCGGTCCAGATTCGAGCCCACAACCTTCAGTACGACAGGCAAACGACTTAACCACTTCACTATTGAGACCCCCGAGTGAATGTGACTATGCAATGGTAAGTGCCATTTTCAACTAAATATGCTTTTACAATAGAAAGTACCATATTCAAGTGAATATTACTATACAAAAGGAAGAGACATGACCATAAGGGACAAACAACAGAGCGCAGGCTGCAAATTATAATAGTGAATGTATAAATTTAATTAATTAATGAACAAAAAAAACATATACCAATATTGTTTAAAATATTTCAAATAAACATGTGACAGTACGAATACTTCCAAAATTGAGTTTTGTCTAATTCTTAAAAACTTGAAAACAATGCTGTAAACTGTCGTTACTGCCTGGAGTACCGATTTTTAGGGCAGCGTAGGACAAGTGGGATGAGAACCTGAGGAATTTAATGGCCGGATTGCTAGTGAAGTCGTCGCGATGCTGTTCAGGTTAGGATTTTTCATTTTTACCCACAACAGAACAAAATCCTTGACCTTACCGTGAATTAAACACGGGTCTTTCGCATGGGAGCCGAGCTCTAATTCATTCGACCAGACTCTCCACCGTTCGACCAGACGCGCCACCATTCGACCAGACGCTCCACCGTTCGACCAGACGCTCCACCGTTCGACCAGACGCTCCCCCGATGCTGTAAAACTATCGGTAAATGCGATAAGGATAGGGTATTATAGTCAAACTTTGCCCGCGTGCCCAGCGTGTTCGTAGCCCTTTGGACTACGGGTGACAAGTCCTCTGTATGTGCGGGTTCAACTCCGCGGACTGGCAGAAAAGCTACAGGTTCCCCAGATTTACGGTGTTCGTGGCACCGAACCGAAGGTTACGATGTCCATGACACCGAGCCGAAGAACTTTCAGCTCAAGTGCTTCTGGATCGAAAAAAAAATAATAATAATTAGTCAGACTTTACTGATGCAAAGATAGAAGCAAATCAATGAAACCAACGTATCGATTAAAAGGCCGTCGTACATATAAGTAAACAATTATATAGACGTTCAATCTTGGAGTGTGTGTGCGTGTGCAGATTACAAACAATACGTCATCAACTAAAGTCGGTCATACGCGCAGATAACGTAAAATATTGGCGACTATTGAACGCTCTTAAGCCAAGCATGGACTTGATAACATCAGCTGGAGCTACAGTGAGAGTGCAGTTCATAGTTATGGAAATGTCAAGTATGTCTTGTCTCATAGAAACACTTGATGTCTGGGTCTCTGATGGAATGTTAGTGGCAGGTCTAAACATAGTCTACTTCAACAGTCATGGGAAGAGAAGGGGGAGGGAAGGAGGAGAATAATTTGTGGATTTTGTAAGGGTAAATGTAAAAGAATGATTTAGAGTTAGGTGGAGAGTTGATGTGGAAGCTGTTACAGCGACGTTTGTCAGAGGTCACGATACGTATTGAGTATTTAGATTATTATTATTGATTAATTAATTGATTGATTGATTGATAGAACCACCATCATTGCACTTCAGTGAGTAACCATGTGTGCTCCTCTTTCACCTCCCAACAAAGCACATGTTTTCAACAAACATCTTCCTGTTCTTCCTCTCTCCTGCCATCACTTCCAATTCTTTCCATATTTTACATATTATTTTAAAATCAGTTTCCGCCCGAGTGGTTATCGGGGCCCAAATTTGGGGTGTAAAGAATAGAGCCACTGTTACCTGCCACGCATGTCGTAAGAGGCGATTAAGGAGATTTGGCTGAAATCGGATGCACGTGTCCGCTAGGGAATGCTAACCCGAAACAAATGCGTGCAGAAAACGGATGCACCAGCCGTAAGGCGCATAACATGGTGCAACGACCCTCACAATGAGGAATGGGATGATGGATTCTACGGCTCCAATCTGCCTCAGAGATTTAGCCATGCAGTAAGAATGTCAGACCTACCATCACGAGGGTGGCAAAAGCTTACTGCGGGAAGAGGTCAACACAAACGGGGAAGCAGAAATCATAGGAATTATATCCTACAGAACTTCCCTCGAGTATGCAGACTTGAGCAGAAAGAGGTGGCCCACTTAAACCAGCGTCCAAGACAAACTGTATGATGTGGCTGATAATCTGCCTTTATTAGACAATCCGAAATCCCAATCTAGTGAGAACGCAGAAGAAGAACAAGAAAATTAGTTTCCAGCTCTCTTCTCCAGGTATGTCTAGGCCTTTTCCTACTTCACTTTCCCTGCGGGTTCCAAAACAGCACCTGTCTTGCAATGCTTCCGCTCGACTTATATGTGTATGCAGATGTTTATCTCCATCAGGTAAACAGATCAGTTATCAATCATATGGGGACTATCATCATAGCAATCCAGACATCAATCATATGGGGACTATCATCATAGCAATCCAGACATCAATCATATGGGGACTATCATCATAGCAATCCAGACATCAATCATATGGGGACTATCATCATATCTATCCAGACATCAATCATATGGGGACTATCATCATAGCTATCCAGACATCAATCATATGGGGACTATCATCATAACAATCCAGACATCAATCATATGGGAACTATCATCATATATATCCAGACATCAATCATATGGGGACTATCATCATAACCATCCAGACATCAATTATATGGGGACTATCATCATAGCAATCCAGACATCAATCATATGGGGACTATCATCATAGCTATCCAGACATCAATCATATGCGAACTATCATCATAGCAATCCAGACATCAATCATATGGGG
The DNA here is from genome assembly GCA_020796225.1 of Arion vulgaris. Classification (NCBI taxonomy): domain Eukaryota; kingdom Metazoa; phylum Mollusca; class Gastropoda; order Stylommatophora; family Arionidae; genus Arion; species Arion vulgaris. Next base: position 19,761,309 of record CM036768.1, read on the forward strand.
ACTATCATCATAGCAATCCAGACATCAATCATATGGGGACTATCATCATAGCAATCCAGACATCAATCATATGGGGACTATCATCATAGCAATCCAGACATCAATCATATGGGGACTATCATCATAGCTATCCAGACATCAATCATATGGGAACTATCATCATAGCAATCCAGACATCAATCATATGGGGACTATCATCATAGCTATCCAGACATGCCAATAGGTCTTCCGATTTCAGCCTCAACAAATTCACCAGTGTCCAGCGGTTCAACAGTTCAATGTTGGTTGGTCAATGTTTATTTTGCAGTTGATATATCGTTTCTTTCGGGCTGTATCAATATCGACACCTATCTTCTCAATCTGGTCAGCGCCTAGTATTCACAACCCTGAAACTCCTCTGTTCGGAAATATCATCTGTTTGGAAATATCCTCTGTTCGGAAATATCCTCTGTTCGGAAATATCCTCTGTTCGGAAATATCTGTTTGGAAATATCATCTGTTTGGAAATATCATCTGTTTGGAAATATCATCTGTTTGGAAATATCATCTGTTTGGAAATATACTCTGTTTGGAAATAGCATCTGTTTGGAAATATACTCTGTTTGGAAATAGCATCTGTTTGGAAATAGCATCTGTTTGGAAATAGCATCTGTTTGGAAATATACTCTGTTTGGAAATATACTCTGTTTGGAAATATCATCTGTTTGGAAATATCATCTGTTTGGAAATATCATCTGATCGAAATATCATTTTGTTGAAATATCATCTTCGAAATATCTGTTGAAATATACTCTGTTTGGGAAATATACTCTGTTTGAAATATACTCTGTTTGGAAATATATCTGTTTGAAATATACTCTGTTCGGAAATATCATCTGTTTGAATATCTTTCGGAAATATATTCGAATATCTTTGTTCGGAAATATCATCTGTTTTGAAATATCGTTTGAAATATCATCTGTTCGGAAATATCATCTGTTCGGAAATATCATCTGTTTGAAATATATCTGTTTGGAAATATGATCTGTTCGGAAATATCATCTGTTTGGAAATATCATCTGTTCGAAATATATCTGGAAATATACTCTGTTCGGAAATATCATCTGTTTGGAAATATCTGTTCGGAAATATCATCTGTTCGGAAATATCATTTGTTCGGAAATATCATCTGTTCGGGAATATACTCTCAATTTTTTAAGAATGGCATTTCAGTCCATTGCAGCTCCCTCGGATATCGCAGCCATGCCAACCAATCTATCAGCTCGTTCATTACCCCTGAACGAACGGAGTACCTTTGGAATAAGAAGCGAGTACCTAACCTCTACGCCACAGAGAACCTCTTCTTCTTCTTTTTTCTTTTTGTCGTCACACTACTACCGGGTTGTTGCCCAGTGTTGTGGATATCTATATTTGTCTTGCGCTGTTCTGGTAGCTTGGGTGATTGTTATTTTTGCTCGTTGACAGGATTCTGCTATGAAATCTAACCATCTTTTCCTTGGTCTTCCTCTCGCCTTCTTTCCTGCTGCTCTGTTGTAGAAGACTCCGTATATTGTGTAGTTTGGATGCATTCTTATTAAGTGGCCAAACCATTTCATTCTTTGTTTCTCTATGTAATTCAAGCAATGTTCTGTGTCAACTTTCTTTCTTATGCTGATGTCGGTGACTCTTGTCTTTTCTGGTGTTGTTGGTAACTTTTTGCAGGCAACGCATTTCACATATAGTTATTTTAAATGACTGCGCTTTGCTCATTGTCCATGTTTGGCTCTGGTAACACAAAATAGGTATGAAAATGCTGTTGATCATCTATTGTTTTGCTGTTGCTTAAAAGTGAACCTCTAGTTCTTCATATAAGATAACTTAACTACCACACTTTACTTTTTTTTTTTCCGATCCAGAAGCACTTGAGCTTTTCAGCTCTTCGGCTCGGTGCCATGGACATCGTAATCCTTCGGTTCGGTGCCACGAACACCGTAAATCCGGGGAATCTGTGGCTTTTTCCGCGGAATTGAACCCGCACACACAGAGGGATAGTCACCCGTAGTCCAACGTCCTACGAACACGCTGGGCAGACGGGCCCACATTTTACTATAAAATCGTAAATTTAAAAGTGTCAAAACAATTAACACCAAACAGTGTGCCTTTTAATTCAAGATTAGCAATAATGTTTATACCCACCCAGGTAAGTGACAGGTAACTTTACGTAAACGTGAGATTCTATTAGCGATTTCGAATAAATGATCAAACGGTGGTACTTGAACTTCCATTATCGGATCTCGATTGACACGGGCCAGCGCCTCTTTCAAGTGAAGCTCTGGAAATCGGCTGGAAAATGTCAGGAAAATGTCAGGAAAATGTCAGGAAAATCATGACAGGTTTAAGTCAAAGAATGAGAAACAAAATGACTAATAGAACAACGTTGGATTAATTCTTCATTAGTTAATACATGAATATAACCACCATTAGTTAATACATGAATATAACCACCATTAGTTAATACAAGAATATAACCATCATTAGTTAATACAAGAATATAACCACCATTAGTTAATACAAGGATATAACCACCATTAGTTAATACATGAATATAACCACCATTAGTTAATACAAGAATATAACCACCATTAGTTAATACAAGAATATAACCACCATTAGTTAATACAAGAATATAACCACCATTAGTTAATACAAGAATATAACCACCATTAGTTAATACAAGAATATAACCACCATTAGTTAATACAAGAATATAACCACCATTAGTTAATACAAGAATATAACCATCATTAGTTAATACAAGAATATAACCATCATTAGTTAATACAAGAATATAACCACCATTAGTTAATACAAGAATATAACCACCATTAGTTAATACAAGAATATAACCACCATTAGTTAATACAAGAATATAACCATCATTAGTTAATACAAGAATATAACCATCATTAGTTAATACAAGAATATAACCACCATTAGTTAATACAAGAATATAACCACCATTAGTTAATACAAGAATATAACCATCATTAGTTAATACAAGAATATAACCACCATTAGTTAACACAAGAAACGGAGGTCCCTATAGCTAAGTGGTTAAGCTTTGCCTTGGTTCTGGAGGTCGTGGGTTCGAGTCCGGACAACGCTGTTCTGTTCACAAATATATTTGTTTCCAGATCCCTAGGATTGTTGTCGGAGCTACGAAGTTCGTATTTTGTGTAATACTCTCGGCAAGTGGTGTGCGATTTCTGCGGAGAGGGGCCGAGCCATATGGGTAAAACCCGGTGCAATGAAGTTAATCCTTCGGCTGAAGACTTTTTCTTACACAAGTATATAATCATTTTTAGTTAAGATAAGAATATAACAATATTTAACACTGGAAATTCTTCATTGTTTTAGACAAGGACACACATTCATCATTAGTTAGCCCAGAGAATCTCTGAAGTCGGAGAAGGCTCGCCTGAATGGCGATAGGGAAAGCAAGCCTTCGCACAAAAATTGATCAGAAGCACCTGGCTACGCCTGAATTCATAGCGGTGAACAGAAGAAGAAGAAGAAGAAGTTAGTTCAGACAAACAAAGTTCATATTTATCTAATATATCTTCTTCTTCTTTGCAATCGCTATTTTGATGATTATACCGTTAGACCTCAGAGAGATAAAGAGGCGACAAGAGACTATCTACGAAGCGCATACTAGGGCCGTTTTAGTTCTTCTGACTGACGCTGTAGGCATACAGGTTGAAGAAGAAGACCGTTAGACGCGTTCTTATGATGAAGTCGACTGTTGTCTGGAGCTCATCTTTGGTGCCATGTAGTTTTGATGATTATACCGTTAGACACGTTCTTATGATGAAGTCGATTGTTGTCTGGAGCTCATCTCTAGTGCCATGTAGTTTTGATGATTATACCGTTAGACGTGTTCTTATGATGAAGTCGACTGTTGTCTGAAGCTCATCTCTAGTGCCATGTAGTGTTGATGATTATACCGTTAGACGTGTTCTTATGATGAAGTCGACTGTTGTCTGGAGCTCATCTCTAGTGCCATGTAGTTTTGATGATTATACCGTTAGACGTCTTCTTATGATGAAGTCGACTGTTGTCTGGAGCTCATCTCTGGTGACATGTAGTTTTGAATGTAGTGTTGTGTTGTAGGGCCAGCATTACTTTCTTGGGAGGACATACAGGGGACAGTCTTGCAGAACATGTTCTGTGGTTTGTTCAGCAGTGCCACAGGGGCACAGAGGGGATGGGGACAATCGTAGACTGTGTAGGTGTTTGTTCAGTCTGTTATGACCTATCATGAGTCGGAAGATGATAGTATCTAATATATGATATAACAATACATCAATTGTTGAGATGGAGAAGCAAATTCATCATTAGCGAAAACATGATACATTCAGCTTATGTTAAGACAAGAAACAATAACTGGTTTTGTCCGTATTAAATCTGAGCACGTAAAAGAACATTTGGCAGTTCAAAATTGAGGCTGGAAAGCCTCTGCCCAGGCAAAATTCATTAGAAAAAAGTTTAAAAATGAAAGTCCTACAAAATAGACTTACCATCTTCTAAAATTACATAGGGGACCCTCACCGGTGCTACGGAGTTCGTGCGCTGTCGATGAAATCTTAATACGTACGAAAGATCGAGTGCAATGATAATGGCCAAACAATCAATCAATCATCCTAAAATATACATCGGGCATCCTAGAAGGAGCCACGCAGTTCTAGCACTATCGCTGAGACCATCCTGTAAGAAAAAGATTTGAGCTTACACGGTCATTCACCACCGTGCAATAATGATGCCCCTAGCAATCAGCTTTTTTAGGGCCCGCCCCGGACGCGCCATACCAGGTGGACCCCGTACAACGGAACGTGAAAACGTTTATAAACTATCAAGCCCCATCAATCCTTCGATCGATGGCACTCTAGTTTTGTACAAGGGTAGCCATGTGGCATTTAATGAAGGCTCCCGACCTTCGGCTTCGATCAAGTGGGCACCAGTTCCGTAACACAAGCTGATAACTTTGTGAACACATATAATGGACCACGTGACAGATATCAAGCGATACAGATACTACACTTTGATCTTAACCAAAAGGCCGAGAAGCGAATACTGTTTAACTGTTGCTATCACTATTACTAATGTTATCAATACTATTATGTTTCTGCTAATGTTACCACTAACTACTATAGCTACTGCTAGCATAGCTACTGCTACTATTGCTACTGCTACTATTGCTACTATTGCTACTGCTACTGCTAGTATAGCTACTGTTACTATTGTCCCTACTAGTATAGCTACTGCTCCTATTGCTACTGCATAGCTAGTTATAGCTACTGCTAGTATAGCTACTGCTAGTATAGCTACTGCTAGTATAGCTACTGTTACTATTGTCCCTACTAGTATAGCTACTGCTCCTATTGCTACTGTAGCTACTAGTATAGCTACTGCTAGTATAGCTACTGTAGCAGTAAGGGGTGAAGAAATGGATGGGGGAATATCGTAGTCACTGCAAGACATAAAAGGTACCATGATAGTGTGGGTACTCGTGCCAACACCGAGCACGGTAAAGCCAGAAAGAGAGATATGTGTCCTGGTCACTAGTATATCTCAGTCATTCGTATCCACATGCTCTCTCTCTCTCTCTCTCTCTCTGTCTTACTCAAGTCGATATTCAAATTTATATGTTTATTTACTTATTTCTCAACAACAAAATACATATTTTTATCACATGTAGAATACATTATTTTATCACATGTAGAATACATTATTACAAATAACATAAACCCAACAACAAAATGTAATATATGTAAACACTTTTCTAACACTTAAAAGAATATCTCTAACTTAAGTATATACCTCTCTAATATAACGTACCTACTAACGTTCCACTCTGGCTTATATCCATAAGAAGTATAAACACAACTTGATCTATTCCTACTTAAGTCTATGTGTCCAGTACTGGGCGGTCTCTGAAGATGATGATAATTAAGACTTCAAAGTCATTATGAGACAGTATGTCTCAGCGATGTTCTCACGAAGGTCTCAGCGATGTTCTAGAGTCTAGTCTCTAGAACTGCTGATGATGATGACTTCAACATCATTTGGGAGACAGTATGTCTCAGGTCTAGATCGTATCTAACGTATACCTCCGGCTGGAGTTCTCTACTGGTTTTCTTATTCTGCGCTAGTGTCTGTGCCAAAGTTCTCTGCTTTTGTATATGCCAGAGTTCTTTTGACTGCTCTCTGTCCGTCTTCTGTATGACCAAACAGTATCTTGTGGTGACTTCTAATTTACTGGCTACTGGCTCTCAGCCAGACTGTGTGGTTACTGGCCTCCTCTCTAACTGTCTGTTCTACTTTTCTGGCCTCACTATCTAACTCTGCTGTCTGTGACCCTCTCTATCCTCTCTGTCTTCTCTTCTGACTGTGCTAGACCCTGGTATATATATATATGGTCCCGTTTCCTTTCATTCACGAAATCAAAAACATCAATGAATTATCAGATGTCACCCAGATTGTCGTCAAATAGTCTGGACTTCAGTTACATTTTCAACACTCACTCATACCCTCATAAGCCAAAAAATACAACACGATTTGACAGTCTCTGTGTATGTACGCTGACAACTTCCTGTTTTTGAATTGAGATCAAGAGACAGTGCCGCACTACAATAATATTTCTACGCAGCTATCAACGCCCGCCATTACTGGGAAACGTTGAAATAAGTAACGATTACTCCCCGATGGAGGAGATGGGAGAACTGGCCTAGCAATAACACTATTACACTACTGCTAGTATTGCTACTGCTAGTATAGCTACTGCTAGTATAGCTACTGCTAGTATAGCTACTACTGCCACTACTACTATTGCTACTGCTAGTATAATTACTGCTACTATTGCTACTGGTAGTATATCTACTACTACTATTGCTTGTATAGCTACTGCTACTATTGCTAGTATTGCTACTGCGTACTGTTACTATTGCTATTGCTAGTATAGCTAATGCTAATATAGCTACTGACATTATTACTTTCACTACTGCTATTGCTGACATCTTTGGCAGAATACTGTCCAAAAAAATAACAATCACCCAAGCCACTAGATCAGCGCAAGACAGAAACAGAAAATCACGACATTGGGCAACAACCCGGCAGCAGTGTGACAACAAAAGAAGAAAATAAGACGTCTACTGGCATCATTACCAATACTATTATCAACACACCTATTACTACGAGTTTAACAAGTTAATTGCATATCCTTTACAGGATTTTGCCAATGTTTTCAGAACGGATGGTGCCATCATCCTTATGTAAAATTTCACTGAAACAATTTACAACCAAACTGTCCTATTACTACTACTACTACTACTACTACTATTATCACACTACTACTACTACTACTACTACTACTACTACTACTACTACTACTCCACTACAAATACTAATGCTGCTATTATAAATAGTACTGTTACTACCACTAGTACTATTAACACAACTACTACTGCTGTTACTACTTACTCTGTCATTACTACGCCTACAATTACTCCTGACTACTTGTATTACGATAACAATAATTACTGATTCTACAGGGTGTTCAAGATAATTGCAGCCCCATTGACAATTCGAAAGTTGCCAGGTACACATTGAGTTGTGTTTATTTACTATTTAAACCGGTTCTGACTAGCTCGTCCTACGTCACATTTGTTCATCGTCCCTTCCCGCACTACAATTACACACCGTCACACAACCTTGACGTATACTACGTCATAACTTAACCTTCCATTTCCATACATATATGCCAGATTAGCTCCATTCACGGGCTGCTTTTAATTTGAACACCCTGTATCATGCACTTACTATATTAAATAAACTGTATTCAAGTCTCTATACTATTTACTTTTGACAGCAACACACAACAGAAAGCTCACCACGTGTGAAATGAAATGTTGAGGAAGGCTGTGAGAGTCACCAGGAAAGATAAGACTTCGAAATGAGGAAATCAGAAGCAAAATGAACATAACTTCATGCACCGAAAACATTGAAAGACAACATATGAAGTGGTCTGGACATTTAATGAGAATGGGATACAACCAACCACAAATAACAGCATACAATAAAAAGAGATCAGGTACTATAGCCAAGGTAAGACCAAGAAAAAGATGGATAGACAATCTCAAGACCACACTAAATAAACACGGATATAACACACAACAAGGGCGACTCATCTGACCCTAGAACGCAAATAAAGCTCCCACCCTACGCTTAACGGTAGGAGTGGACAACCAATTCCATCATTCACCTGGAGACAGATGTTTTACCGGGAATATGTAAACATCAATAAGCAACAATCCCTTCGACTTTCACTTTACGTCACATCCGTCACTGAGCGTGCAAATCAACCAACAGCTACATTTTAAAAAAATTGAAACCAAAAAATTATTAAATCTTACCTTACACCATCCAGTCTTTGTAATCCAAAGAAACACAGAAACGAAGCTTCTGTTGTTGATATTAACCTCATGGAGATTAATTAACATATGCTTTACAACAATTTAATTGATATATATATACAAACATCTTAAATTGTAACAGCACTCGACAAAAGTATTTCTTGCCCAGCACAGGTGAGGTTATAGGTGAGAATTTGAACTTCCCTAGAACACGCGTGTTAACTCACACATCTAGCGAGAAGTTACCGTAAACTTATTCTCACTATAAGAGTTTTGCAGTAGCTCACCACACAGAGTAAAAAATAGGGAAGCCAACATGACCGACCCAGTCTCTACTAACTCTCAGACACCATCTCGTTTCTCTCCCTCTTGTAAACAATTTTCACAAGTTCAGGATGGATCGGAACCCTTTGGCATCGTTTCACCAATCAGCGACGCTGCGTGGTAAATTTCAACCAATCAAAGCTTTTGTCTCTAGGGACTGCTACTCTGTTATGGCGGCTCGCTGTGAACAGCCCCCGTGTTTCATTCATTTCACGTTGACAATATCCACGAGTGTAAACAATCTATCTCGTTTTGCAAACTTTACACCAATATCACGGTTTCGCTTTGAATACTTGCAGCCTCTTAGTTTCATGGTAAACAAAGCTTATGAAAGTTGACTGATTATTACAACAATGCGATTTGTTATCAACTTAAACAATCAACGAACAATCATTTCAATCAAGAAAACAAAGGATGCCATGAAAGCCTGATGGACTATGAAGTTATTGATATCATGAAAATAGGAAGGATTGATCAAGCAGATAATAGGAGCTTGCGGTTCCGGTGCAAAACACATGTGCGAATGGCCTTTCTTATTTTCTTCCTGGTTCTATTAACTCTTGTTGATTTTATGTTCATTGACACGTTTTATTTTGTTTTCGACAATTGGCATCATTCGTGTTCTACTTTGTTTTTTTACTGGGTCTGTACTGTTATTTTACATTGTCTAACAATGCAGTAAAGGGAATGCTATAAAGAAATTAAAGAAGACTGAGCACTGCTTTGCCGCCCGATGATTACCGGGGCCCAAATTTGAGGTGTAAAGAATAGAACAACTGTTGTTTGCCATGCATGTCGTAAGAGTCGACTAAGGAGGTTTGGTTGAAATTGGATGCACATGTCCTAAACGTGTAGAAGTCTATACGTTTAGGGGCCTACCGAACCAATGTGCAACGTATACACGTTCTTGGCAAAGATCAAACATATCACAAAGAGTGATTAAAATTGGTTGTAAAGGACGACCGCAAAGAAGAAGAAGCATTGCTTTGCAAAAACTAAAATAACTAACTAACTTATGGAAGGAAACTGACATAGAACTATGCATTATGACATAAGAATAAAAATTAAGTGTTTAAGAGCCTGCTTTTTTTTCCTTGACAACATATGGTTGTGAGACATGGAACATTGACAATGCGGCGGAGATCATTAATGCCTTTGAATGCAAATGCTACAGACGAGTACTTAGAATATCACGGACAGAGAAAAGGACAAATGATTCTGTTCTCCCACAGGTTGATATTAGAGAGAGTTGGCTGTTAAAGAACATAACATCAAGGAAAATTAAATATTTATTCCACATCAAATGACATGGGTGCCTAGAGAAGATAATTTTGGAGGAATGGTGCCTGGAAGAAGAATGGGAGGAAGACCTAGAAGACAATGGATGCAAGATGTCATTGACGATCTGAGAACGACTGCTGCTGACGCCGGTCAACTTGCACAGAACAGAGTTTTTCAGGACTGCTGTGATGGGAGCCAAGTTTCTGAAAGGACAAGCTATTTGATGATGATGACGATGATGATGATGATGACGATGACGATGATGATGATGATGATGACGATGATAATGATGATGTTGAACAATGCAGTTTAATAAATATATTATCGCTCTTGAGTCGCTATGTCAATGTTGTATCAATCCTAACATATGACAACGAGAGTTGGAAAATTACTAAAGATATAGAAAATAAATTTACTACCATCACGTGCCTACAATAATCGACACTCAGGGCGCAGAGCGCGAGGCAGGCCAAGAACACGATGGATATATAACATCTCAGAGTCCCTACGAAAGCATGGACTGGCAACGTCAAGCGCAACACACATGGCACAAGATAGAAAACTAAATCTCCCCACGCCGCTTTACGCAAATGTGGTTAAAATAAGATGGAAAGTAAATTTGAAAATAAATATCTGAGAAAAATAATGTAAACAAAATAGGATAAATTCAGAAAAATTAATCTTCTTCGTCTACTGTGCGATCGCCATTTTGATAGTCAGGCGCGCTCTTATGAAGTCGACTGTTGTCTGGAGCTCATCTTTGGTGCCATGTAGTTCTGAATGTAGTGTTGTTCTGCAGGGACATCATTCCTTTCTAGGGAGGACATAAAGGGAACCGTCCGTGGACATGTTCCGTGGTTCTATCGACGGTGTGACAGTGATAAAAGGAGGATGGGGGACAATCGTAGCCAGTGTAGTTGTTTGTTCCGTCTGTTTGGTCATGTTCTGAGACGGAAGATCATAGTCTGTTCTTGTCTGTCGAGTGTGTGGTAGTCATCATTAGAAAGTTTAGGTTCTGTTCGAATATCCATGATAGATCCAAGTATGTGATTTCATTTTCTATTAGTTAACATTCTGATCGCTTTTATAGCAGGTTTGTCTGGGTTCTCATTACCAGAAGAAGTGATGAAATCAGAGAAATGTCTGGTCAGCCCCTAGTAACAACCGTTATAAGAAGGAGTAGGTGGAGATATGTTGGACACACCTAGAGAAAAAATGATCAAAGAATATCAATGCAGGCATTGAAGTGGGTTGCAAAGGGTTCAATGAAGAGAGAACGCTCTAGGTAAACCCTGAAACGAACTTTGCTGAGAGTGGCAAGAAATATGGAACTCACTTCCAAGGAAGAGTTTGGGCGAGGTACCCCGGACAGAGCAGTATGGATGTTTGTTTGTTTATTAGGGGATTAAAGCCTCTTTAAGCCGAGACACGCCCTTTCAACCTAAGGCGAACCTTTATATGGAGACATGGAGATCTTATGTAACATATAACGACGGTACGAGAGGAATAAATATATATATATAATATCCAAATATAGTATATATCGGTTGTGACAGTCCCGAAATCAAGAAGAAGAAGGTTGAGGAGGTGGTGGTAATGGTGGTGATGATGATGATGATGATGATGATGATGATGTAAACATATTCTTTCCTTCACTCATCATTTTCTGCACCTAGTTTCCATATACGGTTCGGTTATTTCCAGCAACTTGTGGCATACCAAAACAAATGTTGTTCTGTGAACTTTCGGAGGGAAGAGGCACCAGGGCAGACCCCTGCTCAGATATAAAGATGTCTGCAAGGCCTCAATGAAGAATTTTTCTATAGGTCCCAGCACATGGGAAGAACTAGCTGATGACATAGTTGTGTGGAAAGCGATATTGCGCAAGGGCGCTGAGTATTTTGAGAAGAAACGTATGTATGAGCTGAAAGACAAGAGAGAAAGGCAAAATCTCAGAGGTTTCACGTCACAGTAAAACACTTGCCAATTGAACGTCTGTAAAGACGAAAAAGCCATATATTTCCCGCAGTAATAGCACCCTCATGCCGAAAGTATTTCACAAAGCATGAACTCCGTAGCTTCAGCAACGACCTTAGAGGATCTCGAAAAGAAAATATATTCGTGAAATGAGCGACAAGGTCCAGATTCAAACCAACGACAATACAGAACGCAAGCACACCTTCTTAATTAATCACTTCGCCAGATATATGCTTCTTCTATTTAGCTGATGCGCGGTTAAATCTTGCCCATCCATTTAACATCCACTTCTCCCTCATATTTCGTTCAACCATAATTTACACCCTACCACTACGGTTAATCACACCGCCCCTGCCTTCAAATCTAAATAGGGTCATTAAGTTTCCTAATTAATTAGTGTTCTCTTCTCTTACATCATCGCCACATGGCGCAGTTTCTAGCGCAGAGCTTTGTTTCCCTGGAATCTCACAGTCGACGGGGGGTTTTCAGTAACCGAAACAGTGGACACGGTGGTTTCATTAGCACCACTAATGTGGATAATGGATGTGGTGATTTTATAGGGTGGGCGGGGAGGGGATAGAAAACAAGACTGAAATTACACAACGACCCACTGTTTTGAGGAAATATTGAAACGACAATCGATGAGACAGCCATATTGTTCTCTTATCCACTTGCTAGGATGTCGTTTCTTCTCAACTGGCATAACATTTATATGTTGTTGTTGTTTCTGCTTACGTTTCCAACGGCATGACAGTATATTGCTATTTCACATATATATAACAACCTCGATAACAACTACAATTTAATCAACGAACTACTCTTTGCAGATGATCAGAGTATAATTTACAACAACGAACACAAACTTCAACAACACATAAATGCACTGCAAGCGACATGCGAAAAATATGACATGAAAATTAATACCTCCAAAAAAGAAGTCATGACAATAAGTAGGTCAACAGGTCAACTAAATATACACGTGAATAATGTCAAAATACAACAGACTCCAGAATTCAAATATCTCGGGAGTATTTTCACAGCAGATGGAAAGATGGACAGAGAAATCGAGACTAGATGCCAGAAGGCAAACGCAGTGACATACCAACTGTCACCTCTATTAAAACCTCCAAGCATTAACATAACAGTCAAACGACAACTGATAAACTGCATATTTATTCCAAACTCTCTGCTATCAGTGCCAAACATGACCCTGACTAAGACACAAGAAAGAAAGATTACAACATGTGAAATGAGATATCTACGAAAAGCTGTCAACGTTACAAGGCGAGATAGAGTGAGAAACGAGAATATCAGAAGCATCGTTGGTACTATACCAAGCATACAGTACATCGAGAAGCAAAGAATCAAGTGGTTCGGCAATCTAATGAGAATGGAACCACATTTACTACAATTACGCGCCTACAATAATCGACTCTCAGGGCGCAGAGCACGAGGCAGGCCAAGAACACGATGGATAGATAACATCTCAGAGTCCCTGCGAAAGCATAGATTGACAACGTCAAGCGCAACACACATGGCACAAGATAGAAAACTAATTCTTCCCACGTCGCTTCACGCAAATGTGGTTAAGATAAGATAAGATATATATTTATAAGAACGAAAACTAATACGTCTGTGCTTGTGCTTGAACTGTTAGTTTCTGATCTGATTGTCCATGTTGTGTAGCAATGTTCTTGGAAAGACACGACAATACCAGACGCAGTTTTGGAGTTGGAGGGATAGTTGGAGTTGGACTGAAGTGACTAATTTGTCAAGTTTAATATATTGTGACTAACATTAAACTGTACTGACACATTTGTCAAGTTCAATATATTGTGACTAACATTAAACTGTACTGACACATTTGTCAAGTTCAATATATTGTGACTAACATTAAACTGTACTGACAAATTTGTCAAGTCCAATATATTGTGACTAACATTAACCCTTTCGCCGATACATACTTTCTGAAGGCTGAGCTAAAAATAGCTACTCTTTATTTCTAGGTCACAAACGTGAATGTACGCCAATAGCAGTGAAAGTAGAAATGTATAACGTGTTAACACGTCTTTAGCCCACAGAGGAGAGATAATAACAGACGTGTTAATGCATCTTTAGAAGTGAATGAGAAAAACGTATATATATATACGTCCATAGCAGCTAAAGGGTTAAACTGTAGAGACTAATTTGTCACTACAATTATATTGTCACTACCATTAGTTTGTCGTTACCACTAGTGTGTCACTACAATAAACAACGTATTTATGTGCATACTAAACCATACCATATCTTCAATCAAATATTGTTATTACTAGTTAGGCGATTCAAAAAAGACAGGTATATGCAGTATTACATAAGTAGTGAGAAATTAATGATAAAATATGATAATAAAACAGTTACACATTTCTATCAACACATTGACTACCGCATTGAAAAACAAGCTTCGAATTAATTAATTTTTTTTCATTTTGTTTCATTACTTTTGCAGTAAGTGTTAAATATAAGTGTTACAGAAAATTTGTGTATATAATGGGCAGAGAAGAGAACAAATATATATAAAGAAAGAATTAAAAATCAAAGAAAACTGGTTGATGCCACAAATCTCTCGCTTTGCCTTTTTAATCCGGAATGGGGCATACACCCTCAACCAACTCATGCCAAGTCTTCCTATCTCTAGCTATTTCCTGCAGTTCCCACCAGCTCTTCTTTATATGGTTGATCTCTGCCTCCAAATATCATATCCATATATTTCTCGGCCTCTCCTTCTGTTGCTGTCACTGCAGGTTCCAGGGAAGGACCCTTCTTGTTATTGGTTATTGGTTACTAAACTGACGTCATTGCACTCCGGGCAGACCCATAGGTGCTCAGTCTCCCCAACAGATATCGAAGAGTATGCATACTGATGGTTCCTGTGGCTCGCTGATTAAACACACCTCTCACTCTGCCTCTCAGGCATCCAGTTCGACTTGAACAACGGGTAACTCCAAACTGCTTAAATCGCTTGATCGATTCAACATCGATTTAGTGTCCTCATCCAATAGAGAGTCGCGAAGAGACCGAAGAATATCCCCCTTATCCATCTTAACTCCCCAACAATCGATGCTGTTGATGCAAGCCTTCCGCTCTCTCATTACCGTAAACACCCGCATGCCCAGGACAGTATATCCTTCTTGTTATATTCCCCTACTGTTTGCGAAAATGGTGTCCTATCCAGCGGCAGCGTCTTTGATGCTACAAATAAGAATGCGGAAATTAAAGTATTTTATACATATAAAAAGACAGGTTGAAGAATATCATATTGGAAGAAGGTATCCCGGCAAAGAGATAAATATGAAGACCACTGAGAAGATGGATAATTCAGGATGTAACTGATGCTTTGAGCAGAGGAGGAACAGCTAGTCTAAGAAAGAAAGACATTCCAAAGGATTGTTAGTGTGGCAAAGCTCTGCTCAGACAAGCTATTGGTAGAAGATAATGATGATGGTGTGTTATGTACATACCAAGATGTCATTTGTGTATCTCTCAGGTAAATTTCCAGAAAATTTGATTCTGTAAACAAATAACTGAACATGTATTAAAAGCTAAAAGAATGTGAAAAACTAAATTAAGAACCGGTAACATAAAAATGCTTTTAGTTAAAATTGTATACTAATTTGATTATGAAACAAAACATAACACATTCTGCAGCACATGTTCAAATAAGACAACCAAATAGATGCAGAATTCGGAAATTTGGTAGTTAATTAATGGGTTAAGAAAATACAATCTGACACCTAACAAATGACCTCTAAAATTCTCCATGTCCTACGTCTAACCCACATAAATACTTTCTCTATGTCCTACGTCTGAACCCTACATAACTACTTTCTCTATGTCCTACGTCGAACCTACATAACTACTTTCCTATGTCCCGTCTGAACCACATAACTACTTCTCCATTCCTGACTGACCACTAAATACCATGTCCTACGTCTGAACCCTACATAACTACTTTCTCTATGTCCTACGTCTGAACCCTACATAACTACTTTCTCTATGTCCTACGTCTGAACCCTACATAACTACTTTCTCTATGTCCTCACTGACCCTACATAACTACTTTCTATGTCTCGCTGAACCCTACATAACTACTTTCTCTATGTCCTACGACTGACCTACATAACACTTTCTCCATCCTACTGACAACATAACTACTTTCTCTATGTCCTACGTCTGAACCCTACATAACTACTTTCTCCATGTCCTACGTCTGAACCCTACATAACTACTTTCTTGTCTACGTCTGACAACTTTCCTATGACGTCTGAACCCTACATAACTACTTTCTCTATGTCCTACGTCTGAACCTACAACTACTCTTTATGTCCTACGTCTGAACCTACATATACTTTCTCTATGTCCTACGATCATCGTTAACAAAATCACGCACAGAATAACGTTCACTTAACATATGTTCATAAAATGTTCCATATCTGTAGAATATGTTAAAGTTGTATGTCATGTTATCGGTTTCTAGAGAAACAAATTGATGCAACAAATTTCGATTTAAGCAATTCTTTTTTTTCCACATAGCTTTATCGATTACCATCATCATCAGGTGGCGTGCCGACTGGCGTAGACGATCATGGATCGCCACAAATCTATGTATCTAGTGTTTGCTATCATCTCAGATGTTGACGCTCTGGGTGCCATGAAGTCTGGCTATCCACAAGTTTCTCTCTCTGTCGTCTTCTGTCTCTTTTCACTTCGATTTTACCTGTTGTTACAATGCGTTCTAAACCCCCTTTCCATCACATGCCAGGAAAATTATAAGCTTTCTCTGTGTCTTGACCGACCTTATTCAACACCCCCACATTAGTCATTTTAGCAGTCCATGGAATTCTTATCATTCTTCTGTAAAACCACATCTCTGTGGCCCTCAATAAATTCGTCATAGAGACCACAAATCAACAGATTTTAGTTCAGATAAGAGGGGAGCGTCTAGTCGAATGGATTAGAGCGTGGCTCTCATACGGAAGACCCGCGTTCAATTCATGGTAAGGATAAATAGCTTTTTTCTGTTGTGAGAATAAATTAAAAAAATCTTGACTTGAACAGCTTCGCGGCGATTGCATTAGCCATACGGCCATTAACTTCATCATGCTCACGTCCCTGATGTCCTACACCGCCCTAAAAAGCGTTACTACAGGCAGAAACGACAGTTTGTAATTTTTGGTAGGTATTTTTATTGTAAGTGTAGATAAGCCAATACTAACACTTGTTCCACCTAAAGAAGAACAACTGCAGAAGAATAACGAAATTATATTTCTCGCGCACACACTACACTCCACCCCAAACATAGTCATTGATCGATAATTGACAAATGTTGCACTATTATTGTTTTCTTAGCTACAAAAAAAAAGACATTTTTCTAACCACGGAGAGAGAGAGAGGGGGGGGAAGAGAGAGAGAGGGAAAGAGAGAGAGAGAACGGGTGACGTGAGTCGTTGTACACTTGATGAGAATTTCTCACTGGCTAATTAATCAATCGATAACTATTAAACCTGATGCCTGTTGTCTGGGTGGTATGATTCAGGAGTAGGCACAACTTTTGTTAAACATGGGATATTTTTGTTCAGTGATCCCTGGTTCCAATGTAGGTGACATCAAGCGACTAGTCCTATATGTGGGCGTATGCAGATTACGCCTTAGCTAGCTCGATCCTAACCCAAGAATTCCTGATTCAAACTCTGGTGGCGTGAAGTTTGGAAGCTAATTCGTGTCTGAGGATATTTACGAACGGTAAAAATAGATCTCACCGTTCAGAAAGCAATGGGAGATTACAGAATATATAAGTGGTGCCTAGAAAATCGACGACTCGTTCATAGCTAAGTCCTGTAAAGGATATACCACAATTTTCATATTTTTGTTCACTCCTATTATAAACTTATAATATTTTTTTTTTAAAAAAAAGGAGGAGCCTTTACAGTTGGTAACCTATCAGGCTGGAAAGATGCTCCCCGGAGGAAAAACTAAATAATACAAATAAAAATAATATTAAACAAATTTTTTAACTGTAAAGAATGCACATTGGACCCTCGACAATACTACGGAGACATCTATTTTGGTTGTGGTCTTTATGTTTGAGAACCTTGATCACATCCTACATGGTTACAATCACTAATTAATCTTGATAATGGGTCGATATGTTCATATAATCAATCATGTGACTACATGTTAATCAATTGATGATAGGATTGTCTTTTCTTCTCTTCCACCATTGACTTCTTTATAGAAATGTTGGGGTGAAACTAGTGATCTTGTGTGTGCTTGTTCTTCTCTTCCACCATTGACTTCTTTATAGAAATGTTGGGGGTGAAACGTAGTGATCTTGTGTGTGCTTGTTCTTCTCTTCCACCATTGACTTCTTTATAGAAATGTTGGGGGTGAAACGTAGTGATCTTGCGTGTGCTTGTTCTTCTCTTCCACCATTGACTTCTTTATAGAAATGTTGGGGTGAAACGTAGTGATCTTGTGTGTGCTTGTTCTTCTCTTCCACCATTGACTTCTTTATAGAAATGTTGGGGTGAAACGTAGTGATCTTGTGTGTGCTTGTTTTAAGAGGCAGCTTTGTTGTTAAGCCTTTGTATATTCATGTTCGTAAGGCTGTTCTTGATGCCGTCGCTCCATCTTTGCGTGGTCTTCCTCTGCCTTGTACTCATTATACTTTTTCTGTGTGGCTCTCTGTGGTAGGCGATACCAGATTGATAGGATTGTACATGGTTATTATCAATAATTAATTTTTTTAAAGTTCAATAGATTGGCACAAAAAGAAGATACTGAGCTACTCAACAGCATGACATAGAAGATTGTCAACAGTAAGTGTATTACGAAACCTGGGTGCAGAGAAAAACTGCAAAACGCCATCAGTCATGAAATCTCATGAAGATGTCGATAATGACAACGACAAGAAATATGATATGATATTAGTAATAGTTTGGAGATCTCTGTGGCTAAGTCGTTCCATTTCGTTCCGAAGGTCATGTGTATTTCAATTCAAACAACGACGTTCACCTGCTGTCTTGCAGGTCAGCTGGGGACAACTAAAGGCTGACGGAGAGCGAACCCAGTAAACGCTGGCTAAAACCGGACACATAGCCGAAGGATAAGCACCAGAGCTCCAAATGGCGCTGAAGATGTGACGAAACACACCCATGCTAAGGCTGCATGAATCAGATTTCCACATGAATGAGAATTTATGCGGAAATCTGGTACATCGGTCTGGGCGGTGATCGTGAGAGAGAGAGGCGAGAGAGAGGCGAGAGAGAGAAAGAGAACAGCGACGTTCCTTTCACGACTGCATTTTTTCCATGTATACTAAGATTGTTGTCAGAGCTATGGATTTCATGATTTGTGTAAAACTCTCGAGAAGCAACATGCCATTTTTGGGGAAAGGGACCAAATCATATAGGGTACAAACCAGTTCATTTAAATCAATCATTCGCCCTTTTTTTCCCCCGATCCAGAAGCTCTTGAGCTTTTCTGCTCTTCGGCTCGGGGTTATAGACATCGTAACCCTTCGGTTCGTTGCCCCGAACATTGTAAATCTGGAGAACCTGTGGCTTTTCTGCCAGCCTGCGGAATTGAGCCGAACTCACAGGGGGTTTTATCCTTCGCTTTTATAGTCTGTTTAGTGGTGGTTAAATTATATTGAACATATCAGAACTCTTCCAATAGCAATAGCAGCAACACCAGAAGCAGCAGCAGCAGCAGCAGCAGCTGTGAAACAATAAAGTTTCAACCAAAATTATCAAAAGAACAAGATTGTCCAAGCATAGAGGTATTTGTGTTCTATTTCATTTAGTCTCTCTCTTGACCGTTCTCGTCTAATGCGCATGTTCAAATGCACATCACGGCACATTACTTTTACCGACTTCCTGTTGATAGTTTGGAACGAAGTTTCAATTCAATGAACGACCGACAATGATTTGTTGCTATTAATTTGCCAGAATCTCATTTATAAACCCAAAAAAATGCCAGATTTAATCCGCCCTCCACCCCTCCATTCCTCAACCCAAATTATTGATGCAATTTCTTCCCCCAAGTTCGTATTCACAGAGAGGTCAGATCAGAAACAAGAGACAAAAATACAATTATCATTACCTCGATCTAGCGGACCACTTATTAAAATATTTAATTCTGCAGGCGCTGGATAGAACACACTTTGAGAAAAGAAGAGGGGAATATAACAAGAAGGGCCCTTGCCTGGAACCCACAGGGACAGTGAAAGAAGTAGGTCGAATAATACGTGGAGACGAGATTTGGAGGAGGAGATCAACAATATAAAAAAGAGCTAAAGGGAGCTAGAGATAAGAAGATTTGGCATGAGTTGGTTGAGGGCGTTTGCTCAATTCGGGTTTAAAAGGCAGAAAGAGAGAGAGAGAGAGAGAGAGAGAGAGAGAGAGAGAGAGAGAGAGAAAAGACTGGAAGACAAACACTGGATATCATTATTAAAAAACTTCATAAAAAACCTCAGCAAAACAGACCAGGTCATTACATTTGGCCTACATTCCGAACACTGGGTACACCAGAGGGTAACCGTTGTGAAGAAGCTACACAAGCATAGAGAGAAAATTAAGATTTCTGAGAACATGCATATTCCCTGTGACAATGCATGGATCTTCTTCTTCTTTCGAATGCTCCATATCGACCACTTGTTAACCATTCTTTGTGATTTGTAAGTGATCTGAGCCTAAATGCGATTAAACGTTGTGGCAGTTATGCGTCTACAAGTAGCTCATCAGATTTCTACGACGCTTGTTATTTACAAGTGTAGCGTCCCTATGCATCTACCTCAGTGGCCTCTTACGACATGTCTTGTAGGTCGCAGTGTTACTATTCTTTGATCCCCTTGAGAGCGCCGGCAACACATGGGTGAATGATATTCAGAAATACGCTGTTTTTCTTACAAGTGTGATTAAAGTTTAGAGCAGTGGAGCAAACCACAAGTTGAATGCATTTGAAAATAGATGTCTGCGAAAAATAATGAATATAAAATGGAACGAATTCAGGAGAAGTGATGAAATCAGAGACATGTCTGGTGACAACTGTTATAAGAAAGAGAAGATGGAGATATGTTGGGCACATCTTGAGGAGAAATAATCAACGAATATCAAAGCAGGCATTGAAGTGGGATGCAAAGGGTTCAAGAAAGAGAGGTCGACCTAAGGAGACCCTGAAGCGAACTTTGCTGAGAGAGGCAGGAAATATCGGTCTCAGTTCCATGGAGGAGATTGAGCGAGTTGCCCAGGATAGAGCGGTATGGAGAAATTACTTGCAGGCCTTATGTAACGTATAACGGTACGAGAGGAATTATTATTATTATTATTATTATTATTATTATATACCACTGGCGCCTTGACGCTCTCTGGCGTCTCAATGGATATCGATGCTGTAGACAATATGAAGGGAAATCACCATCGCAAAGTTTTCTAGAATAGTTATGGATAATAATAATAATAATAATAATTCCTCTCGTACCGTTATACGTTACATAGGGCCTGCAAGTAATTTCTCCATACCGCTCTATCCTGGGCAACTCGCTCAATCTCCTCCATGGAACAAATAGTTATGGATACTCTCACATATATTGTCTCAAGTGATTCTTAGAGTTCTCCTGTAAAACCCCAAACTCTGTGGCCTCCAGATATGTTGCTGTCTGTTTATTTATTGTCTATGGCCCGCAACCATATAGTGGTTCTATGTAATACTGAATAATACTTTGAATAATTCTGAGTTAAATAGATAACATTTTGTTGCATATAACGTCGTTAATTTTCTGGAATGTTGTTTTTGTATAAACTATTCTACACTTTACTTCTGATCTGTATCTAAAATCTGTTATCAGTGCTTCACGATATTTAAACTGATTCTTAGCTGTACATTTGCTTTTCTTGTGTATTTTTTATGAAGTCTGCCTTTTTTTTACATGATCATAACTTATGTGATGTATACGCCCCAATGATAAACAGCACCGTATAGACTAATATAAAGCATCAATATATTATAAAGAAAACTTGAAACTGGAAGCGCAATAATCAGCATAAAATATTTGGGCTCAGGAAATTTAATACAGAAGTTGGTATGGAAATAATTATGGATGAAACTAGAGAACACGGTCTATTACATATAGAACTGAAAAAGAAGAAACACTGGTACATGAAAGTAACATAAAGGTAACACGATATGATAATTAGAAACACTTGCTTCAACTAGATAGACAACGTCGAAACCTTTGAACTTAAAAAAAAGTCAAAGAAATGCTTGAAACTTGTAACCAAAATGATTATATTTTAGTATCGCTGAGATTTATACTTGGTTTGAGATCAATAAAGATCAAATCTGGAGCACATTGCAACAGTTTTTATCTGAAAGTAATTGAAATATTTTGAATTCAACAACAAAATAAAGAACAGTTTTCAAGAATCTGAAACATGACTTATCATTACTTGAATCAAATATAGAAATGGTTAATAGATATAACATCACAGAACAGAACAGGTGTACATGACACAGACAACATTCAAAGAGTATATATATGAACTGTAGCTTGTGATCAAGTACGTAATACATCAAACATCTAAAGAAATTATTTCGGAAATCAAACTGAACGCAATGAAAAGTGAATAGATTAAATACGACTATTAATGGATGAAAGATGGAATTTCCAACATTATGCTACCAGTACCACACCTGGATGCTGACATCAAATGATAGAAGAAAACTAGTCACGAAGAGATGAAATATCTACGTAGAATTCTGGGAGTAACGAGAAGAGACCGATTTAAAAATGAAGACATCCAGAAAAAAGTGGGTACAACATCAGGACTGAACTTTTTCAAGAAACAACAAATTAAATGGTTCGGCCACATAAGCAGATTACCAACAGACCTCAAAGAGCAATGTTACTCGGATGCAGTGGATACAAAGCAAAAGGCCGGCCTCGCAAAAAGTGGACCTCAGAGAAAAGAAAGGAGACGAAAGGCACAGTTTATGAAGAACACACAAAAGCATGTTCTATAAATAACTTCTTACCCTGACGCTGTGAGGCAAAACAGGAATAGAAAAAAGAAAAGAAAGGGAAGAAAATAATGGAAAATATAGAATATGGAAAATAAAGAATTGGGAAAATATAGAATATGGAAAATAAAGAATTGGGAAAATATAGAATATGGAAAATATAGAATATATAACATAAAGAATATGGAAAATATAGAATATTGAAAATATAGAATATATAACATAGAATGTTGAAAAAATATAGAATACGGAAAAAGGACATAGAAAACAAATAAATATAGTGTATAGAATAAAATGAACAATATACTAGACCAGGGTTGGGCAAACTACGGCCCTGGCGCATTCGGCCCGCCATTGGATATTTTGCGGCCCTTAAACACATTTATCGATATTAGAAAATATACTGTTATAGTGTAAGTCTTTTAGAAATATAATTTATTTCAGAAGTTATCTACATTATGTAAAACTACCTTTGTTTACAATAAAAATATTTAATTGATTACTTACCGAGAATTAAACAAAAATATACATAATATTATATGTGGCCCTCCAATGGCTTTACAATTTTCAATGTGACCTCTGCACAAAAGTTTGCCCACCCCTGTACTAGACAAAAAATTAGATACTTTGGTCACATCAAGTGTCACGAAAAAACTGAAGAGAACAATATTAGAGGGCAGGGTCCCAGAACGCAGAGGCAGACCAAGAAGAAAGCGGCAATAAGATATTAAAGAAACCATGAATATGACCATCGACGAAGTGGGTGAACTAGCTAGAGACAGAGTGAATTTCAGATGCGCTGCAAAGAGAGAGAGCAATGACCTATAAAGGATACGCACCTTGAAGATGATAGAATAAAACATGGCATTATGAAACTGAATAAGGGAATGATTGATTGATTGATAGTTGGATTGCAATGAATAGTCATGTGTACTGCGATCTATTTCTTACACAGGAAGATCTCAGCGGAAGTAAACGAACTCTGTAGAAGCAGGCAGGGTTTCCCATCTAATTTTTAAAATGGTGAAAATGTTTTCAGAAATTTTATTTTACTCCTTTTTATTCATATCGCACAAGAAATGGCTTTGTGGTATTCTCTTACTCTATCTAGCTTTACATATTTTACAAGCTAAAATTGAACACTGTGTCTACGTTTTATCGTCCTTCTCCGATAGAACTAGTAACTCGCTCTCACCAACAATGAGTAAGGGATCTCTGGAAAAATATCCCCATCGTTCTATGCGGGAAAGGAAAAGAGTTGGAACCTTTAGAACGAAACGTTAGCGCATTACCTCTACGCCACATTGGCTCCCTGTTTGTATGATGAGTATATCAATGAAATAAATAAAAAGGAAACAAAATGTAAAGAAACCATTTTTATACCACGTGGTATATATGGTCTTTCTTTTCCCCAATCATGTTTTGCCTCATAGCGTCAGGTCAAGAAGAGATTTCTAAAACGGATCTGTGTGTGTGGATCTTCGTATCTTCGTAGATAGTGTCTTTCGTCGCCTCTGCTATCTCTGAGGTCCATGATTTGCGTGGCCGGCCTTTTGCTTTGTGTCCATTGTATCGGAGCAGCATTGTTCTTTGAGGTGTACTGTCTGTTGGTAATCTGCTTATGTGGCCGAACCATTTAATTTGTTGTTTCTTGATGAAGTTTAGTACTGATGTTGTACCCACTTTTTCCTGATGTCTTCATTTCTCAACCAGTCTCTTCTTATGACTCCCAGCATTCTGCGTAGACACGTCATCTCTGTTGTGACTAGTTTTCTTCTATCATTTGTTGCTAGCGTCCATAAGGTAATACGGTGTTAGACCGGTATTTTTTCACTGACTGTCGGCACACGATGGGTGATGTGGTCAACATCAAGCTGACCGCCTTTACTTCCCAGTGTTTTTCTTCACCTTTCAACTCCCAACGGAGCCCAGGTCTTCAACAAACTTCTTCCACTTCTTCCTCTCTTCTGCCAACCCTTCCAATTCTGTCCATGTTTTACCTATATTTTTCATATCAATCTCTAGCTCTCTTCTCCGGGTACGTCAATGCCCTACCCTACTAGTCTTACCCTGCGTGTTCCAAAAAATTGCCTGTCTTGCAGTGCTTTTCATGGTACCCAAATGAGGCTGGGTCGACCTGAGAGCCGTTATGAGCGGAAAAAAAGTCCACGCACGCTCTGAAATCGAGCCTGGGCCATTAGCATAAGAAGCGTGTTCACTAACAAATACGCTACATCATCTCAACATGAATATAAATAATCAAGATATATGTGAAAGGACATTAATACTTGTTCTGGAAGCTGACAACGCAATATAACATGAAAAAAATGGCAGTGATCACAGACATAGATAACTTAACAGTAGAGGAATTCAAGGCGTTGTGAGATTTTAGAATAGAAATGTAACAACAAATTTCAATCAAATTTGTGACAGCCGATACGTTACCGATATTCGACTAAATCCCGTATTCACGAAGTTGTCAAAGAAGTCAGAGGATATTTCAATGCATAATTAACCTTAAGAGCAATGTGATAGAACTGGTTGTATGAACTATCATAAAATTGGTAAGAAATAAAATAATGTCACAGAACAATAAAAAAGAACAGAGAACAAGAAAAGAAAAGGACACATGTTGAGGTTCTATGTTTCACAAGTGGCGGAGAGGAATACGTATGTCATAGCAATAATATTGTTAGTGAACTCACTTCTTCGGCTAGTGGTTAGTGGTCTGGGTTCAACTCCACAGACGGCGTGGAATATTTTTCCGACCGTAACGGCACCTCAGGTCGACGCAGCCTCAATCTGGTACCAGGAAGGAAACCGGGAATTAAAAGCGGCCTGCGTGATGTTTACCACATCACCCATCGTGTGCTGACAGTCAATGAAAACATGGCCCTAGCATCGTATTACCTACTTTACATCGAGGTATGAAAAAGGGTTCTTTTTATTTATTTCTCGTATGTACATTTTAGGTCTTCTCCTTCTTCTTCTTTGAACGCTCCACAAACCCACTCTTTGTGATTTGTATGTGATCTGAGCCTAAGAGCGATTGTACGTTGTAAAGTAGGCCAAACATTCGATTTCTGCAATGCATTTATTTATAAGCTTCCTAGGTCCACATCACTGCCTTACGACATGCCTTGTAGATCCGTGGTGCTATTCTTGCTTCTGGGCCCCGGCACCACAGAGCACTGCAGTCAGTACCATGGCACTGCACTCTAGATCATGGCACGACCAGATCAGGCACTGCACTAGATCATGGCACTGCAGTCTAGATCATGGCACTGCTCTATATTGGCACTGACAGTATCGCACTGCAGTGTACATGGCACTGCCTCTATATCTGGCCTGCCTCTAGTATCATGGCACTGCATCTGTACATGTTTAGTGATCTGGCCTCACTTCTTAAGTACCACAACTGCACTCTAGTATCATGGCACTGCTAGTTAGATCATGGATGCCTTAGATCATGTGCACTTGTACATGGCACTGCGTCTATAAGCATGGTCGTATCTGCACTGCATCATTCAGCACTGATCTAGTATCATGGCACTGCAGTCTAGTATCATGGCACTGCACTCTAGTATCATGGCACTGCACTCTAGTATCATGGCATGCATCTAGTATCATGGCACTCAGTCTAGTACATGGCACTGCACTCTAGATCTGGCACTGCACTCTAGTATCATGGCACGGAAGAAGAGCATCATCAATAGAACTCTATAATGGATGACGGTACAAATTGAGTTAAATTGTCTTTGAACATTCTTCATTTGTTATTTGCTTAATTTTTTTATATCCCTCTATCTCATGATATAAATCTTGCAGAAATATGATATTGATAGTTCTTGGACACGTTTCAAATATGCTAAACTTTCAAGCTAACATCACAAACATTTAGTGTAGCTCTTTGTATCAGTTCATTGGATTCTCCACTCCGATCTATACAGATACAATACATATTTCTATCGATTTGCCAACTCCAAACGAGCAA
Source organism: Arion vulgaris (assembly GCA_020796225.1). NCBI lineage: Eukaryota > Metazoa > Mollusca > Gastropoda > Stylommatophora > Arionidae > Arion > Arion vulgaris. Next base: position 19,788,390 of record CM036768.1, read on the forward strand.
TGGGACCGTAGACATGTATAATAATTCATTTGTCCGTAGTAATCTGTCTAACCAAATCAAACATTGTAAAGCAGAAGTTTCATCCCCAAAGGATGTTGTCATTTATTGTTGAATGATCTATGTTCTTAAAGTTAGTTTCAGCTGACGTCTGTGTCATACCCCGTGGGTGGGGGTGTCTAGCTAAATATATGAACTCAGTTTGTGCATACTTGGGGGGAGTGTCTAGTTTAAATGTAGTGAACTCAGTTTGTGATGATTATGGGAGGAGATGTAGGTGCTTATTTTGATAAGGATTGAAATGAAGAGATGTGGATGCTTATTTGATAAGGGAGTGAAAGAGAGGAGATGTGGGTGCTTATTTTGATAAGGGAGTGAAAGAGAGGAGATGTGGGTGCTTATTTTGATAAGGGAGTGAAAGAGAGGAGGTTTTGTAACGGATACGGCTCACACTCGATATAGACACATATTTTTTAGTCAAGATATTTGTTCAAATTTGAAAATTTGAATGTTCATCTTGTCATGTTCATTCATCATGAAATGCTAAAGTTATCAACATGATCACGTGACGTAGACGGTGGCGTTAGCAATCCATATCTTCAAATGCCTTTTTATTTTTTTAAATGGATATTAGCGGAAGCATTTCTAATATCCCAATGTCAGCATTTTTTACTGTCTGCCATTGCTTCTATCGCACAAAGAAGATTTATAAAGGAGCTAAAGTAAACGGGACACTTCGATCCAATGTTATTTTCTAACCTCACTGATGTTTTAGTTTTTGCTATTCTTCGTCTTCTTCAATAACCCAGCAGGGCTTTGGCTCTGGTCATTTTGCCCAATGGTATGTTGTAAAGTGGTATCTGCATGTGTTTGTAAGTTGTTCTTTTGTTCCATATAATATGTTCTATTTATCTGGTCTTGGAGGAAAAAGGGTCTTTTAATATCATCCAGCAGTTTGTACATGAATATGTGATGAATGGCTTCATGATGATGTGTACACAATTGTCACTCTGGAGTTTCTTATGGTTGAATTCTGTTCATGCGGTTATCAAATAGTATGTGTTGGGTTCGGAGTCGAAAAATAGTTATCTGATCTCTCCTTGCAAGGCGGTTGATGTTGTCATTAGGGTTTGACATATGTCTGTATACCTCTCTTCATGTCCCTACAATGGGCCATTTGTTCAGCTAGATTTCTTCAGTTTTTGTTTTTAGGTTTTGCTTTTTTGCTGAGTTGTTGGTGTGACTGGTTTTTATTTTGTTGACTCCATCTTAGCCAGCCCGCTTTATCATTTTTGTGTGTATTTGAATGTCTAGAAACGATAAAACAGATAGACAGACTAAGAAGGGGTTAAGACAGGATGAAATAATCACAGCAACAACTTTCATGGCACGGTAGAGCGTCAACATCTGAGATGATAGCAAACACCAAAGACAGATTTGTGGAGATCCATGATCGCCTACGCCTGCAAGCACGGCACCTGATGATGATGAACTTACGGTACAGCAAAGTAAAACCTCAAAACAATAAAGAAAGAAACGTAGTTGAACAGATGGGCAATGAGAGACACGGGAAGAGATATATGAAAGATATCGTATCTCACGTACTTACAGACAAATAGCAGATACTAGTACTGCTCATTGTTAGGAACAAAGTGGACAGAGCTACAAGAGTTGGTATAGTACCGTTGCAGTTAGCTATATTTTAGTGTAGACTTACGATAGTCAACTCCACGGAAGTACATTCTCCTTATAGTCAACTCTACGGAAGTACATTCTCTTTATAGTCAACTCCACGGAAGTACATTCTCTTTATAATCAACTCCACGGAAGTACATTCTCTTAATAGTCAACTCCACGGAAGTACATTCTCTTTATAGTCAACTCCACGGAAGTACATTCTCTTTATAGTCAACTCCACGGAAGTACATTCTCTTTATAATCAACTCCACGGAAGTACATTCTCTTTATAGTCAACTCCACGGAAGTACATTCTCTTTATAGTCAACTCCACGGAAGTACATTCTCTTTATAATCAACTCCACGGAAGTACATTCTCTTTATAGTCAACTCCACGGAAGTACATTCTCTTTATAGTCAAAAATGTGGGTTATGAGTTCATTAACTGTGAGAGAACGGACATACTTGTATTGAAAGCATCGATTGTTGGTGAGTGTAGGATGGATCAGGGGGATATTCTTCGGTCTTTTGGCGATATACTGTTGGATGAGGACACTGACATAGACGTTGAATCAATAGATCGAGTTAGGGAGTTTGGAATTATACGTTGTACAAGTAGAACTGGTTGCTTGAGGGACAGAGAAGGAGAAGTGTGTTTAACCAGCAAGCCACAGGAACCATCAGTATGCATACCCTTCGAAATCTGTTAGGGAAGACTGAGCACCTATGGGTCTGCCCGGAGTGATGTGACGTCAGTTCAAGTAACCAATAACTGTGAGAACTTGACGGAATCGTCGCCGAGTCCACACTGTGTGTGATCAAATACTGACAAACAGCAAATTTAAAGAAATGAGTTTCTATCACGTAACCTGAATACATACACGTCAATTCTAACAAGTTGTTCGGCTACTGTATATACAAAAACCCATGCATTATTTATAGAAAACTGATATTCATACAGACACCCTTCATACAACAAATAGAACATACGCTTGAACGCGGACATTCATAATAAAATGCTATCTGCTAATATCATTACTTTGAAAGGACAAGACACTACTGTGTTTTATCATGCTCAACATTTGATATCCAATATCCTCAAGTGTATATTACTGCCTCTTTCATTTCCATCATTTTTATCCCCTGCTCATAGGCGTACACAGAAGTTTTCCGGGGAGGGGGACGGATCAAAATGAATTTTTTGTTAATTTTAATTCGTAGTTTATAACGCGGAAATAGAGAAAAACCAGATTAGCATAAAACTGTTTAAGCAAGAAAAGTCATTATCCATGGTCAGTTCTCCCACCCCCTCCCACCCACCTCTCAATTTGCTATAACCAATGGACGCCCATGCCTAATTATTTTCCAACATTACGTAATTTCTCTTTTACCCTATATATTTATGTACTCATATTGTGTATTTTTATCTTCTCTTTTTACAATTTTTCTGATGTCTTCATTTCTCAGAAGAGACCGGTTGAGAAATGAAGACATCAGGAAAAAAGTAGGTACAAAGTCAGTACTAGACTTCATCAAGAAACAACAAATTAAATGGTTCGGCCACATAAGCAGATTACCAACAGACAGTGCACCTCAAAGAACAATGCTGTTCCGATACAATGGATACAACGCAAAATTCCAGCCACGCAAAAGATGGACCTCAGAGATAACAGAAGTGACGAAAGACACTATCTACGAAGCGCACACAAAGGCCCGTTTTAGAAATCTCTTCTTGACCTGACGCTCTGAGGCAAAACAGAATTGGAGAAAAGAAAAAAGAGAAAGAATCTTTCTTTTTTCATCATGTTTTTCCTGAACGGTGTTATTATCGACACAATGGAATGATGCAGTAAAAAGATTATGTACAAAAGCGAAAAATGTAAAGTAAGGTAGCTTCAAAAAAGAAAAAAACGAGATACAGCAACGTTTCGACCGAAAGGTCTTTTTCAAGCAAATAATACAAAACAAACGTAATTGAGATGATGTTTCTCCCATACACCAGACATCGCAGACACAGAAGTTAAGCCACTAACTGTCGTCAAATACAAATATATGACTAAATACAAGAAACAAAATAAATGTAAAAAAGTAGATACGGAAAACATAATCTATACATAAAATCTATACATTTAACATATACACTTATTTTATGAAGCATGAGAAGTGACAGTTTCAAAACGTATAGGAATGTAATGTGTAGTGTAGAGTGTATCAAAACCTATAGGAATGTAGTGGTAGAAACAGTATAAAAAAAGCATAGGGAATAGTATGCGTATAAGTATCAAGAAGTAGTATAGAGTGTATCAAAAAGTATAGAAATGTAGTGCGTAGTATAGAGTGTATCAAAAAGTATAGAAATGTAGTGCGTAGTGTAGAGTGTATCAAAAACCATAGGAATGTAGTGCGTAGAGTGTATCAAAAAGTAAAGGAATGTAGTGCGTAGAGTAAACAGTCTCAAAAAGCACATGAATGTAATGTGTATGGTCCAAGTTCGACTTTGATTCTAAACAGTAAAGAAGTCAGTATATTGTCTATATTTGTTATTTTATTTCTAATTTACCTTCTTTCATCGTGAGCCGTAGTAGTGTAGTTAGTTACTTTGCTTCTTAGGCAAGTGGACGTGGGATTTTGTCCGACAGAAACGGTTCTCAGGTCGACCCAGCCTCAATTGAGTACAAGAAAAAGCACTGCTAAGTACAGACCTCCGGTGTGATGTTGACCACATTACCCATCATGTTCCGACTGTAAATTTAAAAATTACGTCCCTAACATCGTATTACCACATGTACCACAGAGCCACACAGAAAAAGTATAATGAATATAAATCAAGAGGAAGACCAAGCAAACGATGGAGCGACGGCATCAAGAACAGCCTTACGAAAATGAATATCAGCTACAAAGTGCCATACAACAAGCACACACAAGATCACTACGATCCTTCCTCCCCCAAACCTTCTATAAAGAAATAAATGGTGGAAGAGGAGAAGAAAAGAAGTATTTTTTCGATCTAGAAGCACTTGAGATTTTCAGCTCTTCGGCTCGGTGCCATGGACATCGTAACCCTTCGGTTCGGTGCCACGAACACCGTAAATCTGGGGAATCTGTGGCTTTTTCTGCCATCCCGCGGAATTGAACCCGCACACACAGAGGGATAGTCACCCGTAGTCCAACGCGCTACGAACACGCTGGGCAGACGGGCAAGAAGAAGTATAAAAAGGGCTCTTTCGCTTTTCATTTAACTCTTTTCGCTTCTCTCATCAACGGGGTCTCTGTGGATAAGTGGTTAAGCTTTTTGCCTTGTGAGTCGAAGGTCGTGCAGTTTTTTTCCCAGAGACCCTAGGATTGTTGCTGGAGCTACGGAGTTCGTGTTTTGTGCAATACGCAGGTGGCGTGCCATTTCTATGGAAAGGGACCGAACCGTATGGGGGGTACTAAAGCCCGGTGCAATGAAGTCGATCTTTCGGAATTTAAACCCTTTTCTCTCATCCCACTCTCGCAACTATATCTCTACACTACATTTCTGCCCGTCTGCCCAGCGTGTTCGAAGCGCATTGGACTACGGGTGACTATACCTCTGTGAGTGCGGGTTCAATTACGCGGGATGACAGAAAAGCCACAGATTCCCCAGATTTACGGTGTTCGTGGCACCGAACCGAAGGTTTACGATGTCCATGGCACCGAGCCGAAGAGCTGAAATGCTCAAGTGCTTCTGGATCGGAAAAAAAACAAAAACAAAAAACACTACATTTCTCTTGTTATTGAAAATCCACAAAAAATATAACCTTTCTTTATTTGAACCGCTTTCCCTTCCATCTCTATCTCTTCAATATTTTTCAATATCCTTTCCCTTCTCGTCATCGTGTCTCCACGCTGTCATCGTTTTTTGTGATCACCAAAACTGTCTATCGGGACTTGGATATAAATTAGAAACATGCTTATAGCTGCTCATTTATTGAAGAAACTCCTGTGGTTTTATTGTCTTGGCTGTGTCTTGCTGCCTCTTATAACATTCCGAACGAGAATGTGAGCGAAAGATGGGGCGCTTTGAACGGACAATTGGGTTAATATTTATATCCCTCACACTCTCTCTCTCTCACATACTCTCTCTCACTCACACACACACTCTCACTCACACACACACTCTCACTCACACACACTCTCTCACGCACGCACACACACCTGGGTCGTTCTGGTCGTCGTGTCATGGAGGCTGTATCATGTTATTGTAGTCGACGTGGTAATAAGTTACATCTATTTCAGTTTGCGTTACATCACATCCAACTCTAGATAACTAGTCCAGACATCTAACCGGGGAATCACTGACCTAGATCAGGAAGAGGGGGAGGGGGCTGGAATTTATATATGTTTGATAGAACACTGCAAGTTTTTATTTTTTTTATTTTACTCAATTATGTGAGGCTATGGTTATTTATTGGTGAAAAATATTCAGAATATTTATATTCCTTATTTTTTAAACTTAATTTCTTGCATAATACTCGTATAACTTCGAGTTAGTATTTTGCGTTGATTTTAAAATGAATTCGCCTATATAAACCAATACTGGAATGCGAGGTCACGTGGCGTAGTTGTGGTCTGATTTCCATAATTCTTACCTGAGTCCGAAGGCCCCAAACGTTTATAGTTGGCTCTGGTAAAACTTAGAACCGCTGCAGGCGCTAGTCAGGAACTATTACTATATTCTACGTTTTTAGTATTGTTGGTAACTATGATATACTATTGCTATATTTTATATTTTATATTTTACATTTAATACTTTACATTTTATATTTTACATTTTAATATTTTACATTTTAATATTTTACATTTTAAGGAGGAGATCGGAGCACTTGTGGACTAATTGGTTCGATGTGCAGTGATGATGTTCCGGCGATTCAACTAAAACTAAACTAAAACATTTTAATATTGTCGGCAGACATAAGAACCAATATTAACATGTATAATATAGCAATACGGAGTGCAAGAAAATGGGGAGAGAGTGGAGAGATCTGGAAAGGATGGTTTGTCCTTAAATATGCCGGCTTGGAAGTCCTTGGTTGCGGACCTATGCTTCCCTAGGGGCGAAGGGAGAAGAAGAACAAGACGAAGACAAAAAAAGAACAAAAAAAGAAGAAGAAAAAAGAAGAAGAAAGAAGAAGAAAAAAGAAGAAGAAAAAAGAAGAAGAAAGAAGAAGAAAAAAGAAGAAGAAAAAGAAGAAGAAGAAAAAGAAGAAGAAAAGAAGAAGAAGAAGAAGAAGAAGAAGAAAAAGAAGAAGAAGAAGAAAGAAGAAGAAGAAGAAGAAGAAGAAGAAAAAGAAGAAGAAAAAAAGAAGAAGAAGAAGAAAAGAAGAAAAAGAAGAAGAAGAAGAAGAAGAAAAAGAAGAAGAAAAGAAGAAGAAAAAGAAGAAGAAAAAGAAGAAGAAGAAGAAAGAAGAAAAGAAAAGAAGAAGAAGAAGAAAGAAGAAGAAAAGAAGAAGAAAAAGAAGAAGAAAAAGAAGAAGAAAAAAGAAGAAGAAAAGAAGAAGAAAAAGAAGAAGAAAAGAAGAAGAAGAAAAGAAGAAGAAGAAAGAAGAAGAAGAAGAAGAAGAAGAAGAAGAAGAAGAAAAAGAAGAAAAAAGAAGAAGAAGAAGAAAAAGAAGAAGAAAAAGAAGAAGAAGAAGAAGAAAAAGAAAAGAAGAAAAAGAAGAAGAAGAAAAAGAAGAAGAAAAGAAGAAGAAGAAGAAGAAGAAAAAGAAGAAGAAGAAGAAGAAGAAGAAGATAAAGAAGAACATAAAGAAGAAGAAGAAGAAGATAATATAGCAATAGTCTTCTTCTCCGAACGGGCTCCATATCGACCACTTGTTAGCAACTCTGTGTGATTTGTATGTGATCTGAGCCTAAGTGCGATTGTACGTTGTGCCAGTTATGCGCATACAAGTAGGCCAGCACATCCGATTTCTGCGCTGCTTTTTATTTACTAGGTAGCTTTCCTAGGGCTTTACATCAGTCGCCTATTGCGACATGCATTGTAGGTTGCAGTGGTACTATTCTGTGCTTCCCTTGTGTACCCCGGCACCACATTGGAGATAGCAATAGTATGTAAACATGATAAACTATTGCTACATTATATATATCAATATTTTCAGAAACTCGGCTTCACCTACATGAAAATCAGGGATCACTTTTAAAATTGTCGAATTGTTCCATGAGGAAATACAACCGGGTACATTTTGGAACGTGAAGCAGCTACCAACGTACCATCCTACCCACCATTATTCACAATTTTTTAATGTTAAGTTATAATAATAATAATAATACTAATGCCTCTCGTACCGCTATACGTTACATAGGGCCTGCAAGTAATTTCTCCATACCGCTCTATCCTGGGCAACTCGCTCAATCTCCTCCATCGAACTGAGACCGATATTTCCTGCCTCTCTCAGCAAAGTTCGTTTCAGGGTCTCCTTAGGTCGACCTCTCTTTTTTGAACCCTTGCATCCCACTTCAATGCCTGCTTTGATATTCGTTGATCATTTCTCCTCAAGGTGTGCCCAACATATCTCCATCTTCTCTTTCTTATAACAGTTGTCACTAGTGGTTGACCGACTAGACATGTTAAGTTACTTCTAATTATATCTATTTATTTTCTTCACTGTTTATATATCCCATTTTTCACTTTTACAAACGGTAATTTGGCATTTATGATTCTTGCCTAGCCTGGGTAACGCATATCGGGGAACATTTTGTACAAACCTCTCGACCTACTGTTTTATACTCAGGATAGACACATTCAATAAGTTTAAATATGTAGAGTTTGATGAGATACCACTCAGGATAGACACATTCAATAAGTTTGAAATTATGTAGAGTTTGCATGAGATACCACTCAGGATAGACACATTCAATAAGTTTGAAATTATGTAGAGTTTGCATGAGATACCACCAGATAGACACTTCAATAAGTTTGAAATTATGTAGAGTTTGCAGATATACCCAGATAGACACATTCAATAAGTTTGAAATTATGTAGAGTTTGCATGAGATACCACAGGATAGCACATTCAATAAGTTTGAATTATGGATTTGATGAGATACCACCAGATAGACACATTCAATAGTTTGAAATTATAAGTTTATGAGATACACTCAGGATAGACATTCAATAAGTTTGAAATTATGAGTTTGATGAGATATCATAAGATGGAATAAACATATCAAATTGAACTGCAGTGTACGGTCAGGAGCAAAGAATAATAACACTGCGACTTACAAGGCATATCGTAAGAAGCGACTGAGGTAGGCGCCTAGGAAAACTACACTAGTAAATAAAAAACGTTGCAGAAATCAAATGTACTGGCCTACTTGTAGACGCATAACTGGCACAACGTAGAATCGCTCTTAGGCTTAGATCACATACAAGTTACAAAGTGTGGTTAAAAAGTGATCGATATGGAGCGTTCAAATAAGATAATGATCAACTGCATTATGGTTTCTCCCTCCAGATTTGTGGTCAATGTTTACTGCTCTAGTCTTCTATTTAACCGTGCAGACCAACAAGCAGAGATGGTTTTCTATCCCGGTTTACTTCCCTAGTCTTTAGCTCTTCTGTGTCTCCCACAAGACAGTCTTCTCTGTCTACGCTGCAAATATTGACAGTAAACATAAGCTATTAATATTGACTGCACATTTTTTTTTTCAATATCAGGAAATGACATCATTTTGTCAACAATCGTAGATGATTGATTATCGATCCCGATAAGTGATTACACGTCTGCGCTAATTCTACGCGTGCCAGAAAGTGGAGTAGTTTCCTCTAGTTTCTTTCATGTCGTTTCTCTATTAGGATTACTTGAACAAGGTAGTGTTTCAACGGTTTTTCTTTCAAATCCCAGGATTCTGCTATGACTTATTATCGTACGGGTATTACCACGAATTTGTGGAATATGATTTATAATTTATTTGTTTGTTATGTAAGGGAATTACAGACTCTTCAAGCCGAGGCACGCTCATTTCAACATAAGAACGAGTCTTTTTTTTATCACAGCGTATAGGCCAACAAAAGAACAAATAGATCTATTTAGAAAGAACTCAAAATCAAAGAAAACTGGCTGATACTACAAATAAGAAAGAGAAAATTGAGGTATTTTGACAAAAAAAGATACGAAGGGTTGGAGAAGACCATCATGAAATGATGCATACCGGAAAAGAGAAGAAGAGAAAGACCACGTAGAAGATGGATTCAGGATGTAACTGATAGTTTGAACATGACGGCTGCATGGGCAGGACATCTGGCCTATGAGAGATATAAATTCCGCAGGACTAGTGGGGTGACAAAATTCTGCTCAGGACAAACTATTTCATCATGATGATGATGGTAGGCAAACAAACATTAAAACAGTAAGAATTAACTTCTTGCAAAGAAAAATATATTTCTAAACCTCATATCAACAAGAAAACATATTTCTAAACCTCATATTAACAAGAAAACATATTTCTAAACCTCATATTAACAAGAAAACATATTTCTAAAATCGAATTGAAAAGAATACATTTTTCTATAATCAGTGTTACAAGAAAACATATTTCTAAAATTAGAGTAAATTTGGATCTCTGAGAAAAGAGCTCATCAAGATCACTGCCAAAACAAAAGAGTTAAACTCCAGTGAGTACCCCCAATGCTGTGGAATTCCCAGGTGACAATAACGCAGACAAAATTGCAAAAAAAGGAGGAGAATGTGAACAAGAAGAAAACTAAATCACATACTTTGGGAAAAAAAGAGCTTTCCTGGACATTAGTAATGAACCTAATTTATCCAACGATGACTACCACATACTCGACAGACGATCGACTATCATCTTACGACTTAGGACAGGGCACAACATAATGATAACCACCTACACAGGATACGATTGTCTCCTTACCCTCTGTGTCCCTGTGTCATCGTTGATCACACCACAGACCATGTCCTGCAAGACTGTACCCTGCATGTCCTCCTTAGAAAACGATGCTGACCATACAACACAACACTACATTCAAAACTGCATGGCACCAGCAATGAGATCCAGACAACAGCCGTCTTCATCATAAGAACGCGTCTGACAGTCCAATCATCAAAACAGCGACAGCAAATAAGAAGAATATGGACAAGAAACTATATTTCATAAATAATATTGACAAGAAAACATATGTCTATGTAATGAAATTGAATAATGAGTGTTAATAACCATCAAGTCACAGAAATCATCCATGCGTTTCTAACCCACTCGTCCGTGGCCGATTAAACATCTATAGGTGTTGAATTTGTTAATCAATAACTAATGATAATCACTGCAAGAGAGAACGTTGATAAATCTCTGTTTGATTGCAAGCAATCCTAAAGAATAAATCTTCAACAACCTGGCGATTACTGTATTGACTTCATATGTCGTTCTATTGCAGTAACGAGCACTTAGTATTTGAAAACATCCATGAAGATCTCTGTAAACATATTCAAGACATCGTCCGTAGTTTCGAAATCACGAAATGGGCAATACAAGGGACAAGTAAACACATCAAGAAGCTTTAGAAAACTTTCCCTGAGAGTCTAAACAAAACGGGACGTTTATGTGCAATCTTAGAGTGTCCCAAATCCTGTTAAGAGGGTTGGCGAAGGACTAAAGCTTCATTAAGCGCAATACTGATACATGGTCCAATCTGATAAATTCTGTTTCTATTTGTACAGAGTTGTCGACCATCTTGAAATGGGAGGTATCTGCAGCAAGGAAATGTGTAAGTGTGTTAACCATTGTTATTTACATCATTATCAACTGTATGATTCTAAACAAGATCTTCGAAATAAACATAAACATTTCTGTTATAATGTATCAACATTATCAACATGAGAAACATTAGAGGAGCTTTCATTGCAATAGGATACAAATGGAAGTCTAAATAAATCAAATCTAGAACAAAAATTCGGATATTTAACTTCAAAAAGCAGTTCTGCTTTTTGGGTCAGAAACATGGAGAACTACTAAAATAATAACGTATAAATTGCAAAAATTCATCAACTGGTGTCTGCGCAGAATAGAGGGACTGTGGTGGTATGATAGAGTCACAAATGAGGAACTTATGGAGAGAACAAGATAGATTCCAGTGAACCAAGAGGTTTTAAAAAGACGATGGCAGGAATATAACAAGAAGGGTCCTTTCCTGAAACCGGCAGGTAAAGCGAAAGAAGGAGAGGCTGAGAAATACACGGAGACGGAATGTGGAGGCAGAGATCTACAATATAAAGAAGAGCTGGAGAGAGCTGCAGGAGATAGGAAGATAGGAAGACTTGGTATTCATTTGGTTGAGGGTATATTCCTAATCCAGTAAAGGCAAAGTGAGAAAAGAGAAGAGAGAAAGAGAGAGAGAGAAGAGAGAGAGAGAGAAAGAACGCGAATATGAGAAACGATAGCTAGATTATATACAGATGATGCTCTACACCGTAGTACTTCAATGTTCGGTTCGACGCTTTCATGTTCAACAGTTTGGCTTCGTCTTCTTCGTCAAACGCTCCATATGGAAAACGTGTGTGATCGGTATATGATCTGAGCCTAAGAGCGGTTGTATGTTGTGCCAGTTATGCGCCTACAAGTACATCCGATTTCTGCCATGATTTTTATTTACTAGGGTAGCTTCTCTATGTGCCTACCTCAGTCGCCTCTTACGACATGCATTGTAGGTCATAGTGGTACATTTATTTGCTCCCCTTTCGAGCTCATACAACCCACGGGCGAGATTAAGAATCAAGGAAATAATAATAATAATGATAAAAATATCAAAACTAATATAACAGTATATAAAATAATAAAAAACAAATCTTGGCATATCCTTTACAGGATGTCTGCCAATGCTTTCTGAACGGTGAGGTCTATTTTTACCGTTTGTAAAATCCCACAGAAACGAATTTGCTTCCAAACTTGCCCACCATGTGGTTTGAACCAAGTACGCTTGGGTTTGTGATCGAGTTCATTACGTTTTTGAGCTACAGACGCTCATATATAAAATAATACACAAGTATATGAATAAATATAAAAGTAATACAAAATTACTGTAATATTAACCCGTTCGTACTTCTGAGCCGATATATTGTCTTTAAGTATTTTTTAGATGACTCCAAAGCCAGTATACTGGCTAGTTTAGTACACATTGCGAAGTTACCGCGTGCGGGAGTAAAATTACAAACTAAAAGTGTTGATAATAACAAAGCCGTAAAGTCTGCATGGGTCTTCTCTGCAAGCTCATGTGGCAGAATGGTCAAGGAAGCCAGTGGTGCATTTAGTATGACAACAAGCAGCATGACAATGGAGGTACTGGCGGTGACCAATGCACTACTTGGCTAGAGTCACAAAACTACACTCATGCGTGCATTTTGAGTGACTCGTTGAGTATGATCCGAAAGGTGGAGGCCGGTTCGGTGCGCAGGCAATGGACTGAATCACTGCAGGCGTCAACAATTTGCAGAATTACACTTGTCTTTGTTCCGGGGCACATGGGTGTCGTTGGCAATGAGAGAGCAGACAGACTGGCTAGCTTTGCCGCTATATCAGAGGGCCAGCCAATGGACAGAGCTGACATCGTGAACGCCCTCATAGAGCGTGGCCTAAGAGAAGACCTTCATCTAAACCAATCCACTTCAACTACTAGATTGCGAGAACTGGGTTTGAAGATTGGTGTGCAAGAAAAGAACGGTACAACAGGTATACGAGTCGGCTCATCAATCAAAATAGAACTGGTACGATCAGTCGCTGGACGCTGTTGGAGATATTGCGAAGGAGATCGGAGCACCTATGGAGATGTCCGGAGTGCAATGAAGATATTCCAAACTGAAACTGAAACTGAAACTGAAAAGTCGTAGAAACACGAAATATCTAATGGGACTCCAACTAACTTTTCATGAGATAAAAATTCAGGAATTTGGTCTAAATACTCAAACATATTTACCATGCCATCAACCATACTAGCATACAATACATATTAGATAGAAAATAATCGTAGTTAGAAAGTAAACGTTACTAATCTTCTGACACAAAGCAAGTAACGATTATTGGCTATGCACTGAATGCTTTCCCACATAATTAGTAGTTACTACATTTACAGGTATTCGATAAGAACCAAGTGTTAAAATAAACTGATTTACAGCGTTATTAAAGTATTCGCAAGGGACCGACTATTCGATACTACAGTTACTAGCGACAAGTTGAGCACGTAAAATAACCATTGGCAGTTGAAATTCTATAAAAGACAGACAGAAAATCAGTGCTAGACACACAAACATACATACAAAAACTAATACTACACTAACATTCTTACAGAGTATATACTACCTTATAACTACATTGAAAACCAATGGTATGTAGTAATACAGCGTATCGATTGATAAATATGTTGCACAATATGATTTGATTAACGTGTTGTATAGCTTGCTCTGTAATTTTAAATCGGTCTAAAGTCGGAAGATTGACTTAATTATGCCCAGTTTGATTCCATATAGCTTGATCCTTCTCTGCAGAAATGTCACGCCACCTATCGATAGTTTTGCACACTGTACCGCCCGTATGTTGCCGGGACTTGGGGAGCAAAGATTAGTAGCAGTGCGACCTAGAAAGCATGTCGTAAGAGGCGACTGAGGAAGGGGCATTGGGAAGCTACCCTAGTAAATAAAAAGCATCGCAGAAATCGGATGAACTGACCTACCTGTAGGCGCATAACTGGCACAACGTATAATCGCTCTTAGGTCCAGATCACATACACATCACAAAGGGTGGTTAACTCTTACAGTACGAAAAGCCACTTGACAAACCATTCTGGTAGAAATAATTTTTCTACAAGCCATCTTATCGCCAAGATATTAAATGAAAACTCATATTTTCACAAGACTTATTTGCAAATATCCTTTCTTTCTCGAATCCTGGGTTGCTTCTCAGCATCAGAATTAAAAAGAAATTTTCTAGAACATGATAGTCAGTGTATCATAAGTGTTAACAAGATGGTCGAATAGTCAGTGTATCATAATGTTAACAATGTCGGTCGATATGGTAAGCGTTTGAAGTAAAGGGAAGTTTGAATTTTTCGAAATTGTGGCGTCTGTAGCTTAGGGATAGTGAATCAGCCTATCTTCTCCTTCTTCTTTGAATTCGTTCCTTACCACCAATTTTAATCACTCTTTATGATATGTTTGATCTTTGCCAAGAACGTGTATACGTTGCACATTGGTAGACCCCTAAACGCATAGACTTCTACACGTTTAGGACACGTGCATCCGATTTCATCCAAACCTCCTTAGTCGGCTCTTACGACATGCATGGCAGGTAACAGTGGTTCTATTCTTTACACCCCAAATTGGACCCCGGTAACCACTCAGGCAACTCGACCTATTAACCCGACGTTCTGAATTTGAAATCACGCTGCGGACAATTTGGTTGCAAATTGTTTCGCGTGGATTTTACAAAAGGACGATGGCACCACTCGTTCAGAAAGCAATGGCAAACTACTGAACGTAATAATGTCTAGAAAAATCACAAACAATGTTAAAAAGCAGGGGTTGATTCGCAAAGTCTTGTAAAGGATATGTAATTAACTTTGCAGAAAACATTCACAAATTGTTATATAATTATTTCTTGTGTTAGGCAGATTTGTTTGAGAATGTGAATGAATGTTGTCGGAAGGTTTGAAGCTACATATAAATGTCAGTCTCGGTCAGGAATAGATCAGTCCTGAGTGCGAAGGAGATCTTTGAACAATCATAGATGAGACAGCTTACATATCGTTATATGGTGTCAGTTTACATCAAGAGAGAAAATGTGGTTACCTGTTGTTGTGCACATATCTCAGTTAAGCATACATCAGAAAAAATCCACATAAAATAAGATTAAAGATCTATCCAAGACGAAAGGGAGACAGACAACAGGCATTCAGACAGAGAGGCAGGCAGGCATAGGTATAGATGAATAGATAAGATAAATCCAGTGGATCTAATGCCCACGGATTGACTTTATTGCGCAGAATTTGACCCCATATCGTTCAGTACATCTCCGCAAAATGGCGTGTCCCTTGGCGAGAGTACTGCACGAAGCTCGAACTCCATAGCTCCAGCAGATATCCTACGAGTGTCTGGAAAAAATCGTGTGCCTAACTGCGAGGTCCAAACTCAAACTCACTATCTTCAAATCGCCCTTGTGGTGCTAGGCTCATGAGGAAGCAAAGAATAGTACCACTGCAAACTAAACAATGCATGTCGTAAGAGGCAACTAATGTAGGCCCTAGGGATGTTACCCTAGTAAATAAAAAGCAGCGCAGAAATGGGATGTGCTGGCCTACTTGTAGGCACATAACTGGCACAACGTACAACGCTCTTAGACTCAGATCACATACAAATCACACAGAGTGGTTGACAAGTGGTCGATATAGAGTGTTCGGAGATGAAGAAGAAGAAGAAGATGAAGAAGACTACCTTCAAATAGCAAGACAACGACTAAGACAATCACATTCACGTCGTCATCTTTCTTACGGCAACGTACTAACATCACTTCTTTGGAATATCAAAACAGTGTAAGCATAACCATCCCTGCAAATGTGACAACCTTGAATTTCATAAATTGTGGAGTTAGTTAATTGCATATCCTTTACAGGACTTTGCGAATCAACCCCATCTTATAACGCTGTTTGTGATTTTTCTAGGTATTATTATGTTCAGTAGTTTGCCATTGCTTTCTAAACGGTTGGTGTCATCGTCCTTTTGTTAAAATCCACGCGAAACAATTTGCAACCAAACTGTCAGCAGCGTGATTCGAACTCAGATTCACCTATTGTGGACTACACTGAATCTATGCTTATGCTTATGAATCTATGCTTATGCTTATGAATCTATGCTTATGCTTATGAATCTATGTTTATGCTTATGCTTATGCTTATGCTTATGTTTATGCTTATGCTTATGCTTATGCTTATGAATCTATGCTTATGCTTATGAATCTATGTTTATGCTTATGAATCTATGCTTATGCTTATGAATCTATATTATCTTATGCTTATGCTTATGCTTATGTTTATCTTATCTTATGCTTATGCTTATGCTTATGCTTATGCTTATGAATCTATGCTTATGCTTATGAATCTATGTTTATGCTTATGAATCTATGCTTATGCTTATGAATCTATGTTTATGCTTATGAATCTATGCTTATGCTTATGAATCTATGTTTATGCTTATGCTTATGAATCTATGCTTATGCTTATGAATCTATGCTTATTCGATATCTGCTGGTTGAATGAATACGCGCCTTCTTCTCATTTAATGTCTTCCAACAAAAAGAACAACGTCTTGCATATATATATATACATTCCGCTCGTACCTTTATACTTTACATAGGGCCTGCAAATAATGTTTCCATACCGATCTGTCCTAGGCAACTTGCTCAGTCTCTACCATGGAATTGAGTCCGATATTTCTTTCATCTCTCAGTAAAATCCATTTCAGTGCTTCCGTAGGACGTCCTCTCTTTCTTGAACACTTTGCCTCCAATTGCAATGCCTACTTTGGTGTCCTTTGATTATTTGTTCTCAAAGTATGCCCAACAAATCTCTCATTGTCTCTTTCTTATGACAGTTAATACTAGCAGTTGACCAGACATTTCTCTGATTTCAGCACTTCTCATCAATGCGTCAGATTTATGGTCATAATTGTTCACAGACATCTATTTTCAAAGGTATTCAACTTGTTTTTATATATTCACACGTTCTACAATAAGCTTTAACCACGAAGAATTTAGTCACATTTCTTATAAAAGTCTATAAGAAATAAGTTCAATTCTTCTAAAGCTACACTTAATTAAGTTTTTATTTCTTTTCTTCAAACCTGTTTTACCTCACTGCGTCAGGATAAGAAGATATTTCTAGAACGGGCTTTTGTATGCACTCGCAAACAGTGTCTTTCGTCGCATCTGTTATCTCTAATGTCTACATTTTGCGAGGCCAGCCTTTTGCTTTGTATCCATTGTATCAGAGTAACATTGCATTTTGAGGCGCACTGTCTGTTGGTAATCTGCTTATGTGACCGACTCATTTAATTTGTTGTTTCTTGATGAAGTTTTGTACTGATGTTGACCCACATTTTTCCTGATGTCGCCATTTCTTAACATGTCTCTTCTTGTTAATCACAGCATTCTGCATAGACACTTCAGCTCTGTCGTGACTAGTTTTATTATTTGTTGACAGCGTCTAGGTTTGGCACTGCTAGCATAATGTTGGAAGAAAGATTGTGTTGAACAATGATTTTTTAGTGTTCATAGTGAACACACAAGTCTCTTTAGTAGAATTGGACTACTTTCTTATGGACTTTCATAACGAATTTTATTGACTTCTTAATTAACTATCAATTCTAACATATGCCATCGAGAGTTGTATCAATTCTAACATATGTCAGCGAGAGTTGTATCAATTCTAACATATGCCATCGAGAGTTGTATCAATTCTAACATATGTCAGCGAGAGTTGTATCAATTCTAACATATGTCAGCGAGAGTTATATCAATTCTAACATATGTCAGCGAGAGTTGTATCAATTCTAACATATGCCAGCGAGAGTTGTATCAATTCTAACATATGTCAGCGAGAGTTGTATCAATTCTAACATATGCCAGCGAGAGTTGTATCAATTCTAACATATATCAGCGAGAGTTGTATCAATTCTAACATATGCCATCGAGAGTTGTATCAATTCTAACATATGTCAGCGAGAGTTGTATCAATTCTAACATATGTCAGCAAGAGTTGTATCAATTCTAACATATGCCAGCGAGAGTTGGAAAATGACTAAAGATATAGAAAGCAAGTTAAATGCATTTGAAAATAGATGTTTGCGAAAAATAATGAATATAAAATGGAAAGAATTCAGGAGAAGTGATGAAATGAGAGAAATGTCTATTCAGCAACTAGTGACAACTGTTATAAGAAAGAGAAGATGGAGATATGTTGGGCACACCTTCAGAAAAAAGATCAACGAATATCAAAGCAGGCATTGAAGTGGGATCCAAGGGGTTCAAGAAAGAGAGGTCGACCTAAAGAGACCCTGAAACGAACTTTGCTGAGAGAGGCAAGAAATATCGATCTCAATTCCATGGAGGAGATCGGGGCACGTTGCCAGGATAGAGCGGTATGGAGAAATTGCTTGCAGGCCCTATGTAACGTATAACGGTACGAGAGGAATTATTCTATCATTATTATTGATTCATTAACTAAGTGTAAAATACTAATACCCTTACAAAAATGACCACACTGTCTGTCTGTATGCAATGCCGACCAGGCAACAACCTTAAACCGAAAGCTTCCAAAAAGGACCAAGGACATGACCCCAACGTGAAGATCCGACAAACTAAATCCAATTTGTACCTGTTTGGTAAAATCAGCATCAATGACGATAACATACTTTGGGAGATTCCATAATCTCTGGCATTCGTTCTGCGCGTGTTCCAAAGGTCGAGATATTTTCATATATTTGTGCGTTAGATTTGTATCGTAGTTTTGTTTGTTTTGATCTGTATACTGTATATATAGCTGAATGTTTAATAAAGATAGAGAGATGGATGGATGGATGGATGGATGGATGGATGGATGGATGGATGGATGGATGGAGTGGGTGGATGGATGAATGGATGTATGGATGGGTGGATGGATGTATAAATGGATGGGTTGATGGATGGATGAATGGATTGATGAGTGGATGGATGGATGTATGGATGGATGGGTTGATGGATAGATGGATGGATAGATTGATGGATGTATGGATGGAGGAATAGATGCATTGATGGATGGATGTATGAGTGGATGGATGGATGGATGTATAGGTTGATGGATGGATGTGTGGATGGTAGGCAGACATGCAGACTCACAGACATGCAAGAGGTACTACGCAGTGTTAGTCAATCCATTTTCTTTTCATTCCAACAGAAACCCTCCACACTACTCCCAAATGCGAAGAGACACAAGTAATACACATACACAGCAGAGTACTCACAATCCCACACATACTTATATACTTTAAAAATCACACATACCTACAGATGAAAGCACGTACACACACACACACACACAATGTTCAGACACAGATTCATTGAAGGATTCACGAGCACGCACGCGCACGCACGCTACACACACACACAAATAACCACGGCATCCTAAGATCATAGACACAAATAGCCCCTAAACTACATACACACACAAACTCACACACACATACACATCATCATCAAGGTGCGTCTCCTTTATAGGACGTTGCTCTCTTTGCAGCACATCTGAAATTCACTCTGTCTTTAGCCAGTTCACCCACTTCGTCGATGGTCATATTCATGGTTTCTTTAATATCTTGTAGCCATCTTCTTCTTGGTATGTCTCTGCTTCTGCGTCCTGGGACTCTGCCCTATAATATTGTAACACAGACACATATTCCTCATAAATACACTCAACATTTCTCCAGAACACTCACATATGTCATATAAATACACACACACACACAAATGCATCCTAAATTACACACATAAACACTTTCCTCAGAAATGCACACCACACTTTCTAAAACAAACACACACACGTCATTACGCAATTTAAAAAATACACACAGCGATACACACTCACGCACAGTCCCATAAAAGCATATAAAATTAGACACTTAAATTGCACACGTACGTAAATATTTATTAAAACAAACAGTAAATTGTGCACAAAGACATATATAAATATTCCTAACTACACAACAACGTAGGTACTAAATTACCCACATACACACGCACATATATCTCTCCCACCTATACACACCAACTTGGAAACTAAATTACACACACCCACCTTTCACAAAAATAGACAACTTAGGCACTAAATTATATTCACACACGCACACTTTTCTCCCTCACACACACACACATATGCACACACACACACACACACACACACACGATGGACAACCAGTCGCTGCTAATCACAACCAAACTATGACAGCTCTTTAACATAACACCCCCAAACTTTTCATTGTCACCAAAAACCCAAGAGTGGTTTGCTCAAACCTAACTTCCAGTGATTTAAATCACACAATAGTCCTGCACGTGCGCTTTCCCCTCTGCACGTGACTATGCCTGCTGCAGTTAGCTCACCTCAAAAAAACTTGTGGAGTGGACATGATATATCCAACACGGAAGGGGATTTTATCACCATAACGTATTACAGGCTCTCACAAATTGGTTGTATTGTTGGCAATAAATTGCATGGCATTTCCTATATCTGAGAATGAGTAGATTTAATGATAATTCTGCTCTTCAAACCAGGTTGTAGCTTACTAGTTATATTATTGATTTTCCGATTGTCAACGCTCTTTTTTTCTCAGCATTCATCTTTGAGTATTTATGTCTGTATTTTTGTCTTTTGTGTGGTTTATCTTGACAAGAGAGCAAATTGAGAAGAGAACAAATAGATTTATCCCGCCCTTGAGTTACCGTGGCCAACAGGGAAGCGAAGAATAGTAACACTGCAACCTACAAGGCATGTCGTAAGAGGCGACTAAGATAGGAGTCTAGGAAGCTACCTAGTAAATAGAAAGCGTCCAGAAATAGATGTGTTGGTCTACTTGTAGGCGCTTAACTGGTACAGCACATAATCGCCCTTAGGCTCAGATAACATACAAATCACAAAGAGTGGTTAACAAGTTAGTGGACGGTTAGAAGAATAAGATGATGATCTGTCCAGAAGGATCTGAAACTTCAAGAAACATGACTGGTTTTACAAAATCGATGAGAAAATTATGGGATGTGGATACATAAAGAGAAGTGATTTACTGGAGGTCATTAGGGCACAGACACCTTCCAGACTTTAATTATCAATATAAGGAAATACTGCAGTACAACTATGTAGCAAAGGCGAAACATTCAGGAGAAGTGATGAAATCAGAGACATGTCTGGTCAACCATTAGTGACAACTGTTATTATAAGAAGGAGAACATGAAGATATGTTGAACACGCCTCGAAAAGACGTGATCAAAGAATATCAAAGCAGGCATTGAAGTGGGATGAAAAGGTTCAAGAAGAAGACGACCTAGGGAGCCCCTAAAACGAACTTTGCTGAGAGAGAGGCAAGAAATATTGTTTTCAGTTCCAATGAGGAGATTGAGCGAGTTGCCCAGGATAGAGCGATATGGAGAAATTGTTTGCTAATCCTATGTAACGTATAACGGTGCTAGAGAAAACATTATTATTATTAAAGGCAAATCATGTACAATGGAAGTAAAGTGGTTATTATAAAGTACAAAAAGAAGATACATCCACGTTTTGTACCAAAGGTCTTCATCAAACAAAGTATACAAAGCACAAGACAATATTAAGATAGTTCCCCTGTCACTTCACAGATACAGTCAGACGAAACATCCCCAACTGTCCTAAAATGAAAATATGTGACTAAAGACGAAATAAATATGAAAACCTAGACATTATGAAAGAATGATGGCTTAACACAATGACAATAAGCTGGATTTGTCAACAATGAAACAATATTCAAGTCTCTGTACAATCTATTTCAAAGACACCAAAATGAAAACTGATACTCAGACTTGTTATTGTATGTGGTGAAAATTGTCAATATCAGCCAGAGTTATACAATGACATCCACTTGGTGTCTCGTATAGGAGTTTCAATGGTAAGGTGGTAAAGACGTTTTCAATGACATCCACTTGGTGTCTCGTATAGGAGTTTCAATGGTAAGGTGGTAAAGACGTTTTCAATGACATCCACTTGGTGTCTCGTATAGGAGTTTCTATGGTAAGGTGGTAAAGACGTTTTCAATGACATCCACTTGGTGTCTCGTATAGGAGTTTCAATGGTAAGGTGGTAAAGACGTTTTCAATGACATCCACTTGGTGTCTCGTATAGGAGTTTCTATGGTAAGGTGGTAAAGACGTTTTCAATGACATCCACTTGGTGTCTCGTATAGGAGTTTCAATGGTAAGGTGGTAAAGACGTTTTCAATGACATCCACTTGGTGTCTCGTATAGGAGTTTCAATGGTAAGGTGGTAAAGACGTTTTCAATGACATCCACTTGGTGTCTCGTATAGGAGTTTCTATGGTAAGGTGGTAAAGACGTTTTCAATGACATCCACTTGGTGTCTCGTATAGGAGTTTCAATGGTAAGGTGGTAAAGACGTTTTCAATGACATCCACTTGGTGTCTCGTATAGGAGTTTCTATAGTAAGGTGGTAAAGACGTTTTCAATGACATCCACTTGGTGTCTCGTATAGGAGTTTCTATGGTAAGGTGGTAAAGACGTTTTCAATGACATCCACTTGGTGTCTCGTATAGGAGTTTCAATGGTAAGGTGGTAAAGACGTTTTCAATGACATCCACATAGTGTCTCGTATAGGAGTTTCAATGGTAAGGTGGTAAAGACGTTTTCAATGACATCCACTTGGTGTCTCGTATAGGAGTTTCTATGGTAAGGTGGTAAAGACGTTTTCAATGACATCCACTTGGTGTCTCGTATAGGAGTTTCAATGGTAAGGTGGTAAAGACGTTTTCAATGACATCCCTTGGTGTCTCTGTATAGGAGTTTCAATGGTAAGGTGGTAAAGACGTTTTCAATGACATCCACTTGGTGTCTCGTATAGGAGTTTCAATGGTAAGGTGGTAAAGACGTTTTCAATGACATCCACTTGGTGTCTCGTATAGGAGTTTCAATGGTAAGGTGGTAAAGACGTTTTCAATGACATCCACTTGGTGTCTCGTATAGGAGTTTCAATGGTAAGGTGGTAAAGACGTTTTCAATGACATCCACTTGGTGTCTCTATAAGTTTCTATGTAAGGTGGTAAAGACGTTTTCAATGACATCCCTTGGTCTTCGTATAGGAGTTTCAATGGTAAGGTGGTAAAGATTTTCAATGACATCCACTTGGTGTCTCGTATAGGAGTTTCTATGGTAAGGTGGTAAAGACGTTTTCAATGACATCCACTTGGTGTCTCGTATAGGAGTTTCAATGGTAAGGTGGTAAAGACGTTTTCAATGACATCACATAGTGTCTTGTATAGGAGTTTCAATGTAAGGTGGTAAAGACGTTTTCAATGACATCCACTTGGTGTCTCGTATAGGAGTTTCTATGGTAAGGTGGTAAAGACGTTTTCAATGACATCCACTTGGTGTCTCGTATAGGAGTTTCAATGGTAAGGTGGTAAAGACGTTTTCAATGACATCCACTTGGTGTCTCGTATAGGAGTTTCAATGGTAAGGGGGTAAAGACGTTTTCAATGACATCCACTTGGTGTCTCGTATAGGAGATTTCAATGGTAGGTGGTAAAGACGTTTTCAATCGCATCCACGGTGTCTCGTATAGGAGTTTCAATGGTAAGGTGGTAAAGACGTTTTCAATGACATCCACTTGGTGTCTCGTATAGGAGTTTCAATGGTAAGGTGGTAAAGACGTTTTCAATGACATCCACTTGGTGTCTCGTATAGGAGTTTCTATGGTAAGGTGGTAAAGACGTTTTCAATGACATCCACTTGGTCTCTCGTATAGGAGTTTCAATGGTAAGGTGGTAAAGTCGTTTTCAATGACATCCACTTGGTGTCTCGTATAGGAGTTTCTATGGTAAGGTGGTAAAGACGTTTTCAATGACATCCACTTGGTGTCTCGTATAGGAGTTTCAATGGTAAGGTGGTAAAGACGTTTTCCTGCGGTTTTGAAGTTTATGGATTAGAATCAGGACTGTGTCAAAAGTTCAACCGTTCATAACATTCTTACGTCCAAGTGGTTACCCGGGGCCCACGTTCATAACATTCTTACGTCCAAGTGGTTACCCGGGGCCCACGTTCATAACATTCTTACGTCAAGTGGTTACCCGGGGCCCACGTTCATAACATTCTTACGTCCAAGTGGTTACCCGGGGCCCACGTTCATAACATTCTTACGTCCAAGTGGTTACCAGGGCCCACGTTCATAACATTCTTACGTCCAAGTGGTTCCCGGGCCCACGTTGATAACATTCTTACGTCAAGTGGTTACCCGGGCCCACGTTCATAACATTCTTACGTCCAAGTGGTTACGGGCCGACGTTCATAACATTCTTACGTCAAGTGGTTACCGGGCCCACGTTCATAACATTCTTACGTCCAAGTGGTTACCCTGGGCCCACGTTCATAACATTCTTACGTCCAAGTGGTTACCCGGGGCCCACGTTCATAACATTCTTACGTCAAGTGGTTACCCGGGGCCCACGTTCATAACATTCTTACGTCCAAGTGGTTACCCGGGCCCCACGTTCATAACATTCTTACGTCCAAGTGGTTACCCGGGCCCACGTTCATAACATTCTTACGTCAAGTGGTTACCCGGGGCCCACGTTCATAACATTCTTACGTCCAAGTGGTTACCCAGGGCCCACGTTCATAACATTCTTACGTCCAAGTGGTTACCCGGGCCCACGTTCATAACATTCTTACGTCCAAGTGAGTTACCCGGGTCCCACGTTCATAACATTCTTACGTCAAGTGGTTACCCGGGGCCCACGTTCATAACATTCTTACGTCCAAGTGGTTACCCAGGGCCCACGTTCATAACATTCTTACGTCCAAGTGGTTACCCAGGGCCCACGTTCATAACATTCTTACGTCAAGTGGTTACCGGGCCCGTTCATAACATTCTTACGTCCAAGTGGTTACCCGGGGCCCACGTTCATAACATTCTTACGTCCAAGTGGTTACCCGGGCCCACGTTCATAACATTCTTACGTCCAAGTGGTTACCCGGGCCCACGTTCATAACATTCTTACGTCAAGTGGTTACCGGGGCCCACGTTCATAACATTCTTACGTCAAGTGGTTACCGGGGCCCACGTTCATAACATTCTTACGTCCAAGTGGTTACCCGGGGCCCACGTTCATAACATTCTTACGTCAAGTGGTTACCGGGGCCCACGTTCATAACATTCTTACTCAAGTGGTTACCCGGGGCCCACGTTCATAACATTCTTACGTCCAAGTGGTTACCCGGGGCCCACGTTCATAACATGCTTACGTCCAAGTGGTTACCCGGGCCCCACGTTCATAACATTCTTACGTCCAAGTACCTGCGGGCCACGTTCATAACATTCTTACGTCCAAGTGGTTACCGGGCCACGTTCATAACATTCTTACGTCCAAGTGGTTACCGGGCCCACGTTCATAACATTCTTACGTCCAAGTGGTTACCCGGGGCCCACGTTCATAACATTCTTACGTCAAAGTGGTTACCCGGGGCCCACGTTCATAACATTCTTACGTCAAGTGGTTACCGGGGCCCACGTTCTAACATTCTTACGTCAAGTGGTTACCCAGGCCACGTTCATAACATTCTTACGTCCAAGTGGTTACCGGAGCCACGTTCATAACATTCTTACGTCAAGTGGTTACCAGGGCCCACGTTCATAACATTCTTACGTCAAAGTGGTTACCCGGGGCCCACGTTCATAACATTCTTACGTCCAAGTGGTTACCCGGGCCCACGTTCATAACATTCTTACGTCAAGTGGTTACCAGGGGCCCAGTTCATAACATTCTTACGTCCAAGTGGTTACCCAGGGCCCACGTTCATAACATTCTTACGTCCAAGTGGTTACCCGGGGCCCACGTTCATACATTCTTACGTCAAGTGGTTCCGGGCCACGTTCATAACATTCTTACGTCCAAGTGGTTACCCGGGGCCCACGTTCATAACATTCTTACGTCAAGTGGTTACCGGGCCCACGTTCATAACATTCTTACGTCAAAGTGGTTACCCGGGGCCCACGTTCATAACATTCTTACGTCCAAGTGGTTACCCGGGCCCACATTTGGGGTGTCAAGAATAGAACCACTGTTACCTGCCACGCATGTCGAAAGAGGTGACTAAGGAGTTTTGGCTGAAATCGGATGCACGTGTCCTAAACATGTAAAAGGCTTTGCGTTTAGGGGTCTACCAAACCAATGTGCAACGTATAAACGTTCGTGGCAAAGATCAAACATATCACAAAGAGGGGTTAATATTGGTTGTAAAGAACGAACGCAAAGAAGAAGAAAATAGCACTCTTAGAATAGTTGCAGGAGCTAAGAAGGTACGTGCTTTGCACAATACTCTCGGCAGATGGCGTGTCATTTCTGTGTAGAGGGACAGATGGCGTGTCATTTATGTGTAGATGGGACAGATGGCTTGTCATTTCTGTGTAGAGGGACAGATGGCGTGTCATTTCTGTGTAGATGGGACAGATGGCTTGTCATTTCTGTGTAGATGGGACAGATGGCGTGTCATTTCTGTGTAGATGGGACAGATGGCTTGTCATTTCTGTGTAGATGGGACAGATGGCTTGTCATTTCTGTGTAGATGGGACAGATGGCGTGTCATTTCTATGTAGATGGGACAGATGGCTTGTCATTTCTGTGTAGATGGGACAGATGGCGTGTCATTTCTGTGTAGATGGGACAGATGGCTTGTCATTTCTGTGTAGATGGGACAGATGGCTTGTCATTTCTGTGTAGATGGGACAGATGGCTTGTCATTTATGTAGAGGACAGATGGCGTGTCATTTCTGTGTAGATGGGACAGATGGCGTGTCATTTCTGTGTAGATGGGACAGATGGCTTGTCATTTCTGTGTAGATGGGACAGATGGCTTGTCATTTCTGTGTAGATGGGACAGATGGCTTGTCATTTCTGTGTAGATGGGACAGATGCCTTGTCATTTCTGTGTAGAGGGACATAGTCATAAGGGGTAGACACCGGTTCAATGAGGTTAATCCTTCGGCTTTACACCCGTTAGACCCAATAAGGCTCTCTATGGCGAGATAGTTAAGACGTTTATATGCTGTTTTGAAGATTTTGGATTCGAATCCAGACTGTGACACAAGTGTAATTTTGTCATGAGCTCCATAGTAGTGTGCTGTAGCTACTGAGTACGTGCTTTATGAACCACTCTTCGCAGATTGCGGGCTATTTCTGCAGATAGGAACAGAACCATATGGTGCAACCCGGTGCTATGAAGTAAAGTCTTCGCCTTTTCTCCCTTTTTAGACCTAAATGATATTTAGAAATGTCTCATTTTGTCATGTTTAAACTAGCTAAACTGATGCTAGTATATATGTAACGATATCAATGAATGGACAAGAACAAAAGAACAAACGCTTCTGTTCTGCAACAGCTTCATATTAAAGAGACTTATTCGCCCAAGTGGTTACCGGGCCCAAATTTGGGGTGTAAAGAATAGAATCACTGTTACCTGCCATGTATGTCGTAAGAGGCGACTAAGGAGGTTTGGCTGAAATCGGATGCACGTGTCCTAAACGTGTAGAAGTCTATGCGTTTAAGGGCCTACCAAACCAATGTGCAACGTATACACGTTCTTGGCAAAGATCAAACAAATCACAAAGAGTGATTAAAATTGGTCGTAAAGAACGAACAAGAAGAAGAATAAGAAGAAGAAGAAGAAGCGAGTTATCTATTCTACTCATCATTTTTCGGGCATGTGATGAGGAAGGGAGGTTTAGAACACACTCTGACAACTGGTAAAATCGAGGGTAGACGAGACAGAGGAAGACAGAGAGAGAAATTTTGGATAGCCCTACTTTATGATACGGTAGAGCGTCAACATCTGAGTTGATAGTAAACACCAACGACAATATTTTTGAGATCGGCACGGCACCTGATGATGATGATCTATTATAGAACATAAAAAACCGGAAAATTAAATATTTCGGACAGATCAAACGACATGAGTGTCTAGAAACGATCCTTTTGCAGGGAATGACGGCTCGAAGAAGAAAGAGAGGAAGACCTAGAAGATGATGGGTGCAAGATGTACTTGACGATCTGAGAATGACTGCTGTTGACGACGATCAACTTGCACAGAATAGAGAGTTTTTCAGGACTGCTGTCATGGAAGTCAAGTTCCGGAAGGGACAAGCTACTTGATGATGATGAAGGCAAAACCGTCAATTGTAGTCCAGTTGTCCTTCTCTCTTTCTCTCTCTCTCTCTCTCTCCCTCTCTTTCTCTCCCTATTTCTCTCTCAATAGATTCTATGACACGGATACGATCGATACATGATAGAATGTGCGCAAATAGAAAAAGTAAACAATTATGATATAGAACGGTCGGTATGTAGCCATTTTGAGTAGAGGCACTTTATACAATGGATATTGCAGACAATAATACTGAAGCTAATGCAGCCAAACAGACCCCATGCAGAATAATTGATGGGAGGACAGTCGACATATCGGCATCGATTGACGAGCAGTTAGTTGGACAAAAGAACTGGATGAAAAGAAATATAATCAAATGCAACAAGCTAAAGAGCTGGGATGGATAGACAAGAAGATAAATAACTTGGTAGACAGACAAAGAGGTATATATATATATAAATTTAAGTATATAGACACGTATACAGACAGAAACACAGAGACACATACCATTCTTAAGACACATATACATGTGTGAATTATAAAGAAAAAACTAATGAATGACTTGACTGAATGCATATATGGATGGATGGATAGATGGATGGATGATTGAATGGATGGATGGATGGATGAAAGGATGCATGACTGAATGTATGAGTGAATGTATGAGTGAATGGATGAGTGAATGGATGAGTGAACGGATGAGTGAATGGATAGGTGGATGTGTGAATGGATGGATAAATGAATGGATCAATGAATGGATGAGTGAATCTATGGATGAGTGAATAGATGGATAAATGAATGGATCAATGAATGGATGAGTGAATCTATGGATGAGTGAATCTATGGACGAGTGAATAGATGGACAAATGAATGGATGGTTGAATGGATGAATGAATGGATAAGCGAATGTATGGATGAATGAATGGATGGATCGATGAATGGATCAATGAATGGATGAGTGAATCTATGGATGAGTGAATAGATGGATAAATGAATGGATGTGTGAATGAATGAATGGATGAATGAGTCAATGTATGGATGGATGAATGGATGGAAAAATGATTGTATGCGTGAATGGATGGATGGATGGAAGAATGAATGGATGAGTGAATGGATGGATGGATGAATGGATTAGTGAATGGATGGATGTGTGAATGTATGGATGGATGAGTGAATATATGGATGGATTTATGAATGGATGAATGAATGGATGGATGAATGGATGAGTGAATGGATGGATGGATGTGTGAATGGATGGATGTATGGATGAGTGAATGGATAGATGGATGTGTGAATTGATGGATGGATGAATGGGTGAGTGAATGGATGGATGGATGAGTTATTGGATGAATGAATGAATGGATGAATGGATGGATAAATGTGTGAATGGATGGATGAATGTCTGAATGGATGGATGAATGAGTAAATGGATGGATGGATGTGTGGATGCATGGATGAGTGAAAAGATGGATGGATGTGTGAATGGATGGATGCATGGATGAGTGAATGGATGGATGAATGTGTGAATGGATGGATAAATGTGTGAATGGATGGATGAATGTGTGAATGGATGGATGAATGAGTAAATGGATGGATGGATGTGTGAATGGATGGATGCATGGATGAGTGAATGGATGGATGGATGTGTGAATGGATGGATGGATGTGTGAATGGATGGATGCATGGATGAGTGAATGGATGGATGGATGTGTGAATGGATGGATGGATGTGTGAATGGATGGATGCATGGATGAGTGAATGGATGGATGGATGTGTGAATGGATGAATGTGTGAATGGATGGATGAATGGGTGCATAAGTGAATGGATGGATGAATGAGTGAATGGATGCTTAGATGTTTGACTTCGCTCTTGAATAATCACTTGTTAGACACTTAATGTGATTTGAGTCGAAGTTCAAGATTTGTTGCATCGTGATTTTCAGCTGACAACCAGCGATATAATGCGTTCTGAATGGTATTGGTTCGAGTCCGTATCACGTCATTCAGTTCTCAACATCATTGTTCCTGAAGTCCCTAGTATTAATGCGAGCGAAAGCTACCTAGTTTGTGCTTTGTGCAATACACTCAGACGATGTCGTACTATTCCGATTTAGTTTTCGAATCCAGAGGCACTTGAGCTTTCAGCTCGTCGGCTCGGTGTCATGGACATCATAACCCTTCGATTCGGTACCACAAACACCGTAATTCTGGAGAACCTGTGGCTTTTCTGCCAGCCCGCGGAATTGAACCGCATTCACAGGGGGCTTGTTACCCGTCGTCCCACGCGCTACGAACACGCTGGGCAGGCGGGCTACCATTTCTGATGTGAACGACTGAGCGATATAAGAAAATTGGGTGCAATGAAGTCAATCCTTTGTTATTAAACTTATAAATTGTCATAAATCATCAGCAGTTACCATTACGCCCAAGACAGAGACAACACCTTTTCATTTAATTCGAAGTTCTGCCTTCCTGTTGTATCTGTATCTTATGTGTACTGTTTATGTGGATATTTGCTTATATGACAGTAAGTGGTGAGGAGGAGGGGGGAGCGTCTTATACTTTCTACCGCTCTTTTAGAAAAAGGATGCAGTGTCTATATCTTCTATTCTTTGCTTACCCAGAAACCATAAATCTTCTCCTTCTTCTTCTTTGCAACCTTCTTCTTTACAACCAATTTTAATCACTCTTTGTGATATGTTTGATCTTTGCCAAGAGCGTGTATACGTTGCACATTGGTTTGGTAAGCCCCTAACGCATAGACTTCTACACCGATTTCAACCAAACCTCCTTAGTCGCCTCTTATGACATGCGCAACAGGTAACAGTGTCGTTCTATTCTTTACACTCCAAATTTGGGCCCCGGTAACCACTCGGGCAAAACCACAAATAAGACATATACATATACATACATATACATACATATATATATATAGACGGTATCCCGACATACAGAAGAAAAGGAATACAACGGAAAAGATGGATTCAGGATGTTGAAGCATAAATACACACACACATAAATTTACATATAAACATTCATATTTAGACATCGCCCGAGTGGTTACCTGGACCCAAATTTGGGGTGTAAAGAAGAGAACCACTGTTACCTGTCATGCATGTCGTAAGAGGCGACTAAGGAGGTTTGGCTGAAATCGGATGCACGTTTCCTAAACGTGTAGAAGTCTACACGTTTAGGGACCTACCAAACCAATGTGCAACGTATACACGAACTTGGCAAAGATCAAACATATCACAAAGAGTGGTTAACATTGGTCGTAAAGAACGAACGCAAAGAAGAAGAAGATATTTAAAGAAACGCAAAAACATACTACACAAGCATAAACATACACATAAAACACATTACGTATAGATACACACATACGCATAGACCTAATCAAGCTCGCGTGTAAATATACTCACGCATAGCCACACTCAAACATAGACAAACGCTGAAACACACATATACACACATGAATCCAGTTTTAATCTTCTTCCCATAGTG
This sequence comes from Arion vulgaris, assembly GCA_020796225.1. Classification (NCBI taxonomy): domain Eukaryota; kingdom Metazoa; phylum Mollusca; class Gastropoda; order Stylommatophora; family Arionidae; genus Arion; species Arion vulgaris. The sequence goes on from CM036768.1 coordinate 19,820,499, forward strand.
ACAAGTACACACCAACGAGCGCGCACACACACACACAAAGCCGTAGACAGCAGTAGCAACAAATCCTACGCCCAAACTCCAGCAATCAATTCTCCAAAGTTTGACCTTACGGTCTCAATAAACGCCACTCTCTTAAGCCGCTCACTGTCCGAAGACTTATCTAATCGTTTTATTGTCAAGTACTGCTGTCGTAATTGACAGAAGACCGTGATGAATTTCTCATCAATCTGTCCCTGATTGGGACGGAGAAACGGGACAGAGAATATCCTAGTGATTAATCAGTTAAATAAATGGTTGAGATCAAATGCTATCACTAAATATTACAGATTATATGATAACAAACTATTTAAATGACATAATTATGTTGCCTAAATCGTGTCCCACTGTATGTTTGCTTGGTTACTTTACAACAGTGCAATGTTTTTATATACTGGGGCAGCTCGCTTGTCTAGCGTGTTCGTAGCACGTTGGACGACGGGTGACAAGCCCTATTAGTGCGGCTCAATTACACGGGCTGGCAGAAAAGCCACAGGTTCTCCAGATTTACGGGGAACATAGCACCGAATCGAAGGGTTACGATGTCCATGGCACCGAGTCGAAGGGTTACGATGTCCATGGCACCAGCCGAAGGTTACGGTGTCCATGGCACCGAGCCGAAGGGTTACGATGTCCATGACACCGAGCCGAAGAGCAGAAAACAAGTGCTTTTGGATCGGGAAAAAAATATAACGTAGCACCGTTGGTTATACTTATTTTGACTTGAAATGAAAATCGTTGTATATCCTTTACAGGCCGTAGCCATTAACCACAGTAAAAGTATCGCTGATTTTCTAGGCACCACTTATACGTTCAGTATAACAACAGATGATCAAGTATATTTTCATACCTACTTTGTGTTACCAGAGCTAAATATGGAAAATGAGCAAAACACAGTCACACAAAATAACTACATGTAAAATGTGATTCCTGCATAAAGTTACCAACAACACCAGATAAGATAAGAGTCAGCGACATCAGCATAAGAAAGAAAGTTGGCACAGAACCTTGCTTGAATTACATTGAGAAACAAAGAATGAAGTGGTTTGGCTACTTAAATAAGAATGCATCCAAACTCCACAGTATACAGAGTCTTCTACAACAGAACATCTGGAAAGAAGGCGAGAGGAAGACCACGAAAATGTAAGTTAGATGGGATACAGACAAATGTATTTGGTCATCCATTTGTTTTTCTAAATTTGTCACTCCTGTTGTTCGTTTTGCTTGATGAAGGCCTTGTTGATCGAAACGTGGCTGTATTTTGTCATTGTTTTTGTCAATTGTGGGACTGCAGTACTTTGTGATTACGTGTTTTGCAAATTAAAGCTCCCATCCCTACGCTTAACGGCAAAAGTGGACAGCCAACTACATCTTCCACCTGGGAATAGACAATAGATGACATAGCAGAATCCTGTGGAAAAAAAAGTAAAAATAGCAATCACTCAAGCCAACAGAACCACTTGGACAAGTTGGCCATAACATCCGATTTCTGAGAGACGCTTTTTATTTACTATGGTAGCTTCCCTAGATCTCTACCACAGTCGTCTCTTACTACATGTCTTGTAGGTCGCAGTGTTACTATTCTTTGCTCCTCTTACTACATGTCTTGTAGGTCGCAGTGTTACTATTCTTTGCTCCATTAGGTCCTCCAACACTAGGAGAGTAATTGTATCCATCTCTTCTTGTTTACCTCCACTAATAATAATAATAATTCATCTCTACCATTATAAGTTACATAGGGCCTGCAAGTAATTTCTCCATACCGCTCTATCCTGTGCAACTCGCTCAATCTCCTCCATGGAACTGAGACCGATATTTCCTGCCTCTCTCAGAAAAGTTCGCTTCAGGGTCTTAGATGGATGGATGAGATAAGCAAGAAGAAAAAATGAGATACCTCCACTTGTATCTCAGTTTTCCTCTAGCTTATCCTCTTTTAACTTCCCTCTTTAATCAAATTTTGATCAATGTGTCAAGACTTTTTGATGAGCAAAATATATTTTATTCTCATCATTTTTTTTTAATTTTCTCAAGTAATTCTTCATTCTGAGCTTTTCTATAACTTTAAAAAAAACGTTTGCGTTATTCAAATAAAGTGATAGATTTGTTCTAATTGTGTACGGAAGTGAACCTTTAAATCCCTTTTTGGGCAGTGTAGGAGAGGAGGGACGTCAGCCTTTGGAATGTAATGGTCGCATCTAAACCTTAAACTTTCGAGGAAGACCACGTAAAAGATGGTTATATGATATAGTAGAATCATATCAAAGAGCAAAAATAGCAATCACCCAAGTCACCAGAACAGCGTAAAACAAAAACAGAAAACCACGACACTTAGCAGGAACAAGGTTACAGTTTGACGACAAAAGAAGAAGAAGAAGTAAGCCAAACATGAGTTTGGGAATTTAATAGCAGCATCTTAACCTTAAACGAACCTTGAGTGTACCATAAACTAACATAAAAATTAGAAGACAACAAAACAAAAATAAGAATAAAAAACAGAGACGCAAATGAAGAACAAACGAACAAAGTGTTGAAGTGACAACCTCATGCAGAGTCCACTAATATCTTGATTACATTCAATAAACCTAAGCTGTACGGTTTAAATAGAACTGCAAGTTAATTAAAGACACCCCCTGGTCGTGTTATTTGTCGCAGCGGTGCGCTTTTTTCAGACATCGACCGTGCGCTTTTTTCAGACATCGACCGTGCGCACTGTTAACAGTTTTCTCTCATTTTAATGAGTTCATGTCACCTTTTTTTGTCCTATGTTTGTTTAATTTTTCTTATTCTCTCTTTGACTGTATCTTTCATTTATTTAGTTCAACCGTGTGTTGCCGAGGCTTGAAAGGGGAGCAAATAATAGTAACACTGCCAACTACAAGGCAACTGAGATAGGGACATATGGAAGCTACCATAGTAAATAAAAAAGCGTCGTATAAATCGGATGTGCTGGCTTACTTGTAGGCGCACAACTGGCGCAACGTACAATCGGATCGCATACAAATCATGAAGCGTGGGTAACATTTAATTTAGTCAGCTACAGCAGAATAAACTATGCAATATTTATTTTGTTCTTCGATTTCGGTATGAGTGGGTCAGTGGTCTCTGTGATGTAGAAGTTAGGGGCTTGCATCTCGTTCCAAATTTGACTCGTTTCGCTCCCTCGTGGAGTCATCGGAATAGTTTTCCAATGATCTCCGATTTCAGTGTAAGTGAGATGGAGTTCCTAGTCTTAACGGAGATGGACGAAATAAACATAGATCCCTTGTACAAGTTGGGCACGTAAAATAACCCGTGTCAGTTTAAAATTGAGAATAGGCTGGAACGCCGCTGCCGTGGTAAAAGTCATTAGAAAGATTTCTTTTTAAATTAAACTCCTACACAGTAGTTTTAAATTCTTCTAAATTACATCGGGGAATCTCGTCTGTGCTACAGAGTTCGTGCACTGTCGTTGAGATCTTTATGAGTAAGAAAGAGTTGGGAGCACACATAGTTACTCAACGAAGTGCGATGATAACGATCGTATAAATCAATGAAATCAATCATTAATTATAAGGGAAAGAGATCTATCGATGTTACTAATCTTCTTCTTCTTCAGCGATCTCTGGTCATGCGCTTAATTTACTGTGGACCACAACTGGGCGGTCAGCTTCAGGTCTGTCAGGTTTCCCAAAGCTTAGTTTTCAGATCGACTGGGTGTGGTCACATGTTGCTTCTCAGCTCATCCAGGAGAGGACAGTCTTGCAGGACATGCTCCGGTGTTTGTTCCGCCTGCTGACACTGGCAGAGAACGTTTGACTTATCCTAGTCTATGTAAGTGCTTGTTGAGTCTGCAGTGTCCGGTACGTAGTCGAAATATAATGACCTGGTCTGTTCTGCTACAGCCAACTCTAGATAACTATGCCAGACAACTGACATCGATCAGAAAAGGGGGCCGGAAAATATAAATGTTTGATAGAGCACTGCATGCTTTTTTGCAATTTTACTCAATTCTGTGAGTCTAGTTATTTATTGGTGAACAATATTTATTATATTGATATTCCTTATTGTTAAACTTAACTTGTTGCTTAATATAACTTCGATTTAGCATTTTGTGTTGATTTTAAAATGAATTCGTCTATATACAACAATACTGGAATGTGAGGTCACGTGGTGTAGTGGGGGGTCTGATTTCCCATAATTCTTACCTGAGTCCGAAGGCCCAAACGTTTATAGTTGGCTCTGGTTCTGCTTAGGTCTTTGAGGGTGTCTTTTCCATAATCATATCCAGTATTTGTCTTCCAGTCTACTGCAGATTTTCTCTAATCTACAGGACCTTTGGCAAGTCTCTTCGTTCTGAAAGTCACGGGTGAGCATTTAGACTGCGTCTTTCAGTTTACCTGTGCATTTCTCTAGTTATCCATATGATTGTTGGCGAAGCTAATAATAATAATGTGGCATATCCTTCACAGGACGTCGCCCAAAACCACAGTAAACGAGGCGCTGATTTTTTTCTAGGGACCACTTATACGTTCAGTAGTTTGATATTGATTTATTTATATCGAGCCACAGGCACCATCAGTATGCATACTCTTCGATATCTGTTGGGGAGACTGAGCACCTATGGGTCTGCCCGGAGTGCAATGACGTCAGCTTAGTAACCAATAACCAATATTGATTTCTGAAAGGTGAGGTATATTTTTACTTTTCGTTAAAATCCCAGGGAAACGAATTTGCTTCCAAACTGCCCCGAATCAGGTAGTCTTGGGTTGTGAATCGAGCTCACTATCGCTTAAGCTGCAGACGCTCATTGGTGAAACTACGGAGTAAATTAGTCCCTACAGTTGGTGAGACATTTCTCGAAAAAAAATCTGAGACATTTTGAGAGAGCTGGTTACTATATATATATATATATATATATATATATATATATATATATATATATATATATCATCATTCATCAATCTGCGTATCCTTTATAGAACGTTGCTCTCTTTGCAACGCATCTGAAATTCACTTGTGTCTCTAGTCAGTTCACCCACTTCGTCGATGGTCATATTCATGGCTTCTTTAATATCTTGTAGCCATCTTCTACTTGGACTGCCTCTGCGTCCTGGGCCCTCTAATTTTGTTCGCTCTAGACCATCTTACGTTTGATGTGCCCATTATATATATATATGGATATTGTCTGTGTGTATAGGGGGGAAAAGGGGTGGGGTGTATGCGCGTGTCTGCACGTGCGAGAAGCGAATGAGTTGATAAATTATATTTATACAGCATATATTTATGTATATGTTTTTTCTAGAAGGATCTATCCTCATGTAAAATCTGTTAACATGTTTTATTCTTGCAATGCCATCGTGTATCGCTCACTCTCTGGAAGCGATTTCAAGAATTAATTACGTCCCTTATCTCAGGTCACGTAATTAGAATATATGATATCTGACCCTTGAACACGCCCATCAGTCCAGTCACGCCCACTGCCAAGATATCTGTGGAAGAACGTAACGAAAATAGCCAAAGTGTCAAGAGTTTGACACTTTAGATATACCTGGCTGGTGATCAGACGTGAAGACGATAAACGTGTAATTCATTTCTGTATTACCATAACACGTAGTAGATGACAAGATGTTCTATGTGGATCGGTGTGACCTTCTGTCTGCTGTTCAACTTCATTATCGATAAAACGGTGACTTTAGTTTTGCTTAAATGTAATGGAAATGTAATATATGAGAAGAAATATGTATATGGCATTGTGATAGAAAACGGTGTAAATGTGGAATATATGGTTTATTGATGTTGAGACTGTGGTGGTGAGGAGACATATTCGTAATTAATGTTGAAAGATGTTAGATGTTGGTAGACAGTATATCGTATATGTTGAGATAGTGGTAGACATATATGGTAAATGTTGAGATGTTGGTAGACATATATGGTATTTATTGAGATGTTGGTAGACAGATATCGTATATGTTGAGATGGTGGTAGACAGATATGGTATATGTTGAGACAGTGGTAGACAGATATGGTATATTCCTGAGAAAGTGGTAGGTGAAAATATCATAACTGCAATGGCAGCCCTTCGCTACGATCAATCAGAGTTTAAACAATGCTACAGTAGAACTCCAGATGTGATACTTTAGAGTGGGACTTTCCTGTTTATCAAATCGTACAGTTACCTATCTGATTAATTAAGTGAATGATAGGAACATCATCTTTGCACTTCAGTGAGTAACCATGTGTGCTCAGATCTCTTTCTTACACAGGAAGATCTCAGCTGCAGTGCACGAACTCAGTAGCAAGGCGAGAGTCCCCGATGTAATTTTAATTTTGAAGATGGTTAAGATATTTTTGTTGGAATTTTTTTTGAAATTCGTTTTCTAATGAATTGTATCCGCTATACGGCTTTCCAGCCCGCTCTTCTCGGTTTTGAGCTGACAATGGTTCGTTTACGGGCTCAAATTCATCTTCTTCTTCTTCGACCACCTGTCAACCACTCTGTGTGATTTGTATGTGATCTGAGCCTAAGAGTGATTGTACGTTGTGCCAGTTATGCGCCTACAAGTAGGCCAGCACATCCGATTTCTGCACTGCTTTTTATTTACTAGGTAGCATCACTAAAGCCTACAATAGTCGCCTCTCACGACATGCATTGTAGGTCGCAGTGGTGCTATTCTTTGCTTCCCATGCGGGCCCCGGCACCACACGGGTGGAGCTCAAATTGAACACGGGACATATGTTTTATCTTCCATCTCCGATAGAACTTGAAACTCGATCTCACCTACACTGAGATCAGGGTTCTCTGGAAAAGAATCCGGATGGCTCCACGAGGCAGCGAACCGGCTACCTTTAGCACAAGATGTGAGCACCTAACCTCGACCCCCTTTCACGTTTTATTTGTCCCCATGTCTCTCTGTTTATTGCTTTGCCAAGAAATCGACACCGCCATCTTTCCCCCACTACACTGCTTCTTAGTCTTTCTTTATAATCACAAGTTTGTTTTCTTTCAATCCCGTAAACTATTTTTGTTGTCCGGTTCACAAGGCGGGTATTTATCTCATTTCTCTCATTTCGAAGCCTCGTTTTCACATTTATCTTCCGTTTTCACTTTCGTTTTCTAGATAAGATTTCCGGCAAATCAAATGAGATTTTTGTAGAGGATTTCTTTGATGTCGGTTCATTTTCTTAAACTTAAACGTTCACCCTTTCATGTTGTTAACTCGTTAACTATGTTTTGCTTCTCTACTTGTTTTCAATTTCGGCGATTATTGCTGCTTCCTCCGAATATAGCTTGCAATTAATATGATTATCAATACATATAAAGATGAAGTACCATCTTCACATCAAAGTTCTCATTTGATGAATCTATTTTATATCTTCTGTTTTGCTAACTGATTCTGTCTGTCTATATATCATCATTATCAGGTGCCGTGCGGGCTGTTAGGTGATAATGGATCTCCACATAAATCTCTGTCTCTGGTGTTTGTTATGACCTCAGATGTTGACGCTATTCCGTGACATAAAGTCAGGCTATCCAAAATTGTCTTTCTCCGTCTTGTCTACCCTCGATTTAACCGGTTGTTACAACGTGTTCTAAACCTCTCTTTTTCATCCTATGCCAGAAAAATTATGACTGCCATTTTCTTATATTGATGATAAGCTTTTTCTGTGTCTTGATCTCATTCAACACCTCCACATTAGTTATCTTAGCAGTCCATGGAATTATTATTCTTCTGTAAAACCAGATATATGTGGCCCTCAGAGATTTTTCTATCTGTTCGTTTATTGTCCATGACTCGCATACGTATGTGAGTATTGGTTATATATATATATATATCGTACCTTTATACGCTACATAAAGCGAGTAATTTCTCCATACCGTTCTGTAGTGGTCAACTCTCTAAATCATTTTTGCGAAATTGAGTTCGATATTTCTGGCCTCTCTAACTTTTGATGTATGCATTATTTTGTTGGTTTCTTATGTAGGGGGATTAAAAGCCGAGGCACAGCACTTTCAACCTAAGATAAACATGTTATTTATGTTATATCAGAGCGTGTAGGCCAACAAATATGAAATAAAAAGAATTAAATCTTTTCGGAAAGTGAGAGTTCAAAATTAACTCTGAATAATCATGTGCATTTAAGTACTTTTTATTTTGCGGAGATGAACATACAGTCTACAGTGGATCTGAGCTAAGCATAAACATTGTAATTTGATGTGGGGATATCTGTGGCGTAGAGGTTTAGGTGTTCGTCTCTCCTGTCAAAGGTTCCAGGTTCTTTCCCCTCGTGAAGCCATCCGGATTTATTCAAGAAATCCCTGATCTCAGTGTAGGTGAGATCGAGTTCCTACTCCTATCAGAGACGGACGATAAAATGTAGGTCCTGTGCTTAATATGAGCATGTAAAAAAAAACCTAGACAGTTCAAAATTGAGAAGAGTTGGCTGGAAAGCCGTTGCTAGGAGCCGTGTAGGACAAAATTGAGAAGAGTTGGCTGAAAGCCGTTGCTAGGACAAAATTGAAAGAGTTGGCTGAAGCCGTTGCTAGGAGCGTTGCTAGACAAAATTCATTAGAAAAGATTAAGAACAACATTCTATAAAATTGTCTGCACTTCTTCAAAATTACATCGGGGACTCGGTAGCACGTGCACTGCAGCTGAATCGTCCTGTGTTAGAAAGAGATCCGAGCATAGATGGTTACTCACCGAAGTGAAAGATGATGGTCCTATCAATCAATAAATCAATCTTTTGACATTGATTTGTATATATATATATATAGAGAGAGAGAGAGAGAGCCGCGGTAGCGTAGTTGTTAGTGAACTCGCTTCTCAAGGCTGGTGGTCTGGGTTCAACTCCCAGTGTGCGTGGAATTTTTCCCGACCCTGACGGCTCTCAGGTCGACCCAGCCTCAACTGGGTACCAGACATGCTCTGGGAAAGTAAAGGCGGCCGGCGTGATACTGACCACATCACCCATGTGTGTCGACGGTCAATGAAAATACAGGTCTAACACTGTATTGACGTATATACCACGAGGTATGAAAGGGTTCCTTTACTTTTTTTTTATATATACTCATATCGTACCACTATACACCATAGAGCCTGCAAGTAATTTCTCCATATCGCTCTGTCCACTCGCTCAATCTCTTCTGTGGAATTTAGTTCGATATATCCGGCCTCTCTCAATTTAAGTAGTTTTTATTTTGTGAAGATGAGCATACAGTCTATAGCGCCTTGTGCTGCCCATAAACATGGTAATGTGATGTGTTTTGTTACTTCAAGATGTAGCCACTCATTTCAATGGAACTGACAATTTAGGAGCTTGCGATCTCCAGGTCACATCCATCCGATCATGTTTCTCTGATGATCGAAGACAATTTTCTCTAGAGAATCGTTTTATTTCCTTATATGGTACCTTGCGACCTCATGGACTCAACGCTCTACATTCCTATGCTTCTTAGTACTTTCTCTTCTCATGATCCATATTCTATTTGTGTATATGTTCAATGTATATAAATTATATACGATATATATATATACATATATATATATCGTATTTTTATTGTTTCTCTTCTTTTTTCCAATTCTAGTTCTTTTTGCATTTATTTCGTTATTCGTATTTAATCACATATTTTCATTTTAGGGCCGTTATGATGTTTTTATCGTGGTCTATTTGTAGTGTGCTGTGACAGAAGTGAAATTCGTCACTACTGTTGTATCCTTTTCTTGATAAAAGGCTTTTTGGTCGAAACGCTGCTGTGTATTGTTATTAATTTTGTATATTGTAAAACTACAGTACTTTGTTTTCTTCAAGATGGGTAATTTGATTCTGTTCTAAGATTTCATGCACATGTGTAATTTTCTTTGATAAAAAGCTTTCTTTGCTCAGTGAGCTATTAAATCTCCCTAGTTGTCATATAGCGAGTGTAAGATTGTTAATCATAATATAGATGGTATGTGTTCAAATCTATCAAAATCAATTCATGTATCTATTTATCTAACCATAACGACATCCTCATGTGCAATACCGGCTGGCGTAGTCGATCATGGATCTTCACAAAAGTATATCCTTAGTAGTGATTGACAGTTCTGAAGTTAATACAAAAAGATTGATTAATCAACATCAAACTGGCTTAGAAATGAAGAAATCAGAAGAAGATTGGATGTGAAACCAGTCAAACAATTCATAAAAGAACAACAGATTAAATGGTTTGGACACCTGACAAGAATGCCCTGGTATCGTCTACCACAGAGAGCCACGCAGAAAAAGTATAATGAGTACAAAGCAAGAGGAAGACCATGCAAACGATGGAGCGACAGCATCAAGAACAGTCTTACAAAAATTAACAACAGTTTACAAAGTGCCTTAACACACACAAGATGACTACTTCCCTCCCTCCCACTCCCCAACACTTCTATAAAGAAGTAAATAGTGGAAGAGAAGAAGAAGGAGAAGAACTGGCGTGCTGGGCCGCTGGACGCTTCTGGGTTTGTTGAGGCGGAGCACCTATGGACGTGTCCAGAGTACTATGATGATAGTACCTATGAAACTGATAACTCTTCCGTGTCATGAAGCCAGGCTGTCCATAATTTGCTCTTTCTGTTGTCATCTGTCTCGTTTCACATTAATTTTTGCTGGCTGATGCTATAGTTGAGTCCACTTAAGTCGAACTCTGATAAGACGAATTTCGCTTAAGTCGACATGATCAGCTTAGTCCCAGCCATTTTCCTTCTTTATCCTTGCATTAAAAGTCCTGTTAAGTCGAATTCTATTAACTCGAATATTTGAATTATTCGAATCTAAAAATGAATACCGACTATATACGTGTTGATGTTTAAGTCGATCTGTTCATTATCACACACACACACAAAAAGAAGATAAAGGCTAATCTCTATCTCGGTTGCGCAAGTTATGCATACCGATAGGTGCGGCAGTCAGGAAAACCACTAAGGAAACCCCATTAGAGGAGATCGGAGCAATTATGGACATGTGTCATGAGATCGGAGCAACTATGGACATGTGTCATGAGATCGGAGCAATTATGGACATGTGTCATGAGATCGGAGCAATTATGGACATGTGTCATGAAGATGATCATTAAATGAACAAAACACCGTGCCGGGTCGGCATGGGAAGCAAAGAATAGTACTACTGCAACCTACAATGCATGTCGTAAGAGGCGACTGATGTAGGCCCTAGGGATGCCACCCTAGTAAATAAAAAGCAGCACAGAAATGAAATCGGATGTGCTGGCCTACTTGTAGGCGCATAACTGGCATACCTTACAATCTGTCTTCGGCTCAGATCACATACAAATCACACAAAGTAGTTGACAAGTAGTCGATATGGAGCGTTTGAAGAAGAAGAAATGAACAACAACAAAAACAAATAAATTGTTTCTGAAAGAATTATTTCACATGAAATATCTCACCTACGATATCTCCCTACATATCAACAAGTGCAGTTGGCGGTCGAAAGCTTACTACTAAATTTAGAAAAAAAGACTGAGCTATTTATTTGTTAACTTATAGTGTTTCCTAAGTGGTACAATTGTTTGACTCAATGCTACTGCCATCGTATAAGTGTACATTCTCTACTATGTGTACTATCTGGATAAGTGGAATTTCTGATAAAGGAAACAATTTCCTTAGATTCCTGTGACTTCTACTTACCCAGACTTCACTGTATATGTTCTAACCTCCTTTCTAACTAGTGCCAGGAAAATAAGTATTGCCTTTTTTTTATAATGACCAGTGGAGGCTCATCATTAAGGGCCACTGGGACCCCACCAAAAATAAGGTGTAACGTGTATTTATTATTTTATACATTATAATATATCCTAACCGAAACCATGATTTTTCCGAAAATTTCTGTCTGGCACCACCAAGAAAAATTATCACGAGCCGCCACTGATAATGACCATGAGGTTTCTCTGCGGCTTGACCACTTTCAGTACGTCTTCTTCTTCGAACGCTCCATATCGACCACTTGCTAAAAACTCTTGTGATTTGTATATGATCTGAGCCTAAGAGCGATTGTGCGTTGTGCCAGTTATGCGTCTTCAAGTAGGAAAGCACATCCGATTTCTGCGACACTTTTTATTTACTATGGTAGCTTCCTAGGCTCCTACTTCAGTCGCCTCTTACGACATGCATTGTAGGCAGAGCCGTGCCGACCTATGATACAGAGAGGTAACCACATCACGCGGGACCGTAAGAGGGACGCATAAGCAGCGAAATCAAAATCACAATTTAAGGTTATTTTAAAGAAAAAATATTTAATGGGCAGCATTTTGAAGACTTGCATCATACTGAGAAAATATACCGCACGGTCCTGCTTGTAAGTCGCAGTGTTACTTTTCTTTGCTCCCCCCCGTGAGCCCCGGAAACACACGGCCGTCAATGTCTTATTTTGATTTCGTTAATTGTCCATTTCTATCAATGTTTTATTTTATCTCTTCAATTCTCATTCTCTCTTATTTTCTCTTATATTATCTCTTTCATTTTCATTTTTTCTCACTTTCTTCTCAGTATGTCTTTCTTTCATTCCAGACAAAAAATTCACAAGATCATGCTAACAAGAGATTAGTTTTCTTATCTTATTTTTCAGACTAAAGTTTGAGAGACAAGTTGGGAGAAAAACCAGAGAACTGAACAGTTTTAGCACGTAATCCAACTACTAACATGTTGACGGACCAGCTTGACTACGTTCAGAACCAGTTTCACCAGTCTTCTCAGAATCTGATTACAGTCAGACTATGAGATGTACAGACAGTACTAAAGTCAACCAAAAACTTCCTCAAATAATTTCAAGACTATTATTTTCGTTTTGGACTTTCTTTCCGGAGATTCCCTGGCAAAGAATGACCACCTGAGAGCTATGTGAAGGGTCTTAATTAAAGGGTCGAGGTTGGTCCGTTTAGGAAGAACAGGCATTACCGTTCTCACAATGTTGCCTTATTGACATTTCGTGCCCCAACGATGATTTTTTCATACCAAAAGTGGAATTATCTTTCAAATCTATCGTGATGTCTCAGACTTCCTGGGGGTTACAGGCGGGATATAAAGAGTTAAAGATGGATGTCTTTAATGCTAGGAATGATGAGAGGGAAAGAGAAACGTTGAAAATCAGGACATTATATATAGTAGAAGAAGAAGCAAATTGATTATACAAAATATATATAACTAAAGATAAATGTAAGAAATGAGTACACTGTGGAAGATTAGGATATAACAAGATAATTGTACAAAATAAACACCATGAAAAGGACTGGGAAACCGAGAGGCAGAATGAGAATAGTTTAACGAGCCATGGGGACAATCAGCATGAATATAAAAGTTAATTGCACATCCTTTACAGGACTTTGCGAAATCAACCCCTGCTTTTTAACGCTGCTTGTGATTTTTCTAGGCATTATTACGTTCAGTAGTTTGCCATTGCTTTCTGAACGGGTGGTGCCATCGTCTTTTGTAAAAAACCACGCGAAACAATTTGCAACCAAACTTTCGGCAGCGTGATTCGAACTCAGAACTTCGGGGTTAATAGACCGAGTCACTATCCCCTAAGCCACGGACGCCACCAGCATGAATATACTCTGTGAAATTTAGTTCGGGAGACTGAGAACATATGACTATTCTTGGAGTGATAGGATATCAATTCAGTAATCATTAACCAATAGCCACCATTAACTAATATTCATCACCAACTAATAGCCACCATTAACCAATAGCCATGATTAGCCTAAATCCACAATTATCTAATAGCAACCAAAACCACCATTAACAATAGCCACCATTAACCAATAGATACCAACCAATAGCCACCATTTGCCAATAGTCACCATTAGCCAATATCCATCACTAATCAATATCCACCATTAACCAATAGCAATCATTAGCCCAAATCCTTAACTATCTAATAGCCAACAGTAGGCAATATCCAACATTAGCAATAGCCACAATTAACCATTATCCATAACTAACAAACAATCACCAAAAACCCCCATCAAACAATAACCACCATTAACCAATAACCCCCATCAACCAATAACCCCCATCAACCAATAGCCACAATTAACCAATAGCCACAATTAACCAATAACCCCATCAACAAATAGCCACCAGTAACCAATATTCTCCAGTAATCAGTAATCATCATTAACCAACAGGAAGGGAGATCTAATACAAAACGAAATATGTATTCTTGTGAGAAGTCGCTATAATAACTAATGGCGTGAGTAGCGCAGATTTGAATGACAGTCTTATGGTGGTTAATGGCTCTGTCTATGACCGGTCTCTGATGAACAGCGGATGGGACAATTAGGATTGGACGTCGAAATGCACAATTGAGAAGAAAGGTGAAAAGACAGTAGAGAGAATATGTGGCCTGATGTCAGAAACAATTAAAAGATAGGCGGTATAACAATAACAATGGCATTTTTGTGTAGAAGCCTTATGTGACAAACGGGACAAGAAGAAGATATAGGTAGATAGATGGTGATTAATGTTATGTTATGTTATGCGATCGACGTCATGGCACATTGGGCATTTCCATTCGTGCTCTGTCCTCCGTTGCAGCAGCCATCCCAAAGTCCATTTGCTCACAATACCCATGAGAAGTTGATTACTATATCTTCTCTCTCTACCACGAAGACTACACTGTCTGGCGTGTAGGTGGTGGTTAATGGTTTGGATTGAGTCAAAAAGCCCTGAGTTTGTATACACGACCCGCTCGTGAGTTGCCGGGGCAGACAAAGGTAGCAAAGAATAGTAACACTGCAACCTACAATGCATGTCGTAAAAGCGACAGCGGTAGGGCCTAGGATGCTACCTAGTAAATAAAATGCGTCGCAGAAATCGAATGTCTTGGTATAATTGTAGTGAAACACGTACAAACAAGTACTATGTTTACAAACAGAAACAGTGACGATAAACAGCAACGTCACTGTTTCTGTTTTTGTAAAACTATAGTACTTTGTTTGTACGTGTTTCACTATTTACCAAGTTTTACTGCAGTCTTCCCCTATTTTGGTATAATTGTAGGTACATAACTATCACAACGTAATATCGCTCTTATGATCAGATCACATACAAATCACAAAGAGTGGTTAACAAGCTGTCAATATGGAGCAGAAGAAGAAGTATACACGACCTAGTAATCGTAAGCTGCCAGGTCTCACGTAAAACAGTGTGGTGTGCTGGTGTATTTGAAGGTAATGGGTTGAGAACTGTAACACACGCCCATATGCCTCTTCCTCTCTGAGACGTATTGAGTGTGGACTATGGTTTTGATTTCTCTGTTGGATAGTAGATGGTTGAAACCGATGAAGGTAACGGTTAAGTCTATTGTCTTTCCCCATGTGGATGAAGGAATTGGTTGTCCACTCTTACCATTAAGAGGAGGGGTGGGAGCTTTAATGTGCGTTCATAATAATCGTTCAGTGCCTGATGAGTCACCGTTGTTGTGTTATATCCATGTTTATTTAGTGTAGTCTTGATAAATTGTCTATCCATCTTTTTCTTGGTCTTCACTTAGCTCTAGTACCTAATCTCTTTTACTGGTATGCTGTTATTGGTGGTTGGTTGTATTCCATTCTCAATAAATGTCCAAACCACTGCATTTGTTGTCTTTCAATGTATTCGGTGCAAGAAGTTATTGCCCACTCTGCTTCTGATGTCCTCATTTAGTAGTCTATCTTTCCTGGTGACCCCCACTGCCTTCCTCAAGCATTTTAAGAGATAACTGAATACATGAAACAAATATCGTTCAGTGCAACTAGCTTCTGGCATTAATTTTAAAGTGGGATTAAAACTCGATAAAGAGTTCTTGATCGAAAAGTCGATTAGTTATATTACTCGTGGCCATATAGTTATACATGGCCATGTTTCTTTACGAAGACGTCCTGTGTTGACCTCTCCGTGTGCCCGTGTATTGCAGGAGACCACAATGAGAGCAAAGAATAGTAACACTGCGACCTACAAGGCATGTCGTAAGAGATGACTGAGGTGGGGGCCTATAGAAACTACAATAAAAAATAAAAAACGTCGCAGAAATCGAATATGCTGGTTTACTTGTAGACGCATAACTGGAACAACGTGCAATCGCTTTTAGGCTCAGATCACAAACAAACCACAAAGAGTGGTTCAGCAAGTGGTCGATATAGAGCGTTCGGAGAAGAAGAAGAGGACCTCTCTGTGAGGTCAAAGTTTGTGCTTGATAAGGAGAAATTAAAATTGATGACATACACACATGAGGCGACAGCTTCGCGCAAGCGACCTCTTCTTTATACAATCCCCCGGCTTAATTTTGAAAGGGAAAGTAACCATATAATGACAGCTCACAGTTATCCGCTTAGCATTTCTCTTTGTTTTAATGATATAATTAATATTCTTTATTACTGGGACGGATTAGTGAAATGCATGAGAGTTCGCCTATCGACTCAAACACAAATTGGTTGAGTTCAATCCCACACTCTACGTTCCACGTGGGAGGAAAGGAATTGTCCCTCCTACCTCCCGCATACTAGGGTCTGGAAAGATGGATGAAAATAGATTATGGAAAATTGTATTATTATATATATATTCTTCTCTAATTAATTTTTTTTTCCCGATCCAGAAACACTAGAGCTGTCAGCTTTTCGGTTCCATGCCATGGATATCGTAATCCTTCGGTTCGGTGCCACGAACACCTTAAATTTGGAGAACCTATGGCATTTCTGCCGGTCTGCGGAATTGAACAACACTCACAGGGGGCTTGTCACCGTCGTCCAACACGCTACGAACACGCTGGGCAGGCGGGCATTCTTCTCTAATGATGTCTTTGGTCCGAGGTAGCACAAACATGCTCGTTGATATGACTGTCAGCAAAAAGATCACGTTGATGGAGGAGGCCAATTATATATTTCATCTTCATAATACGCACATTTCTAGTGCAGAATACGACTATACGTATGACAGCATTACGAACACATATCAGGCGAACATATTAAGTACGTGAAATTGCGAGGCTCAGTTCTTAACCGCCCGGCTGGCAGAAAAGCCACAGGCTCTCCAGATGTACGGTGTCACCAAACCGAAGGGTTACGATGTCCATGGCACCGAGCCCAAAAACTAAAAGCTCCAGTGCTTCTGGATCGGGGAAGGAAAATAAACCGCCCGCTGTGTTGCGTAGAATTTAGGTGCTCGACTCTTGCTACATAGGTAGTCGGTTCGATCCATCAAGGATACATCGGGATATTTTTCCAGAGAACGTTGATCTTAGTGCAGGCCCGATCGAGCTCCTAGTCCTATCGGAGACAGACGATAAAACGTTGGTTCCGTGTTCAAGTTGAACAAGTAAAAGTTCAAAATCAAGAAGAACAGGCTGGAAATTCACTGCCCTTGCAAAATTCAAGAACGATTAAAAAATAAAATATTCCTACTAAATTTTTTACCAACTTCTGAAATACATCTGGGAATCCTCGCCTGTGCTACGGACTTCATGCACTGTAGCTGAAATCTACTTGTATATACATACCTTATATATATCAGTGATCACAATGATATACCATATCAGTTAATCAATCAATCAAGACACACCGAACTGATGGAACAAGATTGCATGCAGTTACCACTAGAAGTGTGCATCTCACCTTGAGGTAAGTACTGTGAGACTGAGCTTGCAGCGATGTATCGTTTGTTTAACGTGATATCTGTCAAACAGGCTGAGATCAAATATTATTCCAAGACAGCGCTGCAAGTCACAACGGTCGATACCCTGTCCATCAAAGATGACTCCAGGCAGGCGCCATATATCAATCATTTTTTGAAAAATACAGCGCACGACATTAAACGTGCAAATAACACAGAAAATGCAACATCAGTGCTAATAGCTGCACTTTAAGTACATCATGCGAATACAACTTGATATATAATTTTAATATAATTTTGTATGGATTATTTACACCGATGGCTCTGTCAGAGGCGGAACTAGAGCATACGAGGCTTATTCAGCACAACGGCACGGTAGCACACTTGCGGATTGAGGATTGCGACGCTTTCGATACAACAACACTGAGCTTGACTATGGAGATTACCGCTGCCTCTAAGGCTCTCACATGAATGGATGAGCAACAGGTAACCCATATGATTATCATACCAGACTCGATGAATATGCTTCAAAGAATTGAATCTGGAAGTCTGCGCGTGGAATAGGCGGACAGCATTCGGAGATCACATCTCAAGAAAATGATCTGGCTGTATACACCTGTACATGCTGAAGCGCAAGGTAACAAGCATGCTGACTTTCTTGCAAACAATGCCCCGGATCAAGCAGGCAGAAGCATGGACAGAGTCGATGTCATCAATGCGGTACGATCTCATTTAAATGATATTTGCGTGTCTCAGACACTGGAACCAGTGCAAGAACTAGAAGTTAACTTTGGACACGTCAGACATTATCGTCTTTGTGGTAGAAATAGAATGTATACTAATCAATTTCTCATGAGTACGGTAAGCAAATGGACTTTAGGATGGCTGCTACAGCTGAGGACAGAGCACGCATGGGAATACCTAATGTCGACGTCGATCGCATAACATAACAAAATAACTTCATAGTTTGCGCGATCATTTCTGGAAGCATTATAGAGAATTCTATACCGCGGAATTACATTTTCTCCTTCTTTCATGCACTTCTTTCTACCCAAAATAAAAGTATAATTAAGTCGTATAAAGAATATTCCTGGCTGGCCTGTTTCCCAATTATCTATCCTTTCATTAAATATCTCACAGTCTCATTTACAACTAATACAAATAGTCGCGACAATGAAACGAGTCCTTTTCACTCCCTTATTTGTGGAGTGTAGTTGGCTGTTGTTGCATGGGGTTATTACGAATGAATATTTATTATTTGCAACTCCCAAGGTTATATTAAATATCAATGGAAAACATTGTTTAGTATCAAAGAACAAGAGAACTGCGTAGATAGTAACCAGAACCGCACGATAGAACAACTGTATTATCAGCTTTCAATTAATAGAACAACTCTGTTCCATCTATCATAAACAACTGAACTGAACGTCCCAGTCATCCGGGGAAGACTCATAAGTGTTCTCTCCCAACTGATGTCGAAGGGTATACATACTGATGGTTC
Organism: Arion vulgaris; assembly: GCA_020796225.1. NCBI lineage: Eukaryota > Metazoa > Mollusca > Gastropoda > Stylommatophora > Arionidae > Arion > Arion vulgaris. The sequence goes on from CM036768.1 coordinate 19,839,639, forward strand.
ATGTGGCTCGCTGGTTAAAGCTACTAACTCTTCTCTTTGTCCTCAAACATCCAGCTCACTTGCACAACGGAATTCCTATATCATTAAATCGCTGATTGACTGGAACGTCAATTTTAGTGTCCTCATCCAACAGTAGGTCACCAAGAGACAGAAGAACTCCTTTATCCATCAACCCCTAACAATCGATGCTTTTATGCGAGGCTCTCTCGTTGCCTGCTAACACTTCCTGCATGCACAGGACAGTAGTCCAACGTAATTGTCTCTGAGGTTGGAAACCTTAGGCGACATCCATTCATACCGCAACCTATCATTCTGAATCTATCAAAGCACTGGTGTTTATTATGAAATAATATCGGAATAAGTACATTGTCCTACTCATCCAACATTCAAGCACTGAGCTACACAAGTACATTGTCCTGCTGCTCATCCAACATTCAAGCGTTGAGCTACACAAGTACATTGTCCTGTTCATCCAACATCCATGCGTTGAGCTACATAAGTACAGTGTCCTGCTCATCCAACATTCAAGCACTGAGCTACACAAGTACATTGTCCTGTTCATCCAACATTCAAGCACTGAGCTACACAAGTACATTGTCCTGTTCATCCAACATTCAAGCACTGAGCTACACATTGTCCTGCTGCTCATCCAACATTCATGCTTGAGCTACATAAGTACAGTGTCCTGCTCATCCAACATTCAAGCGTTGAGCTACATAAGTACATTGTCCTGCTCATCCAACATTCAAGCACTGAGCTACATAAGTACAATGTCCTGCTGCTCATCCAACATTCAAGCACTCAGCTACACAAGTACATTGTCCTGCTCATCCAACATTCAAGCACTGAGCTACACAAGTACATTGTCCTGCTGCTCATCCAACATTCAAGCGTTGAGCTACACAAGTACATTGTCCTGCTCATCCAACATTCAAGCACTGAGCTACATAAGTACAATGTCCTGCTGCTCATCCAACATTCAAGCACTGAGCTACACAAGTACATTGTCCTGCTGCTCATCCAACATTCAAGCGCTGAGCTACTTAAGTACGTTCCGTTTATTTATCTTCAAACACTTACCTGTTATAATCTTAATATAATCTTGTTAACTCCATTATTGCGAAGACCTATGTCCAAGATAGAAACCAAATCACCCCTACATGTTTCACATTCAAGTGAGTACTACAAATACAATTTTTCATGAACTACCACGTCACAAAACCTTGCCATTTTGTACATCTATAAACTATTTAAACTATTACTTTGCTTGCAGTATTTACAACAGTATATTACTGGAAGTACATACACTATCACATTACTTCAATTACACACTCTTCTATAACTTGACAAACTCAAATCGTTATCCTACTTTAACTATTTGCATCGCTACTTTCGGGAAGCTCTCATCACATACTACATTATCTGAAGCACTCAACACACATTACATTATCTGAAGCACTCACAACACACACTACATTAAATGAATCACTCAACACACACTACATTATTTGACGCACTCAACACATACATTACTTAAAGCACTCAAACCACATTACATTACTTGAACCAGTCAACCCACATCATTACTTAAACTACACCTATTATCCATGCCACGCGCAGGCGTACGGCCAATGTCCACTGTTTAATTACTGAACCAGTGAGTGACCGATGACATGCCTCTCTCCCTCATGTAGCAGCAAATTTACTCACGCTAATGACAAATTCTTTCATCCTGACTCAAAGCGTTTTGTCCTCATAGCAACAATGAACAGGAGATGACATTTCGACTCAAGGATAACGAGACCCCAAGTAGCACAAGGCTGACCACACAAAGTGACCATCACGTGCATGCGTCAGAAACAAAGTGACTTTTCGAACTATGTCCAGCACGGGTTTTTCAGGAGATGAAACCAGTTTCCGGTTACATGGTGAGGTTGTAATTAATATCCATGGCAACATTAGTTTATAGAGTAATAAAGCATCACACTTTGACAAAATGTAACTGAGCATGTGGTAATGGTTTCTCCCATTTGCCCGATACAAATTCTGGCGAAGTGATAACGCCTAATATAGGGATCTCTGTGGCCAAGTGGTTCAACCTTTGCCGAGCATTCAGAAGGTCGTGGGTTCGAATCCGGACCTCACCGTTCTGTTCACGAATGCATTTTTTCCAGAGACCCCTAGCATTGTTATGTTATGTTATACGATCGACGTCATAACACATTGGACATTCCCATTCGTGCTCTGTCCTCCTCTGCAGCAGCCATCCCAAAGTCAATTTGCTCACCGTACCCATGAGAAGTTGATTACTATACCTTCTCTCTCTACCACGAAGACGACACTGTCTGGCATGTTCAAACTTAACGCCTAATTCTCGAACTCGCTCCAGTGTCTGAGACTTGCCCATGTCACATAATTGAGAGCGTACCGTATTGATGATATCGGCTCTGTCCATACTTCCTAGCATTATTGCCGGAGCTAGGGAGTTCGTGCTTTGTTTAATACTCTCTGCAGGTGGTGTGCATTTCTGTGGAGAGGGCCTGAACCATGTGTGGTAAAGCCTAGCGCAATGAAGTCACACCTACGACTTTTATACCATTATACCCCATAAGCCACTGGGAGCGCCACTGTGCTTTTGTTTAAGATTAACTTAAAGGAAATTCATTTACCTACAAAATGGTATATTATTGATAAAAATCAGTTAATAATTAAGGAAACTGCAGCTGAATTTGTACATGCACCTGCAATGTGGAAATAGAATATAAATTCAATTCAGCCACAACCTGTTTTTCAATTTGGTAGCCAGTGACTAATAATTAACAATAACGGTGACTGCTCCAAAGAGATATCAAGAAGATTGGCAATAGCATTCAAGAAGTTAAACACAATGAAGAACATGTGGCAAAGCACCGGCAAATACTAAAATTAAAAATATTGAGAGCATGATTTTCCCAGTGGCTACTTATGGTTGCGAATCATGGACTATTACACAAAAATTAAGAACGCAAATCCAGTCCTTCGAAACTAAATGCTACAGAAAGATCCTACGAATACCAAGGGCAGAAAAAAATAAAGAACACTGATGTCCTGAAAGAACTAAATGTTAAAGAGAATTGGCTGATAAACAACATACTATACAGAAAAATTACATACTTTGGTCACATCAAGCGTCACGATGGCCTGGAAAGAACAATACTAGAGGGCAGGTCCCAGGACGCAGAGGCAGACCAAGAAGAAGATGGCTACAAGATATTAAAGAAACCATGAACATGACCATCGACGAAGTGGGTGAACTGAAAAAGAGACAGAGTGAATTTCAGATGTGCTACAAAAGAGTAACGTCCTATAAAGGATACGCACCTTGATGATGAGCCAATCAGTTGGTGTCGTCTGTGGCTTAGGGGATAGTGACTCGGTCTATTAAACCCGACGTTCTGAGTTTGAATCACGTTGCGCACCGTCTGGTTTCTAATTGTTTCAGCGTAATTTTTACAAAAGACGATGACACCACTGTTGAGAAAGTAATGGCAAACTACTGAACGTAATAATGCCTAGAAAAATCACAAACAGCGTTAAAAGCTGCGGTTGATTCGCAAAGTAATGTAAAAGGATATGCAATTAACTTATCTTAGCTAATTGGTTAGGCCTAATGTGGTACTTCTGACTGATTGTTTGGTGAAGGCTAGCTTTCCATATTACAAGTTTCATTCTCCATTCAGGTGAGTCTAACGCCTATATCAGAGGTACTTGTAATTTACCCAAGGAAACGATCAGGATTTCCTCAAGTACAAACGTGCACCGTGTGCACACCAAACATATTTGCGACAAGCTAGTCTCGTACTTCTGAAAATGCACATGCGACTCTGTCCGGATTCTAACCCACAGCCTTCAGAACAATAAGCGAACACATTAGCTACTTCACCATAGAGACCCCCATTACGTAGACTGACATTACAAAAATTAATAACACACAAAAAAGAAAAAGACAGTTAAAGCTTAAAAGACGAGCTGGTACACACAAAAAACGCACGTGTGTTGCAGGCGCTCTCAAGTGGAAACAGAATAGTAACACTGCGGACCTACAAGGCCTGTCATAAGAGGCGACTGGGGTAGGAGCCTAGTGAAGCTACAGTAGTAAAATATTAAGCATCGCAGTAATCGGATATACTACCCGTCTGCCCAGCGTGTTCGTAGCGCGCTGAACTACAGGTGACTATCCCTCTGTATGTGCGGGTTCAATTCCGCGGGATGGCAGAAAAAGCCACAGATTTCCCAGATGTACGGTGTTCGTGGCACCGAACCGAAGGATTACGATGTCCATGCACCGAGCCGAAGAGCTGAAAAGCTCAAGTGCTTCTGGATCGGGAAAAAAAATCCGGGATATGCTAGCCTACTTGTAGGCGCATAACTGGCACAACGTACAATCGCTCTAGGCTCGGATCCATATACATCACAAATAATGATTAACAAGTAGTGGATATGTAGCGTTCGAAGTCGAAGAAGAAAAAAACCAGAATATTAACTAAAAAAAAAAGCAGCAGTATATATTATTTAAAGTAATCAATGATTAAAGAGAAAAACGTAATTATAAAGTGCCCTAACTATCGTAGAGTTTTGACATGCTTTAAGAGACGTTGATCGATAGCAGGTGATTTACTTGCACGTGCGACTACTGTGATTGAGTATCATAAGAGCTAGCACGTGCAGGTCAACGACCTGACTATATAACCCTCTGAGATAACTGTTTCTTAACCCATTCGATCCTACGAGCCGATATACAGGATGTCTGTATATTTTTAAGATGACGCAAACCCAGTATAAATGCTAATTCAATATATATTGCAATATAAATGCACCAAGTGGTTAAAAAAAAATTATGGAGAGGATTAAGCTACAGTTTGTTCAAGATAAAAGTAGCCCCATTGACAAATTAAAAGTGGTCAGGTACGCATTGCGTTCTGTCTATTTACTATTTAAACCGGTTCTGACGAGATCGTCCTTCGTCACCATTGTTAATCGCCCCTTCCTGCACCATAATTACACACCACAAAAAGACTTCCTTACTTGACTTATACCACGTCATAATTGAACTATCTCATTTCCATAAACATATGTCAGATTGGCTCACTTTACCCGGGCTACTTTTATCTTGAACAACCTGTAGTTTCAATTTTAGGCAGGTATTGATTGATTGATAGAATCATCATCATTGCACTTCGGTAAGTAACCATGTGTGTTTCGATCTCTTTTTGACATAGGTCGATCTCAGCTGCAGTGCACGAACTTAGAAGCACCGGCGAAGGTCCCCGGAGTAATTTTCAATACGGTAAAAATATTTTGTAGGAATTTTATTTGTAATCTTTTATAATGAATTTTGCCAGGGCAGCAGCTTTACAGCCTGTTCTTCTCGATTTTGAACTGCCAGTTGTTCTTTTACGTGCTTAAATTGAATATCATCTTCATCAAGAAATCTTCATCAAGAAACAACAAATTAAATGGTTCGGCCACGTAAGCAGATTACCATCAGTGCACCTCAAAGAGCAATGCTGCTCCGATACAATGGGTACAAAGCAAAAGGCCGGCCACGCAAAAGATGGACCTCAGAGATAACAGAGGCGACGAAAGAGACTATCTACGAAGCGCATACTAGGGTCCGTTTTAGAAATCTCTTCCTGACCTGACGCTGTGAGGCATACAGGATTCGAGAAAGAAGAAGAAGAAGAAAATTGAACACGGGACCTACGTTTTATCGACCATCTCCGATAGGAATAGGAACTCGATCTCACATACAATGAGATTAGGGATCTCTGCAAAAAATCATGATGGCTCCACGATGGAATAAACAGTTACCTTTAGCGTTAGAGACAAGCACCTAACATCTACCCTACAGAGATCCACGAATGCAGGTATAACGCGCATAATGAAGTATAACATGCTGTTAAATGACTGTTTGTAATGCAGTTAACCAGTAGCAATTAAAAGATGCAATAAATCCGAGTGAACGCTCACTATTGAATAAAACAAATACGGTTAATGACAACTTCATTGTGTCAGTTTTGTCAATACACAAGAGAAAGTACCGCAAAGGGAATGTTTAACTCGAGTTTTGTCCCCGATTTCTGGTCAATGAATCAATCAATGAATGACTGTAACTCCCACATGAGCATCTGCCATTTTTTGCTGGCGTCTCTATATTCCCTCAGCAACTGCTGCATTTACTCTACATTTGCTCAAGTAGATCTTTTTCTTTTTCTCTCATTGTCGTTTTCTTTCATCTTATTTTTAGTTAGCTAACTATCTCCCAACGGGGGAGACATGAAAAGCAACATTGGAATCCACAATTGTATTTTGGATATCAGAAGACATATATTGATCATGATGATCTAGCTAACTGCTTTTTCTTTTAACGTTCAATATCGACCACTTGTTAATCCACACTTTGTGATCTGTATGTGATATGAGACTAAGAGCGATTGTACGATGTGCCAGTTATGCGCCTACAATTAGGTCATCATATTCGATTTCTGCGATGCTTTTTATTTACTAGATTAGCTTCCTAGGTCGCTACCTTAGTCGCCTCTTCAGTTATCAGTTATATTTAATTTTTTTTGGTGGTGATCTAGAAGCACTTGAGCTTTTCAGCTCTTCGGCTCATTGCCATGGACATCGTAACCCTCAGTTTCGGTGCCACGAACACCGTAAATCTGGAGAACATGTAGCTTTTTCTGCCAGCCCACTGAATTGAACCCGTACTCACAGAGGGCTTGTCACCCGCAGTCCAACGCGCTACGAATGCGCTGGGCAGGTGGGCTATCAGTTATATAAAGACTATCATCAAAGCACTCCGGAAAAGTCCATAGGTGCTCCGATCTCCGCTTCCACAAATCCAGCAGCATTCAGCGGCTCAACAACGCCAGTTCGAGGTTGATTCGAACTATGGTGTATGTCGCAGTGTTACTATTCTTTGCTTCCCTTGTGAGCTCGGCAACTCACGAGCAATCAAGTTAACTAAAAAGTTTGTTATGTTTTATTATGTTATCATTACTTTTCCAGCTTTTCCTGATAAAGTAAAGTTTAGAGCATATTGTGAAAACTGGCAGATTAGATGCAGCGAGACAGAGGACGACAGTGTGAGAGAAAAAAAAGGTTTAAAAGCCGAAGGATTGACTTCATTGCACCGGGTTTTACCCCATACATCTCGTTCCCTCTCCGCAGAAATGGTACGCCACCTGCCAAGAGTATTGCACAAAGCACAAACTCCGTAGCTCCAGCAACAATATTGGTATGCTTAACGTTATCGCAATGAAATATGTGGACATCGGAACAGATAGTCAGTGCTATAGATATACGTTTGTCAAGGCACATCGCTCGTGTGTTGCCGGTGCCTTCAAGGGACAAAGAATAGTAACACTACGACCTACAAAGCATGTCGTAAGAGGTTTCTGAGGTAGGGGGCCTAGGGAAGCTACCCTAGTAAATAAAAAGTGTTGCAGAAATCGGAATTACTTATAGGCGCATAACTGGCACAACATACAATCGCGCTTAAGCTCGAATCACATACAAATCACAAAGAACTTTTAACAAGTGGTCGATGTGGAGCGTTCGAAGAAGAAGTTAAGGCACATGATCGACGAAGCCAGCCGGAACCGATCATGATGATACAACATTATGATAAATGAAGATATATATAATTTTACTTCCCAGCTTGGTATGGATTTATGTAGAATTTTATTTCCAATGTCAACTATTCTCATATCTACTCACCCTTAAGGAAACATCGAGAACATTGATTGAGAAGTTAAAGTAGCAAGCTCAATGTTCACTAAACCTCCGTGTGATGTAAGTCACATATATAAATACGGATGAAACACCATATTCACCACCAGTGGCGGCTCGTGATCATTTTTGTTGGTGGGGCCAGAGAAACATTTTCAAAAAATCATGGTTTAGGATTAAGTTATATTTCAATTTATAAAATAATAAATACACATTACACATTACTTTTGGTGGGGCCCAGTCCCATAGGCCCTTAATAACGAGCCGCCACTGTTCACCAATATAAATCATATCATAAAGACGGGGTTCTGTACTTTAAATTATATATATATATATTATTACAAATCACAAAGAGTGGTTAACAAGTGGTCGATATGTTACGTTCAAAGTAGAAAAAGAAGAAGATATATATACATTGTAATAATTTCCATTATTTTTTACATCATAAAAATAAAAAAGTTGTTGTTAATATATATATATTCCTCTGTACCTTTATACGTAAAAAAGGAATGCAAGCAATTTCTCCATACCGCTCTGTCCTGGGAAACTCCCTCAGTCTCTGCCATGAAATTTAGTCCATTATTCTGTGCCTATTTCAGAAAAGTTCGTTTCAGGGTTTCCCTAGGTCGTCCTCTCTTTCTTGAACCCTCTCTTTCTCTGCCTTCCACTTCAATGCCTGCTTTGGTATTCTTTGATCATTTCTTCTCAAGGTATGCCCAACATATCTCCACCTTCTCTTTCTTATAATGTTACTAGTTGTTGACCAGACATTTCTCTGATTTCATTGATGTTTGCATGATATAAAAAAGTGATGGCTAAATTCATTAATCACAAATTACTTGCTCATTGTGAAATGAGAACAAGGAGTTACTTTGTAAGAACCACAGGGGAAGCAACGGAAGCAAAGAATTCAATCAATAAATAGACAGTGTACAAGTATTAAGAACTTTCGAAAAAAAAAATTGACAAACACAGGGTTCGAACCACTTACCATTATTTCTTACGACAACCATTGCCTAGCCTAGCAATACGAGCGTTCTTACGACACCCATTGCCTAGCCTAGCAATACGAGCGTTCTTACGACACCCATTGCCTAGCCTAGCAATACGAGCGTTCTTACGACACCATTGCCTAGCCTAGCAATGCAGGCGTTCTTACGACAACCATTGCCTAGCCTAGCAATACGAGCGTTCTTACTCATTGTGAATAGCAGAATCACTAACTGTTGATTTTGTGTATTACCACAGTTTGCAATAGCGTCTTTTAGTTCTGATGTCTTTGCAATTATGCAACTTTCGTAATCTCTTTCGTAACATAACCTAGATGTACTTCTTGATTTGATAAATGAATCATCATCATCAAATAGTTTCTCCTTCTTCTTTGCGTTCGTTCTTTACGACTAAATTTAATCACTCTTTGTGATATGTTTGATCTTTGCCAAGAACATTACACGTTGCACATTGGCTTGGTAGGTCCCTAAACACAGGGACTTCTACAGCGTTTAGAACATGTGCATCAATTTCAGCAAACCTCATTAAAGCCTAATACGACTGCGTAGTAGGTAACAGTGGTTCTATTCTTTCACCCAAATGTAGGCCCAGTAACCACTCGGGCGATCAAATAGTTGTCTTGAACTTTTGAGTAGAACTTTGCCACCCTAACAGTCCTTCAGAATTTAACTTTCTCATATACCAGATGTCCCGACTCTGCAGTCGTCATGCTTAAATCATCAGTTATATTCTGAATTCATCTTCTCTGTGCTCTTCCTCTTTTCCTCTTTGACCGACTCCTTCCATAATCATCCTTTCCAACCATTCGTGTCTCTTTAATTGTCCAAAATAATTCAATTTTATCAATTTTACTTTTAGCATCAGCCAATTTTCTTTGATATTGAATTCTTTCAGGTTAGATCTATTTGTTCTCTTCTCTGTCAACAATATACGGAGGACTCTTCTGTAACATTTATATTGAAAAGCAAACATGTTTTTTCTATTGCCTTGTTTCACACCTATGCTTCACACCTAACGTCGTCACTGGGAATATGCATGCTTCTTTGTATTCTGATCTTTGTTTTCTTACCTCTCCATTCTATACTGTTTTTAGTTGGTTAATTTCTTTGTAAGGCCATGTTTGTTCTTCTTTTAATTTCATTCATTCCATTTCCATGTTTTGTTAGCAGTGAACTGTGATATCCAAAACTTTTCACATTTTCTATTTTCTCTCCTTTGGTAAAAATATCTTTTGTCATGCTTGTTTTATCCGATACATTTTTTTTAATTCAAGTAATTACTGCTCATGTGTGTTAACTGGTCTAATTGCTAAGCGCACATTGACAAATACTATAATGGTTGAACATGCAAGTGAAATCTATACAATTTAATGACTAAAAAAAATTATTAAAGAAAAAAAAGGTATCATTACTGCCTGTGGTACCGCTTTATAGGGCGGTGTAGGACAGGTGGAACGAGAGCCTGAGGAAATTAATGGTCGCCTTAGCTAGTGCAGTCGCCGCGAAGTTGTTCAGGTTAGGATGACTAATTTTTCAAATTCAATTATATCAGTAATGCATGCACGTAAAGATTTGAAAATGATGGAGGTAATCAACAAATACGATACAGAAATACGATATCTTTTATTCTTTCTTATTTTAGAAACGTGCTTGTAGATAAGAACAAAAGGTTTTACTCTGTTTTACTGCACAATGCCAAGATAAGAAGAGACTTCTAGAACGGATTTGTGAGTGCGTTTCATAAAAAGTGAATGGGATATCAAAATTTTGCAATTGCAGAGTTTGTTCTTAAGTTTCACTGCGACTGACAAATCGACAACCTGTTGTAATATATACACATACATTTGAAAAATTAAAATTGTGACATATCGTTTACAGGACGTAGCCATAAACCACAGTAAACGAGTCGTTGATTTTCTAGGCACCACTTATACGTTCAGTAGTATGCCATTGCTTTCTGAACGGTGATGTCTATTTTACCTTTGTAAAAATCCCACCGTAACGAGTTTGCTTCTAAATTTGTTCACCATTAAGTTTGAACCAGGTACGCTTGGGGTTGTGGTCGATCTCACTACCGCTTGAGCTACAGACGCTCACACATATATATATATATATATATATGACAACTTGTGGGTTTGCGCTCGACTCTCTTGCCTTTCACCTCATCCCTAAGTCTCTTTTTCAAAGATTCTGCACTTTTGCGTAATGCTGTTTTCTACGTAACTCTGTCATCAGCTTTTTTTTTTTTCATTTGTTGGAGCTGACACAAAAGTTCTACACTGAGGCCTCGCAGACATCCCTTTAACTGAGCAGTGGTCTGCCTTGGTACTTCCTTACCTTCCGATAACGTTCACAGAACCACATTTGTTGTGGTATGAGGTTCTCGTCCATTCTTCTCACATGCCCTAGCTATCTTAGTAAATTATATATATAGTTTACAATCAGGGATATATACTAATAGAGTCTTGTGTACATCGTTCTAAAGAAGTGTTCAAAAGCCATATAACTTCTCCGTATCAAAAGCTGGCAGTAATGGCTTTCCAACAAATTATGACCCTTGAACTGACAGTGCACACTGCTATATTATTGTCTGTTCACTGTCTGATGTTTCTCTCCAAATTGCATTTGTGACTACCTCTTTCCATTCTGTCTTTCACCTTGCCTTCCAAGCGAGTCAGAAATGACAAAAACGTAAAAATTATTTTATTTCTCAAGGTTAATATTTCTGCCCCAAAGATGCGATATTAATGTCCGCACGTCTACCACCACATCAAGCAAAGGAACTGTGAGGCACACCCATGCACAGAAGTAGGAGGTTTATGTAGCTACCACAATATCAAGCAAAGAAGCAACTGTGAGGCACAACCATGCACAGAAGTAGGAGGTTTATGTGGCTACCACCACATCCAGCAAAGGAGCAACTGTGAGGCACAACCATGCACAGAAATAGGAGGTCTATGTGACTAAAGGGTTACGCCTTTGCCTTACGTTCTGAAGGTCGTGGGGGGTCGAATACGGACCTCACTGTTCTGTTCAGGTGTGCTTTTTTTCCAGAGATCCCTAGAATTGTTGTCGGAGCTAAACAATCTTCGCGCTTTGAGCAATACTTTAGGCAGGTGGCGTGTCATTTCTGCGGAGAGGGACCGAGTCATAAGAGGTAAAGCCCGGTGCAATGAAGGCAATCCTTCGGCTTTATACCACTTTTGTTTCGTCTAGAGAAGTCTAACGAATATGTACTAAGTGTTTAGACTAAGGAAGTCTAACGAATATGTACTAAGTGTTTAGACTAAGAAGTCTAACGAAGTATGTACTAAGTGTTTCACTAGAGAATCTACGTTTATACACTCAGTGTTTCGATTAGAGAAGTCTAACGAATATGCACTCATTGTTTCGATTAGAGAAGTCTAACGAATATGGACTAAGTATTTCGACTAGAGAAGTCTAACGAATATGCACTCAGTGTTTCGACTAGAGAAGTCTAACGAATATGGACTAAGTATTTCGACTAGAGAAGTCTAACGAATATGCACTAAGTGCAGTTCATGAGTTTTTAGAGAACACAGGGGCATCACAGACATACAGACACACGGAGAGATCGTTGTAGTAAATACTCACGTGATAGATAGAAGAGTTGGCTCATTCATCGGTTTGCCTGTCAGTACATCATTACTCATAAATCTAATCTTGTGGACGTCTTCTTTATGAAATATAAGGTGAACAGCTTTTTCTAATTGGAAGATGTTTTCATTTGATCTTCTCTGGCACGTCTTGCGATCACGTTTAATGGAGACAAAATCCTTAATGACCTGGAAATAGTGACACAAGATACGGGTTGTTGGTTACGGTATAGATCGTGTTACGTTAATAGCATCAATCAGTGTATCTTCTCCCTCTCGCTCTCTCTCTCTCTCTATCTATCTCTCTCGCCCTCTCTCTCTCTCTCTGAATCTCTCTGTCTCACATATATATACACACACAAGCGCATGGCGCTAATGTAACAGTGTCTCTCTTTCATAATCTCTATCTCTCTCTCTCTCTCTTGTCACACAAAATACAAACGACAGCTAACTCTAGATAACTAGGTCAGACAACTGAACGGGGATTCCCTGACCTAGATCAGAAAGGGGTCTGGAAATAACAAGTGTTTAATAGAACACTGCACGCTTTTTTGCAATTTTACTCAATTTTGTGAGTCTATGGTTATTTATTGGTGAAAAATTTTAATAATATTGATAATTCTTATTGTTAAACTTAACTTGTTGCATAATATAAATTCGATTTAGCATTTTGTGTTGATTTTAAAATGAATTCGTCTATATACCCCAATAATGGAATGCGAGGTCACGCGGTGTAGTTGGGGTCTGATTTCCCATAATTCTTACCGAGTCCGAAGGCCCATACGTTTATAGTTCCAAGAGCATGACAGTAACGTAGCATTATCAGTCTCTCTCTCTCTCTCCCCTCTCTCTCTCTCTCTCTCTCTCTCTTCTCTCGCTTCTCCTCCCTCAAATCTGCGTATTACTTCTCTCTTTCTCTCTCTCTCTGAATCTCTGTTACTCACATGCACACACACAAACTCACACGTCATGACAGTGTCATGTCATAATCTTTCTTCTCTCTCTCTCTTTGTCACACACACATGCACACATACAAACTCACACGTCCATGACGGTAATGTAGCATAATCATTTAGTGTCTCTCTCTCTCATAATCTCTCTCTCTCCCTTCCTCTCTCTCTCGCTCTCTCTCCCTCTCTCTCTATCTCTCGCTCTGCCTCATACACATATATACACAGGTACAATATTACTATATGAATTCATCATCGTCCAATAGTTTGTCCTGAACATAACTTTTCCACATTAACAGTCATTCTGAATGTCTTTCTCATAGCTCAGATGACATATCATCACAAACCATCTATCCCATCTTGAAACCATCATATCCATGCTCTTTTCTTCTCATCTTTCTCGGCATGTCTCCGTCCATAATTGTCTTCTTCTGCCCCTAATGTTCTTTTATGTGGACAAAATATTTAAGTTTCTCATTTGTATTTCTATTATTAGTCTGTATTTTAAATGTAATTTCATCCTGGATAGATCTGTTTGTTCTCCTCTGTCCATGGTGTACCAACAATTTTCTGCAACATTTATATTCAAAAGCACATATATGACTTTCCCCTATCTTGCTAAATGTCCATGTTTCACGTATGTTAGTATACGAGGTATTTTGGTTAATACGGTGTTAGGTCCGTATGTTTCATTGACCGTCGGCACATGATGAGCGATGTGGTCAACATCATGTCGGCTGTCTTTATTTCCCAGTGCTTTTCCTAGTAGAGGTTGTGCAAACACTGTTCGATCGAAACTTATCTGATTATTCTGTGTCTAGTTATAACGACGCGTTTGAGAAAGACGCTCCTCGGTGAGCTATTTTTTTAGAATGGTTTGCTGGTAGTGTTCGTAAGGACGCTCGTATTGCTAGGCTAGGCGATGGGTATCGTAAGAAATGATGGTAAGTGGTTCGAATCCTGTGTTTGTCTATTTGTTTTTTGGAAGCTCTTAATACCTGTACATTGTTTATTTGTTTGATCATTTTCCTAGTAGACAATTTAGGTTGGGTCAACCAGAGAGCCGTTACGGTGGGAAGTATATTCTTCGCCAGATGTGGAATTTACCCGGATCGCGTGACTAAGAAACGAGTTCACTAACGACATCACTACTGCGGTTGCATCCGAAAACATACATATTCATGTCTATATATTCCTTACTAAATATGTATCCAACATTCAAACACAGATCTGTCAACTTTCTATTCTCTTTCCCCGTGTGAATGGTTGTCCACACTTGTCGTTAAGCATAGGGTTGTGAGCTTTAATTTGCGTCCCAGGAACAGATGAGTCGCAATTGTTGTGTTATATCCATGTTTGTTTAGTGTGGTTTTGATATTGTCTATCCATCTTTTCTTTGGTCCTCCTTACCTCTAGTACCAGATCTCCTTTTATTGTATGCTGTTATTTGTGGTTGGTTGTATTCCATTCTAATTAAATGTCCAAATCACTGCATTTTGTTGTCTTTCAGTGTATTCGGTGCATGAAGTTATGCCCACTCTGCTTCTGATGTCCTCATTTTGTAGTTTATTTTTCATGGTGACTCCCACCCCCCCCCCCTTTCTCAAGCATTTCATCCTTGTCTGTTTTCGTCAATATACTTTCTATTTTTTTTTATTTTTACGGCAGCCTCTTACCAAGGTTCTACTAGACCATAGAGTCTCAAACTGTTTGGGCCTACCGCCGACTTTGCACGACATAAACTGTGTAATGCCTACCGCCGACTTTGCACGACATAAACTGTGTAATGCCTACCGCCGACTTTGCACGACATAAACTGTGTAATGCCTACCGCCGACTTTGCACGACATAAACTGTGTAATGCCTACCGCCGACTTT
The DNA here is from genome assembly GCA_020796225.1 of Arion vulgaris. Lineage (NCBI taxonomy): Eukaryota > Metazoa > Mollusca > Gastropoda > Stylommatophora > Arionidae > Arion > Arion vulgaris. The sequence goes on from CM036768.1 coordinate 19,854,870, forward strand.
GCACGACATAAACTGTGTAATGCCTACCGCCGACTTTGCACGACATAAACTGTGTAATGCCTACCGCCGACTTTGCACGACATAAACTGTGTAATGCCTACCGCCGACTTTGCACGACATAAACTGTGTAATGCCTACCGCCGACTTTGCACGACATAAACTGTGTAATGCCTACCGCCGACTTTGCACGACATAAACTGTGTAATGCCCCCCCTCCCATTAAAGTTTTCCAACCCGCCCCCTTGCCCACATAATTACATGCTCTACTTTCACTTTGACATAGCAAATTGATATATATTTCTGTTATACATAGTCAATTTTCAAATGATTATATACATGAAATAGAAAATTGATGACAAAATGGATCGTGTAAAATTGGCATAAGATGAATTAAAATGCAGAATTCAAATTTGAAATGATTATTCAATCACAAAATCACGATAATAAACTCCCCCAGATGCTTCTGAATCCACTATCTCCCCCTTGGAAGGCTTCAGCGCCCACTGGGGGCGGTACCGCCCACTTTGGGAACCCATGCACTAGACCTATAGGACCCAGATCTTTTGGAGTTTGTATAAATTGGTTATTGGTTACTGATCTGAAGTCACAGAACTCTCGGCGGACACATAGGTGCTCAGTCTCTCCCAACAGATGTCGAAGGGTATGCCTACTAATGGTTCCTTTGGCACGCTGGTTAAACACACTTCTCTCTCTGTGTCCTTCAACTATCCAGTTCTACAGGTACAACGTTATCAGTTATCAGTTATATGAGGACTATCATTATAGCACTCCGGACATGTCCATAGGTGCTCCGATCTCTGCCTCAGATGTTGATTAATCAATCTCTTTGCATATTTAGTATGTCGTTCTTTTCGCGCTGCACCAATATTGACACCCATCTATCTCAATCTGGTCAGTGAGTGGGATTCACAGCCCTGAAACTCCTCTGTTCGGAAAGATTCAATGCGTGAAAAATGTCATTTCGATCCATGGCAGCTCCCTCTGATATTGTAGCCAAGTCAGCTAATCTATCAGCTCGTTCATTACCCCTAACTCCTGCGTGCCCAGGGACAAAAATGAAGGTGATTTCTCTTACCATTGTCTGTACCAGTACCTCCACTCAGTTGCGTATCACAATTCCTGATTCGACTGTACGAATCATGCTCATGAGTCACTGAATATGAAAACACGAGAGTAGTTCTGAAATGTCTCACACACTACATATCTCAGAACTTGTACAACGTGTTAATTCCAAAATCCTTAAATCGCTGGATCTAATCAACGTCAATGTCAGTGTCTTCATCTAACAGTAGGTCGACGAGAGATTGAAGAATATCTCTCTTATCTATCGTAACCTCCTCAACAATCAATACTTTCGCTGCAAGAATGTCCGCTCTCTCGTTGCCACGAAAACCCGCATGACCAGGACAGTAGATCCACATGAGTCTCTGCAGATTGGAAACCTCTATAGACGAACGACATCCACTCATACCGCAACTTGTCATTCTGGATCTTCCAAAGCATCTACTAAGTGTCAGAAACAACAACGGCCCCAGACCCGAAGTCCCTGAGAACCAGTATAAATCTAGCCCAGACCCGAAGTCCCAGAGAACCAGTATAAATCTAGCCCCAGACCCGAAGTCCCTGAGAACCAGTATAAATCTATCCCAGACCCGAAGTCCCAGAGAACCAGTATAAATCTATCACAGACCTGAAGTCCATGAGAACCAGTATAAATCTAGCACAGACCCGAAGTCCCAGAGAACCAGTATAAATCTATCACAGACCTGAAGTCCCAGAGAACCAGTATAAATCTAGCCCAGACCCGAAGTCCATGAGAACCAGTATAAATCTAGCACAGACCCGAAGTCCCAGAGAACCAGTATAAATCTATCACAGACCCGAAGTCCCAGAGAACCAGTATAAATCTATCACAGACCTGAAGTCCCAGAGAACCAGTATAAATCTAGCCCAGACCCGAAGTCCCAGAGAACCAGTATAAATCTAGCCAATGTCCTTGTATTCAACAGAAATTAATGTAATATATTCTGTGATTTAAAATATCAAATCTACTTTTCTATAAAAACTCAGGAAGATAGAAATAAAGTCAAAAAAGGAAGCAAGCGTTGAATCTGTAAATTCGTTTATTACTGAAGTAAGTCGAAAGAATCAAGCGTTCAAAATCAATGCTAAAAAAAAGTCGAGTTACTGCAAACATTTTCAACATTCACAATAATGGATAATTCTTCTTCGAATGTTCCAGATCAACCACTTGTTACCTACTCTATGTGATTTGTAAGTGATTTGAGTCTAAGAACAACTCTACGTTGTGCCAGTTATGCGCCTACAAGTAGCCAGCACATCCGATTTCTGCGATGCTTTTTATTTGTTAGGTACCTTCCTAGGTCCTACATCAGTCGCCTTTACGACATGCCTTGTAGGTCGCAGTGGTACTATTCTTTGCTTCCTTGCGGGCCCCGACACCACACGTGCGATAATAGATTCTTCTTCTTCTTTGCGTTCGTTCTTTACGACCAATTTTAATCATTCTTTGTGATATGTTTGATCTTTGCCAAGAACGTGTATACGTTGCACATTGGTTTGGTAGGCCCCTAAACGCATAGACTTCTACACGCGTAGGACACATTTCAGCCAAACCTCCTTATACTCCTCTTACGACATGCGTGGTAGGTAATAGTGGTTCTATTCTGTACACCTCGAATTTGGGCCCCTGTAACCACTCGGGCGTTCTGAAATTATTATTAGAAATGTATTATTCTGAGAAGCAGAAAAAACTTAGAGAGGCATGCACAAACTGACTTGTTTACACACAAAACAATGGTTACACACAAAACAATGGTTACACACGTACTAATAGTCGTAATTAGGGGTACACTCTGGAATAAAGAGAACAAAATCAGAAAAAATATATGTACAATAAGTATTCGAAGTATAATTTGCACGTGTGGTGCCGGGGCCTACTAGGGAAGCAAATAATAGTACCACTGCGACCTACAATTCATGTCGTAAGAGATGGCTGATATAGGGGCCTAGGGATGCTTACCCTAGTAAATAAAATGGGTCGCAGAAATCGGATGTGCTGGCATACTTGTAGACACATAACTGGCACAATGCACAATCGCTCTTAGGTTCAGATCACATACAAATCCCAAGGAGTGGTTAAAAAGTGGTCGATATGGAAAGTTCGAAGAATTTAAAATTCCAATAGCCTTTACAGACAATAAGGTATGAAGCCCATTCACATTTCTGTACCCTAGTATGCAGGTGGTAGAAATGTCAATTCCGTTCCTTCCGTATAGAACGTCCAGTTTGGGATTGAACCCACAACCCTCTTGTGCACGAGTCGATAGTCGAACGCTTATGAAATTACGCTAATCCTTCAGACTCGTAGTAATAGACACACACACACACACACATACACACACACACACCACAACATATATGTATATGAGTATGTGATGTTCGAAAACCTACAATTCTTTTGTAACCGGCGACAGACCTATTCTGATTGACTAGCGAACCGGAAGCTCACTAGCCTTCCTATTTCCTGCCCATTATACCACTCTACGAGATACTCGCCCTGAGACAACACGTGCTTGGAGACAGGTACGTGTGCTACCATCAATTTCTTGACATACTTAGTTCGAATTATGTTTTAGTTTATTAAGTTGTCTGTGTATATATGTTCTTGATAACGGTCTATGACCGAAACGTCGAGTGCTGTTTATTTTCATATTTAATCATTAAATTTTTCATAACTTATGTAATACTGTATATACCTGTCTTTGTTTAATCGTTCATGTATATGAGAATGTTATATATACATGCACACACACACACACATACATACACACATTCACTCACTAACATTAGAACTGCGACACATCCGACTGCAAGCTCTGACCTTATCTTAACGTAACGACCAAGTTGTCAATCCCAGATTTCAACCAAGAACGGTAATTGAATTATTACTCTCCACTATTAACACTACAGAGAGCACGACTGCTAGTTACATCCCCTTGTTGGCAATCGATAAGAGCGATCTACTGGAAAGTTATCCAACTATAACGACGTTTTAAAATGGCACATTAAACGTTGTGTATATTATTAGAGATTTTCACTTTAAATACTGTTCGCTTTATTTGAAGCATTAAGTCACCACTACATTGCTGCCATATCTCCGCTAATGATTTGCATATTAATCAGGAAAAGTCGCAATAAATACGTACTTTAGGAAAGGTCTTCGAGTACCTTTGTTTGTTTTATATGGAATTAGCTATATATTTTTTCTGACCACAACGGCTGTCTGGCTAAGCACTGGGAAGTAAAGGTGACCAAATCACCCATCGTGTGCCAACGATTGAAATATACGTCTTCCTCTATATACCTCGAGGTATGAAAAAGTGTTCCTTTACTCTATTATACACAATAAACAAGCTCCGATCAGCTCTTCCCTAAAGGATGCGTCACTTGAAGCTGGTGCACATATTTACTGGGTCCACCCTATGTGGAACTGCCGGGCAAGATCCAAATTCCCCAAAACGTTGTAGTTGTTTATAGCCGAGACACGGCAATTTCAATCTAAGACCACTTCTTGTTGTGGTTATATGAGGGCGTGTTGCAAATGCAACAACAACAAAAAAACGAATTTTAAAATGAATAAGATTGGTTTTATTGTTTAATCAGTTGCAGTTTCCACAAAAAAGTAAAATTGCTTATACAGGTGTACTCTATTCTGTGCAATACCGACTGGCGTAGGTCAGAGTGTTGTTAATCAATTCTGTTGATGACTTTCGGATGCCCCTGGGTGTTATTAAAAACGTTACTTTAACTTGAAGGAACAATTGTTTGTATGCACGTTGCATAAAGTTGATATCAATTTTTGTCTGGGTGTGAAGTTGAAAGAAGTAAACATCATCATCAGGTGCCGCGCGGGCTGACGCAGGCAATCATGTATCTCCACAAAATCTCTGTCTTCGGTGTTTGCTATCATCTCAGATGTTGACGCTCTACCGTGTCATGAAGTCAGGCTATCCAAACCTTTCCTCTCTGTCTTCCTTTGTCTCGCCTACCCTCGATTTTACCAGTTGTCACAATGTGTTCTAAACCTCCCATCCTCATCACATGCCCGAAAAATGATAACTGTCTCTTTCTTATATTGATGATAAGCTTTCTCTGTGTCTTGACCACATTCAGCACCTCAACATTAGTCATTTTAGCAGTCCATGGGAGTCTCATCATTCTTCTGTCAAACCACGTCCAGAGATTTTTCGATCTGTGTGTTCATTGTCCATGACTCGCATCCGTATGTCAGTATTGGTTCTATGTAGCACTGAATAACTTGCATTCTGACCGGGATTGACAAGGACTTGTTGCAGATAATGCTTCTCATTTTCAGGAACGATGTTTTCGCTTGCCCTATTCTGCTCTTTATTTCTGATCAGCATCTGCCAACTGATGTTTCCAGGACTCTGAGGTATTTAAATTGCTGCACTTAAGAAACAACCGGATAAAAATGTCGTTAACATACTGTGAGGTATATTATGAAATGAAATGAAAATCGTGGCATATCCCAAAGGACGTAGCCATCAACCACAGTAAACAAGTAGTTGATTTTCTAGGCACCACTTATACGTTCAGTAGTTTGCCATTGCTTTCTGAACGGTATATTATGAAATACAGGCTCGTATTTTCTTTGACTTCAAGGTAGGTGGGAGAGGGGGAGGACGTTTCTGTGTCGTGGAGATGGCGTCTCCATTATAACTAGGATATTTGTCCTCCTTCACAATAGGATCGTGGATAATAGAAAAATAGCGCTATCGCTCCATGTGGGAAACGAAACGAGTACTCTTAGAGTGAAAGGCGATAACGTTACCTCCACACAACAAAGCCGCATCTTGGTCTTCCCCTTGATCTCTTTGAACATTGCTCTCTTTGAACATTGCTCTCCTTGAACATTGCTCTCTTTAAACATTGCTCTCTTTAAACATTGCTCTCTTTAAACATTGATCTCTTTGAACATTGATCTCTTTGAACATTGCTCTCTTTAAACATTGTTCTCTTTGAACATTGCTCTCTTTGAACATTGCTCTCTTTGAACATTGCTCTCTTTGAACATTGCTCTCTTTGAACAGTATATGACAATTGTGGCATATCTTTTACAGGACATAGCCATCAACAACAGTAACCGAGTTGTCGATTATCTAGGCACCACTTATACTTTAAGTAGTTTGCCATTGCTTTCTGAAAGGTGAGGTCTAATTTTACCAGTTTGTAAATATTTGGGGAACAAATTTTCTTCACAACTTGCTCGCCACGGAGTTTCAACCAGGAATGTCTGGGTTTTGTTTTGATTGAACAGTATATACCGTGTTCAATTCCCGTTACAATGAATTGCCAATACACAATGTTGAAAATGGGTACCTAGCCTTTGTAAATTTGGAAGAAAATTCGAATTCATCCTTGGAGCTACTAAACAAGAATTGTACCAATGACATTGCCAGCTGGTGTGCATCTGTCTGAAAAGGACTGATAATCTTGGGACAAAATGGAACGCATTCAGAAGAAGTGCTGAAAATCAGAGAAATGTCTGGTCAACCACTAGTAATAACTGTTATAAGAAGGAGAAGATGGAGAAATGTTGGACACACATTGAGAAGAAATGATCAAAGAATATCAAAGCAGGCATTGAAGTTTGATGCAGAGGATTCCAGAAACAGGACAACCTAAGAAGACCCTGAAATAAACTTTGCAGAGAGAGGCAAGAAATATCGGTCTCAGCTCCATTGATGAGATTGGGCGAGTTGCCCATGATAGAACGGTATGGAGAAATTGCTTGCAGATCTTATGTAAAGTATAATGGTACGAGATTAATTATTATTATATCTAGGGGAAGCTATGAGTGCAAGAAGATCAAATCTATCAATATTGATAGTGTATTTCTATGCTAGCACTGACTAATAATGAGATCAAATCTATCAATATTGATATTGTATTTCTATGCTAGCACTGACTAATAATGAGATCAAATCTATCAATATTGATAGTGTATTTCTATGCTAGCACTGACTAATAATGAGATCAAATCTATCAATATCGATAGTGTATTTCTATGCTAGCACTGACTTCAATTCAATGAGATCGAAATCTCATCATATTGATAGTGTATTTCTATGCTAGCACTTATGAGTCAATCATCATATGAAATCAAATCTATCAATATCATATTGATAGTGTATTTCTATTCTAGCACTGACTAATAATGAGATCAAATCTATCGATATTGATAGTGTATTTCTATGCTAGCACTGACTAATAATGAAATCAAATCTATCAATATTGATAGTGTATTTCTATTCTGGCACTGACTAACAATCCACAAGTGTGCAATGAGAAATCAATAGCGCATGCATGTCGGGTTAAAGAACCAATAACTAACTCATCAAGGGATAACAAACCGAATTCTTGAAATTATCGTCTAATATAAAATTTTAAAAAAACAATTGTTACTGGCTGTAATACCGCTTTCTAGGGCGATGTAGGACAAGTGGGACAAGAGACTGAGGAATTTAACGGTTGCATGGCTAGTGCAGTCGCCCCGAAGATGTTCATGTTAGGATTTTTCTTTTATGCCCACATTAGAAAAACGTCATTGGCCTTACCTTGGATTAACACGGGTCTCCCGCATGTGAGCCTCACTCGAATCCGTTCGGTCAGACGCTCCAAGAACAAACTGTAGCTTGTGTGTTTTCGTTACATGGCGTAAGCAATATCATCATCATCAAATTGCTTGTCCTGGACAGAACTTTGCCACTAGAAGTCATTCGGAATTTCTTTCATAGGCCAGATGTTTTATGAAAACGTATTATTGTGTAATGTGGACAGACATGGGTAATCCCCTTCATTAGAAAGTCGCTGACAACTCAAGTATTTTAATTATGATAGCTAAATTCTTTTTCTTTTCTTTCTTTTCTCACTCCTGTTTTTGTCTACAGCTTCAGGTCAGAAGAGATTTCATAAACGGGCCTTGTGTCACTTTGTAGATGGTTCTTGTCGTCTCTGTTATCTCTGAGGTTCATCTTGCGTGGTCTGCCTTGTTGTACCTCTTGCAGTCGGAGCAGCATTGCTCTTTGAGGTGCACTGTCTGTTGGTAATACTAATTACGAGTCTGTTTATGTGGCCGAACCATTTAATTTGTTGTTTCTTAATGAAATCTCGTACTGATGTTGTACCCACTTTTATTCCCGACGTCTTCATTTCTGCACCAGTCTCTTCTTGTTACCCCAGCATTCTGTGTAGACACTTCATCTCTGTTGTGACTAGCTTTTTCTATCATTTGTTGTCAGCGTCCAGGTTTGGCACTGGTAGCATAATGTGTAAAGAAAGATTGTGTTGAACATTGCTCTTTTGTGTTCATGGTGACATGTTTGCATTTTAAAATAGACGCCATTTGTCAATTATGAGACTAAAATGCATATTCATAACTTTTTTAAAGAAAATCAAGCATCATTGATTTTGCTAAGAAAACCGTGCAATTACCCGCATGAGCCATTAAAACATAACGAGCTATTTCAATAATATCTAGGTGCCCTGATTAACATCAGATTTAAGATGTAGAGCAGAAATGAAGGACAGAATAGGACATAGGAAGGCAAAATTTAACGAAATAATGGAGACTGAACAAATAAAAATCGTGACATATCCTTTATAGAACGTAGTCATCAACCACAGTAAACAAGTCGTTGATTTTCTAGGAACCACTTATACGTTTAGTAGTTTGACACTGTTTTCTGAGCGGTGAGGTCTATTTTTACCGCTCGTAAAAATCCAACGGAAACGAATTTGCTTCCAAATTATCTGCCACGGAGTTTAAACCAGGTACACTTGGGTAATGGTCGAGCACACTAACGTATACGCTATAGACGTCCACTAATGGATATTACGCAAGAAAAATGTTTATCTATTAACACATTAACTACCAAGTGCAGTAGCCTGCGGCTGTTTTTCTGCCCGGTTTGGTCATATGCAGTAGACATGGCCATGAATTTGTTCATTGTCAAATTATCTCACAAATTATATTAATCATTTTACTCCGCAGTTCTTTATACCTCCAGAAATACTTAAATTGTAATGTACATTGAATTAGACAGAGTACTGGCTTTTGTACATTTTAAAATATACCGCAAACTAGTATATCGGCTCGGAGGAGCAAATGGGTTAATTCACGCTGATCGTTATCGGCTCTTAATTGAATATTTTGTATTATTTTAGTTTGCAGTAAAAATGCATTTCATTTATTTACGGCAAAAAAACAAAAAAACATGTCATTTTTTCAAAGTGAAAAAATAAAATAAAGTAAGATAAATTCATTTTAATTTGTATTTACAAATATGGAGTTTACAAGTGAACACAAATTGTTTCGCTCAAAGCGTGTTTTTTTCAGTGCGGTAGTAAATGCTTTTAGTTAACAATATAAGATTTGCAAAGTTACATACATCCATTACTAGTTAATGGTTAAATTTCAATGTGAAATATCTGTATTGCACTCAGGACATGTCCATTGTTTACATGTGCTCTGATCTGCTTTACATAACAATAGCCGTCCATCGCAAGCGATGATGACAACAACCTCAGACGTGTGCTGTTTCCCAACTCTCTGGTGGGTGCGGAGGTGACTGTAGAGTTCATTCCTAAAACACAATCTCCTACTACAGGCGGGGTATACATGATCAAGGTTAACCATGTGGGTGTTGTGTGTTCTGTCTTTTCGCGCAGCTCGTTTTCTCTGTGCCTGAACATCTCTGTGCACGAACCAAGTACTCGTGGCTTGTGATCGAGCTCATTTAGGCTTAAGCTATAGACGCTCACTGTGGGTATACGTATCGAAAATCGTGACATATCCTTTAAAGCACGTAGCCATCAACCACAATAAACGAGTCGTTGATTTTCTAGGCACCACTTATACGTTTAATAGTTTGCACTTGCTTTCTGAACGGTCAGGTCTATTTTTACCTTTCGTAAAAATCCAACGGAAACGAATTTGCTTTCAAACTGCCTGCCGCGGACTTTGAACCAGATACGCATGGGTTGTGAATCGAGCTCACTACAACTTAAGCTACTGATGCCCTATAGAAGCTCAACGTGTGTATACGTATACTGAGAGTTAATATAAACTCGGTTACGGTGAGAGTGACAGCCGTAATATCAATTTACACAAGTCATGGTAAAAATAAGAGAAGAAAAATATGCAAGATTGAGAATGAAGGAAAGAAAGAGAGAGAAAAAAGAGAGCCCTCATTTTTTTATATCACTGACAGGAAATGAGAGGATGTCTAAAACTGCTCACATGTAGCTAGATTTACACCACGTGACAGATATAGCACGTGACTTGTCTATTTTGGAACATGTGAGAGGTCACTCATGGGCATCAATTGGCTGTAGGGCTTGTATTACTCTTGAGTAAAATCAAATTGGACCTGCGAGAGTGATTGAGTATCAAATGGAGAGATGGTAGCATGATATTGTGAGAGAAGGAAGACAGGATTAAGGTACAAATACCGGATATGAAAAAGAAGAAAATAGCTCGATGGAACGACACTGAGCGCAGTAACGCAAACGGAAATGAGTTAAGAAAGCACTGACTGTGAAAGAGTGAATAATGAAAGCAATGTATTGGTACTCTGACTGCTCTCACTCAAATAGTGATGGGAGGGAGTACTTCATTTAGACTTTCCCTCTTTTAAGTAACATAAGATGGTGGTAATAATGTTGATAAATTAAATGGAAGCGATAGAAGTCGGAAATTTAGTCAGGAAGGATTGGTGGGGGAGGGGGCATTAAGTAATTGCGAAGGAAATGGTACTTTCCAGTGTGCCTGTTGGTGAGTGTGATTGTGTGTGAGTGAATATATGGATGCACGTTGTGGGTGTACGCGGGTTTATGTAGAAATGTGGGTATGTATGTTTGAATGTGCGTCTGAAGGATCAGAAGGATCGTGTCGGTGTGTGCTTATGACATGGTGTGTGTGTTTGTGTGTGTAGTGTGTGTGGTGGATGTGGTGAGAACGGGCAGGCAGAGTTTTGGTTAGAAGGGAACATTGTGTGTTGGAATCTAGATTAGGGGATGCAGTAGGAGATAGAGAAATTGAATGAGTGTATAAGAGGGACCGGGTTATAATAGATGTGATTAAATAGTAGGAATGGTGAATATATAGAGAGTAGATCATTGTATGTCAAAAAGAGAAGATGGAAATGGCTCGGACATGTTATGAGAATGAGACAAGAAATGCCTGCAAGGGTAGCCCTCACTTGAACACCAGAAGGAAAGAGAAAGAAAGGCAGACTATGGACAACATGGAGGCGCATGATGGAAGAGGAACTGGACACCGCATCTCTGACGTGGGGCTCTGCGCGGAAGGTTGCACGGGACAGGAGAGCATGGAAAGTCCTTTCTGAAGCCCCATGTGTCACTAGGCATGACGGGATTAAGTAAGTAAGTAAGATCATTGTATGAGTGGGAGGGGAGGAGAGGAGGAAATCATTGCATGCATCGTCTTCTTCTTCTTTGCGTTCGATTTTGTATGCTCGTCTAAACCTGAATGGTTTGCCTCTATGAAGCTGTATGTCAGTTGGAGTTCTTCGAGAGTTCCCCATAACTTGCTCGATCAATTGCATAAATAAAATGTGTAAAGGAATCGTGCACAAATATTTCGGGTCTAAGTGTGTATATATGCTGGTATATGTGATCTGATATATGTGTTTGGTATATATATATATGTGTGTGTGTGTGTGTGTGTGGTGTGAACGGACAGGCGCTTCTGAGCAAAGGGAACGTGTACGAATATTTCAGGTGTAATTGTGTATATTACGGAGAAATGATCAACGAATATCAAGGCAGACATTAAAGTGGGATGCAAAGGGTTCAAGAAGAGAGGTCGACCTAAGGAGACCCTGAAACGAACTTTGCTGAGAGAGGCAGGAAATATCGGTCTCAGTTCCATGGAGGAGATTGAGCGAGTTGCCCAGGATAGAGCGGTATGGAGAAATTACTTGCAGGCCCTATGTAACGTATAACGGTACGAGAGGAATTATTATTTATTAATTGTGTATATGCGCTAGCTTGTGTGCATACATTTGTGTCAGCGTATGTGTTTCAGAATGACAGAACAGAAATTACTAAACCTGGTCTAGACTGTTATTAGTTCTTCTATATTCTCAAGGTGTGATTAGGCTCAAGAGATTGAGTGAATGAAAGGTTCAGTAAAGACAGATTGAGGAGTGAAGAAGAGAGAAGAGAGAAGAGAGAGAGAGTGAAAGAGAGAGAGAGTGAGAGAGAGAGTGAAAGAGAGAGAGAGAGTGAAAGAAAGAGAGGGTGAAAGAGAGAGAGAGAGAGAGCGATAAAAAAAAGTACAGAAGAACTAAGTAGAATGTTAGGATTTTTTAGGAAGCCTTTCATACCTTGTGGTATATAGGGCAATATAATGTTAGGCCTGTATTTTCATTGACCGTCGGCACACGATGGGTGATGTGGTCAGCATCACGCCGGCCGTCTTTACTTTCCCAGAGCATGTCTGGTACCCAGTTGAGGCTGGGTCGACCTGAAACCGTCGCGGTCGGGAAAAATTACACGTGCTCTGCGGGAGTTGAACCCAGACCACCAGCCTTTAGAAGCGAGTTCACTAACAACTACGCTACCGCTGCACTAAGTAGAATAAAGGGTATATATTCTGAATTGAATTGAACAGTTTAGACAGTGAGAAAAAGTATATAAATAAACAGAACTCAAGTTTCTTGTGTTTAATAAGAGAAAGTGTCTGCAATATTCAATACAGGCTCTCTGTGGCTAAGTGGTTACGTCCTTGCTTAGCGAGTCGAAGATCGTGGGTTCGAATCCGGACCAATATCCTGCAAGACTGTCCTCTCCTGTGCAAGCTGAGAAGCAACATTTGGCCACACCATGGCGACTTGAAAACTAAAATTGGGAAACCTGACAGACCTGAAGCTGACTGCCCAGTTTGTGGTCCACAGTAAATTAAGCACATGACCAGAGATCACTGAAGAAAGAAAAGAATCCGGACCGTGCCGTTGTGTTCACGAGGGCAGTTTTTTTTCAGAGACCCCCATAGGATTGTTGTCTGGGCTACGGAGTTCATGCTTTGTGTAATACTCTCGGCAGGTGACATGCCATTTCTGCAGAGAGGAACAGAGCCATATGAAGCAAACCAAGGTGTAATGAAGTCAATCCTTCGGCATTCGATAGAACAAAATTATGATTGTAATTTCAAGTCTCATAGAGGAGTTAATTAATACACACATCATAGCATAGTGAGTCCTGCCTCTCGTTCTAAAGGTACCGGGTTCGATCCCTCGTGAAGCCATTCGGATATTTCTCCACAGATCCCTGATCTCTGTGTAGGTAAGATCGATTTCCTAGTCTTGTCGGAGACGGATGATAAAACATAGGTCACGTGTTCAATTTAAGCACGTAAAAGAACCATTGCAGTTCAAAATCGAGAAGAGCAGGCTGGAAAGCCGCTGCTAGAGGACAATTCTTTAGCAGGATTTTTTAAAATTATATTAAAATATTTTGACCATCTTCAAAATTATATTAGGACCCTCGCCGGTGCTACGGAGTTCGTGCAGGTCCACTGAGATCTTCATGTGTAAGAAAGATATTGGACCACACATAGTTACAATCAGACAAACATGTGGAAAAAAACGAACTGAGGATATAACCCAGAGTACGACAGTATAAATACAATAAGCTGAAAAGTACAGACTTGGAACGGGACAATGTGGTCCCAGAGCACATATCCATAGAATGGGTCTCAGGGACCCGTGTACCTGCACCTATGGAGCACCAAAGCAGTCCCCAGAGCACATTCTACAAGACTGTCCCAGCCTGAGCAGTAGGATAATGGAAATCTGACCAACAGTAACAACCCTACAAAACAAGCTATTGTGGACCGATGAAGACCACAAGCGTACCGCCCTGTTTGTGACAGATACCGGAGTAGTCGCATTGCAGATGTTGATCGCAGAAGAAGAGGAATATACAGTGGCGGCTCGTGATCATTTTTGTTGGTGGGGCCAGACAGATATTTGTGGAAAAATCATGGTTTCGGTTAGGAAATATTTTAATGTATAAAATAATAAATATACGTTACACTTTATTTTTGGTGGGGCCCGAACCCCACTGGCCCCTAATGACGAGCCGCCACTGGGATATATATATATATATATATATATATATATATATATATATATATATATATATATATATATATTGTATCGTGTATCAATCATATCAAATACCCGTGATATCATGCATCAATAATATCAAATATATGTGATATCATGGATCAATCATATTAAATATCTGTTGTATCAACTAGTAACAACAGGCATGAACTGCTTACTTCGATATTAAGAGAGACGACACGATAATTGAGAAGAATTGGAAGTTTATTAAGTCAGTAAACGTTGACTTGACACTGACTGGACCATTTCATGCCAGTTATAATCAATCTACGCCCCTGGTACAACCCTTTCATCATCACATTAATCAAAGTTAGACATGACACGTACTAATCTATCAAGTAGCGTTGGTCATGCCTGGCTTGAAGGTACTATCTCCACTAGAATAATTAATGACATCGCTCCACTGAAACGTGTTGTGACAGTACGTTATTTTAGACTAATATAACATGCAAGAACGTGTTGTGACAGTACGTTATTTTAGGCTAATATAACAGGCCATGTAACCATGGTTTGACAAACATAAACTAACTACTGTTAATGATGATATTCTTATTTTTCTGTTCTCCCGCTATAAATTCAAGACAGTGTTGTTCTGTTCACCGGTGCATTTTTTTTCAGAGACACCTAGGATTGTTGCCGGAGCTACGGAGTTCGTGATTGCCATTTCTGCGAAGAGGGACCAAACCATATGGGGTAAATCACAGTGCTATAAAGTCAATCATTTGACTTTAGATCAATTTAGAATTCAGGCTTGTCATGGTGCCTAATATAGCATTTAGGACTTATATTTTGCGTGAAGGTGTGCTTTCTTTATTACCAGCGGGAATCTTTACAAGTGCACGAAACTTGAAAACTACCCTGATATTTTCTGTGCAAGAATGAGATTGGAGTACACATGATTATTCTCGGTAGTACTTCAACGATGATGGTCATTCAATCAATCAACTATCATTTCCAGAACACATACAGCGCTGCAACCGAGGAGATACTGAAGGGGCAACTCACATGCACCATCTGAGAATTATCCTTCAAAGCTGAAGGCATTGCTCTAACCGCCGAGAGTTGCTGGATGCTTCTGAGAATGCACAAATCTCTAGAACACCTCCCATGCTCTTTAAAAATTGGTCTAATGGGAAAAAAGATGCAGTTCTTTGCAACATGTTTCTCCATATGGCTCCATCACTGTCGATAGAAATGTCACGCCATCTACCGAGTGTTCACAAAGCACGAACTTTAAAAAATCCCATGAATCTTAAGAAAAAAATTACACATTTGACTCGATCGGAATTCGAACTCAGAACCTTGAGAACAACATGAAATCATCTGAAGCACTTGGCCATAGAGATAAACACCTGATAAGCTCTAACAGGAGAAACAGATTTAAAACTCATACTTTCTAGGGGTACGAAACAAACAAATAAAACAAACTTTGTTTCATACAAACGCCACATTTGTATGTGAGATTATGTTTGTAACTCGTTACTTTACACGAGAACTATTCTAGAGTTATCACAAAATATGCCAGCATTCAAAATATGGTAAATAGAAGTATTGTAACAGGGAGATAATAATAACTTTGAACATAAAAGGGACACAACTAACATGATCGTTCGAAATAAAACACATCATAAGTTCTGATCAAGATGTGGGCATCTATAGTTCTCAAATTTGCATGGGATAAATTATTTTCTATGTCGGCTTTATACCATTGGATAAACGACGATACATTGCCCACCGAGACGGCGCTATTTTTGAATTCTAAGGCGTGCTACAAATGACCTGAAGCCAATCATACAGCTCATTGAAGCTATTTCAAATGGAATGTGATCATTTACCAACAAAAAGTATATATATAAATTAATTACTTAAACTCTCCGAAAGGAGTTAATTCTTATTCTTCATATTTGTTGGCCTACACGCTCTGGTATAACCAATAAATGGTTCGTTTTAGGTTGAAAACAGCGTGCCTTGGTTTAAAAGAGGCTTAAATTCCCTGCATAACAAAAGAAAAAACACGAAGAATAAAGAGAACGCATGTCTTACAAAATATCACTTAACAGTAAACAAATTGCAGATATTTGAAATGTATGAAATATATATCAATATTGGTTATCCCATCTTCTACAGATTATGCTTTGCTTTGCAAACATTGGGCTAGACAAGTTGAAATAATGTGCCAAATTTACAAATATTCCCAGTGTATTCGTTTTTAAGTGCTCATCGTGTAGAGATTTTCACATATGTCTACTTTTCTCTTCCTAAGCATTCACTATCAACAAGTTTCGTGAATTTAATAAATAAAGCTTGTCTATTTTAGTCTTTATTCGTTGGATATACTTCACATTTACTTGGATATACTTCACATTTACTTGGATATACTTCACATGTACGTGGATATACTTCACATTTACTTGGATAAACTTCACATTTACTTGGATATACTTCACATTTACTTGGATAAACTTCACATTTACTTGGATATACTTCACATTTACTTGGATATACTTCACATTTACTTGGATAAACTTCACATTTACTTGGATATACTTCACATTTACTTGGATAAACTTCACATTTACTTGGATATACTTCACATTTACTTGGATATACTTCACATTTACTTGTCTGTTTGAGTGGGTCTCTGTGGTTAAGTGGTTAAGCCATTCCATTGCTTTCCGAACGTCGTGGGTTTGAATCCGGACCGCATTGTTATGTTCTACTTCTTCTTCAAACGCTCCATATCGACCACTTATTAACCACTCTGTGTGATTGGTATGCGATCTGAGCCTAGGAGCGAGTTTACGGTGTGCTAGTTACGCGCTTACAAGTAGGTCAGCACATTCGATTTCTGCGATGCTTTTATTTATTAAGGTAGCTTCCTAGGTCTTCTATCAGTCGCCTCTTACGACATGTCTTACAGGTCGCTGTTGTACTATTCTTTGCTTCCCTTGCAGGCCTCGGCACCACGCAGGCCTCGCTGTTATGTTCACGAGTGCATATTTTTTCAGAGACTCCTAAGATTATTGCCGGAGCTACGGAGTCCGTACGTTGTACAATATTTTCCGCAGATGGCGTGCCGTTTCTGCAAAGAGGGACCGAGCCATCTGGGGTAAAACCCGGTGCAATGAAGTCAATCCTTCGGCTTTAGACTTTTAGTCTGTTTGATTTCATTGAACATACTCCCCATGTATTAGTCTGTTCAAATCCCGTGTGTTCCCAGGCTCGCAAGGTGAGCAAAGGATAGTAAACACTCCGACCTACAAGGCATGTGGTAAGAGGCGTCTGAGGTAGGAATTAGGAAGTTACCTGGTAAATAAAAAGCGTCGCAGAAATCGAATGTGCTGGCCTACTTGTAGGCGCATGACTGGCAGAACGTTAAATCGCTCTTAGGCTCAGATCAAGTACAAATTACAAAGAGCCGAAGAGCTGAAAGCTCAAGTGTTTCTGGATATAAAAACACCCAAAAAAACCACACGAAAAGTAGTTTATTTTCTTGAAATCTGACTAACTTTAAAGTCGGCAGAGTAATATGGGGCGCCATAAATATATTATAGGGCGCCATGGCACCCGCGGGCGCCACGTTGACAGCGCTGTTTTATAAGTTATTTATAACTTTACATTATACAGTCAGTTGCTAATAATAAACCCGACATTTATTCTATTCAAATCTGCTCGCAACAAACCTCATTTCCTATTATTTTTTTATTTTTAATGTAAAGTAAAAAAACATAATGTGAAAATCAAAAACATTATTTTCTGAAGTTGTCAGAAGAACAAAAATGTACACTTCATTATTTCGAAAATTCCTCAAAAAAAAAAATACAAAAATTGATATGTAATTCCAAAACTTACAACTTCAATGTGAAACTAAGAAGAAACAGAGCCCCCAAAAAAAAAGTGACAAGACAAGGCGCTGGTGGCAAGGCGTGCGAATCTCCTTTGGAAAAAAAAGTATGGAGATTAAAATGTGTCGACGGCAGAAGGAAAAAGAAAAGACAGAAAAAATATCTAGAAAATCAATTAATTTTCTGTGGATAGTTTAATTAAACAGAGATTCACAAATGTTGTAATGATAAATATAATATCCACGAGTTTGTTGGTTGACATTGCATTGATAATAATATCAACAAATACCTTGTCCTGAGCAGAACTTTGCCACCCCAACAGTCCTCCGGAATTTCTTTTTCTCATAGGCCAGATGTCCTTTCTCTGCAGCCGTCATGTTCAACCCATCAGTTACATCCTGATCCAACTTCTCCGTGGTCTTCCTCTTCTCTTTGATATGATGTCTCCTTCCATGATGATCTTCTCAAACCCTTCTGGTCTCATTATATGTCAAAAATACTTCAATTTTCTCGTTCTTTTTTGCAGCATCAGCCAGGTTTCTTTGATTTTTAGTTATTTCTGCATAGATCTGTTTGTTCTCTTCTCTGTCCATGATATAGGAGGAATCTTCTGTAAACTATATTCAAAAGCACATATATGTTTTTCCCTGCCTGTTAAATGTCCATGCTTCATACTCATATATTGTCAATGGTAAAATGTATACTAATAGTATTCTGACCTTCGTTTTTCTATAGGTTCCATTCCATACTATTTTTAGTTGTTTAATTTTTTTGTACGGCTATGTTTGTTCTGGTATATATATATATATTTATATCGGCTAACCATACAATGATACGTATCGTTTGACTAGTCTTATCTTTTGTATTATTTGTTTTGCTACTACGAATCCAAATGTTACTGGCTAGGTTTATGTGCTGATTGTTTGCAGTTAATTTCTGCGAAAAATAATGAACATAAAATGGAAAGAATTCAGAAGTGATGAAATCAGAGAAATGTCTGGTCAACCCTAGTAACAACTGTTATAAGAAGGAGAAGATGGAGATATGTTGGACACATCTTGAGAAGACATGACCAAAGAATATCAAAGCAGGCAATGAAGGGGAATGCAAAGGGTTCAAGACACAGAGGGCGACCTAAGGAGACCCTGAAACGAACTTTGCTGAGAGAAGCAAGAAATATCGATCTCAGTTCCATGGAGGAGATTGAGCGAGTTGCCCAGTATAGAGCGGTATGGAGAAATTGTTTGCAGGCCATATGTAACGAATAACGGTACGAGAGAAATTATTATTATTATATTATTGAAACAGGCAAAGGTATATATCTTATAAAGGATATATCTTACTTTCTTCTTTTTTCAATCCTGTTCTGTCTGACAGCGCACGGGTAACAAGGAATTTCTAGAATGGGCGTATGTGTGCGCTTCAGAAATATTGTTTTATTACCGCCTCTGTTATTTTTGAGTTCACCTTTTACGTTGACGGCCTTTTGCTTTGTACCAACTATATCGGGGTAGCATTGCTCTTTGAGGCACACTGTCTGTTTGTCATATGTCTATTAGCGAATTAGATACAAGTGATTGCTGATGTGGATCAAAACATCGAACATAACGTTTAAATCCTAGTGCAATCAATTCCCTAGTCAACCCAGCTGATATTGGATACTCAACTTTCTAAATTGTGTAATCATTATAAGAACTATATATTGTAAGTGATATGATGATGTCGGCTGAGATGTACTGAGCGCCTATATAGGTAGAACAGATGGGTAATGTAGTGGAAGCAAATTGTAAGATACAGCTAGTATCTCGTACCCGTCCGTGTGTTGCCAGGGCCATTGTGTGAGCAAAGAATAGTAACACTGCGACCTACAAGGCATGTCGTAAGAGGCGACTGAGGTAGGGCCTAGAGAAACTACCCGAGTAAATAAAAAGCGTCGCAGAAATTGGATGTGCTGGCCTGCTTGTAGGCGCTGAACTGCCTCAACTTAAATCGCTCTTAGGCTCAGATCACATACAAATCACAAAGAGTGGTTTGACATGTGGCTGTTATGGAGCGCTGGAAGAAGAATAAAAAGAAGCATCTATGTTTAAATAGATAAAGCCAATTTTCTGGCTTGTAGACTTGTTTTAATAGCAAATAATATAGTCAAACGTAACGGTGACTCTTTTGTAAACTTAATTTCCGTCCTTCGTGAGCGATAAAACATCAGACGATCTTGACAGGTATAGACGGTTGGTAAACTTTAACTGGCAAATTGACCTCTGATGTCGTCGTGAAAGCGTTTTCACATGTTGCGTTCCGAAAGTCATTCAACAACACAGTGTGGAGTGATGATGACAGCATCGATCAATGAAGCTGATCCCGACCACACTGAGAGAAATGTAGAGAAGGGTGGAGATGTCAAAGAAAACATGGGGGTAGATTGATGGAAGAGGAAATCAGAGAGGTCGGAATCTCATCGCATGAGATGAAGAAAGTTGGTCAGAGAGGTGTTCTGCTGAGAGCGACTTTTGATGATCTACGAGGGCGAGACAATAAGTAAGTCACACAGTTCTGTGGGAGGATTGATAAAACGATGGGATAAGTGCATCAATGTTGGTGGCAATTATGTTGAGAAATAAAGGAACAATGTATGTATAAAAATAAACTGGTTTCAAGTTGTTATCATATTTAGTTATTTTTCTACAGCCATTTGTGGCTTACTTATTGACTTCCTCGTAGTAGTAGTAGTATGAGTAGTTGAAGAGATAATAGTAGCAGCAGTAACAGTAGTAGTAGGTGTAATAGCAGTAGTAGTGGTGGAAGTAGTAGTAGTAGTAGCAGTAGTAGTAGTGGTGAAAGTAGTAGCAGTAGTTGTAGAGATAATAGTAATAGCAGTAATAGTAGTAGTGTGAGTAGTAGTAGTAGCAGTAATAGTAGTAGTAGTAGTAATAGTGGTGAAAGTAGTAGTAGCAGCAGTAGTAGTGGTGAAAGTAGTAGTAGTAGTAGTAGTAGCAGCAGCAGCAGTAGTAGTAGTATTAGTAAGCAGCAGAAGTCGAAGTAGTTGCTGTAGTAGTAATATTGTAATAGTAGTGTAGAAAGAGAGTCGTAGTGCTGGTTCTTAAAATCTCTTCATATTCTGACGCTGTGAGGCAAAACAAGATTGGAGAAAAGAACGAAAGAAACTGTTGTAGCAGAAGTAGTGTAGTGGTGGTAATGGTAGTAGTTGCAGTATTGTAGTGGTAGTGGTAATAGTAGTATTGTATTGGTGGTAATTGTAGCAGTTGTAGTATTATAGTGGTATTATAGTTAATGTTAGTAGTAGTAGTAGTACTGCAGTAGTGGGGCGGTAGTAGTAGTAGAAGTAGTATTATATACATTAGTAGTAGTAATCGTAGCGGTAGTAGTTGCGGTAGTAGCAGTAGTTGTAGTAGTAGTAGTGACAGTAGTAGCAGCAGCAGCATTAATACTAGCAGTAGAAGCGGTATTAATAGTAGTAACAGTAGCAGTAGTAGTAGAAATAGTAGTAGCATCAGTAGTAGTAGCGGTAGCAGTATCGAATTATATATTACTACATCTATACAATATAATATATTAAACTGCAGCGTGGTATTGTATATGAACTGGCATAAGAACAAAGATCACGTGTTTAATAGCCTGCGTTCTTCCATTGTCAACAGATGGTTGTGAGACATGGACCATTGACAAAGCGACGGAGACGATTATTAAGGTCTTTGAAGGCAAATGCTACAGAAGAATACTTAGAATATCATGAACAGAGAAAAGAACAAATTCTTTTGTTCTGAAACAGCTTGATATGAAAGAAAATTGTTTCTTAACACTTAAAATCAAGAAAAATTAAATATTTCAGACACATCAATCGACATGAGTGCCTAGAGAACTTAATTCTGGAAGGAATGGTGCCTGGAAGAAGAATGAGAGGAAGACCTAGAAGACGATGGGTGCAAGATGTTATTGACGATCTGAGAATGACTGTTGTTGACGTCGGTCAACTTGCACAGAATAGAGAGTTTTTCAGAGCTGATGTCATGGGTGCCAAGTTCTGGAAGGGACAAGCTACGTGATGATGAGAGATTTGTATTTTAATTTGTTCTTCCCTCTCATCATCATCATCATCATTTTTGTCATCAAATAGCGTGTCCTGAATAGAACTTTGCCATCTTAACAGCCCTTCGGAATTTCTCTATTTAACCAGGCCTCTGCAGCCGTCATCCTCAAACCATCAGATACATCAAGATTCACCTTTTCCGTGGTCTTCCTCTTCTTCTCCTTGCCGGAATGCATTCCCTCCATGAGGTTCATCTCCAGCTCTTCGTGTCTCTTTGTATGTCCAAATACTTCAATTTTATCATTCTTATGTGTAGCATCATCCAGTTCTTTCTGGATAGATCTATTTGTTCTCGACGATGTCCATGATTTACGGAGGACTCTTCTGTAACATGCATATTCAGAATTTGTATCCATCTCAGAAACTCGAAATACCAGTTATCACATTGACGTACTAGTTTGTCGATCTAGCAGTAATCGAACAGTTATACTTTGGGGATTTCATCCTGTGCAACATGAATATGACTTGGCACAACTACATAAGATAAAGAAATGTATTGAAAGATAGAATTAACATGTATATTTTACAAATAGAGTAACAAGTACTAACTGTGATTTCAAATATACGGATACCATACTATACCGTAGTACACCATTCCATACCATTGAACACCATACCAAACATACCATACTATTTAACACCATACCATACCAATGAACACCATAACATACCATCGCACATCATACCATACCATTGCATACCAAAGCGTACCATAACACACCACAGCATACTATACCGAAACCATACCAAACTAAACCAAACCATACCATACCAAACAAAAACCGTACCAAACTATACCATACCAAACCGTACCAAACCATACCATACCAAACCGTAGCAAACCATACCATACCAAACCAAACTGTACCAAACTATACCATACCAAACCGTACCAAACCATACCATACGAAACAAAACCAAATAATACCCAGCCAAACCAAATTAAACCATACCAGACCACGCAATACCCCACCTCAGCATACCACACTACAACACCCCATTCCATTCTACTCATTGCATGCATGTATTGCATAAGGCATGCAAACATACTCACCCACAAACATATATATATACATACGCACATACACACACTCGCACACACACACATATATATATACAAAACATGAACTAACTGTGCCCTAACAAAGCCTAAAGGGAAGGATGATGATGTCAATCAACAGGAAACGGTTCAGGCACTTGAAAAGCAATCGCAAACTAAATAAAAGATCAAAGCAAACTCTGGCGGACAAATGTTTACTTCAAAGGCAAAGACAGCGGTTTTTTGTTGTTGTTTTTGTGTTTCAACTAATATAAAGAGATTCTATAGCATATGGCTCGAGAATATTAGAATTAGCACAAAATGCAATACGAGATGGGAGGGAGAAATATAGAGAGGGAGAGAGAAAGAGAACGGCATACACACAGGCGGACATACACGTACATGTGTATGCATCCATGAGCGTGTGTAAGTAAGCCTGCTCGTGTGCGTGTGTGTGTGTCTGTGTCTGTAGGTGTTTTGTATTTGCATTAGAAATATAAATGTTGATCAATTTAAAACGATGATGACGACAAGACGTCAATTTAAAACGATGCTGACGACAAGACGTCAATTTAAAACAATGCTGACGTCAATTTAAAACGATGCTGACGACAAGACGTCAATTTAAAACGATGCTGACGTCAATTTAAAACGATGCTGACGACAAGACGTCAATTTAAAACGATGCTGACGTCAATTTAAAACGTGTGACGACAAGACGTCTTTGATGCTGACGACAATACGTCAATTTAAAACGATGCTGACGACCAGACGTCAATTTAAAACGATGCTGACGACAGACGTCAATTTAAAACGATGCTGACGTCAATTTAAAACGATGCTGACGACAAGACGTCAATTTAAAACGATGATGACGGCAAGACGTCATTTTAAAACGATGATGACGACAAGACGTCATTTTAAAACGATGCTAACGACAAGACGTCACTTTAAAACGATGCTGACGACAAGACGTCAATTTAAAACGATGCTGACGACAAGACGTCAATTTAAAACGATGCTGACGACAAAACGTCAATTTAAACGATGCAGACGTCACTTTAAAACGATGCTGACGACAAGACGTCAATTTAAAACGATGCTGACGACAAAACGTCAATTTAAAACGATGCTGACGTCGAGACTTTAAAAGATGCGTCAATTTAAAACGATGCTGACGACAAGACGTCAATTTAAAACGATGCTGACGACAAGACGTCATTTTAAAACGATGCTAACGACAAGACGTCACTTTAAAACGATGCTGACGACAAGACGTCAATTTAAAACGATGCTGACGACAAGACGTCACTTTAAAACGATGATGACGACAAGACGTCACTTTAAAACAAAATGTTTTATTGATGTGAAACTAGAAGTTGACAAACTATATTTAAAAATGCAAACCTCACACTAACAGAGATTTAATAGTAATGACCTCACACGACCAGACAATAGAAAGTAATGACTCACTCCAGACAATAATAATGACCCACACGATCAGACAAGAAGTAATGACCTCACACGATCAGACAATAGAAAGTAATGACCTCACACGACCAGACATAGAAAGTATACTTCACCGACCAGACAATAGAAAGTAATGACCTCACACGACCAGACAATAGAAAGTAATGACCTCACACGACCAGACAATAGAAAGTAATGACCTCACACGACCAGACAATAGAAAGTAATGACCTCACACGACCAGACAATAGAAAGTAATGACCTCACACGACCAGACAATAGAAAGTAATTACTTCACGCGACCAGACAATAGAAAGTAATGACCTCACACGACCAGACAATAGAAAGTAATACTCCCGACCAGACAATAGAAAGTATGACCTCACACGACAGACAATAGAAAGTAATTACTTCTCGCGACCAGACAATAGAAAGTAATGACCTCACACGACCAGACAATAGAAAGTAATGACCTCACACGACCAGACAATAGAAAGTAATGTACTTCACCGACCAGACAATAGAAAGTAATGACCTCACACGATCAGACAATAGAAAGTAATTACTTCACGCGACCAGACAATAGAAAGTAATGACCTCACACGATCAGACAATAGAAAGTAATGACCTCACACGACCAGACAATAGAAAGTAATGACCTCACACGACCAGACAATAGAAAGTAATTACTTCACGCGACCAGACAATAGAAAGTAATGACCTCACACGATCAGACAATAGAAAGTAATTACTTCTCGCTGCTAGACGATAGACAGTAATGACCTCACACGACCAGACAATAGAGAGTTCATTAAGAAGAACAGAAGAAGTCTTAAATTGACAAACTTAATCGCTAATGTGGCACTTTATCTCCACTTTTGTTTCTCTTGTCTTACTTTTTCTTTATTCTTATCCAATCTGTCAGTGTTCATGGCGTGCGAAGAGTTCTGGCAAGTACATTCAAGTGCGCCTTATAAATGGTATTTTCTACCTTCTCTGACATTTCTACGTTCCCTCGTTTGAGTAGGTGACATTTGGCTTTGGAAACATCGTTTATGTTATGTTATGCGATCGACGTCATGGCACATTGGGCATTCCCATTCGTACTCTAAAGATTGTATATGAATAGCAGTACTCATTGTGGTGTACCGGTGGTTGGTAATAGAGAAATATACACACAGATTGTCATACACTCGTACCAATTGTTAGGGACTGAGAACTGTAGCTGGGTTTGTGTGCTGACACCTGTAGAGCCTAACAAGTTAGGGGTTATACTATTATTATTGCTAATATTACTCTAAACATCTATGTCTCAGTTTGGAATATCTTCATTGCACTCCGGACATGTTCATATGTGCTCCGATCTCCTTTGCAATATCTCCAACAGCATCAAGTGACTGACCGTACCCACTTCGATGTTGATTGTATGAGCCTACTCATATACCTGCTTGTGCTGTCTTCCATTCTGGCCACTCCTTCTTCTTCTCGAACGCTCCATATCGACCACTTGTTAACCACTCTTTGTGATTTGTATGTGATCTGAACCTAAGAGCGATTGTACGCTCGGCCATTTATGCGTCTACAAGTAGGCCAAAAACATTCGATTTCTGCGACGCTTTGTATTTACTTCGGTAGCTTCCTTTGGTCCCTACCTCAGTCGCTTCTTGTAGGTCTCAGTGGTACTATTCTTTGCTTCCATTGCGGGATCCGGCATCACACGGGCGCTGGCCGCTTCAATCTTCAATCCAAGCCCATGAAATCTAGCAGTTGACAAACATCTACGTCTTGCAATTGAGTCAAATAACGGAAAATGATGGACATCAACTTTTAACAAATGATTACTAAAGACATATCTACTGCAGTCGTCAATAGTAAAGTTATTAATAACACTCAGATGAGAACAAGAAGTTGTTTTTTTGCAAGAACCCCAGAGGAAGTAACGAAAGCAAAGAATATTATCAACAAATAAACAGTGTACAGGTATTAAGAGCTTCCGAAAAAAATAGAAAAAATACAGAATTCCGAACCACTTACCCTCATTTCTTACGACACCCATCACCTAGCCTAGCAATACGAGGCGTCCTTACGAACATAACCAGCGACTCGCAGTGCTAGTGGCCAAGCTCCGTAGAACTTCCACGGTTCAAGATTAGATTAACCAAAACACCCGTGTAGTGCAGCGGCTCGTAAGGGAGCAAAGAATGGGACCCTGCGACCTACAAGGCATGTCGTAAGAGGCGACTGAGGTATGACGTAGGGAAGCTACCCTAGTAAATAAAAAGCATCGCAGAAATCGGATGTGCTGGCTTACGTATAGGCACATAACTGGTACAACGTATAATCGCTCTTAGGCTCAGATCACATTCAAATCCCAAAGAGTGGTTAACAAATGGCCGTTATAAGAAGAAGATTAACCAAAATGTCTGTATAAACATTATGTATGCGGTTTGCCTACAGGAGGGGCTGATCTTTATTTAGGGGGATAAATTACAAGTACTTCTGAAGTCGGAGTAAAGCTCACCTGAATGGCGAGAAACGCTGGTAATAAGGAAAGCAAGCCTTCATGCAAAAGTCAATCAGAGACGCGACATGACCTCGCCTGAATTCATAACATACACACACAAGAAAATCAAAAAAAATAATAAGTATGAAGTCGTAGAGTGCATGACACGCCAGGACAGCACAACCTGAGATGTTTAAAATGAATGTTTATAGCCGAAGAAGAAGAAAAATCGTAACGGCAAAACGATGAGGAATCAATATACGCAAAATTGGATGTATGAGGAAATGAACAAATAATA
The DNA here is from genome assembly GCA_020796225.1 of Arion vulgaris. Lineage (NCBI taxonomy): Eukaryota > Metazoa > Mollusca > Gastropoda > Stylommatophora > Arionidae > Arion > Arion vulgaris. The sequence continues at coordinate 19,882,412 of CM036768.1, forward strand.
CCCAAACATATCTAATAAGATACAACAATAACTCCATCATATAAAGTTGGGCATCTTTAGCCAATACTAGCTGTTGTATCATGAAGAATAATATGAAGACAACACTATCATGAGTTGTATCAGGAAGTAAGACAACTTTATCATGAGGTGTATCATGAAGTAAGACAACACTATCATGAGTTGTATCAGGAAGTAAGACAACACTATCATGAGGTGTATCAGGAAGTAAGACAACACTATCATGAGGTGTATCATGAAGTAAGACAACACTATCATGAGTTGTATCAGGAAGTAAGACAACTTTATCATGAGGTGTATCAGGAAGTAAGACAACACTATCATGAGTTGTATCAGGAAGTAAGACAACACTATCATGAGTTGTATCAGGAAGTAAGACAACACTATCATGAGGTGCATCATGAAGTAAGACAACACTATCATGAGCTGTATCATGAAGTAAAACAACACTATCATGAGCTGTATCATGAAGAAGAATATGAAGCCAACACTATCATGAGTTGTATCAGGAAGTAAGACAACACTATCATGAGGTGTATCATGAAGTAAGACAACACTAACATGAGTTGTATCATGAAGTAAAACAACACTATCATGAGCTGTATCATGAAGAAGATTGACAGCCAAACTATCATGTTGTATCGATGTAAGACAACTATCATGAGTTGTATCAGAGAAGACAACACTATCATGAGTTGTATCAGGAAGTAAGACAACACTATCATGAGCTGTATCATGAAGAAGAATATGAAGACAACACTATCATGAGTTGTATCATGAAGAATATAAACAACACTATCATGAGTTGTACCAGAAGAAGAATATAAGACACACTATCATGAGTTGTATATAGCAACACACTATCATGAGTTGAATGAAGAAAATATAAAACAACACTATCATGAGTTGTATCAGAAGTAAAACAACACTATCATGAGTTGTATCAGGAAGTAAACAACCTATCATGAGTTGTACCAGGAAGAAGTATATATAGACAACACTATCATGAGTTGTATCATGAAGTAAAACAACACTATCATGAGTTGTATCATGAAGTAAGACAACAATATCATGAGATGTATATCTATTGTCTATTCCCAGGTGGAAGATGTAGTTGGCTGTCCATCCTTGCCGTTAAGCGTTGGGATGGAGCTTTAAATTGCATTCTAGGGCCAGATGAGTCACCCTTGTTGTGTTATATCCGTGTTTATATAGTGTGATCTTGATATTGTCTATCCATCTTTTCTTGGTCTTCCCTTAGCTCTAGTACCTGATCTCTTTTAATTGTATGCTGTTATTGGTAGTTGGTTGTATTTCATATCATGCGTTGTATCATGAAGAAATATTCGTTTATCAAGCTGATCACAGCAAATAGTTAAACATAAAAATAATAACAATATATAAAACACAGACATATACATGCACACATAGACGATCACGTCACATCAAATATATTATTTCCGTGTGTGAGTTATAGATTACACTGATCCACTGATGTACATCCCGGTATATCCATGTAACATACCTCAACAATATATGCCTTTGATGTCAACCTGTCTCCTTTCCATTAACCACAAACATACATATGTTCAGTTTATCATATATACACAAGCCTCTCTATGTTGTAAACATATATAAATGAACTACATCGCCCTTTCCCAAACTGCGATCCGTGGACCCCCCGGGATCCACGAAGTATTCACAGAGGATCCTCAAGCACTTGACAAAATATTATGATCTTTGATATTTCAAACAGAAAAAATATAGTTTAAGCCTAATTATAGGCCTAATATTTTCTTTGTTGTTTATTAAAATATTAAATTGCAGACATTGTTTCTATTGTACATACAGATAATTCATTTCTGTTCATTTTCATATATAGAAATGTGTGGGGATCCGCGCAGCAAAATGTATTTAAATAGGGATCCGGGGTAATGCATAGTTTGGGAACCACTGAAATACATACATACCACAACTTGACATTTTGGACACAGCTTGGATCTAAGGCAGAAGGATTGGCTTCATTGCACCATGTTTTCCCATATAGATCGATCCATCTGCTCAGAACGTACACACTATCTGCAGATGGTATTGCACAAAGTGCGAACTCCGTAGCTCGGCAACAGTGATCTCTGAAATTAATGCACTCGCAAACAGAGCGGTTCTATTCGGATTCGAACTTACGACTTTCAGAACGCAAGGCAACGACTTAATGTGGGAGAGTCACCCAGATCAGTGTATCTCTTTTTTTTAAATTCACAGAAAAAAAACCTAACAAACATACTGTCTTAATACTTGGCCATTTGTTGCAATAGATGTTGCTTTAGACGATAAACAAAGTTTAGTTTATGAACTGTAAATCAAAATAATTTACCATGAAAAATTATATAAACCCCCTAACATTATTACGAGACAGGCTCTCCGATGGAAGCCTCAGGGCAATAGCAGTAAGGAAAGATACAGAAACACTTGTAGACGACGGAAGCTGGAGACGGAATGCAAGAGAATGGGGAGAGAGTGGAGAGACCTGGAAAAGATGGACTTTGATAGGCGGGTTTAGAAGGCCTTGGTTGTGGTCCTATCCCCCTAGGAGCGAAGGGGAAGAAATATACATATATAACCGTCCTTATATAAAGTCACACACAAATGTGACCCAAAAAATTACCATTAATAATAGCCACACTCTCTTGCAAATGATTCCTGTTGCTTTTATTCAGCCTCTCAATTATTATTCCCTCACTTTCCACTTTATCCTCATATACTCTCACTTTCACATCCTCATTTCGCTTCTACGGCTCTTGTCCACACTGCTTGTAGTTTCTGGTGGCATGCATCGGATGTCACAACTTCCGAAAAAGTTACTGGCAAGTTCTTACAGCCATTGTTGTATGAACCTGTGACAGGGAATGTCGATTAGAGCAGACAATAGCGCACTCGAAAAATCACTCCGGTGGCGTTTGGGACAAAAAGATTGCAGGACAATGATTGCGAATTAGGGGTACACATAAAAATGTAGGGACAGTTTCTTTTTCTGGTTTTTGGAGAGCACAAACTTTGTTTTGTTTGGAAGAATACGTAATACAAAGAGCAATTCATGAGAATAAAATTATGCGTGCATGTGGTTGAACAAAAATAGCATGTCAGAAGGGGGACAGTTATGTGAGATAGAATGAAAGTGAAAACATATAGTTTGGAGGGGTAGGGAGAGTGTTGGTTAGAAGGGAACAGTGTGTGTTCGAATCTAGATTAGGGGATGCGATTGAAAAAATGAGAAATTCAAGGAGTGTTTCACCCGTATGTTGTCGGGGCTCGCAATGGGAGCAAAGAATAGCAACACTGCGGCCTATAAGGCATGTCGTAAGAGGCGACTGAGGTAGGGCTAGTGAAGCTACCCTAGTAAATAAAAGGGTAGCAGCAATCGGATGTGATGTCCTACTGTAAGTGCATAACTGGCCCAACGTACAATCGCTCATAGGCTTGGATCACATACAAATCATAGAGATTGGTTAACAGTTGTAGATATGGAACTTTCGAAAAAGAAGAAAATGAAACCATATAGTTTGGAGGGGTGGAGAGAGTTTTGGTTGAAGGAACATTGTGTGTTGGAATCTAGATTAGGGAGGCAGCAGGAGATAGAGAAATTCAAGGAGTGTATAAGAGGCGACTCGGGTTATAAATAGATGTGATTAAATAGTATGGATGGTGAATATGTAGAGAGTAGATCGTTGTATGAGTGGGGGAGTGGAGGAAGAAAAGGAAATCATTACATGCATCGTCTTCTTCTTCTTTGCGTTATGTTTCGTATGCTCGTCTAAACCATGAGATGGTTTGCCTGTATGAAACTGTATGTCAGCTGCAGTTCCCCATAGCTTACTTAATCAATTGCATAAATAAAACGAGTCGCCCAGTGGTTATGGTCAATTTGGGGTGTAAGAATAAAACCACTGTTACCTGCCATGCATGTCGTATGAGGCGACAAAGGAGGTTTGGCTGAAATCGGATGCATGTGTCCTAAACGTGTAGGGGTCTATGCGTTTAGGGGCTAAAACCAATGTGCAACGTATGCACGTTCTTGGCAAAGATCAAACATATCACAAAGAGTGATTAAAATTGATCGTAAAGAACGAACACAAAGAAGAAGAATAAAACGAGTTATTGAATGGATGATAGTGTAGTACTGTGTGACTTGGAAAAGGATTACTGTAGGCGTTGAAGGAGGATTACTGTATAACTAGGAGGAGGATTCTAATTAGAGGAAGGATTATTTAATGAGTGGCAGCTGATCATTGTATGAATTGGAGGAGTACTATTTAATGAGAGAAGGAGGATCGTGGAATGAATAAGAGGAAGATTATTCAATGAGTGATGGAGGATTGCTGCATGAAAGGAATAAGAATTAATAAACGAACACAGGAGGATCATTGTATGAGTGTGAGGAAGATTATTCATGACTGTACATTGTAAATTGAGCACGGGACCTTCGTTTTATAGTCCTTCGATAGGACTAGAAACTCGACCTCACCTGCGCTGAGATCAGGGATCTCTGGGAAAATATCCCGATGTCTCCACGAGGGTGCGAACCGAGTACCTGTGGAATAAGTGGCGATCACCTAACATCTAAGTCCTAACGACCTCTTAATTGTGCTGATAATGTTGCCAAGAAGGAAGTTTCTTAATTGTGCTGCTCTGCTGATAATGTTGCCAAGAAGGAAGTTTCTTAATTGTGCTGCTGTGCTGATAATGTTGCCAAGAAGGAAGTTTCTTAATTGTGCTGCTGTGCTGATAAATATTGCCAAGAAGGAAGTTTCTTAATTGTGCTGCTGTGCTGATAATGTTGCCAAGAAGGAAGTTTCTTAATTGTGCTGATGTGCTGATAATGTTGCCAAGAAGGAAGTTTCTTAATTGTGCTGCTGTGCTGATAAATGTTGCCAAGAAGGAAGTTTCTTAATTGTGCTGATGTGCTGATAATGTTGCCAAGAAGGAAGTTTCTTAATTGTGCTGATGTGCTGATAATGTTGCCAAGAAGGAAGTTTCTTAATTGTGCTGCTGTGCTGATAATGTTGCCAAGAAGGAAGTTTCTTAATTGTGCTGATGTGCTGATAATGTTGCCAAGAAGGAAGTTTCTTAATTGTGCTGCTGTGCTGATAATGTTGCCAAGAAGGAAGTTTCTTAATTGTGCTGATGTGCTGATAATGTTGCCAAGAAGGAAGTTTCTTAATTGTGCTGCTGTGCTGATAATGTTGCCAAGAAGGAAGTTTCTTAATTGTGCTGATGTGCTGTTAATGTTGCCAAGAAGGAAGTTTCTTAATTGTGCTGCTGTGCTGATAATGTTGCCAAGAAGGAAGTTTCTTAATTGTCTGCTGTCATGATAAATGTTGCCAGAAGAAGTTTCTTAATTGTGTCTGATGCTGATAATGTTGCCAAGAAGAAGTTTCTTATGTGCTAGTGCTGATAATGTTGCCAAGAGAAGTTTTAATTGTGCTGCTGTCTGATAATGTTGCCAGAAGGAAGTTCTTAATTGTGCTGATGTGCTGATAATGTTGCCAAGAAGGAGTTTCTTATTGTGCTGCTGTGTGATAATGTTGCCAGAAGAAGTTTCTTAATTGTGCTGATGTGCTGATAATGTTGCCAAGAAGGAAGTTTTTAATGTGCTGATGTGCTGATAATGTTGCCAAGAAGGAAGTTTCTTAATTGTGCTGCTGTGCTGATAAATGTTGCCAGAAGGAAATTTCTTAATTGTGCTGCTGTGCTGATAATGTTGCCAAGAAGGAAGTTTCTTAATTGTGCTGATGTGCTGATAATGTTGCAAAGGAAGTTTAATTGTGCTGCTGTCTGATAAATGTTGCCAAGAAGGAAGTTTCTTAATTGTGCTGCTGTGCTGATAATGTTGCCAAGAAAGTTTCTAATTGTGCTGATGTGCTGATAATGTTGCCAAGAAGGAAGTTTTAATTGTGCTCGTGCTGATAAATGTTGCCAAGAAGGAAGTTTCTAATGTGCTGCTGTGCTGATAATGTTGCCAAGAAGAAGTTTCTTAATTGTGCTGATGTGCTGATAATGTTGCCAGAAGAGTTTCTTAATTGTGCTGATGTGCTGATAATGTTGCCGAGGAAGTTTCTTAATTGTGCTGCTCTGCTGATAATGTTGCCAAGAAGGAAGTTTCTTAATTGTGCTGCTGTGCTGATAAATGTTGCCAGAAGAAGTTTCTAATTGTGCTGCTGTGCTGATAATGTTGCCAAGAAGAAGTTTCTTAATTGCTGCTATGCTGATATTGCCAGAATGAAGTTTCTAATTGTGCTGCTGTGCTGATAATGTTGCCAGAAGGAAGTTCTTAATTGTGCTGTGCTGATAATGTTGCCAGAAGGAGTTTCTTAATTGTGCTGCTGTGCTGATAAATGTTGCCAAGAAGGAAGTTTCTTAATTGTGCTGCTGTGCTGATAATGTTGCCAAGAAGGAAGTTTCTTAATTGTGCTGATGTGCTGATAATGTTGCCAAGAAGGAAGTTTCTTAATTGTGCTGCTGTGCTGATAAATGTTGCCAAGAAGGAAGTTTCTTAATTGTGCTGCTGTGCTGATAATGTTGCCAAGAAGGAAGTTTCTTAATTGTGCTGATGTGCTGATAATGTTGCCAAGAAGGAAGTTTCTTAATTGTGCTGCTGTGTTGATAAATGTTGCCAAGAAGGAAGTTTCTTAATTGTGCTGCTGTGCTGATAATGTTGCCAAGAAGGAAGTTTCTTAATTGTGCTGATGTGCTGATAATGTTGCCAAGAAGGAAGTTTCTTAATTGTGCTGCTGTGCTGATAAATGTTGCCAAGAAGGAAGTTTCTTAATTGTGCTGCTGTGCTGATAATGTTGCCAAGAAGGAAGTTTCTTAATTGTGCTGATGTGCTGATAATGTTGCCAAGAAGGAAGTTTCTTAATTGTGCTGATGTGCTGATAATGTTGCCAAGAAGGAAGTTTCTTAATTGTGCTGCTCTGCTGATAAATGTTGCCAAGAAGGAAGTTTCTTAATTGTGCTGCTGTGCTGATAAATGTTGCCAAGAAGGAAGTTTCTTAATTGTGCTGCTGTGCTGATAATGTTGCCAAGAAGGAAGTTTCTTAATTGTGCTGCTGTGCTGATAATGTTGCCAAGAAGGAAGTTTCTTAATTGTGCTGCTGTGCTGATAATGTTGCCAAGAAGGAAGTTTCTTAATTGTGCTGCTGTGCTGATAATGTTGCTAAGAAGGAAGTTTCTTAATTGCATTCGTCAAAGATTCCTTGATATCCGTCTGATTACTTCTAGAATATATAAATGCCTTCATCATCGATGACAGAACAGATAAAGAAGCTAATCATTCTTATAACACGATACTACTAGCCATTTACGTTATTCCCCTCCCTTTGTCTCCGTCTCTGTGATACGAGGGTAATTACAGGAAAAGGGAGATTCCTGTTCATTTCTTACGTTTACTTTGTGTGTCAGATACTTCTTTCATTCAGACCTGTTCATCCGAGTTTCTAGTGAATAGTGAATTTTATTTAAGGAGTTTGTCGCCAGAGTTTTGCAGGTGCTCTGCAAGGAGCAAAGGATATTAATACTGCGGCCTATATGGCATGTAGTAAGAGGCGACTGAGGTAGGTCTTTGGCTGAAATGGGATGCACGTGTCCTAAACGTGTAGAAATATGTGTTTAGGGGCCTACCAAACCAATGTGCAACGTATACACGTTCTTGGCAAAGATCAAACATATCACAAAGAGTGATTAAAATTGGTCGTAAAGAACGAACGCAAAGAAAAGAAGAAGGTAGGGGTTTGGGAAGCTACCTAGAAAATAAAAAGCATCACAGAAATCGGATGTGCTAGCCTACATGTATGTGGTGCCCGTATGTTGCTGGGGTTCTCGGGGGAGCAAAGAATAGTAACACTGCGACCTAGAAGGCATGTCGTTAGAGGCGACTGAGGTAGTGGCCTAGAGAAGCTATGCTAATAAATAACAAGCATCGCAGAAATAAGATGGTCTACTTGTAGGCACATAACTGGCACAACTCACAATCGTTCTTAGGATCGGATCACATAAAATCAGATTGAGTGGTTAACAAGTGGTCGATTTGGAACGTTCAAAGAAGAAGAAGAAGTATGAACTGGAGGGAGAGTGAGAGAAGGGGAAGGATGAATATCAAAATAACTTACAATCCATAAAGAAGCCAAATATGAATTTGACCAGCATCACAAACAAGTAGGATAACAAGTTCAACAACTGTACCGTCTCTCCTGGTGACTGTTGTTTCTTCTTGAAAAATTCAAGTCAGAGCTGGCATCTGTGGACGAGGAGACAGAAATAGTTTACCTATATTTTATAGCTATATAATCCTAATGGTATGTGTCTCTAAACTGCCTGTCTACATACAGCGGTGTCTGTCTGATTACCTACCTACTTAACTAAATATCTAGCTACCACCTCGTTATCTTCATACTGTCTACCTACCCACAACCTACCAACCTGCCTACTGCATCCTACCTTAGTACTGAATTCTCGTCTTCTTGCCTGCCCTCTTATATCCCTGCCTCCTCTCATCCATCTATCATCCATCCATCCATCTATCCATCTACCCATCATCATCCATCCTATCTATCTATCACTATCATATATATATTTATATATATATATATATATATATATATATATATATATATATATATATATATATATATATATATATATATATATGTATCGAGAGTAACATTGCTATTTGAGGCGCACTGTCTGTTGGTAATCTGATTACGTGGCCGAACTATTTAATATGTTGTTTCTTGATGAAGTTCAGTACTGACGTTGTACCCACTTTTTCCTGATGTCTTCATTTCTATACCGGTATCATCTTGATACTCCCAGCATTCTGCGTAGACATCATTCTATCGTGATTAGTTTTCATATAAACTTTGATGTCAGCGTCCATGTTTGGCACAGATAGCATCATTTTGGGAGAAATATCGCGATGTACAATGTTCTTTTAGTGTTTACTGTGACATGTTTGCATTTCACAATTCACGCTATTTGCCATATGATTTGACTTGGTTCATTGCATCTATGTTGGATTTCGTTAGTAATAAACTTAACTAAACTAACTAATGTTACACAGGTATATTGGTCGGAAAACGACTGCCAAAAACAAATTGAACACGGATCTGTACTCTCTACAACTCATCGCCTAACCAGTGGTTCTCAAACTGGGGTCGCGACCCCTTTGGGGTCGAGTGACCATTTCACAGGGTCGTCTAAGACCATCGGAAAACACATATTTATCATAATTAGAAATAAATATTTCACAATATATAATAACATATTGTTTTTGTGATTAATCACTATGTGTTAATTATGTTCAATTTGTAACAATGAAAATACATCCTCCATATCAGATATTTACAATAGGATTCATCACAGTAGCAAAATTACAGTTATGAAGTAGCAAAAAAATAATGTTATGGTTGGGGTCACCACAACATGAGGAACTGTATTAAAGGGTCGCTGCATTAGGAAGTTTGAGAACCACTGGCCTAACCCATACATCCGAGCTTAATGTCATAATTTAACATTAGGTTATTAGTATGAGTCAGCTGTGACCAATCCCTCTATAATCAATACAAGCTGATAACTTGCTTGCTACATCATAACTTAGTAGATGTGGTAATATATCAAGTGAGATTTCTACAGAATAGATAACAAGATGTGGTAATATATCAAGTGGAGTTTTCTACAGAATAACTAACAAGATGTGGTAATATATCATGTGGGGGTTTCTACAGAATAGCAAACAAGATGTGGTAATATATCAAGTGAGATTTCTACAGAATAGCTAACAAGATGTGGTAATATATCAAGAGGGATTTCTACAGAATAACTAACAAGTTGTGGTAATATACAGCGTGATTTCTACAGAACAACTTGTTAGAGGTGGGAATATATAGTAGAGTTTTCTACGAATAACTTAATAGATGTGCTAATATATAGTCGCGCTTTCTTTGGCAACCGCAAGGCAGCAGGTTGACTTTTACACATTTAGGACACGTGCATCCGATTTCAGCCAAACCTTCTTAGGCGCCTTTTACGACATGCGTGGGAGGTAACAGTGGTTCTATTCGAGATGTTGTAATATAAAGTTGTAATTTCTACACAATAACTTACTAGATGTGGTAATAGATAGTTATGTTTTATACACAATAACTTACAAAGATGTGGTAATAGATAGTTATGTTTATATACACAATAACTTGTTAGATGTTGTAATATAAAAGGAATTCTACAGAATAACTTGTTAGATGCTGTAATAGATAGTGAGAGTTTCTCATTGTAAATGTTTACCAGTAACCCATCTGTACAAAGTTGGGTCAGATTGCACAATATGCATGCTCTATCTGTGTTTGAATAGAAATCAAGATAATCCTGACTCGATCAATCAAGCGTCATGTTTGCCGGCTTAGGCGATTATCTTCTTCTTCTTTGCGTTCGTTCTTTACACCAATTTTAATCACTCTTTGTGATATGTTTGATCTTTGCCAAGAACGTGTATACGTTGCACATTGGTTTGGTAGGCCCCTAAACGCATAGACTTCTACACGTTTAGGACACGTGCATCCGATTTCAGCCTAACCTCCTTAGTCGCCTGTTACGACATGCGTGGCAGGTAACAGTAGTTCTATTCTTTACACCCCAAATTTGGGCCCCGGTAACCACTCGGGCGGTAGGCGATTATGTCTCTCCACAAATTATCGCTCTTTCGTGCAGGTAATTAGTTCTGGCGTCGATCTTTTGTCGAACCAAGATGTCAGAGCATCCAACATCTTCTCCTTTTGTCTTCCCCTATCTCTCCTTCCCTGAATTTTACCTGTTGTAACAAAATGTTCTAAACCTCATCTTTGCATTATATGCCCGAATAACCATGATTTATTGAGACTGAAGATCTGATGGTAAGAGAAAAAAACGTGTGTAACTTTCTGACCATTGACACAGATTGTAAGCGCTCACTGACTCAGAATACGATAGCCATTTTCTCTTGAATATTTGGACACATGTCTAGAGGATGGTAGTACAGTTCGGTATGATTAACAGATACTATGGTGGCGGAGAATGGTGACAGTGAACCATACAGTTGCTGATGTAACACGGAGCAGTATATAGGTCCTCCCTCGTCACCTAGTACTAGGGCAGTTCAATTATGGCATTCGTCCAAAATGGATAGAAAATCTATATAGAAAAAACGGCCCGTCGTCCCAGCGTGTTCGTAGCGCGTTGGACTAAGGGTGACTATCCCTCTGTGTGTGCGGGTTCAATTCCGCGGGATGGCAGAAAAGCCACAGATTCCCAGATTTACGGTGTTCGTGGCACCGAACCGAAGGGTTACGATGTCCATGGCACGAGCCGAAGAGCTGAAAAGCTCAGTGCTTGATAGTAATTCAATACTAAATACCGACACCACCGAGTTTTTCCGAACAGAGGAGTTTCAGGGTTGTGAACCCCAGTCGTTGAACAGATTAAAAGATATGGGTGTCGATATTGATACAGCCCGAAAAGAACGACATACCAAATAAGCAAAAAGACGGATTAATCAACATCGAACTAGCGTATCGGGCTGCTGAAAGCTGCTGGATTTCTTGAGGCGGGGATCTGAGCACATATGAACATTTCCAAAGTGACATGATAGTCCTTAACAGGTTTCAACTAAAGCAGCATGTGAATGGAGCTAATCTGGCATATATGTATGGAAATGAGAAGGTTCAGTTATGACGTAGTATAGGTCAAGGTTGTGTGATGGTGTGTAATTGTAGTGCGGAAGGGGCGATGAACAAATGTGACGTAGGACAAGCTAGTCAGAACCGGTTTAAATAGTAAATAGACGAGATGCAATGCGTACCTGGCAAATTTATATTTATCACTGGGGCTGCTTTTAAGTTGAACACCCTGTATAACTGATACCTACGCAGCACTGAGCCAAATGGTAAGCTTTCAATCGAAACTGTATCATTAACTCTTTCACTCTGTCATTTTGTATTTATCCCCAGAAACATTTATATTGATACATACTTCTCTCGTACCATTACACGTTACATAGAACCTACAAGTAAGTTCTCCATACAAACTCCGAGCACCGGCAAGGTCCAAGATTTAATTTTGAAGATGGTGAAGATATTTTTGTAGAGATTTTATTTTTAATCTTTTGTAATGATTCTTGCCTGGGTAGCGGCTTTCCAGCCTGCTCCTTTTGATTTTGAACTGCCTAGGGTTCTTTTACGTGCTCAAATTGAACACGGACCTATATGTTATCTTCCGTTTCCGATAGCACAAGGAACTCGATCGATCTTACCTACACTGAGATCAGGGATCTCTTACAAAAATATCCAGATGGCTCCACGAGGAAGCGAACCTGGTACATTTTGGCACGAGAGACGAGTACCTAACGTTTACGCCACAGAGACCCCTGACAAAAATGCTGAATGTACGTCTTGTTAAAGAATACTACGAACCAGTCTATCGGATGAGAAGGACAAATGGGTTAAGTTGAAGAAGAAGAAAATAATTCTGGAACCTAGCTTGTTAGTCTTTCATATTGAACACCCTTCCACGCTTGTGTGTTACCAGTGCACTCAAGGGATGGAACCTAGCTTGTTAGTCTTTCATATTGAACACCCTCCCACGCTTGTGTGTTACCAGTGCACTCAAGGGATGGAACCTAGCTTGTTAGTCTTTCATTGACACCCTTCACGTATATTACCAGTGCACAAGGATGGAACCTACTGTTAGTCTTTCATATTGAACACCTCCACGCTGTGTGTTACCAGTGACCTCAAGGATGAACCTAGCTTTTAGTCTTTCAATGACACCCTTCCACAGCTTGTGTTACCAAATGCCTCAGGGATGGAGACCTAGCTTTTATCTTTCATATTGAACACGCTCCCACGCTTGTGTGTTACCAGTGCACTCAAGGATGGAACCAGCTTGTTAGTCTTTCATATTAACACCCTCCCACGCTTGTGTGTTACCAGTGCACTCAAGGGATGGAACCTAGCTTGTTAGTCTTTCATATTGAACACCCTCCCACGCTTGTGTGTTACCAGTGCACTCAAGGGATGGAACCTAGCTTGTTAGTCTTTCATATTGAACACCCTCCCACGCTTGTGTGTTACCAGTGCACTCAAGGGATGGAACCTAGCTTGTTAGTCTTTCATATTGAACACCCTCCTACGCTTGTGTGTTACCAGTGCACCCAAGGGATGGAACCTAGCTTGTTAGTCTTTCATATTGAACACCCTCCCACGCTTGTGTGTTACCAGTGCACTCAAGGGATGGAACCTAGCTTGTTAGTCTTTCATATTGAACACCCTCCCACGCTTGTGTGTTACCAGTGCACTCAATGGAGCAAAGAATAGTAACACTGCGACCTACAAGGCATGTCGTAAGAGGCGACTGAGGTGGGGTCTAGCTCAGCAACATTAGTAAAAAATATCGTCGCAGAAATCGGATGTGCTAGCCTACATGTAGACGCAAAACTGGCACGATGTACAATCGCTCTTAGGCTAGGATCACATACAGATCACAAAGAGTTGTTTACCAAATCGTCGATATGGAGCGTGGGGGAGCGTCTGGCCGAATGGATTAGAGCACGGCTCCCATGCCAGTGACCCGTGTTCAATTCACGTTAAAGCCAATGATTTTTTTCTGTTGTGGGCATAAATAAAACATCATAATCTGAACAGCTTCGCGACGACCGCACTATCCATGCGACCATTAAATTCATCAGGCCTGTCAGCCTTCCCCATCCCAACAAGCGTACTATCCGGCAAATTACAGTAACGATATGGAGCGTCTCGAAGAAGACTCTCCACACATACCAACACTTACTTCTCCTTCCACACATATCCCAACACTCTATCTTCTCTCCTTCCCCACACATATCCCAACACTCTCTATCCCTTCTCTCTCCCCACACATATCCCAACACTCTTACTTCTCCTCCCCACACATATCCCAACACTCTACTTCTCCTCCCCACACATATCCCAACACTCTACTTCTCTTCCCCACACATATCCCAACACACTCTCACTTCCCCCCTCTTCCCCACACATATCCCAACACTCTACTTCTCTCTCCCCACACATATCCCAACACTCTCTTCTCCCTTCCCACACTATCCCACACTCTAAATTCTCCTTCCCCACACATATCCAACACTCTATTTCTCCTTCCCACACATATCCCAACACTGTACTTCTCCTTCCCCCACACATATCCCAACACTTATTCTCCTTCCCCACACATTCCCAACACTTACTTCTCCTTCCCACACATATCCCAACACTGTATTCTCCTTCCCCCACATATCCCAACACTGTACTTCTCCTTCCCCACACATATCCCAACACTGTACTTCTCCTTCCCCACACATATCCCAACACTCTCATTTCTCTCTCCCCACTAAACACCTATTTGAGAAAAAAGTCTTTATGAAGTATAGCCCATCTTGAAAAAAGAACATGTTATGAAAGTCAAGGACAATGTTCAATAAAGTATTCCCTATCGATTTATTCCTTAACATTTCAGATTTCTTTTATAGACAAGAAATTACAATTTCTTCGTTTGATTACAGACATTTCATCTTGTCACATCTTATTTATGGAGGTTTTATCAGGACATAACCTTCGATTCCAACAAATCAATGAACATTTGATGAGAATCTTGGGGAACCAATTTAAGATACAGACATCATATATTGAAAAGAAAAAAAGAAAATTGAAAACTTTTGGGAAGAAAATACCAAATGACGCAGTGCGTCATTTTATATTCTCGTTAAACCATATGCCGCGAACTGCACATTGATATGCTTTAATGCTCAATTAGATTTAAATTTACGTCCATTATTATCGGTTATAAATTTATTCATTCGGATTAAATTAATTTGTGACAATAATACATTAACTTATCTGCAAAATGACATGTCATTCAGAATTGTGCTAATTAAAATTCAGCTTAATTTTAAATGGACAGGCGGAAAATATGATCTAAACAGAACTCAGGCTTGTATTGTTCAATGCGTAGTTAATGTATTTTAAAGAGATTTTAGTAAAATGTATATATATTCCATCTTTAATCCTACAGCTGCGACAGGTTCTCTACGGCAAGTGGTTATGGCGTGTTCTGTCGTTCTGAAAGTTGCGGGATCGAATCGGACCGAGTCTCATGTTTCACATGCAATTTTTCATGAGAACCCTCGGATTCTTTTCTGGAGCTAGAGTTCGTGCTTTGTGCAACACTCTCAGCAGATGGCTTGCATTTTCTACTAAAAGGGACGGAGCCATGTGTGAACCAGTGGAATGAAGTCAATCATGACATGTTTACAGGTTAGAGATAAAACGTACTGGGAACACGTCCTTGCTCATTTCCGCATCGCCTCTTAACAGACTTGTTTAGCTAACAAAGCATGTATCGGCGTGACGTCAGCCACGGTGAAACTTTGTGAAACCTGCTAAAGACCTAAACACGTCTGCTAGGGAGTAAGCAATCATTTATATTTAGATACCTTTGACTGTATTAGCGAGTCAAGATTTTTCCCTTAAAGTATAAGACTGTACAGATCATGACCAGTGCATCCTGGTCCCTGATACATATCGTGCTACAACCTGAGAATTTAATCTTTTAATATGAATGCCCTTTGTTGGTGTACTATTTATGCCCCAGGGAAAATTGACAGTGAAACTATAAAACCCATTTTCCCAAAAAAAATTGGAAATACCAAACTATAGAACCCCTTTACTGGGACAACTTATTTATTCAGGAATGAAATTTTCAACATTATTTTCACATCTTTACGTGATATTTTATCGAGTTATGAGAGCAAATTTTTAGAATATATATATTTCATATATGTCTAGCAAATCATACACAAGATCATAAATCATGACAGAAAACTTGGTAATCATTTTGAAAAGTAAAAAAAATTAATTAAAAATCGAATCAAAATTTGTTTACTTTTCAAACACAGAGAAAATTTAATTTGTATCAACGAGTGACTTGAAGCCTTATGACATTGGCCTTATGAAATGTACTCATCAAATTCTAAACGATGCAATATAGAAAATCTTATTATGTAATTTTTCTCCACTTATTTTTATCTTTAACATTAATTGTTTCAGATTATTTATATATGTGTGTGTGTGTGTTTATATATGTATAATAAATATATATATATATATATATATATATATATGGATGTATATAATGGGATATATGGATTTTGTAGAAATAAAAGTAAATTGGTAGTAAAGTAGTAGTCTGTAAAATAAATGCTTCTAGACCCCTGTTTCCTAATGTGGGGCCCACAACCCACATGGGCTTTTTCACGAAGGGGGCAATGGACTCGTTCAAGTTTAACAATGTTTATGTTTTGCAAAAACCGATATATCGACTTTTGTATGTCTTTGACAAAAGTAAATGTTGCTTCACAATAAAATTATAGGTTTAAAAATAATTATTTTAGAAAAGGACGGGGAGGGGAGGTGGAGGGGGGGGGGAGGGAAACGAATTTTTGAAAAGCTTTGGTGGGCATGACCAAAAAAGGTTGGAAACACTGCTCTAGACTGTTTGTGCACAGTAAGCGTTTATTTTATTGTATTATTAGTTGTAGTAATAGTAGTAGGAGTAATAGTAGTACAAATTAGTAGTGTTGCACTAGTAGGAGTAATAGTAGTAGCAAATTAGTAGTAGTTACAGAGGTAATAGAGTAGCAAATTAGTAGTAGGTTCACTAGTAGGAGAATGGTAAGAAATTAGAGTAGTTGCACTAGTAGAAGCAATAGTATAAAATTAGTGAAAATCCCCTAGTAGAGTAATATAGTAGAAAATTAAGTAGTTGCATAGTAGGAGTAAATGTATAGAAAACAGTAGTAGTTCATAGTAGAGTAATAGTAGTAGCAAATTAGTAGTAGTTACTAGTAGGAGTAATGTAGTAGCAAATTAGTAGTAGTTGCACTAGTAGGAATAGTAGTAGCATTAGTAGTTGCACTAGTAGGAGTAATAGTAGTACAAATTAGTAGTAGTTGCACTAGTAGGAGTAATGGGTAGTAGAATTAGTAGTAGTTGCACTAGAAGGAGTAATAGTAGTACAAATTAGTAGAGTTGCACTAGTGGGAGTAATATTAGTAGAATAGTAGTAGTTGCACTAGTAGGAGTAATAGTAGTAGCAAATTAGTAGTAGTTGCACTAGTAGGAGTAATAGTAGTAGCAAATTAGTAGTAGTTGCACTAGTGGGATAATATATAGCAAATTAGTAGTAGTTGCACTAGTAGGGAGTAATAGTATAGAAATTAGTAGTAGTTGCACTAGTGGGGAGTAATAGTAGTGGTTGCACTAGTAGGAGTGTAGTGAAATTAGTAGTAGTTGCACTAGTGGAGTAATAGTAGTAGCAAAACAGTAGAAAGGTGCACTAGTAGGAGTAATAGTAGTAGCAAATTAGTAGTAGTTGCACTAGTAGGTAATATAGTAGCAAATTAGTAGTAGTTACTAGTAGGAGTAATAGTAGCTTAGGTAGTTGCACTAGTAGTAATAGTAGTAGCAAATTAGTAGTAGTTGCAACTAGTAGGTAATAGTAGAAACAAATTAGAGTAGTGAAACTAGAGGAGTAAATAGAGCAAATTAGTAGTAGTTGCACTAGTAGGAGTAATAGTAGTAGCAAAACAGTAGTAGTTGCACTAGTGGGATAATAGAATGTAGCAATTAGTAGTAGTTCACAAAGTAGGAGAATAGAGTGAAAATTGGGAGTAGTTGCACTAGAGTAGTAATATTAGTAGAAATTAGTAGTAGTTGCACTAGTGGGAGTAATGTAGTAACAATTAGTAGTAGTTGCACTAGTAGGAGTAATAGTAGTAGCAAATTAGTAGTAGTTGCACTAGTAGGAGTAATAGTAGTAGCAAATTAGTAGTAGTTGCACTAGTAGGAGTAATAGTAGTAGCAAATTAGTAGTAGTTGCACTAGTAGAGAGAATAGTAGTAGCAAATTAGTAGTAGTTGCACTAGGGGGGTAATATTAGTAGCAAATTAGAGTTTGCACTAGTGGGAGTAATAGTAGAGCAAATTAGAGTAGTTGCACTAGTGGGATAATAGTATAGCAAATTAGTAGTAGTTGCACTAGTAGGAGTAATAGTAGTAGCAAAACAGTAGTAGTTGCACTAGTAGGAGTAATAGTAGAAAGCAAATTAGTAGTAGTTGCACTAGTAGGAGAATAGTAGTAGCAAATTAGAGTAGTTGCACTAGTAGGGTAATAGTAGAGGTGCACTAGTGGGAGTAATAGTAGTACAAATTAGAGTAGTTGCACTAGTAGAGTAATAGTAGTAGCAAAACAGGTAGTGAAATAGAGGAGTAATAGTAAGCAAATTAGTAGTAGTTGCACTAGTAGAGTAATAGTAGTACAAATTAGTAGTAGTTGCACTAGTAGGGTAATAGTAGTAGCAAATTGTAGTAGTTGCACTAGTAGGAGTAATAGTTGTAAATTAGTAGTGTGCACTAGTGGGAGTAATAGTAGTAATTAGTAGTAGTTGCACTAGTAGGAGTAATAGTATTAAAAACAGTAGTAGTTGCAAGTAGGAGTAATAGTAGCAAATTAGAGTAGTTGCACTAGTGGGGAAATAGTAGCAAATTAGTAGTAGTTGCTAGTAGGTAATATTAGTAGAATTAGTAGTTGCACTAGTAGAAAAGTAGTAGCAAATTAGTAGTAGTGCACTAGTGGGAGATGTAGAAACAAATTATAGTAGTTGCACTAGTAGGATAATAGTAGTAGCAAATTAGTAGTATTACTAGTGGGAAAGGTAATAGTAGCAAAATTAGAGTAGTTGCACTAGTAGAGTAATAGTAGAAACAAATTAGTAGTAGTTGCACTAGTAGGAGAATAGTATAGAAATTAGTGAATTGCACTAGTAAGTAATAGTAGTAACAAATTAGTAGTAGTTCTCATAGTTGTAGCAGTAGTCGCCCATGTTGCCGGACTAGCGGGAAAGCAAAGAATAGTAACACTGAACCAACAAGGCATGTCATAAGAGGCGAATGAGGTAGAGGTCTAGGAAGCTACACATAAATAAAAGCGCCCAGAAATCGGATGTGCTCGCCTACTGTAGGCGCAAAACTGGCACAAAGACAATGCTCTAGGCTCAGATCACATCAAGTCAAAAAGGGTGGTTCAAGTGGTTGATACGGAGCGTTCGTGAAATAGAAAAAGTAGCATTAGTAGTAATCGTAGTAGGTGTAAAAATGCAGTACAATAGAAAGTAATAGCAGCAGTAGAATTAGTAAAAGAAAAAGTAAAAGCTGTAGTAGCAGTAGGGGTGGTGGTTGTGGCGATGGCGTGGTGGTTGCGTGGCCGCCGTCGTCGTCGTAGTAGTAGCAGTAGCAATAGCCGTGCCGTCGCAGGTAGCAGCAGAAAAGTAGCGAAGTAGTAGAGTAAGCAGTGTAGAAGCTGCGTAGTGGCAATTGTATTAGTATTAGTAGTTGTTGTAGTAGTGAAAGCATCACTAGTAGTAGTAATAAAAATAAAAAAACAAAAGTAGTAGCAGCAGTAGTAGCAAACGCGCAGCAGTATCAATAGTATTATTATTAGGATAGTAGTAGTAGTAGTAGCAATCGCAAAAGTAGTACAGTGGTAGCTATTACAAAGGTGGTAGTGGTAGTATTTAGTAGTAGTAGTAGCTGTTGTAGTAGTTTTGTAGAAGCAGTGCAGTCGTAGTATAAAAGAAAGGTCTAGTCTTTATACAACCCCAAACAAGCGGATGTGCTATTTTAGATCTGTCGACGCGTCGGTGGGGGTCGTTGGATGGTCCATTTTAGCAGGTAAACCAGTTACAAATTTGGTAGAATTGCGGCTTTTTTTAGATATGTCGATCAATTTAGATTGTATTCGTTAGTAGCTAGTATTCGTTAGTATTGTATTCGACATTACTATTCGCCGTTATAAGCGTTTTCCGGTCAGGCATTATCCATTCTATATTTGCCAGTTTCAGTTGTTCAAGGCAAGAACTGTCAATCCAAAATTGCAAGCACTGTCAATTATTTGAACTATTATAATTTAACAATTTATTAACAATTTAACATATTGTATATCGAATTTCGCACTATCAGCCCTGACTGAAGACAAGGCAAGGTGCTTGCTTTTCTTCAGACACATGGGTGTTGCATCCCGTAGGGTGTGTGTTCAAATAACCAGGGATTGACGTTATCTTTAGGCAAGAAGAATGGCTGTGTGTTGATCGCTGGCGGTGCCGGAGAACCACTTGTCGGCAAGATATACCTTCAGGTGGACTTTTACAAAGTTCCCGATCTACTATAGGCAGATATCTATTTATTACTGTTGGTTGTAACAAATTGAAATATAAAATATTGTCAGGAGTTAGACATGTCGAAAAGTTCTACTATTGATTGGCCTAATTCCTCGGAGGTATGCGCCAATAAATCCTTCTAAACCCTGCTGTAATAGGAGGCCAAATCCATTGATGAGACCTATTCACTAGGCGAAAAAAATCACGTAGGAGAACTTTTCCCTCAGTGGGTATTTGGTGGATATGTAGTGAGACAGAAATGCTTCATGTTCTGTGTTCCCGATGAACACAGCAACTCTGACAAATCATTCAGGCACACATTGTCGATACTATTGATCCGACCAATGGCGTGCCTATAACGAGTGGCAAATATTGTTGGATATGATCATCTGACAGTTAACCACTCCAGAACTGTTGATCCAATCAGTTCCATACACAGCAATTGAACTCTGTAGAGATCAGCAAAGGAGGAAAACAAGCAATGGACCATGAGGCATCTGCTAGAGTCCACTTGTTAATTTATGATCGCCGGATTTATCCGCAGGTATTGAGCTCATTCTTGGGCACATTGTTGCTTTTTGGCCTCCCAGAATGAACACATGCCATGCAAGCTCAGTTAACTCATATCCATAATGAACACCGCCTTCTCGACTCCACACCAGGTCCTTTTCAGGCCATCGTCCACACCACCCAGGTCCTTTTCAGGATCGTCACACCACCCAGGTCCTTTTCAGGGCCATCGCAAATATCTCAATTAACATCTACGTGCACAAGAGTTAATTAGTTGCACTTATTAATTATAACCATTCTGTTTACTCAATTTCATAACTACACTTTCCTGCAGTTACGATCTCCTTCTTCATAGATTGGTACACATTTGCTTACTGATGATAGCAAACTTGATTGAAGATTTCCTAGAGCGTCATTTGCAAACGAAGTGTTCAACCTGGGCCTTGCTAAGAGCATTCATCAGGCTAGTGTTCTGATCAAACATAGACCCATCAGGTTTGCTGTTTTTATTACACGCACCTCTAAAGAGAAATTTTGAGAATCAGGTTTGGATTCTTTTCTCTCTCTTTTAACGATTGGGCATAGGACAACCAACTCATGCCAAGTTTTCTTCAACTGTCATAATTCTTGCCTATTCATCCTTAGTACTTCATTTGTAGCTTTCTTGAGTCTTCTAGGATGTTGTGATTTTGAAAGTACTAGCTAACCCTGTTTGCTCTGTGATATAAGTTGCAGCTTGTTGCCTCGTTTCTGCAAGATCCATATCCCTGGAATGAGAAGGAATGCTCCAGACGAACGCATTGAGCACCAGCGCTGCTTTCAAAATCATTTCCTGCTCTGATAGTGGCAATTCCGTTAACTATATGCATATAAGTCCACTACTCTGCAAATTCTCGATTTGTTTAGTATTTATGTAGCTTTTCCCAGCATCAGGAGCTTGAAGGTATTTACTCTGGGATTCTGCTAGTCTGTTTTATCGTTAGATCTTGTAAATATAACTACTCTTGCACTACTACATGTACTTAACATTCAGGATCTCTATCTGTTTCAAGGTCAATGTACTTCTTCAATGATCCAGCTACCCAAGATCCAATAATTATTGTAAATCTGCAGTAGCTTTATTTTTGCTGCAGTTCCCAAGTTCTTGATCATCTCATTGATACACCATCAACTCTAGGTGATTTTCTCATTTTTATTTGGATATCGCCAGTTCCAGTTCTTTAAATGTGATTGGAGTCTTCATAACTTCAGGTATGGTTTCATCTTGCTCTACATTTTGCTTTTCTCACAATCTCACTGTTTCATTGAGCTAATTCAATATTACTGTCTTTACAAAGGTCTGCAAAATGATCAGCTGCCTGTTTTCCTGTGAGGATATTTCCATCTTTGTTCAATGCAATCTTGGATTTCTCCTGTACCTTCATCACTAAGTTGTTTTACCAGCTTCCACAGTTCTGTATCTCTTTCAAAGTTTAGGACTCTTTAAAGTTTTTCCTTCCAGCTCCCCTCCTGGCCTGCAGCTTGTCCCTTTGGAAATATAGCTTGGCATGCTGATATTTGTTGTGGTTTGCGCAGAGTGTCTCTGCCTGCTTATGAAATTTCTACATTATTGTGCATAGTTCCACACTGCTCAGTAAAGGTCGGGAAGCAGCACCATATCTTTCAAATACATATTCATTATGCGTTAGTGGTGGCAACCTGATTGCTATAGTGCCTCTTGCTGGTTGCCTCGATTCAGCACTCTTATTGCTAGAGAAGACTGTGAGTCTAACTTCGAGGAATAGAAAAGTTGTAAAGAAGTAGGAGATAAGACAAGAAAAAGGGCTGCCATTTAACCCATAGTTGGGGGTTGGGTTGGTTGCAGCCAGAGCATTTACCACTCGCAGGTGGGTTCTGCGATGTCACCTTATGAGGCCCCATCCTGCTCCCCACCTTTTGGTCTGGCCTTTGACCTTTAGTCTCTTCGGCTTGGTTAGACCTGCCAGGAGTTAGACTCCCGCCGACATAGCTAAAGGATCACCAAGCACAAACCCCAACACGTGGTAGGCTAATCTGGAGGGTTGGAGTCTAAAAATGGTGCTCCGATCTATTCTTGTAAGGTGGTTGATGTTATCATTAAGGTTAGGGCAAATATGTTTGTACACCTCTCTTCCGTGTCTCCTATTGCCCATCTTTTCAGCCTAAATTTCTTTATTTGTTGCCATTAGAATTTGCTTTGCTGATGAGTTGTTGCTGTGATTGGTTGTTCCTGTGTTGATCCTTTCTTGGCTAGCCTATCTGCTTTATCATTTCCAGGTGTGTTTGAATGTCCAGGGATCCATCTTAGTTATTTTGATGTAATGTCTTGTCAATATCTAGGCTATCTGGGATATAGTTCAGATTTACAATGTCCACCTTCTTCAAGCTTGAAAGCAGACATTGAATCTGTGAAAATAATTGTTTTGTGCCTTGATGGAAGGCATTGAAAACAGTCTTCATGTGGTGAAAGCAGCTTCTATCACAGAATTTTCAGCTCATAATTGGAGCATATCTCCCCACATGCCAAACAGCTCTTCAGATGATCGGTCTGGGTATTGTATATACTCAGAACTGCTTTGATTGTGGCTTTAAATACAGATCCATCAATATAGACATGTACCCATTCTTGGGGATAGGCATCAATGGTTCTTTGAGATGCTATCATAAGGCTGAATGGGTCGGAGCGTTTTGTTGCTTCATCTATCAATTTTGTTCTAATTTCAGGTTTCAAGAGTGTAGTGGTGAAATTTGCTATTACTCCTGCAGCTGCTGTCTTGTTTCTGGAAGGTGGTATCTGTCTTTGATTTCCCTGATGTGGTGGAGATCATTTTGTTTAATTCTGTTTCTCTGTTTCCACTTCTCAACAAGTAGTTTATTGGGGTGATCTTGATTCATTCTTTGCTCCTTTCATAAGCTTCAACAGCAGCTTGTCCCACGAAGCCAAGAGGTTCCACATTTGTGTGTATTTCATATGCGGCGGTTGGTGTGACCTCATTGCGTAATCTCTTAATGCTTTGTTCTTTACATTCACAACATGCTTTCAGGTTGAGTTGGCGGTCAAGTGTTACTCCAAGATATGTGGGGTGTTGTTCTCTTAGCAGTTGTGTGTACTGTCAAATTAATATACTGGTACTGACAGGCCATGTCTCATATTCCAGAATCAAGGTTGTTCCGACTCACCATACTAGGGATTGTTTGTTCTTGAATTTTGAGTAACAAATACTAGTTCCTCAGTCTACTAATTTGATGTATACTTTTATAGGCATCATCAAGGTGCGTATTCTTTATAGGACGTTGCTCTCTGATTAGTTCTGGCCACTTAACCATGATGATCTCTGGTGGGCCCTGGAGCCCGATGCCAGCTGTTCCACCTCCGCTTCAAAGCCGTTCTTGACATTGTCAATCTTCCGCCTTTTCTGCGGCGCCTTGTGTACTGTAGAGGAGAGACTTCCTTCGACTTTATAGGCATCACTGGTTATTGACAATTTATGGTCAGAAATTATAGTCAAAACATTGATTAGACAGAATTGCAATATTTTTTTCTCATCAGGTTGTGTCAAGAGGAAGAATGCCAGAAGGGCCATGATGAAGATTCAGAGGACTAAACATCAAATCTTATCCTGATTTTGTTTTCTACTTGTTTGACTAAACATTATGCAATTCTCCATTAAAATGATTCTGAGCTATATATTGTGTTATGTCATTGTAATGTCTGGTTGCTTGTATTTAAGAGTTTGATTGAATACATTTGTATAACTTATCTACGTTAATCTGATATATTTTAAGAAATATCTCAATTGAAATCTACAACATGTTTTGGACACAGATGTTCTATGACGTACCAATACAAAAACATCTTCATGTCAATGACCAGCAAACTAATACACAGAAGAAGAAACATAAGAAATCTTCTTGCTGATGTTCAATATCTACACATGGTTCGATTCTTATGGATGTATGTTAAACCAAACAATGCCCCAAACAGATACACCCACCTTCCTGAATACCTTTGACAGCAGACTTACCTGAAGGCCAAACATAGATAAGATTCAAAGAAAAGCCATCAGCTTTTCTGTATTGAAGAAACTAGCTGAACGTCCTGGGCTAAGCTCAAAATATTAAAACAAGTCTAAATTGATCAGTCAGGTCCATCATGTGAATATGGCTCCTGCTTTTGGACAACAACACCAAAACATACACAGAAACTAGACAAAGGTAAAACATGGGCCTAAGAATAACTCTGGGAGCAATGAAAAGCTGTCCTATCAAAAGCAATGGAAAGATGGATGGAATACTTCAGGAACTCCTGAACAGACCAGCACCTCGACCCATCAGATATCAACCGCAGAAATTGACTTGAACATCAATGAGAAACAAATCCAAGGAAGAGATTAGTAAAGCCATTAAACTTTTAAAAGATTGGAAGCGGCACTCAGATGGTATTCCAGTGGAGGCAGTTAAAGCCAACATAAACACATCCACAGAAATACTGTATAAATTGTTTAGCTAGAATCTGGAGACGAAGAAATACCAAGCAAACTGGAGAGAAGGATACCTGTGAAGTTACCAAAGAAAGGGACCTTCAGAGTGTGGAAAACTATAGGGGAATAATGCTGTTGTCAGTACCTGGGAAAATACTAAGCAGAGTCATCCTGAGAAACTGAGAGATGAACAGGCGGCTTCCGACCAAATGATCCTGTGTGACCAGATAGCCACATTACGCATAATAATGAGAAAGTATTGAATGAAATCCCCACTTTATATCGGATTGTGATTATGAGAAGG
The DNA here is from genome assembly GCA_020796225.1 of Arion vulgaris. Lineage (NCBI taxonomy): Eukaryota > Metazoa > Mollusca > Gastropoda > Stylommatophora > Arionidae > Arion > Arion vulgaris. The sequence goes on from CM036768.1 coordinate 19,908,068, forward strand.
CTTTTAACAGTATTGATAGGAATGACTTGCGTAAGACAACAGCAATAACATGGCTGACCAGAATATAACATAGCCTGGGAGGCACAAGAGGTTCTGATGACTGGCAGAGAGCTATTATAGTCCCAATATGGAAGAACAAAAGAATGAAACATACGGGTATCTCTCTTTTTGAGCCAAATAGAAAATTGTTTGCAAAAGTATTGGAGCAAGAGCAAGACATTATTAGAGCCCCAGTTAAGCAATAGCCAGTTTGGGTTTAGGAGGGTAAGAGCTGCACAGCGAATATTTACACTAAGACAGATCTGCAACAAACAATTGAATACAATCAAAGTAAACAGCTTATATTTATAGACCAAGAAAAGGCATTTGATAGAGTAAACAGGTCCAAACTATGGAAGATCCTTGAAGAATATGAGTCCAAGGACAACTATTAGTAAACATCATGGCCTTATATCAAGATAGCCAGAGTAGTAAGAACTACAGAAGGAATGACCGACTGGTTCTCCATTACATCAGGTGTTAGACAAGGTTGTGTCCTTTCACCACTACTCTTTATTGCATATATGGATAAATACTCAGAGTCGAATTCAGATAATGATGAAATAAATGAGACTGCTTTTGCAGATGATCAGTGCCTGATACATCCAAAATGAACAAGATCTACAACATCATATTGACACTTGAACAATAATTGTGTGAAACATGACATGAAAATCAACAACACTAAAACAGAAATAATGAATATGGGAAAGAAAACATAAACACTAGACATCCATGTCAATGACTAAAATAAACCAAGTGAAAGAATTCAAATACTTAGGATTCACAGAAGACGGAAAACTAGATAGAGAATAGAGGCTAGAGTACACAAAGCAAATGCTGTAACCTACCAGCTAGCCCCATTGTTAAGGCACCCAAAATTTACAGGCAGCAAAGAACAAATGATCAACAGCATTTTTATACCTACTTTGTGTTACAGAGCCAAACATGGACATTGAGCAAGCGAGTCACACAAAATAACTACATGTGAAATGCGTTGCCTGAGAAAAGTTACCAACAACAAAAGAAAAGACAGAATCACCAACATCAGCATAAGAAAGAAAGTTGGCACAAAACCGCTTGGAATTATATAGATAAACAAAGAATGAAGTGGTTTTACCACTTAATAAGAATGCATCCAAACTCCACAGTATACAACAGAGTCTTCTAACAAAAACATCGGGGAAAAAAGGCAAGAGGAAGACCACGGAAAGATGGTTAGATGGCGTAGCAGAATCCTATGAAAGAGCAAAAAATAACAATCACACAAGCCACCAGAACAGCGCAAGAAAAAACAGAAAACCACGACACGGGCAACAACCCGGTAGCAGTGTGACGACAAAAGAAGAAGAAGAAGATAGGGAAACCCTTTGGAAATGTAAGGCATTATGGAATCCACAGAAATTATTAACCTAATAAAAGCAAATATACAGATATGAAATGTAGAGTTCTTCATGAAGTAAATAAGATACTTTGGAATAGAAACGGAGTGCGTCAGTGATGTTTCATCACCTTTGTTGTTCTTACTGAAATAGACTGGATTATGAAGACCACAGTAACTAACACCAGAAATGGAATCAAATGGACTCTGACAGAACAACTAGATGCTCTGGACTCGCTTGATGATATAGCCTTCTGTCACATACAGAAATCAGATGCAGGATAAGCTAAACACATTGAATCAAAGGTCCCAGCAAATAGGGCTGAACATTCATAAGGGAAAGACAAAGATATTGAAATTAACCAACAAACGACAACTCGATCTCCACTGGGAAATCCACTTCAAGAGTGTGAATCATACACATATTTGAGCAGCAACGTAGACAAAGAGGGTGGAACAGATAGAGATGTTAAAATAAGAATACAGAAGGCAAGAGGAGCTTTCATTGCTCTGGGAAACATTTGGAAGTCAAAGAATCAAATCAGAACAAAATTGGATATTTAACTCTAATGTTAATGCAGTTCTACTGTATGGGTCAGAAACATGGAGAACAACTAAAACAATAGCGCATAAATTGCAAAATTCAACAATATGTCTGCGCAGAATAGAGGAATAATGGTATGATAGGGTCAAATGAGGAACTTATGGAGAGAACAAGACAGATTCCATGAACAAACAGGTTAAAAAAGCGCTGATAGACACACTTTCAAAAACGAGGAAATAAAACAAAAGGGTCCTTGCCTGGAACCCATGAGACAGCGAAAGAAGGAGGCCGAGAATACTTGGAGACGGAGATCAACAATATAAAGAAGAGCTGGAGGGAGCTGCAGAGATAGCTAGAGATAGGAAGACTTGTAGAGTTAGTTGAGGGCCTATCCCCAACAAGGGGTAAAAAGGCAAAGAGAGAGAGAGAAGAGCCTGCGTTTTACTGTGGGGAGGCAGAGGAATTTGAGGACACTTGACGGAATCGTTGAGATAAGAACGGATGTCATTTGTTCTCTATTCTGCAGTTGCTCACAGCTATCTGAGATCCTCAGCCTAAACCTGAAAACATCTACAGGCATAAATGGATATAAATTATTACCTTGCAAAACACTGTCGGCAACTGCTTGAAATTCTAGCCCGTAGAGTTCATATGATGAACAAATGGTCTTTTCCCTCCACTTTCGGCTATCGTAAAGGAAAGGAACATGGTGCAATGCAGCGGTTTTTGCGTATGAGGGGTTTCAGATGGCGATACCCTAGGAAAGTCTACCTAGTAAATCAAAATCTTGCTGAAACCGGACGGGCGGCCTGAGTCACCATGGGCACACAATCGTCCCGACGTAGATCACCCCGTTCTTGCCATTGGACCAATTATACATCAAAATAAGAATGATCAAATTGGTCGTGAAGAATGAACGAAAGAAGAAGAATATGGCGACAGAAACGGCTGCAGCCGCCTGACTTCAGGACGCATAAGCAATGTCTCTTACACCTTCTTATGCAGTTATTGATGAAATGCAGGTGGAATCAAGCTTGGCAAGGCTTGCTGCGCCCTTTTGAGCGCACGTTATCAATGTGTTGTGGTTCTGTCATCACAACCACAAGTCCTAATGAGTCTTCCTCAGGATCACTCACTCGCCAGTCCTGTTCAATGTATACACCGTCGGGGTAACCAGCACACAAAGGGTCGGAGTTGGCAGAACAATGTCTTACGCCGATGATATTCTGGTGTATCGCATGGGCAAGGACAGAAATGAGATCGCATCTGCCATACAGTGTGAACGAATAGGATTGGACTGGTGCACAGATTCGAAACAATGTGACCCACAAAGGCCTCTCTGACATGGTCTCTCTTAACACTCATAGTAAAGGCTACCCAGTTGTCAACATGTGTAGAAAGACATTGACAGAAGCGAAACATTAAAATATCTTGAATACCAGTTGACAGAAATCTGTCATTTTAAGAGTCATGTAGAGAACGTAATCCTAAAGGCAAGTAAAGGGCTAACCGCTCTCAAAGTTATGGCGGGATAATGAACACTGCCTGCTATTTTTTCTTTATCAGGGACTACTGCTGAACGTGGTGGACTATGGCCTTGGTCTTTTGGCAGTAAGCAGAACATCACGTTATAAGTTAGACAGGATCCAAAATGAAGCGATGAGGCTTATAATTGGTTGCACACGTGACACTTCTTGTGAGGCAATGCGCTATGTCTTTGGATTGCCAACGATGACCGAGACACAAAGTCGCACAGGAAAAAGCTTATCTAAGAGTTTCTGCGAACACAAATCATCCTCTGCACAAATCCATAAGTGAAACAAGGGCAGGCGATTGAAGGAGGCCGATCCTGTAGGCGGAGCATAGGATGTTATTAAACGAGTTGTCAGTACACTTGCGCCGCTGTAGAGAATGGGTCCCGACTTACTCATCAACAAAACCAGTCGCACACTTCATGTGGACTGCGGGGCTTTCGAAAATGACATTGAGCATGACTATGGAGATCACCGCTGCCTCAGGGCTCTGTCATGGGTGGCTGAGCAACAGGTTAACCATACGATCATCATATCAGACTCGATGAATTTGCTTCAACTGATTGAATCTGGAAGTACGCGTGTGGAATGGGTTGACATCATTCGGAGATCACATCTCATAAAAATGACTTGGTGGTACATACCTGTACATGCTGGAGTGCCGGGAAAGGGGCGTACTGACTTCTTGCAAACAATGCCCCGAGTCGAGCATGCAGAAGTATGGACAACCGATATCATCGATGCGGTACGCTCCAATTTGTGACATGGGCGGGTCTCAGACACTGGAACGAGTGCGAGATTGGCGTTAGTTTGAACATGCCAGAAAAGTTCGTCTTCGTTAGAAGAAATATAAGTAATCAACTTCTCATGGGTACTGTGAGCAAATGGACTTTGGGGTAGCTCGCAACGGGGGACAGAGCAGGAATGGAATGCCCAATGGCCGTGATGTCGATCGCATAACATAACATTGGTATTGGTTACTAAACTGACGTCATTGTACTCGGGGACCCCCAGGTGCTCAATCTCCCCAACTATATCGAAAGTATGCATGAGGGTTCCCGAGCTAGTTGATTAAACACAACCTAACTCTGCCTCTCAGGCATCCAGTTCTACTTGTACACCGGGTAACTCCAAACTGCCTAAATCGCTGGATCGATTCAAAATCTATTTCAGTGTCCTCATCCAACAGACAGTCGAAGTGACCGAAGAACATCCCCAACAATCGTTGGCTGGTGCAAGCCTTCCGCCCCTCATTACCGAAACAAACACGCATGCCCAGGACAGTATATCCCGTAAACAACAGGCCCCAGTAAATGAGCCTCAATCCCATCCTCATACCAAATAGTTGCCTGTAGCTCCACTTCTCTGCAACAACGCTAGAATATATTAAAAATGAATTATTAGATATCAGAGTCGAAAAAAGAAGATGTCAGAAGACGAAGGAACTCATAATGAATGTATTAAAAATGAAAACAACATAGAAAAAGAATAGAAGATATCATATGAAATATTAGATATCAGAGTCGAAAGAAAAGATATCGAAGAAGGAAAAGAAGATATCGTAAAAGAAGAACGAATGTATAACGAAAGGAAAGACGAAATTGAAAGAAAACGGAAAATTTGTATTTTCAGTATACTCCCGTATTATCAATGAAACCCTATAAGCGCTAATGGAATAAACCACGACACACGATAAACAACAGACACACCCCGAAAACCCGGAAGCCCGTCTCCCATTTGCTTGGGTTTTAAAAGATAGAACCAAAAAAAAAATAAGAGAAATAATAACATATTATTATTATTATAACACAACCTAGTATGCCCTTTTATTATTATGGCAGTATAGCATTCAAATCTATCACATACATTTCCCACTACACCACTATAATATTTATATACTCTTCATATTAGTAAATAAATTAGATTATACAATTCTTTAAAAAGAACAAAGCTCTCATAATTATAATCTAGCTCAGCGGTCCCAAACTCTGCATTACTGGACCTCCTTTTCAATACACTTTATAACCGCACTCAGAAAAAATCTCTATATTGACAATGAACAAAAATGAATTATCTTTGTGTTACAATAGTAAAACAATGTTCTAGAATGGGAATCTTCAAACGATCTTTCATTTTATCCTGTCAGACGTTTAGACTTTGGGCTGGTAGTTCTTTGATTTTGCAGCGCAACTAGTTGACCACTGTTTTTATATACATATTTTTAACATTAATCTTTCTATTTGAAATGTCAAAAAATCCCAAATTTTTCAAGCTCTGGAGGATCCCGTGAAATACCTCATGAGCCCAGTTTTGAAACGCCGATCTAGCTGAATGCTGTAATGCTGGAACAGACATGTTCTTATATAATACTGGACCTTTTCAGTCTTTGACTTAATGTCCTCTTTTTTTGCGTGTCATGGAATAAGCTGTCTTTAAATAACTTTAAATAAAAAATAAGCCCGCCGACCAGCGTGTTCGTAACGCGTTGGACTCGGGTGACTACCTTCTGTGAGCGCGGGTTCAATTTCGCAGGCTGGCAGAAAAGCCACAGGTTCCCAAGATTTACGGTGTTCGTGCAACCGAACCAATGGGTTTCGATGTCCATGGTACCGAACCGAAGAGCTGAAATCTCAAGTGCTTCTGGATCAGAAAATAAAAAATAAATTTTTTTTTTAAAACCGAAGGATTCACTTGTCCTGGGTTTTACCCATATGGCTCGAGTCCTTTCAGCAGAAGTGGCATGCCACCTGCCTAAGTATTACAAGCAGAAATCCGAGCCCCGGCATTATCCCAATGAGCCTCTGGAAAAAGTACCTTAACAGAATGGCATGGTCCGAATTCAAACCCATGACCTTCAGAACGGTAGTCAAGGCAACTACTTAGCCAGAGAGACACCCATTTAATAAAAAGTGTTTCTGACTATTGCCTCATGAAGAAAGTTTTGCAACTCTGTTTTACATGGGATAAATGTCGCTTATATCAGCAAAAAACATAAGTAATTAAACAATTTGCAAGACAGGTCCTGTTCTGGAACCCAGGAAAGAGGAGAGTGTAAGGTCTAAAAAAACCCCGGGGAAAGGCTGGGATTGATATCAAAAGGATAGGCAAGACGTGGATATAATTGAAATGGATGACAAGAGAGAGAGGAAAGGCAGGAAAAAGTTTGTTAAAGACAAATGCTTTGTGTTGGTTTTAAAATGTATTCGTCTATATACAACAATACTGGAATGCGAGGTCACGTGTGAGTTGTGGTCTGATTTCGATAATTTTACTTGAATTGAAGGCTCATAAGTTTATAGTTGGCTCTGAGATGTGTGTGCCCGTAATCATGAAGTTAACATTCAGAACTAGTTTATATCACTAATGTGTGCCCGTTGTGGATGTGATGAACAATAGTTGAAGAGAATGATGTCATAACCCGTAGCATCGGCGTCCACAAAAGTTTTTCCATAGTGAGGCAAATTTTTTTAAATGTTTGATAGTTTCTCTCCTTCTTTTTGCGTTCGTTCTTTACGACCAATTTTAATCACTCTTTATGATATGTTTGATCTTATGCCAAGAACGTGTTTTACGTTGCACATTGGGTTTTATAGGACCCAAAGCATTGGGCTTTCTACACATTTAGGGCACGTGCATCCCATTTTTCAAACCTCCTAATCGCCTCTTACGACATGCGTGGCGGGTAACAGTTTTCTATTCTTTACACCCCAAATTTGGGTCCGGTAACCACTCGGGCGATGATGTTTAAATGATAGTTACTACGCGGGAAAAGAAAAAGACCAGATTCATAAAACCTTTATAAAAAATCCTTTTCAGGTGGCAATTTGTCCCTTCCTGCCTCAACAACCTCTTCATATCCTTGCCTTAACGTATGGACGACCATAAACTTACGACATGCCTTGTAAGTCGCAGTGTTACTATTCTTTTTAACCCTAACGAGCCTCGTCAACATATGGTAACAAAACAATGATGATTGTTCTATCATTTAATCAATCAATCAATCTTTCATGGTATCCCAACTTTTATCTAAACACGGCTTTATTGAAAACCGCTCCGATTATGTTTTACAGCTGTTTGTTCATTGTGCAAAAAATAAGAAAATAGATTCTACGTTCGATGTGCTAGTATATATATATCATATCTTAATATTGATTCTGAAATTTATCACGATAAACTTAAGTCTGTCATGAGTTTGTCCCCGGGTTTGGATCATTAGCTCTATTCAATGTTGAGATTTACTGAAGTTTGTTCAAGCTGTCGTGGCAAAAAGTCAGTTTTTTATGTAGACTATATAGTGTGCAGACTGAAACAAAACATTGGAAAGAGCCTGTTATAAACTTTAAAAAGTTGAAGGAAGAAACAACCAGAGACGAGTTATATCAAGAAATGAACCAGATCTACAACAACCACCCAAAAGAATTGATAACATCGAAAGGAATGGAAGTATTTAAAACCTCCATATCAAACAATTTACTAAAAGTATGTGGCACAAAAGGACCAGCCAAAGCTCATCAAAAAACAGCATGGTGGAGTGGAGAATACAACAGCCATACAAAGAAAAAAAACATTGTTTCCAAACATGGTTCAAATCTAAAAACCATAAACTATGTAAATACCTGTCAGCCAGAAGAGAGGTGAAAAGAATAGTCAAGAAGAGAAAGAAAACTCATGGTGAAAATATGGAGAACATCTAACAGACTTATGTAGGACAAAACCGAGAGAATTTTTAAGAGTGTCAAGGCAATGGAGTGGGGACGATAGCTACAACCTACCACTATCATAAACAGTAAGGAAGGGAAAACCATTCTCAACAGACAAGATAGAATGACCAGATGGAAGGAATATTTTCAAGAACTTTAACCTCTACTAAATTAACTGAATATATATACACAACAAAAAGACAGTGAAGAAACAGAACCATATACAGTGTATATTGATCCAAGAAATTGAAACAGCAATAAAGGGGAAAAACCAAACAAAAATCACCAGGTGCAGATGGCACCTCAAGAAGCAATTAAAACATGCAAAGAAATAGGTGTAAAAAGGTTAAATAGAATATTCACAGCCTTGGACAGAAATAAAAGTTCCAGATGACTGACAAAAATCAGTAATAGTCCCATTATGGAAAATAAAGGCAATAAAAGAGAATGCGAAACATACAGAGGCATTTCACTATTAAGCACACTTTGGGAAAATATACGCAAAAAAATTAGAACAGCGCATGACAATCGTTTACTCACAATAAGCACCTCACAGTTTGGGTTTAAAGAGAGTGGGGTGCACAGACGCTCTATTCACTCTGAGACAACTGAGTGAAAAGCAATAGAATATAACAAAAAGCTACATTATTATTCATCGATCAAGAAAAGACATTTGACAGAATAGATGAAGTATTCTATGGAAACACTGAAAACTATGGATCAAGGGACAACTGTAGACAATATCAGGCAATATACACAAATAGCCACAGTGTGATAAGAACAACAGACGGAATGACAGACTCATTCGAAACAAAATCAGGAGTGAGACAGGGTTGTGTGCTCTCACCTCTTCTCTTCAACATATAAATAGACAGAATAGTGAAAGAGGCACAGTGCGAAAAGACCTTATTGGACAAAACAATGATCACTACGACCAATTAAACAACCAAATCAACGAATTACTTTTTGCGGACGATCAAAGTTTAATGTATGAAGATGAAGATCAGCTTTCAACATCACAGAATTTACTGCCTAAAGCATGAGAAAGTACAACATGAAAATCAACAAACAAAAAGACCGAGACCATGAAAATCAGCAGAACACCAAGCCAAGCAAACATACAAATAGATAACACAAGAGTAAAGCAAGTTTCCGAATTCAAATATTTAGGCAGTATTTTTTACAGAGGACGGAAAACTAGATAAATAGGACAAGATGTCAAAACCAATGCAGTGACCTACCAGCTGGCACCATTACTACAACACCCAAAAATCAAAGGGTTTAAATGAAAGACAGATGATAAAAAGTATTTTCCTACCAACACTTTGTTACCAGTGCAACGGTCTTTACATCAACACATCACAGAAAGCTCACCACATGTGAAATGAAATGCTTGAGGAAGGCAGTGGGTCACAGGAAAGACAGACTACGAAATGAGGACATCAGAAGCAGAATGGGCATAACTTTATGCATCGAATACATCGAAAGACAACAAATGCAGTGGTTTGGACATTTAATAATGAGAATGAAATACAACCAACCACCAATAACAACATACAATAAAAGAGATCAGGTACTAGAGCTAAGGGAAGACCAAGAAAAGATGGGGAGACAATATCAAGACCACACTACATAAACATGGATACAACACAACAAAAGGGGAACTCATCTGGGCCCTAGAACGCAATTAAGCTCAATCCTTTCGCTTAACGGCAAGAGTGGACAGCACTCATCTTCCACCTGGGAATAGACAATGACAATAGTGTGCAGAAGGTAGAATGCTAATCCTTTCCCTCCCGATTGGAACGTCGAGGATGGATTCAACCAACAACTCTCTCGTGGCCGAGTCGTTAGGTGAGAGCTTATGTATTACGCTAATCCGTCCCACAATGTTCCAGTCTACCAAGCTTATAAAAATACCGAACCCCGCTGACTTAACTCTATTCATACCGCCAACCACTACAAGGATTAATAAGTGTTAATTCCACTTGATCTCACTCCCCACCACAAAAATAATAAAAAATTATCAAGAGATTTTGACCACCCACCCGACGCCTTGTAAACCGATGTCCTCTTTCCACTCGACCACACTCCCGACGCCTCGTAAACCGGTGTTCTTTATGACACGTTTTCGTATCACATTCTCATAATTTAATATTGTTATTAAACCTGGAGGAATATAACGAAACGGTCACTTTCCAGAATCCACTTGGACTGCAAAAAAGATGGATGCCTAAACATATGTCACAAGTGAATTGGAGGCAAGATTAACGATATACGAAAGGTTGGAAGGAGTTGAAGAGATATCTAAAGATAGGAAGGCGTATGAGTTGGTTGAGAGCATATGCCTTGGAAAAAAAATACAAAAAAATACCAAATAATCTGTCGTTACTGTCTGTTATACCCTATTTATGATTTACAACAAAGGAACATAAGCCTTTGGAATTTTAATGGTTTTATGCTATGCATCCCGAAAATGTTCATGTTAGGATTTATCTTTATGTCCCTTTCAGCAGAAATATCACGCCACAAGACGAGTGTTACATGCATAATACCTCCCAGCAACAATCATAATATCTGGGGGAAAATGCACATGAAACTTAATAACACGATCCGGATTTGAACACACAACCTTTAGAACGCAAGACAAAAAACATAACCACTTTCCACAGCTACTCCAGGCATGGTACCTGATTGACTAATATAAATAAATATATCAATTCATATGTCTGTAACGGAAATTATCATGCACTCTTTGTCGTTGTATTTGCATGATTTACATTTCTATTCAACGATTGGCACGATACGAATGTTGGATGTTGTACAATAGCATTTCCCAAACTGGGCCAACAACCCAGGTGTCCGAAGGTCTCCCGGGTAGTCCTCAAGCGCTTGAAAAAAACGTCTTTGACATCTCAAACGGAAAAATAAACTTTTAAATTATGTATCAAAAGGTGGTAAACTAGTTCCTGGGAACGGACTATACCGGAGTCTAAATGTCTTACAGGACAAATGAAAGATCATTTGAAGTTTTTCAGTCTGAGAACATTGTTTTAATTTTAAACGAAGATAATTCATTCCTGTCCATTTCACATTTCAAATTTTGGGGTCCGAGACCCAAAGTGTATTTATAAGGTTCCCGGTATTGCAACGTTTAGAAACCGCTGTTGTACAACATATTTTAGAAATAACTGTAAAATAGCATCTACATGGATTTATCTTTGATAGGTCGACAGGATTTCGATATCGGGGGGAAACTATGCTATCTAAAAAAATTGTGAACGAATGTCTCCTCCTCGCAAAATAAAAAGATCTGCACTCATGCTGGGTTTTTCAACATATACAAAAAGTGTAACTGCTGTTGAGGACGAGGTCGTAGTTGTTGTGAACCGCTTCTCAAGGCTGGTGGTTTGTGTTCAACTCCCCCAGTCACGTCAATTTTCCCGACCGCGCGGTCTCAGGTCGACCAGCCTCAACTGGGTACCAGACATGCTCTGGGAAAGTGAAGGCGTCGTGATGCGACCACATCACCCATTATGCCGACAGTCAATGAAAAAATACAGGCCTAACACTGTATTGACCTATATACCACGAGGTATGAAAGGTTCCTTTCTACTTTTTACTTACTGTTGCATCAATTAATTATATTCTTGTTTATAACATCCTCACGATATCGAAATCATAATTTATTTAAAGAATATCATTTTGTCTGGATCTCTGTCTTCACAATATGATCTCAACGGCAGTCAGGAACCAGTATCACCAAATGCTCCTTAACCTCCATTAAGAACAGAAGATCACTGGACAAATAGCACTATCACTTCTCGCGATAAGCAAACAAGCTACTTCGGAGCGAACGGCGAACCCCCCACTTCACTCACATTCATCTCATAGATTGGTTTGCTATCTCCTTTACAATCTCCTTTAATTTGTAAGTTGTTGCCAATCCACCATATATCCTTGCTTCCAGTATGTTCTTCAGAAAAAGGGCACGCCTTTTTATATGACCAAAATATTTGAATCCCTTTTTGTCTACTTCATTCAGAAATTATCTTCTCATTCCACATAGTGTTTTTTTACATATATTATTTATAAGGGTGAGTTTTATAGGAGAAAATGGGAAATGTTTTAATATCTCGGGTTTACTGATAACAAAGAGATTTAAAAGGGATGAAGGAATATAAGGAAACAATGATAATTAAACAACTGAAAACTGTATGGAATTGAACTGATAGGAAAATAAAGATCAGACTACTAAGGTAATGCATATTCCCAGTAGAACTATGGGGGTGAAGCATGAACATCTATGTGTTTCGAAATAAGTGTTACAGAATATAAGTGTTACAGAATATAAGTGTTACAGAATATAAGTGTTACAGAATATAAGTGTTACAGAATATAAGTGTTACAGAATATAAGTGTTACAGAATATAAATTTACAGAATATAAGTGTTACAGAATATAAGTGTTACAGAATATAAGTGTTACAGAATATAAGTGTTACAGAATTAAGTGAACAGAATATAAGTGTTACAGAATATAAGTGTTACAGGGGAAAATAAGTGTTACAGAATATAATGTTACAGAATATAAGTGTTACAGAATATAAGTGTTACAGAATATAAGTGTTACAGAATATAAGTGTTACAGAATATAAGTGTTACAGAATATAAGTGTTTTCAGAATATAAGTTTACAAATATAAGTGTTACAGAATATAGTGTTACAGAATATAAGTGTTACAGAATATAAGTGTTACAGAATATAAGTGTTACAGAATATAAGTGTTACAGAATATAAGTGTTACAGAATATAAGTGTTACAGAATATAAGTGTTACAGAATATAAGTGTTACAGAATATAAGTGTTACAGAATATAAGTGTTACAGAAGAATCCTTCGTATATCTTGAACAAATAGATCTATCCAGAAAGAACTCAAAATTAAAGAAAACTGTCTGATGCTACAAATAAGAAAATTGAAGTATTTTGGACATATGAATATGAAACACTAAGGGTTGGCGAAAACCATTATGAAAATGGTTCTCCCAACAAAGAGAAGAATATGAAGCTAGGAAGACAACGGAGAAGATAAATTCAAGAAGTGGCCGATGATATAAAATTAACAGCTGCATGGGCAGGACATTTGTTCTAGGAGGAATTTATCTCTCATAGGCCCGTCTGCTCAGCGTGTTCGTAGCGCGTTGGACAACAGGTGACTATCCCTCTGTGTGTGATGGTTCAATTCCGCGGGATGGCAGAAAAAGCCACAGATTCCCCAGATTTACGGTGTTCGTGGCACCGAACCGAAGGGTTACGATGTCCATGGCACCGAGCCGAAGAGCTGAAAAGCTCAAGTGCTTCTGTATCGGGAAAAAAATCTCTCTCATAGGCCAGATGTCTTAACTCAGAGGGGAAACAAATTTCGAAAGACTATTAGGGTGGCAAAATGAATGTTATCTATTTAGGTTAGTAGCTTACTTCCAGGAAATGGTAAAGCCCTTTTCCATGAGGAGGTTGGGGTAAGGAGAGGGGGTAATTTACCTAACGTATGAACGATCATGTGTGTTACATATCTATACGAGTTACACTCCAGTGGGTACCATCACACTGTGGGGTGTCAGGTAACAAGAAGGCAGATAAATTTGCTAAAAAGGGAGCAGAATGTGAACAAACTATCCACGATGACTACCACACACTTGACAGACAAGGACAGACTACCATCTTCCGGCTCAGGATAGGTCATAACAGACTGAACAAACACCTCCACAGGCTACGATTGTCCCCATCCCCTCTGTGTCCTTGTGGCAGCGCTGATCAAACCACATAATATGTCCTGCAAGACTGGTCCCCTGTATTCATAACACTACATTCAAAACTACATGGCACCAGAGATGAGCTCAGACAACAGTTGACTTCATCATAAGAACGCGTCTAACGGTATAATCATTAAAACAGCGATCGCAAAGAATAAGAAGATATATCTATACAACACGTGTGTGTTACTAAAACATATATCTATACAACACGTGTGTGTTACTAAAACATATATCTATACAACACGTGTGTGTTACTAAAACATATATCTATACAACACGTGTATGTTATAAAACATATATCTATACAACACGTGTGTGTTACTAAAACGCTCGTGTTACTAACCAAAAACAAAACCAATTCAATATATGTTACTAATGATAGCACACGCACAACACAATCGTAGAAGTGTCACAGAGATAATGACACTTCGCTCGCTATCAGTTACATACCACTTTGTAGCATGTGAGCGTTACTGCTAAAACAACACTAGAACAATATATGTTATATACGTTTCTAAAACGTGAGTGTCGTTGACAAAATAAAAGTTGACATGTGTGTACATGCTTGTCTGAAACATGTGGGGCAGATTATCGTAACACGTAAGCGTTCAACCATCGACTCGGAATCAATTGAGAGGGGTGTGGGTTCAATCCCACACTCAAGGAAAGGAATTGATCCTACTACCTCCTGAAATGTGACTAGAACTTAGAAATGTGAAGGGACAGGCACTTCATACCCTTAGGTCTGCTAGTGCTACCCCTACTGCAACTAACAACAGTCCACTACTACTACCACTGCTACTACTACTACCAATAAAAATACTAACACTACTGCCACTACTAACACTACAGCAACTAGCAACACTATAGCTACTAGTAACATAACTACTACCACCACTACTACTACCATTGAGGCTCTGCAACAACTACCACTACCAATACTAACTCCATTATTACAAACTGAAATTATATTTTCTCTTGTGATGTACCATTGTTTACAATAAATGTACCTAACCACATTGTTATTCCACATTTTATTACAAGTATCACTCAATAACACATACTAACAATTCAACTTACCCGTTAGTATCCATAATCCATTTCAGTGATCAATTTTGTCCATTTTTATTCTGTGAAAACAACACCAAATAAATTAAACGATAACAATGTCCCAACAACTGGAGCATATTTTCAAAAAAATCAGCGGTCTTTCCCCACAGCGAACAACACAAGGTAAAAGCCCGTGCAGTGGCACGTGATTCACAGTCCAGACATTCGTTATCTGTGACTCAGGGCTAAAATTTCCTACGTTCTGAATCGTTCTATTTTAAGACGTGACTTCCTTCTCGCACCTGGTGTTGGCCGGGTTGTGAGTGCGTGTTTGTACCGTGTGTTTATCGATCTGTGAGTTACAATGTCATCGTGACTTCAAGTGGTAGCTTTTGTTTTCAAACAAAAGAATATAACAAGCATTTAGTTAGGTTATAGTGACTACTTTATACATAACTAATGAATATCAAAGTAGTTACTAGTTGCTCATGTTTTAGCCTCTTCACCATTCTGAGCCGATTTAAATCTCGATATAGGAAGACTGCACTAAAACTATGACAAATGGCGAAACACGTAATAATAAAGTAATGTAGTTTTACAACATACAAAAACAATGACAATAATCAGCAACGTTTCGACCAAAAGGCCTTTTTCAAGCAAACGATCTTATTTCAGTATGCATTGCACTATGAAAGCGTTCAGAGTTAGGAATAAATTACAGGTGAAAGGGTTAAGGACTTTCTTCTTCTTTTTGAACTCCCAGAATTATGAGTTTTCACCCTTTTCCTATATTGCGTGGGGTAGAGTACATGGCTTTCTTTGCAGACCCAGAAACCTCTAACAACTCTAGGCGTGTAGTGCTATGTTTAGTGTTGCGGAGACTCCTACACAGGCAGGGTCTACTGTGATCACTGCAGTACTCCTTCTTTTCTAGCGCCGAAGTTGCTTTAGAAACATCACTTCTTCTTCTTTGCGTTCATTCTTTACGACCAATTTTAATCACTCTTTGTGATATGTTTGATCTTTGCCAAGAACGTGTATACGTTGCACATTGGTTTGTAGGCCCCTAAATGCATAGACATCTACACGTTTAGAACACGTTCATCAGATTTCAACCAAACCTCTTTAGTCGCCTCTTACGATATGCGTGGCAGGTAACAGTGGTTCTATTCTTTATACCCCAAATTTGGGCTCCGGTAACCACTCGGGCGTGAAACATCACTCATTGACTTCGTTGGTCAATCTGCATGTGATTGAGGACAACGCATCCTCGTAGTATGTAAATTAGTCTATCAGTTATATGAGGACTAGAATCATAGTAATCCGGACTAGTCCACGGGTGCTCTGATATCCACCTCAACAAATCCAGCGGTCCAGTACACCAATTCGATGTTGCTCCCACTTTATCGGTGTAGCATTGATATAATGACGTTTCGACCATAGGACTTTTTTCAAAATTCTTTTATAGAATCGGATCCAAAAAAGGAGTTACAGGCTCATTTCTTGCCCGACGTTCCATAAGTGAGGAAAGGATTGGGTCACCCAACTGCAAACTTCGATGAGAAGTTTGATCTGACAAACAACTTATACCATACGTTTTAAATCCATCTTCGATAGTACTAGGAACTTGATCAGAGATCTGAGATCAGGGATCTCTGCAAAAAATAATCGATGGTTCCACAAGGGAACGAACTAAGTACAATTGTAACGAGAGGCGAGGAACTAACCTCTACGCCACCGAGAATCCACTAATCTTATCCGGGCAAAATTCAGTAGAAAAATTTAACAATAAAAAATGCCTAAAAATAATTTCCCATTTCTAAATTACATCAGGACGCTCGTCAATTCTACGGAGTTCGCGCGCTGCCGCTGAGATCTTCATGTGCAAGAAATAGATAGGAGCACACATGGTTACTCAGCGGTGCTACGGAGTTCGTGTGCTGTCGCTGAGATCTTCATGTGCAAGAAATGATAGGAGCACACATGGATACACAGCGGTGCTACGGAGTACGTGCGCTGCCGCTGAGATCTTCATGTGCAAAGAAAAGATAGGAGCACATGGTTACTCAGCGAAGTGCAATGATGACAGTTCTGTTAATCAATCAACCAATTAAAACTTATATCCTATAATCTGCAAAGAGTACGAGACACTTTCATACATTCCTTGAAAGGTAATGTCGCCTGTGTGTTGCTGGGGGAGCAAGAATGGCAACACCGACCTACAAGGCACGTAGTAAGAGGCGACTGATGTAAGGGCCATGGGAAGCTACTCTAGTAAACAAAAAGCTCGCAGAAATTGGATGTGCTGGTCTACTTGTAGACGCATAAGTGACACAATGTACAATCGCTCTTAAGCCTGGATCACATACAAATCACAAAGAGTGGTTAACATGTGATTAACGATATGGAGCGTTCAAAGAAGAAGAAGAAGAAGAAGAAGAAGAAGAAGAAAGGTAATGCGCGTTAACAATGATTGAATGCAGTAAAAGTAGAATTAATTAACATTTTATCTTTTTACCTTTACTATTCTTGTGGTGTCTGTACCTAAGTGATAGTGAGCTTGATTCAAACCAAGCGTACCTGGTTCAAACTCCGCGGCAGGCAGTTTGAAAGCAAATTCGTTTCGTTGGATTTACGAAAAGTAAAATAGACCTCACCGTTCAGAAAGCAATGGCAAACAACTGAACGTATAAGTAGTGCCTATAAAATCAACGATGAATTTACTGTGGTTGATAGCTACGTTCTGTAAAGGATATGCCACGATTTTTATTGAATACAATAATAGTAGAATCAATGGACTTTTAACTTTTAACCTTTACTATTCTTGTGAACATTTCCCACACACGTGGGGTTTGGACATACAACCGGTCATCTTTAGAATTCGCTGTAAAACAAAGAATCATCCCGACTTCTACGATCCCCTGGGCAATGTTGACGAACTTCGACCTGATCATAAACTCTTGGCTTATTCTCATTCAAGTGTTTGCATTGTACATACAGGAACAAATGAAAAAGCAATAAGTAATCCCAACTGATCACAAATGTTTCGTCCATGCATTCTCTTTACCTTTTGACAACAGACGCTATGGAGACATACTCGCACAAGTTCGGCAAATAAATATGGAAGCAGGCACACATCACACATCTCTGGAGTCCCTTTTAGTATGTTGAAAGTGCCAGCCTCATATAAATTTACTCAATAGACTTATGGGTCATATAACTCAAACAGTGGACACAGCGTCATGTTGACTGACACAGTAGGCTCAGCGTCATGTTCACTGACACAGTAGGCTCAGCGTCATGTTCACTGACACAGTAGGCTCAGCGTCATGTTCACTGACACAGTAGACTCAGCGTTAGATCCGATTTTCTTCGACAATCTTATAGAGTAAGGTACCCATTTTACCAAATGAGGAGGTTTTAAATCAGGACTGCACACAAAGACACCTTGTCAAAAGAATACAAATCAGACAATCAAGGCTCTTCGGGCATATAATGCGAAAAGAAGGTTTAGAACATTTGGTGATTACAGGTAAAATTCAGGGAAGGAGAAATCGAGGAAGACAGAGGGAGAAGATGTTGGATGGTATGACATCCTGGTTCGACAGAAGATCGAAGTCAGAACTGATTACATGCACCAAGCGGAGAGAGTTGTGGAGAGACATGATCGCCTACGCCGGCAGACATGGTAACTTGATTGATTGACCCATTTTACCCCGATAGACTGTTGTGAAGTGGTTATGTGTTTGCTTTGTGCTCTAAAGGTCGTGGGTCGAATCCAAGCAGCGTCGTTCTGTTCATAAGCTCCTTTGTTTCCTCGGTGATAATTTAGATTTCTATTTCGGAGCTACAGCGCTCGTGCTTTGTTCACTACTCTTTGCATGTGACAGGCCATTTCTGTGGAAAGCAACCTAGCCAAATGGGGAAACCTGGTGCAATAAAGTAAATCTTTCATGTTAAGAACACGATAGACTTCAGATTCGATTACCCAAAAGATTTGATCACTTTACATTTGATTACTGAGGCACGCACTAACCATGTAACTTTAGGCTCAGTATTCTCTAGCATTCTTTCAATATGTCTTGCCATCGTATTCTATTTACCTACATGCTGGTGTTATTTAATAGTGATTTCAACAAATTAGGAATACTCTTGTGTATATGTATATATATGTTACATAAGAACATGAATATGTATACAAAGTCAGATAAGCAGGCAGAGAGAAATAAAGAGGCAGGCAGGCAGGCAATCAGACACACAGACAGACAAGCGGCCTGAAGACAAGCAGCTGGAAGATAGGCAGCAGGATGACAGGCAGTCAGATAGAAGATGGATGGGTTTAAAGGGTTTAAAGCGTTTTTAAGCCGAAGGATTGACTTCATTGCACCGGATTTTACCCCATATTGCTAGGTCCCTCTCCTCCGCAGAAATGGCACGCCACCTGCCGAGAGTACTGCACAAAGCACGAACTCCGTAGCTCCGGCAACAATCCTAGGGTCTCTGGAAAAAACTGCACTCGTGAACAGAAGGCTGCGGCCCGGATTCGAACCTACGACCTTCGACTCGCAAGGCAAAGGGCTTAACCACTCAGCCACAGAGACAGAGATGGATGGATGGATGGGTAGACAAACAGAAAGACGGACAACACTGACGGGCGGACAGACAACGGACAGACACATAGACAGACTACAGACAGACATAGACAGACGCACACATACAGAGGGGACGGACAGAGACAGATCATCATCGATACAACCGTCTCTAGCCATTCATCCACCCATACTTCCAACAGTGTCATATATTTGACAGGCTTACCTTAGTTCTAACAACACTGTGGAGATTACCTTTGTTCACGGCTATGAAAACCGAATAAAAGATCAAAGGCAAGACATAAAAGAAGACCGACCTCAAAAGTCCCGAACATAACAGCAGTCATTTAAACGGGTATGAAGGTCAAATGGGTCACTGGACAGCGCGTGGAAAGTTAAGTGTAACCTAAAGTTAGGAAACATGTATGCTAACGGCAAGCAGAATAGATACCACTGCGGGACATGTTTTTTGTTTTTTTGCGTAGAGTTTTTAAAAGAAAATATTGGTTTCCAACCTCCAGAGATTAACGTGGATCTACTGTCGTGGACATATATGTATTCGCGGCACCGAGAGAGCGGTCATGCGTGTATCGAAAATATCGATTGTTGGGGGGTTTAGAATGGATAAGGGGGATATTTTTCGGTGTCTTGGCGACCTACTGTTGGATGAGGGCACTAAAACTGACGGTTAATCAATCCAGCGATTTAAGGCTTTTGGAATTACAGGTTTACAAGTACAGCTGGATAACTAAGGACGAAAGAGGAGTGTGACCACGAAACATCATTATGCATACCTTTCGAAATCTGTTGTGAATTGCTTGTTGTACAAGTAGAACTGCATGCCTGAGGGCGGAGAGAGAGCGTGTTCACAATGAACTATCAACATGCATATTCTTCGATATTGTTGTTGGCAGACTGAGCACCTATCGGTTTGCCCAAAGTGCTGTGACGTTAGTTTAGTAAACAATAACCATTCTGTATATATTTATAGTTACTGAATATTGGCCCGAGTGGTTACCGGGGCCCACATTGGGGTGCAAAGAATAGAACCACTGTTACCTGCCAAGCATGTCGTAAGAGGCGATTAAGTAGGTTGGTCTTGGGGCTAGCTATCCCGCCCCGTAAAATACACTAGATAGCTACAGAAACCACAACCTGGAAAATGTATTGCCACCGAGGAAGAAGATGGACCCTGCTAGGAGATCTGAAAATGTATTGCTCGCCCCCGAGGAAGAAGAGGACCCTGCTAGGAGATCTGGAAAATGTATTGCTCGCACCGAGGAAGAGAGGACCCTGCTAGGAGATCTGGAAAATGTATTGCTCGCCACCCGAGGAAGAGAGGGACCTGCTAGGAGATCTGGAAAATGTTTGCTCGCCACCGAGAAGAGAGGACCCTGCTAGGAGATCTGGAAAATGTGTTGCCCCACCGAGGAAGAAGAGGGACCCTGCTAGGAGATCTGGAAAATGTATTGCTCGCACCTCGAGGAAGAAGATGGACCCTGCTAGGAGATCGAAAATGTATTGCTCGCCACCGAGGAAGAAGATGGACCTGCTAGGAGATCTGGAAAGATGGCATTGATATGGGTTTGAAGGCCTTTGCGACTTATGTCCACTGGGGGCGAAGCGTGAAGAAGAAAATATATTTATATTGACTGGTCATTGGTTACTGAATATACATCATGGAACTTCGGGCAGACTCATAGGCGCTCAGTCTCATCCAACAGATTTTAAACGAATTCGTTCTGATGGTTCCTGTAGCTCACTGGTTACAGTCGTCACTCCACTCCCCATGCATCGATTTATGTTTATGCAACTCGTAATCATAAACTTCCAATAGTCACTGAATTAGATTCTTCTTCCTTCAGCGATCTCTGGCCATGAGCTTAGTTACTGTGGACACTTCAATAACAATTGTAGTTTCTTCATTCTAGAGGGCCGACAAACTAGCACCAATAGCACAACAAAGCGAACTAGGTTTACCCCGACACCTCACAGGGAAAGTCAAGCAAGATTTTTTTTAAACCCAATATTTTGGTCTAATCTAATATTTTAGAACCAATACTGACATACGGATGCGAATCATGGACAATGAACACACATACCTCTTGGGTCTTTCCTTACCTCTATTGTCCTGAGGGTTTCATTGGAAAGACTCTCTTGTGATACTGTTATGGGGTTTCCTCAGTGTGTGTCCTATCCATCGCCACCTTCTGCTCATATCTCTTGTCGTTGTCTATTCTATCCCAAAGTTCCCTGTTTGTAGTCCTGTCATACCATCGCAGATGAAGTATCCTGCCAGAGCATCTATTGATAAATGTCTGCAACTTTTTGGTGTTCCCTTAGTTGTTCTCCATATCTCCGTTCCATATAGAAGGACAACCTTCTATATTTGAGTTAAATATCATTATCTTAGTTTTATTCTGATCATTCTTGAACTCCATATGTTCTTCAGAATGGTAAATACTAATCTTGCCTTTTGTATTCTAACCCTAACATCTTCATCTCAGCCACCTGAACAATCTTACAACAACTGGTTCTGACTATTCATGGGGAAAAAACAAAGATCATGAGACTAAATGCTAATTCCAGAGATCCGATCATACTGAGAGGATCACCACTAAAGGAGGTGGACACATTTGCATATCTTGGGAAGTGTTATCAATATTCAAGGGGGCTCAGATATGAGCCATCACATTTGAAAAATACACTGTGCTGTATATTGAGCCATTACATGTTAATGAAATCATCACACATCAAATATATTTAGTTTGACAACGTAACTTTATATTGTAAAGCTCTCGAATTTGGTAAAGACATTTTAATTTGATAAGAATTTGATTTGAGGTCGAAATCCAATTTAATAAAACATCACAATTATTTAATTACATCCAAAATAGCATTGATAATACCAGCAGAATACCATACTATTCACCGGGTACAGATGTCACGCTAAGAAATGACCTAAATGGGACTTTAGTTTTCCAGGACTCTCACATTCTTTTCACCCTCGCACGGTTGTCGTTCGCTAGCATTTCAACGAGTCAGCCATCAGGAAGTAAATGGGTAAACCCAGGAAGTATATTCTCTCGAAGACTATTCAATACAAGCGAGTCAAGAGTCAATCTAGTCTGTCTAGAACTGTTACAGGATCATTTTATCAATCGGATCTTGGCCTTAAGAAAACTGTTTTCAGTGTTCATTCATTACGTAGGATCGTTTTCTTAGCGTTTCCTGGATAAAAGATGTTTCGTTTTCCGTGAAGTTTTTGCTTAAGAAACAAAGTTCATGTTAATGATGAACTGAGCTTACTCTCTCTTTGTCCTTGAACCCGGTTAGAATGTGCCTCAACCAACTCATGCCAAGTGTTCCTATCTCTTTCTAGCTCCTTCTATATTTTTTGTTTCTCTCTCTTTCTCTCTCTCGCTCTCTCTCTCTCTCTCTCTCTCGCTCTGCCTTTTAACCGAATGGGGCATAGGCCCTCAACTAACTCATGCCAAGTCTTCCTATCTCTAGCTATCTACTGCAGCTTCCTCCAGCTCTTCTTTATAATGTTGATCTCTACCTCCAAATCCCATCTCCATGTATTTCTCGACCTCACCTTCTTTCGCTGTCCCTGCGGGTTCCAGAAAAGGACCCTTCTTGTTATATTCCCTTTCAGTTTTTGCAAAGTGTGTCCTATCCATCGCCAGTCTTTTTTTATCTACATGTGCCGAGAAGCTCCGTGAGGAGTTTCAGTTTCTATCCTTTGCAGGTGTGTTGCCATCTGTAGTTCTTAATCTTTGATGTCGCAGGACATATGTGATATTATTTATTCATTGGGTTCTGGTCGTCCTCAGGCAATGTGTCCAGGTGTCGGTTATTATAGGCGCGAGCTGTAATACTGTCATGAATCTCGCCTTCAAATATATTCTCATTGTATTTCTTGGATTTCATCTTTTTCGCTTTCCCTGTGAGTATCAGGAAACGGCCTGCTTCTATATTCCCCTTGAATTTTCTTAAGATGTGTCTATCTAGCGTCTCTTCTTCCATCTTGGTTCACCACTGGGATATCTCTCCTCTCCATAAGCTCCTCATGTATGACCTTCAGTTTCAGTTAGGTATATCTTCATTGCACACCGGACATGTCCATAACTAGTGAGTTCAAAAGCATTGGGGAGGAGGGGGGAGGGGAAGTTATTTTTGTGATTTTGAGATTGAATAATCATTAAAAATTTGAATTCTGTATTTTAATTCATCTTATTCTCATCTTCTTACACGATCTCTTGTCTCTTTTGCAATATGTCCAACATCGTCCAGCGACTGACCGTACTAGTTCAATGTTGATCGATGAGCCTACTCATGTACCTGATGTGCTGTTTCTTTAATCTTTAATCCAGATCTTGCAATCTATCAGTTGACGTTGATTAGTTTAAATGAAAATCCTCTTTGAGGCCTCATTCTATGAGGGTGTTAAGAATGTCAGCTCTATCCATTGACTGGCCTCCTGATCTGTTGGCAGAGCCAGTCTCTCATTGTCAACGACACCCATGTGGTCAGGAACGAAGATAAGTTAATTCTGCAAATTGTTGACACGTGTAATCCTGCGTACCGAACCAACCTCCAACTTTAGGATTATACTCAACGAATCAATCAAAATGCAGACATGAGTATAGTGTTGTGACTTCAGCCAGAGTAGTGCATTTAGTCACTACCAGTACTACCATTATCATCCTACTTGTTATCATACTAAATGCACTACTGGCTTCCTTGACCATTCTGCCATATGAACTTGCCGAAAAAAACCCATGGACTTTTCGTTGGAACTACCGATCTATCGGTGTAAATCCCGCCACCTTCATGTCAGTTTTCGTTAATAATGTCATTGACCTATATCTGTAGAAGGACATAGGCATCCTTCCATACTGGCATCCTTCCATACTGAGATCAAGAACAGTATAAAAACTGAACAATCATACTGACAGCATAGAAGACAATTGCACACCAAAAGTTGCAGACTATTAGTCAGAACGAGACCAAGAATAACAACGTAATAGTGCGACGTGAGTTTGACAACAAGATTCCTAGACGATAGATAGAGAAGTGGAAGGTACCGATATGACTAGCCGGTGTGGACGGACCTAAGGAAGGATAGACGACCTTAGATAGTATAAATAGATATTCTATAATGTATGTGAAGATGGATGTTACAATCGGATGGGATGGCCTACTTGTGGCGCATAACTGCTACAATGTACATATGCTCTTAGGCTCAGATCACATACAAATTACACCGAGTGGTTAACAAGTGGTCGCTGTAGCGTTCGAAGAAAAAGGAATGAAACTGTACTGAAATGCAAGGTCATGAGACGAGAAAGAATTATTTCTGGAAATTTCCACTTGAGCTAGTCTGCGTTATGCTACAGATGTTGTGGTCTAAATTACGAGTGAGAAATAACTATGGAGTCTGGGTAACCAACTTTTATACAATCATGCACACATACACACACACACACACACAGACACACGCACGTGCGCACAAAGGGACATAGACGTCAGTAAAGAATAAATTGCATAAAGAATTAAATTATCTTGGAAGCGTGTTGACAGAATATAGACAGCTGTTGAAATAATATGCTTAGATCAATACAACCTGGCGATCTAGTTGAATAAGTTGCTTAGATAGCAGCCATCCAGTGCTGGATACGAAACTGGATTCTTCTTCTGCGTTCTCACTAGATTGGGATTTCGGATTCTCTAATAAAGGCAGCCCTCTGCTTCAAATTGTCATCCAGCCATACAATTGTCTTGGACGATAGTGTAAGTGGTGCCTATCTTAATTTAGTGACAGGTGATGTCTCTTTCTGTTGTGAATCAACAGAAGCCGAAGTATGGCAGTCGTGTCCCTTCTGGACAGTTGGTAATATCCATCATCCTTGTTGTGTTTTGGTGTTTTTCTCCCAGTTTGTTTTGCAGTGCCCACTGACGACATTTTTATTTTTATTGCTGACCAAGTTGTCATTTTGGGACATTCCTGCTCATTCTTTAGGCAGTCTGTCAGCATCTTAAATTCCCTGAGTTTGCAGTATTCGATTTATCTTGGTAAGTGGATTCTGAAGCAACATTAAACCATTTGGGTCTGATCTGGACCGAGCAGTTCTGTTCAAGAGAGCATTTTTTAAAGATCCTAGGATTGCTGTTTGAGTCGCTCGTGTGATGCTGGGACTGCAAGGGAGCAAAGAATAGTAACACTGCGACCTACAAGGCATGTCGTATGAGGCGACATAGGTAGGACCTAGAAAGCTCCTGGTAAATAAAAAGCGTTGTAGAAATCGGATGTGCTGGCCTACCTGTAGGCGTATAACTGGCTACAAATACAATCTCTCTTATGCTCAGATTACATACGAATTACAAAAAAGTTGTTTAACAACTGATCGATATGGATCATTCGAAGAAGAAGTAGAACCAACATTATACTGTTTGAATCTGATGCCAACCGCGCTGTTCTGTTCACGGGAGCATTTTTCAGGAGATTCCAGGGATTGTTGCATGATCTACGGAGTTCGTGTTTTGTGAAATGTTCTCGGCAGGTGGCTAACCATTTCTTATGAGAGGGACCGGGTCATATGGGTTAAAACCAGGTTCAATGTAGTCAATCCTTCGGCTTTAGACCCCAATCCACCTCCTTTCTTGACACCATAGATGTTCACTCTCTCTTAGCAGTACAGATGTTTACTTTAAGGGGGCAGTGTTATCAAAGAATACCCAAAAAATATGATTCTTAAATTTCACGACGTATTTGGCATCTAATTATAGGTTAACGAATTGTGGACACATTTCTTTTTACATTCTTAGAATTGGTTAAATATTTTTCAAGTTATCATGACTCAAGAGTTATAAAATCTTCTTCATGGAGGATTTTGGATTTTGTTCGAAAATTAACAATTGATGATCATTTTACATCATAATTTGTCAAAATATTAACATGTAACTTTGCATGCCTGTTTCCTTAGAATTGTCTCTTCTTCTTCTTCTCTTCTTTGCGGTCGTCTTTACGACCAATTTTAATCACTCTTTGTGATATGTTTGATCTTTGCCAGAACGTGTATACGTTGCACATTGGTTTGGTAGGCCCTAAACGCATAGACTTCTACACGCTTAGGACACATGCGTCCGATTTCAATAACCTCTTAGTCGCCTCTTCGACATGCATGGCAGGTAACAGTGGTTCTATTCTTTACACCGCAAATTTGGGCCCCAGTAACCACTCAGGCGATTAGAATTGTCTAGATCGTATACTATGGGCATTCCAATATCTTAATTACATTCATTTTATGGCTCTTTATTTCACACTAGACAATTTTGAAACCATAAAATGATAATTTTCAAGTGAACAAAAACTAAAATAAACTAAAGATATACTATTTTCCATAGTACTTGCGAAAATTACACAATCTGTGTGTATGCTATTTAATTTTGAATGAATTTGACTTTATCAATTCACAAAAACTTTGTACAAAGTGAGACCAGTATTTTGCACATGTCTAAAATAATTTTTCATGTCAAAATTCTCATTTACGCCTTGTATAAATTGAACACTAGTGACAATTGCTTTTACATAGCTTAATGATCTGTTAATACATCTGAAAATATGGGATCCATATCTTTACAATTGAAATTGTGATGATTATTTTACTAACGGCACCTAATCTCTGCTAGTACTGCCCCCTTAATAGATGCTTAATTATTTTTTTCTTTCAGGATCTTTACTTGCCTTTACTTAATATGTTGTTGAAGAATATTTTTATAAATACTTTGTTCTTCTCAGGAAAACATCTGGGTGTCTCTGTGGCTAAGAGGTTAAGCCCTTATTTTGCGATCAGAAGGTCGGGGGTTCGAGTCCGGACGACGCCGTTCTGTTCACGAGTGTATTTTTCCAGTGACCCTAGGATTGTTACGAGTTCGTGCTTGTGCATATTCTCGGCAGATTGCACGCCAGTTGTATTGTGTGTGCTTGTTCTAATTCACTTTGTAAGCTGTTATTCATTTTCTTGAAGGCTGATTCTGCATTAACGCTCGTCTGTATGGCTAGGCAATGTACCGTGAAAAATAAACGTTCGTGTTGGAAGCCTGTGTTTGGTGAATCATGTCGTCGCTCCATTATTTACGTGGTCTTCCTCTTGCTCTGTACTCGTTATACATTTTCTGTGTAACTGATTGTTAGTTTGTGTTGTGATATCAACTTGAGAACGTCAATCTCTGTAATCATGAAATTAGGACCGCTTCTTCTTCTTCTTCTTCGTAAACCATTCGCCCCTAATGAGGCATAGGTCCTCAACCAAGGCCATGCAAACCCTCATATCCCTTGTTATGGTTGTTTTGAAGCTGTCTGATTTTACAGGGTGTGGTAAGGACAGCTTATTGATGAAGACATCTTGAACTCTACGTGAAAAAGAGAAAGAAATAAAGAGTGAGAAAGAAAGATAGAGTGATGATGAAGGAGTGAGAGAGAAAGAAATAGAGAGAGATAAAGAGAGAGGGAGAGGGAAGAAGAGGAAGTGAGAGATAAAGAGAGAGAAAGATAAAGAGAAAGAGAAGGAAATAGATATGAAATGTTGTATGAAGAGCTATTTGAAGAGGAATCTGGAAAAAGAGATAGAGAAAGAGAGTGCGAAGAGCGAGAGGAAGAAAAAGGAAGAGGGAGAAAGAGATAGAGTAAGAGAAATAGAGAGAGAGAAAGAAAGAAAAAGAGATATGCAGAAAGAGATAGAGAGAAAGAGCGAGAGGAAGAAAGAAGGAGAGGGAGAAAGACGGAAAGTGAAAAGAGGACAGTGAGAAGGAGGAAGGCAGAGAGTCAGAAAGAGGAGAGAAAAATATAGCGAAAGACAGAAAGAAAGAAAACAAGATAGAAATAAGAAATAGAGGAGGAAAAATAGAAAAGAGAGAAATAGAGAGAGAAATAGAGAGAGAAAACAGAAAGAAGAAAAATAGAAGAATAGAAAGAAGAGAGAAAAAAGAGTGAGAAAAAGAGAATTGAGACAGAAATAGAGAAAGTAAGATCAGATTGTGATTTTGTAAAACTAGCTTATTTTGTGGTTTTTTTTTGTATTTCGCTGTTTCGGATTATAGGTTTCCTGTAGTCTATCAACGTTATGAAATAATATATCCTGGTTGAAGCTAACCAGTTTATCCGTGTAGCTAATGAAAGTCTCTGGAAACATCATCTATCGACCAGTATGTGTGCAAACTAAGCAATGGAACTAAAATTGCATCTCCCCACTTCATGTAGCGACAACCTGATAAAAAAAGAAATAGTGAGTTGAAGCGATGATCGATTTTAATCAATCACCCGAGATGATCACTGGAACACTTGTCGGTGACGGAGGTCAAGGACAATGGAAGTACATGAAACTTGATGAATGAAACAAAATGGTGGTTAGACGGTATAATGTTATAGGTTTTCTCAAATATAACGGAAGACTGGAGTCAAACTATGCAACAATGGCGAAACACGTACCAACAAAAGTCTGTAGTTTTACAAATATAGATCTAGAGTGCAGCAAAACTATGTAGAATGGCGAGACACGTAATAACAAAGTAATTCTTCTTCTTCTTTGCGTTCGTTCTTTCGACCAATTTTAATCACTCTTTGTGATATGTTTGATCTTTGCCAAGAAAATGTATACGTTACACATTGGTTTGGTAGGCCTCAACGCATAGACTTACACGATTAGGACATGCATCCGATTTCAGCCAAACCTCCTAGTCGCCTCTTACGACATGCATGGCAGGTAACAGTTTTCTCTCTCTCTCTCTCGCGATCGCCTAGACTGTGAATCAACTTTTATCATGAATTTTACCGTGTTTTAAGGGACTCCGTTCCTCCATACAGCTTCTCCGAACTCTGTGTTATGTGGCCAGGTTTCTTTTCTTATATCTGCTATCAGTTGACAATCTTGCAGAACGTGTTCTGCCGTCATATCCGCCTTTTTGCAGGGGCACAGGATAGTTGTGCCAATTTTATATTTGTGAAACATGTCGGAGTTTGTTGTGGCCGGTACGGAGGCGAAGTATGGCAACTTGTTCCTACGAGACGAGACCATAGTATCCGTCGCTGTTGTTAGCCTGAGGATGGTCTTTTGTCCATTTGTCTCTGTAGTGCCAGCCGATGGTTGTTCTGGCTTCTCTAACTAATCTCGAATCAGTCTGAGGTAGTCGCCTGCCTTCTTTAGCTAACTTGTTGGCATCTTCATTTCCGTTTATATTGCAGTGTGATGGGATCCACTGAATGACGGTGCGTTTGAGTGTGTGCACTAATACGTCGAGCGTCGCTTTGAGCTCGTTTAGCTCTGTTTTGCCTGCGCTTTTGAGTGCCGTGATGATCGATAGAGCATCGGTGAATATCACGACTTTGTTGCGAGAGATGCCTCTTCTCTCTAGGATCATTTCGGTCGCTGTTCTTATTGCCTCTGCCCGGTAGTTATTTGAGTATTTTCCTGTGGCAATCGCTTTTGTGACCGTCACTTTCTTTGAGAGTTTAAGCTCTATTCCTCCTCCACCATCGCTGATTGCGTTCTTTGCCGATCCGTCAGTATAGACGTGTAACCACTTATTTTCGGGGTACTCTGTCTCTATGTATTTTTCTGTACGCTCTTCTTTCGAAGTTTTCTTGCTGGCCCTTTTTTATATGCCTAGGTTATTCCCTTAGTTCCGGCATTTTGGTTTTCCACGGCAGGCACTTATCGGTTGCCGGGATTGCTTTGGCTTGCAGTTTGCTAGGACCGGATGGTCTGCGATCAATGCTTTCGCGTTTTTTGCGAAGCTTGTTCTCTGTATTTTACTCTTTCCGAATCCGTTCATTCTTTCGTACATAGGGTGGAATTGAAGCCCTTCAAGTTTTCCGCCAGCACCAAGACTTTCTGTCCCTTCGATCTGCCATTGGTTGGATGCCTGTGATTGTGGTTCTATTCTTTACACCCCAATTTGGGCCGCTAACCACTCGGGCAGACAAACTACTGTAATTTTACAAAATACAAACAATGACCATACACATCAACGTTTCGACCAAAGGCCTATATCAAGCAAACGATACAGCAAGGAGTGATGAATTTCACAGAACATTACATATAGACTTTGACAAATATATTACAACGGTTAAAAAATGAATGAAAATATGTGATTAATAACGAAATAAATGCAGAAATACTTGAAAGTGGGACAACAACTTTTTCTATGTCTGCATTGCATTTATATTTCTGCATTTATGTGTCTGAGACGTAGTAGAGTTCAAATATAATATTAATCTTCAATTGAGTGTTTTGAATCTGAAATTATTAGTCTTCAATGCAAGTTTACTAACGACTGTTACTCACTCTCTCTCTCTCTCTCTCTATTTAAGTTGTGACGCCCTGGCACTCAGATCACAAAGAAATCTCACGATTCTTCTATATTCTTGGCCGTCTTCCATATTGTGTTCCAGATATGATTCATTACTTTCAGTTCTCTATCTAAGGTTCTACTCCATGTCGTTTGTGGTCTTCCACATTTTTGGTTACCCTCTTGTAAACAGATTGTGTTCTTGTAAATGCTCGTCTGTATGGCTAGGCAATGTGTACCGTAAGAATAATGTTCGTGGTTCAATCCTGTGTTTGGTAATTTGTTTTTTTCCCGGAAAACCCCAATATGATCACTGTCCATTTATTGTCAGTAGACACAGACAGACACAGAGACACATACAGTTAGAGATAGAGCGATAAAGAAAAGAAGAGAGAGAAAAAAGAGAGAATAATATATAACAAAACGTGTAACATAGTATTGGTAACAAATAATAAAAAAAGTGACTTTTTAAGACAGAAAAATACGCTCACGTCAAGCCACAAGAAAATCTGACAAAGAGCGTAAAATATAATAGCAGCCACAGAGATTTGGATGGACAAATACCCATTGATTTGTTGAAGCGTGGCAAGGCAAGTTAAAAAAGCCCCCACATACATGTCTGTAAAGTCTGGCGTGCCCGTGGTCCGACATGAAGTTTTAGTTTTAAAAAGATAATATTTCTTGAATTCACGAATGTTACAACAGATAATGGTTTAAAACAGTCAACTCTTTGATCTGTCGGTTTGTCATGATTATGGACAAGGGTCTAAGGCAAAAGGTTGACTTCATTGCATCGGGTTTATCATATGGCTGCCCGCCTGCTGCGTGTTCGTAACGCGTTCGACAGGTGACAAGCCCTGTGAGTGTGGGTTCAATTCTGCAGGGCTGGCAGAAAAAACAGGTTCTCAGCTTTACAGTGTTCGTGGCCCGAACCGAAGGGTTACGATGTCCATGAACCGCCAAAGCTGAAAGCTCAAGTGGCCTTCTGGATCAGGAAACAAAAATCCCATATGGCTCGGTCCTCTCCACAGAAATGACACGCTACTACCGAGGGTATTTCACAAGTCGAACTCCGGCTCCGCAACAATCTTTGGGTCTCGGGAAAAACGGATTAGTCAACAGAACGGCGAGGTCAGATTCTCTCTCTCTCTCTTTTTCCCGTTTTGATCCGGGCTTAGACTGATGTTCCATTTTTTCTCATAAATTCCTCTGTTGTTTTCCCAGAGACACCGTCCTCTAATCTTTTCATTAAACTCGGCATTTTCCACCAGGTTTCGTTTCTCAGGTCTGTCTGCGGTGCTCTGCCGTCATGTCCGCCTTTCGCAGTGGCACAGGGTCGGATTCAAAACAACGACATCAAGCAACCAAAAATTAATAAAAAAACATCAAAACTAGGAATACAATCACTGCACAAAAAACACCCCAAAAAACCAATCACTGAATAATGCAATCACTGAATTATACAATCCCCTAACAACAACAAATTCAATCATTGGGGAATACAAGCGCTAAGTGGACGACTATTTTGAAAATAAATAAAGTTCTCTTATCCGCATAAAAATGGGTTACTCATGCTGGTTTTCACTGTCTTGATTAGTTTTTCTGTTTGAAGCTTGATCTTCTTGCTTGGTGTTCTGTTGGAGTCAGTAAGTAAGCGAACATAATGTTTTTGAATAGTGTGAGCGACAAATTTGATGGAGAGAGAATAAAGGAGGAAAAAGCGGGGCAAGAGAAGATGGAAAAATCAGATTGAAAGGACTGAACATGTGGGAAACACATTGTCAAAAGCACTAAATTTGCATGGTACATTTGTTAAAAGGAAAAACGATGAGGAATGATTTCATGGGCGAGGGCGCTCTGGTGGTCTCTTTCTCGAAGTGGTGACTGTGATTAACTGTTGGAGGGGCACTAAGATTAACTGTTGGGAAGGACATGATTAACTTTGGAAAGGCACTATGATTAACTTTTGATGGGCAATATAATTAACTGTGGGAAGGGCACCAGGATTAATTGTGGGAAGGGCCCCATGATTTGTGGGAAGGCCCATGATTAATTATGGGAAGGGCACCATGATTAATTGTGGGAAGGGCACCATGATTAATTGTGGAAAGGGCACCATGAATGCTGAAAAGGTACCTGATTAATTGTGGTAAGGGCACCATGATTAATTGTGGAAAGGGGACCATGATTAATGCTGAAAGTTTCCATGATTAATTGTGGGAAAGGCGCCATGATTATTGTGGGAAGGGCCCCATGATTAATTGTGGAAGGCACCATGATTAATTTGGAAAGGGACCATGTTAATTGTGGGAAGGCCCATGATTAACTGTTGGAAGGGCCCCATGATTAATGGGAAGGCACCATGATTAATTGTGGGAAAGGCACCATGATTAGTGGGGAAAGGCACCGATTAATTTTGGAAAGGCACCAAAGATTGTGTAAAGGGCACCATGATTAACTGTGGGAAGGGCACCATGATTAATTGTGGGGAAGGGGACCATGATTAACTGTCGGAAGGGCACATGATTAATTTGTGGAAGGGCACCATGATTAACTGTCGGAAGGGCACCATGATTATTGTGGGGAAGGCACCATGATTAACTGTCGGAAGGGCACGTCTTCAAGGAAAAATTAGCCAAAGACGCCATATTAAAAACCATAACTATGTTATGGTTCAAGCGGCGAACAGAACAAAAATGTCAACAGCCTCAGACGTATTATTGCACCTATCTGGTGTGTGCAGAATCACTGTAGAGTCCAACACAATAGCCTACACTCTGGGAGGGCATATATGATCGGGGTTCAACATGTGGGCGCTGTGTGCCTCTTTTCACAGCTTATGTATGTTATGTTAGGGCGATCGACGCATGGCCCCTTGGGCTTTCCCATTCGTCTCTGTCCTCCGTTGCAGCAGCCATCCCAAAGTCCATTTGCCCCACAATCCCCATGAAAAGTTGATTACTCATTTTCTCTCTCTACCACAAGACGACACTGTCTCTTTGGCCAAACTAACGCCTAATGCTCGAACTCGTTCCAGTGTTTGAGCCCCCTTTATGTCACACAATTGAGCGTACCGCATTGATGATATCGGCTCTGTCCATGCTTCTGCCCCTTGAGTCAGGGCACTGTTTGCAAGAGAGTCGCACGCTCGTTACCCGCACTCCAGCATGTCCAGGCGTGACAGCCAGTCTTTTTCTTGAGATGTGATCTCGAATGTTGTTCACCCTTTCCCACCCATACTCCAGATGCAATCGGTTAAAACATACTCATCGGGGTCTGATATGATGATCGTATGGGTAACCTGTTGCTCAGCCACCCATGACAGAGCCCTGGAGGGAGCGGTGATCTCCATAGTCATGCTCGATGTCGTTGTCTCGAACGCCCCGCAGTCCTCATGAAGTGTGCGACCGTTTCGTTGTGCTGAGAAGCCACGAGGGATCTGGTGCCACGTTTGGGACGGAGCCATCGGTGTAGATAATGATATCACCTGGGTGGGAGTGCTGATCCACGGAGTGCAAAATTTCTGCATTGACGACGCCGGGCCATTCTCTACAGGCGTCCAGTGTCTGAAAACCCCTTTGGTAACATCATATCCCCCTTATAGGCATCCATTCGTCACCGTGCCTCAGCTCATCTAAGTCCAAAACCTGTTTAAAAATATCCTCTGCCTCGCCACCCAGGATCGACCTCTCTTCAATCGCCTTCCCCTTTTCTTTTAGGGATTTGTGCAGAGGATGATTTGTGTCCGCAGAAACTCTCGATACGCTTTTACCTGTGCGACTTTGTGTCTCGTGGCCATCGTTGGCAACCCAAGGACATAGCGCATTGCCTCACAAGAAGTGTCGGTGTCACCGAGTATAAGCCTCATCGCTTCATTTGGATCCTTTCTAACTTATCCAGCGATGTTCTGCTTCTTTGAAGACCAACCAACCCACCACGCTCAGCACTAGTCCTTGATAAAGAAAGAGTAGTAGGCGTTGCTCAATATCCGCCCCGCCATAACTTTGAGAGCGGTTAGCCCTTTTCTTGCCTTTATGATTACGTTCTCAACATGGCTCTTAAATGACAGGCTTCTGCCCACTGTTTTTCCCAAGATACTTTAGTGTTTCGGTTCTGTCAATGTCTTTGTTACATGCGAAAACGGGGAGGTGTCTTTACTATGTGAGTGTTAAGAGAACCATGTTAGAGAGGCCTTTGCTGGTTCCATTCGTTTGAATTCATTGCACCAGTCCCCAATCCTATTCAGCTCACCTGTAATGGATGCGATCTCATTCTGTCCTTGCCATGCGATACACCAGAATATCATCGGGGTACGACTTTTTTTCTGCCAACTCCGCCCCTTTGTGTGCTGGTTACCCCGACGGTGTATACATTGAAAAAGGACGGGCGAGTGGTGATCCGGGGGAAGGCTCATTGGCCCTGTTGTGGTTTGATGCCCAGACCGCAACGCATTGAAAACGTGCGCTCAAAAGTGCGCAGAATCCACTGACCAAGCGTGTTTCACCTGCATATCCATCAAAACTGCATAAGAAAGGGTGAGAGACATTGTTATATGCGTCCTGCATCAATGGCGGCTGCTGCTTCCATCCCATCTAAAACCCCCTCATACGCATCATATGCAAAGACCGCTGCATTGCACCAGGTGCCCTTTTCCCTGGGCGATAGCGCCGAGTGGAGGAAAAGACCATTTGTCTCCATTATATTTGAAACTCTACGAGCTATGAATTTTTCAAGCAGTTTGCCGACAGTGTTTTGCAAGGTAATAATTCTATATCCATTTGTGCCTGTGAGATCTTTTCCAGGCTTAGGCAAGTGTCTCAGATAGCTGTGCAGCCAATCATCAGGAATAGTGCCAGTATGGATACTTTTATTGAAAATCTTGCATAATTCAGCAGATCTTTGTCCTCCAGACATTTTATGTGACTGTACCGAACACCATCAGGACCAGGCGCTGTATCTGGACATGTCTTTAGTATTGATTTGATATTATCGACAGAAATGTATTCTATATTGTCGTCCATGACACATTCCATCTCATGCAATGGTATACGATCTGCTGCACCCTTTTTACGTTCCTCTCTGTCTTTCTTTCTGTCTGGAGAATAAGTTATGAAAGAACTTCCACCCTCTCCTCATCTGTCCTCAAAATTACCCCACTGTCCAGATTCAGATTAGGCATTGAAAAAGGTCTCTCGCCGCCATTCATGCTGCGGTGCAATCTCAAATTTGCAGTGATTGCTCTTTTCCCGATTTCAACGCAGAATTTCTCCCATATAGTGTGCGGCTTTTGCAATCTGCGAAATGTATAGCCAGACTGTTCTTTCTTTCTGTCAGGCACTTCCCGTTCCCTCGGAAAATTTTGATTTTCTCACTTTTCACGCTTTGTCGCCATCCTTTTTCCGCCCATGCCTGTGAAACTTCAGTTATCCACCATGGTGGTTGCTGGAAAAAGTTCTTGTTTAATTGGTGAACAATGTCCCTTTTGACTGACTGATGACATTAGGTTGGTGTCTGTCATAGTGGAAAACCGAAGCACGATTTTGAGTTCTCATCTTAGCTGATTTTTTTACCAGTATTGCACAAGGTAGATGATCACTGCCATGGTGTCCAAGAACATCCCAGCGGCACAAAGCATTTCAACTCTGGGGGCACCAGAGCGAGATCAAGTACACTATCTGTGTCCCCCTGTCGGTCAGGTAGACGTTTGGCCTGCATCATTCAGACGAAATAAGTCCCTCTCAGTTAATACCTCTTCCCGTGCCTCACCCTGCTCATTACAATACTATTGCCCCAGCTTTCCCCCGGCGTTGAAATCACCGCACATAATGACACTTGATGGAGCCTGAAGACAGATTGCTTGTAATATCTTCCACCTGTCTTTTTCCATTTTGTGATTCAGGGATAAATATTAACAAGTGTGAACTTTTTGGTGCGGGAATTTTCTGCCTGGACCTGCACGTCGTCAGAGTCCCAGCAGGGGCGTGTCCATCTCCGGGCCTGGAGATCTTTCCTGACCAGGACTGTTTGACCCAAATGAGTGTCATTGCGAAAGCGTTGAAACCCGCGAATTTCAATCTATCCGTCTGGTGTAGACGAGTCTCTTGGAGGCAATTAATGTGCTTCATAAATAAGTTTCTCCCAAAACTGGACCTCGTTGACGACCTCCTGCAGTTCCCGTATAGGATACGGATTGTTTTAACCAAGTCTCTCATTTTGGCCTACTTTTCTGACACCAGAACTCTCTTTATCTTTCGTCTCAAGTTGTCCTCTTTTCTGTTTTCTTTGGTGTTCTCGCATGGTTCTCACAGATGCACGTACTCCAACTCCGGCGAGGATCGATTAGTTTTGTTTGGGTTTCTCATGGTTAGTTGATGATATGATGAGGGAAAAACGGTCGACCCAGTGGTGCCCCCACGCTGGGGAAAAGGGGCAGGCATGCTGCCCATCAGCCAGAAAGTCGCCCATTGAAAGCCTGGCTGCCTCCGTTAACGCTGTGCCTCTCCAAGCCATGCAGCTCTTTGGTACGGAAGATACACCTGAGCTGGGGTTTTGTGTAGTCACTCACAACTATTTTAGCCGCCCTGCTGTGTCCACGTTTACATTTTCACAATAAACAGATTTCAACAGGGAAAAACCTGTCCTCTATTGTGTCCGTCTCAGACATCCCTGACAACACTCTTGCTACAAAGTGTGCTGATATGTTTCATCTGCACAGACACACTACGCCATGGACAGGTCCAGTCCGTGTCCTTGACCTTCCTGCCGACCGGAACGTTAACGCGTGATGCGTTTCTTTTTTTGCGAAGTCGCTTGGGTTAAAAGCAAATTAATATTGCTATCGGTAACTGTTCGCTGGAACCACGATCTTATTTTCTATTTACTATCACACAAATGATGAATTTAATAACACTTTTAAAATCATTTAATTCCTTCACTATATATTAACGCGACGACAACGATATATATAAATACTCCCTTTTGAATTTTCACAATCAGATTAATTTGGAAACTTTCAAAAAAACGATACCTCCGTCACACTGGGCACGGAACTCCGAATCCACAGCTACCGTGGTTAAATGAATAACCTTTCTCATGTTCCAACTGTCGCTGGTTCAATCCGACCACGTAATTCTGTTCACGACTGCAATTTTTTTAAAGAACTCCACCACGGTTGCTATCTGGGCTACAAAGTTCGTGCTTTTCAATACTCTGAGGGGTTACCATGTCTGCAAAGAGGACTAGCCAAATGGGTCAAACCCGGTGCACTGAAGTCAATACTTCGTCTTTGAACCTTTATATACTTTTTTTTCCCGATGCTTTCTAAACCGTTCTTTTCTTCATACTTCCATCAGCAAGTGTAGATATTCATTCTGTTGTAACTAGTTTTCTTCTATAGTTTGATGTCAACGTCCAGGTTTGGCACTGATAGCATGATGAGGAAGGGGGGTTAAAAAAAACATTGTGACAACGATAAAATAAGGGTAGGCAGAGAGAGGTAGTCGAGAGATAAAATCTTGGATACCCTGACTTCATAGGCATGGAGCGCGTCAATATATGAGAGGATAACAAACATCAGGGACAGAGATTTGTGGAGAACCAGATAGTCATGCCGGCATGTCACCTGATGATGATTTATGATGAGCATAACGTCTAGTCTACTGCTAGTCTAGTGTTGATTGCTATCGTATCGAAATTTTTATCTCGAAATTCTGAAAACAAGAAGAAGAAGAAAAATAGAAAGAATCTCAAATATTACCCAACATAAAGATGACCATAAATATAACAATCAATAAACAAAGGACATACAAGAATAAAACAGAAAATGGGAAAAAAATACAACGTCAACATAAAGATGGCGACAAAATCACTGTCAATGAACAAAGGATATAAAAAGACGAAGAAGAGGAATAAGATGAAGAAATACCTTCAAAACATAAAGGTGGCGACAAAATATTATTGCCAATAAACAAAGGATATGAGAGAGAAGGAAATAGCAAACTTAAACAATACAAAGATACACAATATCACTATCAATAAACAAAGGATATAGAAGAAGAATGTCTGGTCGACCACTAGTGACAACTGTTATAAGAAAGAGAAGATGGAGATATGATGGACACCACCCTTAGGAGAAATGATCAACGAATATCAAAGCAGGCATTGAATGGGATGCAAAGAATATCAAGCAGGCATTGAAGTGGGATGCAAAAATAAAAAAGAGGGATTGAAGTGGGATGCAAAGAATATCAAAGCAGCATTGAATGGGATGCAGAATATCAAAGCAGGCATTGAAGTGGGATGCAAAGAATATCAAAGCAGGCATTGAAGTGGGATGCAAAGAATATCAAACCAGGCATTGAAGTGGGATGCAAAGAATATCAAAGCAGGCATTGAAGTGGGATGCAAAGAATATCAAAGCAGGCATTGTGGTGGGATGCAACAATACCCAAAGCGGCATTGAAGTGGGATGCAAAGAATACCCAAAGCAAAATTGAAGTGGGATGCAAAGAATATCAAAGCGGGCATTGAAGTGGGATGCAAGGGTTCAGAAATAGAGAACGCCCCAAGGAGACCCTGAAACGAACTTTTCGGGAGAGAGAAAAGAAATGTTGGATGCGCTTCAATCCATGGAAGAGATTGAGCAGTTGCCCGGATATGGGTATGGAGAGATTGCTTGCGGCCTTATGTAACGTATAACGGTACGAGAGGAATTATTTTTAAATTTTTATATAAGAAGAAGAAGAAGAAGAAGAAAAAAGAAGAAAAAATAGAAAAATTAACCAAAATAACGAAGACGACAAGATATAACTGTCAATAAACAAAGGACATAAAAGTAGAAGAAGAAGAAGAAGAAAAAAAATAAAAATAAAAGTAAAAAGAAGATGAACAAGAATCAGAACAAGGAGGACAAGAAGTAAATACCTAACTTAACCAATATAAATTTGACGACAAAATATCACTGTCAATAAACAATGGAATAGGTCACATAAAAATAGAACTCTGCAACAAAGTCTAGTTTATATCAAAGAGAAAAACATTTCGACGGTGTCGGACAGATAACAACTATCAATGAAATAATATGACATGACATGCAACACATTTCCAGACTAAAGTACAAGCAACGATCTTTCTTTCTTTTCTTGTCTCCAATCCTCTTTTGCCTCACATCGTCAGGATAAGAGGAGATTTATAGAACAGGCTTTGTGTGCGCTTCATATATAGTGTCTTTCGTTGCCTCTGTTATCTCTGAGTTCCATCTTTTGAGTGGTCGGCATTTTGCTTTGTATCAACTGTATCGGAGCAACATCGCTCTTTGAGGTGCACTGTCTGTTGATAATCTGCTTATGTGGCTGAACTATTTAATTTGTGTTCCTGATAAAGTTTAATACTGCTGTTGTACCCACTTTATTCCTGATGTCTTCTTTTTCTCAGGTCTTTTTTGTTACCCCAGATCCTGCATGAACACTTCTGCTCTGTCGTGACTAGTTTTCTTCTGTGTTTGATGGTGAAAGTAGTATCGTAGAAAGCGATTCCCAAACAGAGGTCTGCAGACCCCGGCTGCCCGAGATACTGAACATGTGTCATCAAATGCTTGAAGAAATATTATGATCTTTAACATTTCAAACAAACAAAATAATGTTTTACATTTATTGTCCGATCCAAAGCACTTGAGCTTTTCAGCTCTTGGGCTCCAGTGCCATGGACATCGTAACCTTCGGTTCAGTGTCACAAACACCTAAATCTGGGGAATCTGTGGCTTTTTCTGCCATCCCGCAGAATTGAACCCGCACACACAGAGGGATAGTCACCCGTAGTTCAACACGCTACGAACACGCTGGGCAGACGGGCTTACATATGTAAAACAAGTGCTAAACTACTTTTTCTTTTGTCGTCACACTGCTACCGGGTTGTTGCCCAGTGTCGTGGTTTTCTGTTTTTGTCTTGCGCTGTTCTGGTGGCTGTGTGATTGTTATCTTTGCTCTTTCACAGGATTCTGCTACGCCATCTAACCATCTTTACTGTGGTCTTCCTCTTGCCTTCTTTCCCGATGTTCTGTTGTAGAAGACTCTGTATGCTGTGAGTGCTAAACTAGTTTCACAAAATCGAAGGATCCGAACCAGACCGGAGTCTAAATATTTGACAGGATAAATAAAAGATCATTTGAGTTTCCACAGTCTGAGAACCTTGTTTACTATTGTAACACAAAGATAATTCATTCCTGTCCATTGTCATATATAGAAACTTTTGGAGATCCCATGGCAGCAAAATGTATTTAAAAGTGGGTCTCGTAATAAAAGTTTGGGAACCACTTTTCTACATCATCCACGAAAAAGGACATTAAAAAAACTGTCATTACTTCTTGTAATACCGATTTTAAGACTTGTAGGGCAGAGGGACATCTGCCTGTTGTCTTTAATTTTTACATGGCTAGTGAAGTCATCGCGAAACTATTCAGGTTAGGATTTTTCTTTATGCGTCCGACAGAAAAAACTTCTGACATTACCGTGGTATAACCAAGTCTCCCGCATGGGAGTGCGCTCTGATCCATTGCCTGACCCTCCACACAACTGGCATAGACACTGTCTTATTGTTTGCTGCCACATTTGTGACATGACAACTACTATATGCCTCATATTAAGTTCCGGTATTTTCATATGTGAGAATCTGTAGCTCAAGCGCTAGTAGCCGACCACAAACTCAAGCGTTACCTGGTTCAATTCCCACGGTGGGTAAGTTTGAAAGCAAATTCGCTTCGTGGGATTTTTTCAAAGGTAAAAATAGACCTCACCGTTCAGAAAAACAATTGAAAACTACTGAACGTACAAGTGGTGCCCAGCAAATCAACGACTAGTTTATTGTGGTTGATGGCTACGTCCTGTAATTGTCATTATACATTGATCAGAAAATGATCAAAGAATACCAAAGTGGACATTGAAGTGCAAAGTACAGGGTTCAAGATAGAGAGGACGATCTAGAGCAGCGTTTCTCAAAGTGGGCGGTACCGCCCCTCAGTGGGCGCTGAAGCGTTGAGGGAGTGGTGGGGTTCAGAAAAATTTGGGGGTGTTCAGACGATTAGGGGTCAGGTGGCTACTTAAAAAAGAAAATTAATAATAATATTTTGCTAAATAATTGATTTTGACTGAATAATCATTTAAACTAACTCTGCAATTCTGCATTTAAATTCATCTTATGCCGTCTTACTGATCCATTTTTCATAAATTTTCTATTTTATGTATAATAAAATTGAACATGTATGACAGAAATATATATCAATTTTCTATGTCAAAAGAAAATAGAGTATGTATATATTTGCGGGCGCGGGGGAGGATTGGCAAACTGTTATAATTTGGAAGGGGGACGTTACAAAGTTTATGTTGATGCAAAGTGGGCGGTGGGCCGAAAAAGTTTGGGAATCTATGCTCTAAAGTATAAAGAAATCCTGATATTGAATTTTACTGTGAGGCAAAACAGGTTTGAAGAAAAGAAAAAGTGTACATGAGTAGGAGGTCCTATTCCTTGCTCACGCGCGAACGTCATGTATGGGATTGAACCCACAACTACTTTGTGTCTAAGTTGATGAGCAAACGTTTCTACATTTTAAAGGACTTTTACAGTTGTTTAAAGCCGGAGAATTGACTTCATTGCACCGGGTTTTATCACATATGGCTCGGTCCTCTCCGCAGAAATGACACGCCACCTGCCGAGTATTGACAAAGCACGAACTCTGTAGTGGGGAACAATCCTAGGGTCTCTGGAAAGAAATGCACTCGAGAACAGAACGGCACGGTTTGATTCGAATCCGACCTTCGACTCCAAGGCAAGGGGCAATCACATAGCCACAGAGAGCCCCAATTACATTAATGCGTCCAACTTACATAAGTATATAAATATATATATATATATACAAGGTGTTTAAGATAAAAGTAGCTTATCAATGGAACTAATCTGGCATATATTTATGAAAACGAGAAAGTTCAGTTATGACGTAGTATAGGTCAAGGTTGTGTGATGATGTGTAATCGTAGTGTGGTAAGGGGCGATGAACAAATGTGACGTAGACGAGCTAGTCAGAACCGGTTTAAATAGTAAATATATACAACGCAATAAGTTACTGGCAACTTTTGATTTGTCAATGGGGCTACTTTTATCTTGAAAAAAGTGAATTGTATATCCTTTACAGGACTTTGTGAATCAACCTCAGCTTTTTAATGCTGTTTGTGATTTTCTAGGCATTATTACGTTCAGTAGTTTGCCATTGCTTTCTGAACGGATGGCCACACTTTTATCTTGAACATCCTGTATAAATATAAATATATATATTATATATATTAAACCCCTCCATCTATAGCCATTACTATCTATATCTATTTATATTAATGGAAAATGATCATGTATACAAATCCTCATTCTCACAATCTCTTCATCACTGTTTCAATCACCGTCTCAATCACATCATCAATCCAACAATCTCATTTCCCAGACAGTAACTTCCCTACACCAAATCTGATCCGACACATTCCTCATTTATCCAAGATCACTCGTCAAACAAGCAATATTAATTATCTACAAATGTCAGGTCTTCCATCAGGCTGTTCTTTAGCAGCCTTCATGCAAATTGACTGTGGCAAAATTGTCACGCCTTTCTTCTTCTTCTCTTCCACCATTTACTTCTTTATAGAAGTGTTGCCGGGGTGAAACGTAGTGATCTTGTGTGTGCTTGTTCTTCTCTTCCACCATTGACTTCTTTTAGAAGTTTTGGGGTAAAACGTAGTGATCTTGTGTGTGCTGCCTTAAAAGCACTTTGTAAGCTGATATTCATTTTCGTAAGCTGTTCTTGATGCCGTCGCTCCATCTTTGCGTGGTCTTTCTCTTGCTTTGTACTCATTATACTTTTTCTGTGTGGCTCTTTGTGGTAGGCGATAGCAGGGTCATTCTTGTCCGGTGTCCAAATCATTTAATCTGTTGTTCTTTTATGAATTACATGACTGGTTTCACATCCAGTCTCCTTCTGATTTCTTCATTTCTAATTTTGTGTCTTATTGTCACACCTGCAGCTCT
Source organism: Arion vulgaris (assembly GCA_020796225.1). Classification (NCBI taxonomy): domain Eukaryota; kingdom Metazoa; phylum Mollusca; class Gastropoda; order Stylommatophora; family Arionidae; genus Arion; species Arion vulgaris. The sequence goes on from CM036768.1 coordinate 19,952,130, forward strand.
TCTAAGACACCTCATCTCTTCATTATGCTTTTCTGCTCATTAGTTGCTGTTATTGGCCATGTTCACGTCATTGAATCCTCTAATTTAACGTTTCCAAAACTTGGATCAATGCCAATTCTTCTTCTTCCAATGCTTCATATCGACCACAGTTAACCCTATTTGTATTTGTGTGATCTGAGACTAAGATCTATTTATGTTGTCCAGTTATGCTACAAGTAAGCCAGCTAATCCGATTTCTACGATGCTTTTTATTTACTAGGTGGCTTCCTAGGTCCTATCAGCTACTACTTACGACATGCCTTGTAGGTGGCAGTGGTACTATTCTTTGCTTCTCTTGCAGTCCCAGCACCATACGGGCGAAGGCTCAATGCCAAAACTTTAACACAATCTATACCATGAACCACTTTAGTAGTGTATAAATGTACGTTGATGACAGTACCATCAACATTAGTTGCTTTTCACCTACAGCACTTCTCTTTCTGTCTCTGTCTCTCTCTCTCTTTCTCTCTTTTACTAAACAACACGTTTTTTGTCATAGATATACATAGTAATATATATATAAATGTATATCAGCATTATCATCATTAGGGCGATCATTTGGGCCTCCCCAAATCTCTGTCTCTGGTGTTTGCTATCATCTCAGATGCTGACGCTCCTCCGTGCCATGAAGTCAGGCTATCCAAACTTTTTTTTCTCTCTGTTTTCCTCTGTGTCGTCTACCCTCGATTTTACCGGTTGTCCTGTATATCTATGAAATAAGGGATTGAAGGCTTGTTGTTATTGTACTATGATACAATGCAGGTAGTGAAGATGCATGTATCAAACGTATATTATATATATAAATACTGTACATACTACACTGGAGAACATCTTTTTTTTTCTTTTCAGTCCACTTTCAACTCATATGATGGAGTTTCATCTCATAGAACCAATCTAATATGGTGAAGATCTGTTTTCCAATTTCTTACAATGGAGCAGTGCACATAGAAAATACTAACATATACACTGGCAGCGTGCGATCAATACTCTGAATTAAGACCTGGTTACAGAAGAGATGAATCCGGACTTCAAAATGACTCATGGTATTGTCTTGAGTAAGACCAGAGAACATCAATATAGGACAGTAGTATCGACCAGGTATGAGGAGTCTCACTTAGCTAGCTGGCCGGGGCTATGAGACAAGTCCCCATGAGAATAGAAGCACATATCACAAGTCCTTTCAGTTGAGATCGGGGAAAAAATTATTCAGTCCATAAAACCCAAATCCTGGATCATCATGGACAATAAACAAACAAAGAAACATCTGGAGGCCACAAAGCGTGGTTTACAAAAAGCATGATGAAACCCATGGACTCTAAAATGACTAAGGGGGAGGTGTTTAATGAGGTCAAAAAGAAAACTTATTATAATAAAAAGAAAAGGCAGATTTTTTCGGACGGTGATAAAGGAAGGGGTTTGAACCGTTGTAACCTGGAAAAATCATAGGGAGACGGGAAAAAGAGAGGAAAAATTTTGGATAGCCTGACTTCATGACACAGTAGAGCGTCAGCATTTGAGTTGATAACAAATACCAAAGATAGAGATTTGTGGGGATCAATGATCGCATACGCCAACAGGCACGGCACCTGATAATGATGATGACATACTACACAAAACGTAATCACACAATGTGGTTGTGATGAAATTCCTAAAACAATTGTGGTCAGTACGTATTAACAAACAATAGTATTGGAGGAGTTAAGAGACACTGAATAGATGAAACAGTCGTTTCGTAGGTGCATGGTCACAGTGGTATTTCCTCGGTGACATTTTCTAACGCAAAGATGCTCAGGTCCCCAGCCTCGTGGACATATCAACGAGGTCTGGATTAGAACCCACGACCTACAGAGAACAGAACAAACATTTAGACGCCTTCACTATTGCGTCCCATGTTTGGGAGTTCTAGTTTTGATAGGCAAACTAAGTTCTGATATTAGTCACTAGTGAAGCCAAAAAGGGGCCTAGACAAACGAAACACGATTCTGATATTAGTCACTAGTGACAAAGGAAAACTCTAAGAAACCAAAAACCGATTCTGATATTAGTCACTAGTGACGAGCAGCCCTAGACGAAACACGGTATCACTAAAGTCTACCTTTAAAAGTCACTAAACTAAAAAATTTGCACATCGATTACGTTGTATTTATTACGTCTGCCGTATAAGAGGTCTAAATTTTATTCACTTCATAGATGTATCATTTGCCTGTAAAACCGTTTGGTGGAAATGTTGCTGTATAATGTTATTGCACTTTGTAAAACTACAGTGCTTTGTTTGTTGTTCGCCTCGTGTGGTGCCGGGGTCCAAGGGAAGCAAAGAATAGTAACACTGCGACCTACAAGGCATGTCGTAAGAGGCGACTGATGTAGAGCCTAGGGAAACTACCCTAGTAAATAAAAATCGTATGTTCTGGCCTACTAGTAGACACATAACTGGCATAACGTACAATCGCTCTTAGGCTTCGATCACATAGTAGATCACACAGAGTGGTTAACCAGTGGTCGATATGTAGCATTCAGAAGATATGTTTCACATTGCTATGATGTTACTGCCGTTATAATGAATTTAACCCAAAACCCTCTCTATTTGTTCGATTTTTTTTTTTTTCCCCGATCCAGAAGCACTGGCTTTTCAGCTTCGGTCGGCGCCATGGACATCGTAACCCTTCGGTTCGGTGCCACGAACACCGTAAATCTAGGGAATCTGTGGCTTTTTCTGCCATCCCGCGGAATTGAACCCGCACACACAGAGGGATAGTCACCCGTAGTCCAACGCGCTCAACCCAAAGACTCAGCTGTCCCCAGACGGGCATTTTGTTTCAAGATTCAGAAGCGAACCCCCTAACGTTTAGTGGTACCTTTCAAAAATATTCTTAGAACCACTGCTTCAGTTCATCACCCATCATTCCTTTCCAATTTCGGTCACACGAAGATCGTTTCTGAACTCCCTTAGGCCTTAGCTATAGCGGTCAGCTGTTGCTTCGTTAACGACAGAAACAACATTTTTATCTAAGCTCTATTTTTCTCCCTCTTCCTGATCTCCCTCGTCAAGGAGTGAGTATCCTTAGGGCGTGCTGTTATCATGCACTCTCGTGTCCCTCTCGCCTCACCTCCTCCTCTCTCCTCACGGAACGTGACTACCCCAGGCCAGATTTACAAATCTGCCTTGTCCATCTCTACCCCGTTTTCCACCATAACCTCGTTCAACAGACACACAAATCTATACTTATCTGTACATCTTTCATAATTCAATCCATTTTTTTGTCATTATTAACCAACACCAAAAATGCTTTCGTTCAGAAGGATCAGATTTCTAATGAAAATTATAGATTTAATTCTTGCCTTATTCCAGACAGTCAAATGTTTTGTTAATGTTCTATGGTATATTTAAAGAACATTTTCGTCAATTTTGTTTATATTAGTATTGTGTTCATAGATGTTCTGGGAAAAATCAATTGAAAGATTTGAAAAAAGTTGCATTGCAAGACAGGCACTGTTTTGGAACCCGCAGGAAAAGGAGAGGGAAGTCCTAAACAGACCTGGAGAAGAGAGCTGGAGGCGGATATTAAAAGGATAGATAAAACATGGAAGGAATTGGAAGGGATGGCAAGAGAGAGGAAGAGTTGGAAGAAGTTTGTTGAAGACCTGTGTTCCGTTGGGAGTTGAAAAGTGAAAAAAAAAAATGTATACAAAATATTTTTCACCACAATTTAAATTACGATCGGATGCCGGTGCTGGAGTTCGTGCATGCCGCTGAGATCTTTCTGTAGTAAGAAATAGTTTGGAGACACATGTTACTCACTGAAGTGCAATGATAATGGCCATATCAACCAAGCAATCAAAGACACAACGTCTCAATATTCAATTTTGAAAAATGAAAAAAAATGGGATATCCTTTTACAGGACTGCGCCATCAACCACAGTGAACGAGTTGTCAATTTTCTAGGCATCACTATACGTTCAGTATTTTTGTTATTGCTTACTCAACGGTGATGTCTATTTTGAACGTTCGTAAAAATCCACGCGATCAAATTTGCCTCCAAATCACTCATCCCTGAGTTTGAACAAAGTACGCTTGAGTTGTAATAGGGCTCTACCGTCTAAGCTACAGACAGGGTCGTGCTATGATACAAAGAGGCGGCTGCATCAGGCGGGACCCTTAGGGAGGCGGCAAATGCAGCGAAATCAAAATCACAATCGAGTTATTTTAAAGAAAAACGTTTAAGGAGCGATATTTCGAAGACTTGCATCATACTGAGAAAATATAGCGCCCCTTATCTCTTTCACTCTGTCATGTTTTTAAATTTGTACCTCTGGACGCAATGTAGACTGTATTAGCAACTAAACTCGCTCGTGTGTTGCCGGATCCCGCAAGAAAGCAAAGAATAAACCCAGTCTCACACATGTCGTAAAAAAGGGGACGATGTAGGACCTAGCAAGATAACCTATAAATAAAAAAAGGGGCAAAAGGATGTACTGGCCTCGTATAATTTACCGACAATGCTCTTGGCCAAAATCAACAGATCACCGTGGTTAACAAGTGGTCATTAAGGTGGGGGAAGAAGAAGAAGAAGTCCCCTTTATGTTCTTTATTTTTTCACAGACATTACGTTTTCCTTTGTTTTATGCCCCATTGTTGGCGTCTGTGGTATGGGTTTGAAAATGCGGTCTATAAGCACGCAAACGACTGAGTAGAATCTAAAATGGACCAGTTGCAGGCAAATGGATGTATGCCTATTTAGCACAAAGGACAGACACAATCGCCTTAGCAAGACAATGCAAGACTAACCTGAACAGGTATAGAGTGGTGCCGAAAAGAAGACTTTTATCCCGTGGTTGTTCTTTATCTTTAGACATTTTTTGCCAGATTTTCTTCTATATTATGCTATCACTTTCGTGATTATGCAGAAAGAATGCTGGGCGTATCAAGAAGACATCGGTTTAGAAGTGTAGACAGCCCGTATGTTACCTGTGCTCAAGGAAACAAAGAATAAGTACCACTGAGACCTACAACAATGTCTAAGAGGCGACTGAGGCAGGGACCTAATGAAGCTACTTTAGTAAATAAAAAGCGTAGCAGAAATCGGATGTGTTGGTCTACTTATAGACGCACAGCTGGCACACGATACAATTGTTCTTAGATGACATAGAAATCACAAAGAGCGGCTTAACAAGTGATCGATATGGAACGTTTGAAAAAGACAAAGAAGAAGAAGGAAAAATCAATTAAAAAAAAAAGTGGTACAATATCAAGACTGAACTTGATAAAAAAAAAAATTTAAATGGTTAGCCCCCATAAATAGATTGTCAACAGACAGCACCTCAAAGAGCAATCTACTCCGATACATTAAGTCAAAACTAAGGTGATCAACGCAAAGGAGGATCATAGACATAACAGAGGCAGTGAAAAAAATATTTAGAAGCAATGCACACACAAATGCCTGTTCAGAAATATCTTCTTGTCCTGACGCTTTTAGGCAAAACAGGATTAAATAAAAAAAGAAGAGATTTCGTGTGACTATTGTGACAAAAGTACATTCATCATTCAAAAGGCCGACGTAAAAGTTCTCATTTCAATCCCAAAATTGAAGACAGAAGACCACATTTTATTTTTAGTATAACTTACCCCTAGGAATTCACTTGGTTTTTACTTTGTATAAGTACATCTCTTTGTGTAGACTATGAATATGGTAATTGAGTTAATTCAGTGAAATACTTGGTGTTTAGCATATGTCAAGTTTTTGTTTGTATTCGTACTTAGATAAATTATATTTTAATCAATTTCTGGATGTCTCGTGTTGCTGCGTGTCAGGCTCATGAGAGCAAATATGTACACTGCGACCTACAAGACGTAGAGACGACTAGAGGGGCCTAGAGAAGCTACAATGGTAAGTAAAACCGTTGCAGAAATTGGATTGCTAATTGTAGCGCTAACTGGTACACCATACGACTTACAAGGCATGTCGTAAGAGGTGACTAAGGAAATGGCCTAAGTGAAGCTACCCCAGTAAATAAAACGTCGCAGAAATCTGATGTGATGGCTTATTTATAGTCGCATAACTGGCATAAAAATATCTCTTTTATGCTAAGATCATGTACAAATCAACAGTGTTGCACATCAGGTAGTTGTTATAGAACGTTCGAGAAGAAGAAGATCTCCAAGCAAGTCAGGGTCAGTGTTAATGAGCAAGCGGATAGATTATCTGACTCGGCTCCTATATCAAAGTGTACTGCAGTGGACAAAAATGACATTCTCAACGCTCGGTTATGAATCATTCGCTAACCAGTAGTGTTACTCAACAACGTCATTAGAAGCTCAGAACAACTTGACACTAATATTTACTTCCCCTTACAAGATCAGCAGCATTATCAACCATAGTTAAACAACCATTATTAATAGAAACATCAGGATCAATACAATAGCAGTAACATCATGAAACAAATAACATCAGTAAAACCAGTGGCGGCTCGTCATTAAGAGCCAGTGGGCTGAGCCCACCAAAATCATCATAACTAATGTGTAAATACTAATCTATAACCTAACCCAAAACCATGATTATTCTAAAAATATTTATCCGACCCCACCAACAAAAATTATCACGAGCCGCCACTGAGTAAAACTATCAATAAAGCAATCACAATCGTGTAATCCAACGTGTATCCGTGTATCCAGTAAAATATCGTGTATCCAGTAAATATCGTCAATAACACAACCAAGAATAGCAAAACAATATCGATAGAATGCACAACAGGCACACCATAAATAGAAGCAGTATAGTTAATTGCAAATATGTCACAAGTAATAGGGAAATCAGCGTCAGTGACACATCAATAGCAGCATCACCGGTAAGAGAGACGACAACAGCCGAACAAACAACAGCGGAACAGGCTGCAGAAACACAGACGAAATAGCAGCATCAACAAAATTCCTCAAAAATTGCAGAAAATTAGCTGTTTTGTGTGAATAAGTGGTTACGCCGATTGTCCTGCGTTCCGAAGGTTCAAGTCCGTTTATGAGCTCATTTTCCCAGAATCCTCTACGATTATTGACGAACGAGCTAGGGCTCGTGCTTTATGCAATACTCTCAACAGGTAGTTTGTCCTTCTGCAAGAGATACTGAGGAAAGACTGAACCATCCGGAAAATTCTAGAACAATGAAGTCAATCTTAGATCCCTCTTTAAATATGAGAACAGACAGTAGAAATAACAACAGTGAAACCTACAACACAAACAAGAACAGTCGAAGCAACAATATCAACAACTCACTCAGCAGAAGAAAAGTATAGACATTAAAAACGAACCAAGGCTATCCAACGAGGACTATCACACAATCGACAGATAAGTATAGGTCATCATCTTGTGTCTCAGGAAAGGGTTTACAGGCTGAATAAGCACTTGCAATGGATACGACGTTCCCATCCCATTTGTGTTCATGTGGCATCACTGATCAAACCACAGAACATATCCTGCAAGACTGTCCCCTGTATGTCCTCACTAGAAAGAGATGCTGACCTTACAACAGAACACTATATTCATTCATTGTTATTTTTAGTATCATCTTCATTGTACATCGGACATGTCCAATAACTCATTCTGTTCAGGCTAACAATTATCGTTCTTTGTTGATCGATGTATCTACTCGGTCTTCTCTTGTGCTTTTTCCCGTCACTATTCCTATATGACGCTGATCTCACTATTACTATATTCAAAACTAGATGGCACAAGAGATGAGCTCTAGACAACAGTCGACTACATCCTAAACGCGTTTGAAGATATAATCATCAAAATAGGATCAAGAAGAAGAAGAAGAAAAGTCAGTAACATCAACACCACAAACAACATCATTAGATCCATAAACATCATTCCAAGTCACACAACAAAAACATCAAACACATTCATCACAAGAAACTCACCTTGACAATCATAGACTAATCATGTAACACTAAATCATCCTTCTTGTCTGTTGACACAGATGTGACAAATCTGATCTGATTACATCTACCCGACCCGTTATTTAACCAAGAAGATATCGAATCGGCCAGTGACACTAAGTAGACGTGTCGTGTCGGCCAAAACTTTGTCCAGCATTAAAGTTCAGACTATTACCCATACAACCACGCTATATCTATCTATGTTCTATTTAATAGCAGGAGGTTTACCAGGCAATGTTCAAACTTTGGTTGTTATTGTAAGACTTGTATATATGTCTATCTGTCTGTGTATGTTATGTCTGCCGTATAGAAAGTCTGAATTTCTTCGCTTCTTTAATATTCGTTGCTTGATAACGGCCTTTTGGTCAAAACGTCACTGTATATTGTATTTTGTAAAACTATCGTACTTTGTTTTTTCCTGTTTCGCCATTGCTACATAGTTTTACTTTAGTCTTCCCTTATAACGACGATACGTATTATCCTAAATAAGTTGGTGAAACACAGGGACAGTGAGCAGGATTTGTACTCTCAACTTTCGGTGTTTAATTTTCGGCAGATCTATTTCATAGTCTCTCTCTCTCTCTCTGTCTCTCTCTATTTCTCTCTCTATTTCTATCTACAGCGTCGTCTCTCCACCGGTTCTACGGAAATCGGGCACTAACGTTGAGAACTTCCAGTGTAAGAAAAAGATTGGAGCACACATGGTTACTCATCGAAGTGCAATGATGATGGTCCTATCAATCAATGAATCAGTGTCTACAAACTAAGGCGTTAACAATTAGTGTTCAGTCCCTATTAGCAAGTCGAAAGAGTCAAAGCCATTTTACTTACACATTAGCTCCGATGACGATTCTATTATTCCACACTTCAGAAAGTTCAGGTATCCAAATTCGGCAGGGTAGACTAGAGAATCGATTACACCTAGGAATTGAACACTGTGTGTTGTGTACAATTTTAGAACACTATTACTAAGCTGCTCAAACAGTCCAAAAATGTATAACTTATTGACGTATATAGTAATTTACTGACGCACATAGTAATTTACTGACGCACATAATGACTTACTGACGCACATAATAACTTACTGACGCACATAATAACTTACTGTCGCACATAATAACTTATTGACGCACATAACAACTTACTGACGCATATAATAAATTACTGACGCACATAATAATCTATTGACGCACATAATAACTTACTGACGCACATAATAATCTATTGACGGACATAATGACTTATTGACGCACATAATGACTTATTGACTCACATAAATACCGAATCCAAGCCTATCACACCACGAAGTTGCTCAGACAGCCCGATTAATTTGTAACATATAGGCGCACAAGAATACCGAAACCACGCAGATCATAATTGAACTAAAACTTTGTAGAACGATATACAAAATATATCATTATATAATCATTACCGTTGGAATTCATAAATGTTGATCATGTTTCTCCGCCGTCCTTATTAGTGTTTGCTTCAAGAAATGTCCTCTTGTCACATTAGATCATGTTTCTCTGCTGTCATTATTATTGTTCTTTTGTCGTCACACTGCTATCGGGCTGTTGCAAAGTGTCGTAGTTTTCTGTTTGTGTCTTGCGCTGTTCTGGTGGCTTGGGTGATTGTTATTTTGCTCTTTGACAGGATTCTGCTATGCCATTTAATCACCTTTTTCTTTCGTGGTCTTCCTCTTGCCTTCTTTCGTGATGTTCTGTTCTAGAAGACTATGTATACTGTGGAGTTTTGATGCATTCTTATTAAGTGGCCAAACTACTTTATTCTTTATTTCTCAATGTAATTCAAACAAAGTCTGTGACAACCTTGGCTAATGTCTCGACTGTCATTAGTAGAGTTTAATTCGATAAATGTCCACTTGTCATATTCGATCACTTTTCTTCATAATCCTTTTTAAAGTTTACTTCGAAAAATGTTCGCTTGTCACATTCCATCACGTTTCACATTTTTGTGTAGTAATATCTACTGGTCCAAGTGTAGTAAATTGTCAAATAAGAAACACAGCACAATAATATCGTTTAACTTACTCAATCTTTTGTACCTTATACATTTACCTGTTATCCTAGTATACTGCAGTATCTTCTAATAACACACTAAAAGCTATGAACTTATTTTGTTCTCATGAGTACACACAAATTCCTACATATATTTGGCTTCATTATCTAGCCCACACTATTTCAAGGGTATGAAGCCGAAGGATTGACTTTATTGCACCTGGTTTTACCCCATAAGCCTCAGCCCCTCTCCGCAGAAATGACCCACTACCTGCCGAGAGTATTGCACAAAAGCGTGAACTCCGTAGCTCTAGCAACATTCCTAGGGGTCTCTAATAAAAAATGCACTCGTGAACAGATCGCTAGAACGGCGCGGTACGGACTCGAACTCACGAACTTCGAAACGCAAGCAGAGGCTTGTTAACCACTTATCCACATAGACCCCGTCCTCATACACATAATGTTTAACACTATTAAATCAATCGATGGAAAGATATCAAAATATATATCAATAAATTAAAGATGCCATTATTAAGGCAAACACTATCGTTAACACTAACCAGCAGGAAAGTCATCAATGAAGAGAAATATCACAGACAAATAACTCGTTCAGTCGTGGTTGGGATGTCAACATCACGGCCTTCATTACCACTTCTCTCCTACAGGAGCCAGAACCATTGATCGGATTAAGAAGGAAGAAATTATCCTCATCTTTAGTTTTGGCGGGATGGGGTGGGGACAGTGCTTACTGCTGGAGGAGGAAGTGAAGGAGAAGGCGGAGGAGGAAGCGAAGGAGGAAGCGGAGGAGAAAGCGAAGGAGGAAATGGAGGAGGACGCGGAGGAGGAAGCGGAGGAGGCAGAGGAGGAAGCAAAGGAGGAAACTAAGGAGGAAGTTAAGGAGGAAGCGGAGGAGGAAGTGGAGGAGGACGAGGAGAAGGAAGGAGAGGCGGAGGAGGAAGCGAAGGAGGAATGACAGAAGAATTAATTTGAGGTTTTGTTAGTAGGTGAATGTGAGAGGGTTTGAAAAATTTGATGAAGAGGAATTGAGAACGGGCATCGGTGAATGGCTAGTGAGCAGTAATCATGAAGTATGGTGTAGTTCATCGGTGAATGGCCAGTGAGCAGTAATCATGAAGTATGGTGTAGTTCATCGGTGAATGGCTAGTGAGCAGTAATCATGAAGTATGGTGTAGTTCATCGGTGAATGGCTAGTGAGCAGTAATCATGAAGTATGGTGTAGTTCATCGGTGAATGGCTAGTGAGCAGTAATCATGAAGTATGGTGTAGTTCATCGGTGAATGGCTAGTGAGCAGTAATCATGAAGTATGGTGTAGTTCATCGGTGAATGGCTAGTGAGCAGTAATCATGAAGTATGGTGTAGTTCATCGGTGAATGGCTAGTGAGCAGTAATCATGAAGTATGGTGTAGTTCATCGGTGAATGGCTAGTGAGCAGTAATCATGAAGTATGGTGTAGTTCATCGGTGAATGGCTAGTGAGCAGTAATCATGAAGTATGGTATAATTCATCGGTGAATGGCTAGTGAGCAGTAATCATGAAGTATGGTAGTTCATCGGTGAATGGCTATGAGCAGTAATCATGAAGTATGGTAGTCCATCGTGAATGGCTAGTGAGCAGTAATCATGAAGATGGTTAGTTCATCGGTGAATGGCTAGTGAGCAGTAATAATGAAGTATGGTATAGTCCATCGGTGAATGGCTAGTGAGCAGTAATCATGAAGTATGGTGTAGTTCATCGGTGAATGGCTAGTGAGCAGTAATCATGAAGTATGGTGTAGTTCATCGGTGAATGGCTAGTGAGCAGTAATCATGAAGTATGGTGTAGTTCATCGGTGAATGGCTAGTGAGCAGTAATCATGAAGTATGGTGTAGTCCATCGGTGAATGGCTAGTGAGCAGTAATCATGAAGTATGGTGTAGTTCATCGGTGAATGGCTAGTGAGCAGTAATAATGAAGTATGGTATAGTCCATCGGTGAAATGGCTATGAGCAGTAATCATGAAGTATGGTATAGTCCATCGGTGAATGGCTAGTGAGCAGTAATCATGAAGATGGTGAGTTCATCGGTGAATGCAGTAGCAGTAATCATGAAGTATGGTGAGTTCATCGGTGAATGGCTAGTGAGCATAATCATGAGTAGGCTGTAGTTCATCGGTGAATGCATAGAGCGTCTCATACAGTATGTGAACACGTATTAGAATCAATCGAGGGAAGAGGTATCATGGAATCAGTACAAATAAATAAGTATTAGATCCATTATTAGAGCAAACACTATCGTTAATCATCTAACCAGCAGGAAGTCATCATGAAGAGGATATCAATGCAGACAAATAACTCGTTCAGTCATGGTGGGATGCAACATAACGCGGTTCTGTACCATCTATTCCTAGGAGCCAGAATCATGGATGGGATTCAGGAAGGAGGAATTATCATAATCGTTAGTTCTCGGGATGGTAGTGGGGGACGGTGTAGTTCATCTGAATGGCTAGGAGAGTAATCGAAGGAGAGAAGGCAGGAGAGAAGCGAAGAGGAAGCGGGGAATAGCAGAGGAAAGAAATGGAGTGAGTACGGGATGGAGGAGCGAACAGAGAGGAGGAGATGGGAATGCAGGAGAGAATCTAAGGAGGAGTTATGGAGGAAGGCTAGGAGAGAACATGGAGGGAGAAGTGAATGGAGGAGCGGAGCGAAGTATGGTGATATGGGAATGACAGGAGCATAATTGAAGTTTGTTATTTAGGTGAATGTAGAGGTTTGAAGATTTGATGGTGAAGAGGAAGTTGAGAAGTAGGATGAGTTCATCGTGATGGCTAGTGAGCAGTAATCATGAAGTATGGTGTAGTTCATCGGTGAATGGCCAGTGAGCAGTAATCATGAAGTATGGTGTAGTTCATCGGTGAATGGCTAGTGAGCAGTAATCATGAAGTATGGTGTAGTTCATCGGTGAATGGCTAGTGAGCAGTAATCATGAAGTATGGTGTAGTTCATCGGTGAATGGCTAGTGAGCAGTAATCATGAAGTATGGTGTAGTTCATCGGTGAATGGCTAGTGAGCAATAATCATGAAGTATGGTGTAGTTCATCGGTGAATGGCTAGTGAGCAGTAATCATGAAGTATGGTGTAGTTCATCGGTGAATGGCTAGTGAGCAATAATCATGAAGTATGGTGTAGTTCATCGGTTCCCAAACTTTGCATTACCGTGGACCCCATATTAAATATATTTTAATACCGCGGCTGACCCCTCAAATTGTTGTAACCTACCAGCTAACCCCATTGTTAAGGCACCCAAACATTTCACAGGCAGCTAAGCAACAGATGATCAACAGCATTTTTATACCTACTTTGTGTTACCAGAGCCAAACATGGACATTGAGCAAAGCGCAGTCACAAAAATAACTACATGTGAAATGCGTTGCCTGTGAAAAGTTAACCAACAACACCAGAAAAGACAGAATCACCAACATCAGCATAAGAAAGAAAGTTGGCACAAAACCGTGCTTGAATTACATAGATAAACAAAGAATGAAGTGGTTTGGCCACTTAATAAGAATGCATCCAAACTCCACAGTATACAGAGTCTTCTACAACAGAACAACGGAAAGAAGGCAAGAGAAAGACCACGGAAAAGATGGTTAGATGGCGTAGCAGAATCCTGTGAAAGAGCAAAGATAACAATCACACAATCCACCAGAACAGCGCAAGACAAAACCAGAAAAACCACGACACTGGGCAACAACCCGGTAGCAGTGTGACGACAAAGAAGAAGAAGACCCCAAAAGTTTCTATATATGAAAATAGAGAGGAATGAATTATTTTTGTGTTACAATAGTAAACACTGTTTGCAATTTAATATTTTAATTACATTAAGTCTATAATTAGGCTTGAAATTTAATTTTCTGTTTGAAATGTCAAAGATCATATTTCTTCACGCGCTTGAGGACCCCCATATGAGTACCTCGCAGACCCCAGGGGGTTCGTCGACCCCAGTTTGGGAAACGCTTGTGTAGTCTGCTTACAATTTGATGAAAGCCGTTCAGGATCGGCAAAATTGAACATGAAATACGAAACTCGCGGTTCTTTAAAAAATGTAACCTTTAAAATTATCGACAAATATGTCATCTTCCGGAATAACACAACGAAACAAGTACATTAAATAATTAGACACTAAATAAGTCAAATTTAACCTAATTCATACCATTAGCCATTATGGAGGGTGGGGGTGGTTGATACACAGCGAACATTTTCTTGTTTGTTTGTTTGTTTGTTTTTCTGTTTATGTAGGAGAGTTAACCCGTCTTTCAACTTATAACGATTCTTTTTTTTCTTTGGGTATATCAGAGCGTATAGGCACAGCCAACTCTAGATAACTAGGCCAGACAACTGACCAGGAATCCCGGACCTAGATCAGAGCGGGGGTGGGGGCTAGAATGTATATATGTTTGATAGAACACTGCAAACTTTTTTGCAATTTTACTTAATTCTGTGAGTCTATAGTTTATATTGGTGAAAAATATTCATAATATTGATATTCCTTATTGTTAAACTTAACTTGTCATAATATAATAATACTAGAATGCGAGGTCACATGGTGTAGTTGTGGTCTGGTTTCCCATAATTCTTACCTGAGTCCGAAGGGGCATAAGTTTATAGTTGACTCTGGCATAGGCCAATAAAGATACCAGTGGCGGCTCGTGATCGTTTTTGTTAGTGGGGCCAGACACAAACTTTCGGGAAAATCATGGCTTTGGGTTAGGTTATATTTTATCTTATTAAAAATAAACACACGTTACACATTATTTTTGGTGGTGCCCGGCCCCTCTGGCCCTTAATGACGAGCCGCCGCTGAAACATACCATATAAAAATTAACTCCTTACGGAAAATCCAAGTACTTAAATTAGTACAGACAGACCGTTTTCTTTCATTTTATACTAATACTCTCAAGTTTTTATCTTAGTTGAGAAATAAGTTGTACACATAAATAGTACATGCTTCCTATTCTTCATCTTTCAGATCACAAAGAAGTCCATATCTTCAACAAACGTTTTCCAGCCATTCCTCTCTCTGTTTCTATCCCTTCCAATTCTTTCCACATCTTGCATATCGTTTTAATATATGTCTCCAGCGATCTTCTTCAGGTATTTCTAGGTCTTCCCCTACTCCTTTTCCTGGTTCAAATTCCGCGAAGGCAAGTTTGGAAAAAAATTTGTTTCCATGGATTTTTACGAACGGTAAAAATAGACCTCACAGTTCAGAAAGCAATTGCATACTACAGAAAGTAGAAATGATGCCTAGAAAATCAACGACTAGTTTATTGTGGATGATGGTAACGCCCTGTCACGGATGTGCCACGATTTTCATATATATATATTGATTATATATAGAAATATATTGATTGATTCTAATGTATTTGCAACAAGTTAATGTCGATGCTAGAACACTTGTTGGATTATTTCCTTGTCAAATATGCGAGGTGATTAACAACCATGTACCAACGCGTTGGGAAATAACGATCATAAATTGATGACAAATTTGTGACCTAGTTTTTTGAGACAGTCTTTGTCCCAGAAAGTGAAAATTCCAACTTCTCAGACACCAAACGACATGATCATATAATGAAATTTTCACAAGTCCACAAGTGTTTATTTTTTGTCTGTAAGATGGTAATATTTGAGCCGTGGTTTTTTTCTCTTCAATTTCTGAAAGTAAAATTAGCGGTTGATTCTACAATGTAAACGTGGATATACTTTCCTGGGCATGAGGGTGTTTACGGTAATGAGAGAGCGGACAGGCTTGCATCAACAGCATCGATTGTTGGGGAGTTGAAGATGGATAAAGGAGATATTCTTCGGTCTCTTCGAGACTCTCTGTTGGATGAGGACTCTAATATCGATGTTGAATCGATCAAGCGATTTAAGCAGTTTGGAGTTACCCGTTGTTCAAGTCGAACTGGATGCCTGAGAGGCAGAGTGAGAGGTGCGTTTAATCAGCGAGCCACAGGAACCATCAGTATGCATACTCTTCGATATCTGTTGGGGAGACTGAGCACCTATGAGTCTGCCCGGAGTGCAATGACGTCAGTTTAGTAACCAATAACCAATAACCAAACTAGATACTAGAGGTACGAATTCAGGTTTATCATCATTACACTTAAGTAGGTAACCATCTGTTCTTATATATGTTTCTTACATACAGTGCCGTGCGGTATACTTTCTCAGTATGATGCAAATCTACGAAATGCCGTTCCTTAAATGTTTTTTTCTGTAAAATAACCTTCAAATGTGATTTTAATTTCGCTGTTTATGTCGCCCCCTTACGGTTCCGCCGGATGCGGCCGCATCTCTGTATCATAACACGACCCTGCCCTGCTTACATAAGAAAATCTCAATGTCAAGTTAGAGAAATTTGTTACACTATCGAGGGTCTTTGATGTAACGTTCAGAATGCTTTCTTTAAGAAATCTCTCTTTAATTATTATTATTAGTGAATTTAGCACGGATAGCGACTTTTCATCGTACACTTATCGATGTACAACAGCCTTTGCCTTGCGAGTCGAAGGTCGTGGGTTCGAATCCGGACTGCGGCCTTCTGTTCCAAGTGAACTTTTCCAGAGACCCCAGGATTGTTGCCGGAGCTACGGAGTTCATGCTTTGTGCAATACTCTCGGCAGGTGGTGTGCCATTTCTGCGGATAGAGACCGATCCATATGGAGTAAAACCCGGTGCAATGAAGTCAATCCTTCGGCTTTAAAACCCTTTAAACAACAGCCTATGGTTCTTCCATGCTTCCTATCTGGACACGGGAATACCTCTCTAATACGATTAAATTCTTCTTCTTCTTCAATGATATAGCTGCTCTTGGATAATTGTCGTTAGGTCTAATACCGTGTAGTGGTTTCTGGTCGTGCGTTTAGTTTAAAGTGGACCTCAAACTGGACAGTTAGCTCTAGGTCTGTCAGATTTCCTCAAAGCTTAGTTTTGAGGTCGACTGAATAATAGTATCTACATGTGTTGTCAGTTGTCCATTTATCTAACCTTGTAAGCAAGTCGTTCTGACATCCTCCAGCACTTGATACGCAAAGAAGTGAAGATAAAAAATGTCATTAATTGTATACAGATGGCACTCTGGAGTGTGTTGAGGTTGAATTCTGTTCATGTAATTATTGAGAGGTATGTGTTGGGTTGTGAGCGCTGTAGCTCAAACGGTAGTGAGCTCTATCACGAACCCAAGCGTACCTGGTTCAAACCCCACGGTGGACAAATTTGGAAGCAAATTCGTTTCTGTGGGATTTTACAAAAAGGTAAAAATAGACTTCACCGTTCAGAAAGCAATGGCAAACTACTGAACGTATAAGTAGTGGCTAGAAAATCAACGACTCGTTTACTGTGGTTGATGGTTACGTCCTGTAAAGGATATGCTACTTAAAAGAAAAATAATGTGGTGGATTCAGGACGGAAAAATGTTGCTCTTTAAGTTAATAGAGCTAGTCTCTGGATCTCACATACATTGTAATCATGTATATATGAAAGGACATATGCATAATGTATTACGGTGTCAATTCAGTTTCAGAAACAGTGGTTCTGCAGTGGCCAAAACCTTAGTCCACATTCTTTTTTTTTCTGACGCTGGATACAGATTAATTAAACGGTGCTACCTAGCAAAGAGAGTAAGGATAGAAGAAAAAAGTATCCACAAAAGTATATAGTAATGTACTTGCAACTGACCATAGTACACAGACTAGACTATCAACATCTCCGTTCCTATAAAAATGAATATCGTGACATATCCTTTATAGGACGTAGCCATCAACCACAGTAAACGAGTCGTTGATTTTCTAGGCACCCTTATACGTTCAGTAGTTTGTCATCGCTTTCTGAACATGAATACCGACACAGCAACTGTGCAATCGTGAAGGTGACACTAATGTTGATCAGCAACTAACAGTGGTATGTTGGAGAAACATAACAAAGAAATGACTGTAGCTGGTTGATCGTGCTAGAATACTAGGTCTTAGTACTTCCACTAGAAAAACAATATGGAAGGAACGTTAATAGTTCTTGGTAAAGACACACAATGTGGGCGTCTGTAGCTTAAGCGGTCGTGAGGTCGATCACAATCCAAGTGTACCTAGTTCAAACTCCGTGGTGGGCAGTTTGGAAGCAAATTTCTTCCCGTGGAATTTTATGAACGGTAAAAAAACAAACTTCACCGTTCAAATAGCAATGGCAAACTACTGAAAGTATAAGTGGTGCCTAGAAAAAATCAACGACTCGTTTACTGTTGTTGATGGCAACGTCATGCCACGATTTGTTCAAAGAAAAACAATGTGTTGCTACAATTTGTGTTTAATTGAGATATATGTCCACAACTAACTGACTGGTCATATCTGGTCTGTGTCCACCTTGTCCGTACTCCTCACAGAAACAAAAACATATCGACTTAAAAAATGAGAAAGGAATGTTTGAGACCATTTTGAAAACCAGTAAATCAATGGGAGAAGAGTCAGAAGAAGTCAGAACGAGAAATAGTCATGTACAATCTGACTTCATGGCATGGAAGAATGTCAACATCCAAGCTGATGGTCAGCAAGAATGACATACATTTGTGAATAATCGTCTACGCCAGCCAGACTCACACATGATGATGATGATACTTGCCAAACTTCTGCTTTCATTGTCTAGATCAAACGTGGATCATTATAAATCACTAAAGTCAAATATCGTAATGTGGGAGATGAAGTGATTGAGAAATGTTGGAGAATAATGATGGAAGAAAACTTCATGAGAAGGAGAGAAGGGTAAATTAGTGATAGAGCGAGAGACAGGAGAATGTGATTGAAGGAGACTTCAAGAGAAGGAGAGATGGGTAAATTAGTGATAGAGCGAGAGACAGGGAGAATAGTGATTGAAGGAAACTTAAGAGAAGAGAGAAGTAAATTAGTATAGGCGAGACGAGAATAGTGATTGAAGGAGACTTAAGAGAAGGAGAGAATGGTGAGTTAGTGATAGTGCGAGAGACAGGGAGAATGGTAATGGAAGAAAACTTCAAGAGAAGGAGAAATGGGCAAGATAGCGAGAGACAGGGAGAATGGTGATGGATGGAAACTCCAAGAGAAGAAGAGTAGGGTAAGGTAGTGACAAAACGAGTTACTGGGAGAATGGAAAGTTAGTTTAAAGAGGAGTGCAAGAAGGACGGTAGCGCGTGCGACAGAGAGGGTGAGAGAGAAAAAGAGAATGATCAATCCAATGAGTGAAAGATCGAGTGAGTGAATTGGATAGTGTTAAAACGACAAAAGATTAAGAGAGAGTAGCGACTTAACCCTTCTGTGTCGATATATTTTAATAACTTTATAAACGCTAAAGACTTTTTTTAATGTCGCAAAGCAAAAATAGAGGGACTAAGATGGTAAGATAGGGTCACAAATGAGAAACTTATGGAGAGAACAATACATATTCCAGTGTACCAAGAGTTTTAAAAAAGACACTGGTGCTGGATAGGACACACTTTGTGAAAACCTGAAGGGAATATAACAAGAAGGGTCCTTTCCTGGAACCAGCAGGGACAGCGAAAGAAGGAGGCCGAAAAATACACGGAGACAAGTTTTGGAGGCAGAGATCAACAATATAAAGAAGAGCTGAGGGAGCTGCAGGAGATAGCTAGAGATAGGAAGACTTGGCATGAGGTGGTTGAGGGTCTGTGCTCCCAATCTGGGTTAAAAGGAGAGAGAGAGAGAGAGAGAGAGAGAAGAGAAAGACAGTATACGACTAATTTAGCATACATTTCAGTATAAATGATTCCGATTGTACAAACAAATTATGGATGAAAGGGTTAATAAAAAGACGAAAGACAGAAAGACGATGGAGAGAAAGGATCAAAAAGAATAAATAACTAACGAGATGAGAACGATAGTGAGAAATTTAAAATAGAAAATGACAAGTGATTTTTGTTCCATCTAAAATCCTCATATCAGTCCTATTGACTTGAAAACGACGAGTTTGGTAAACATCAAACACCATAATTAAGAATTCTGAAAGTTTTTTAGAGGGTCGAGACAGCGAGAAGACATGATGTGAGGAGACTGAATACAAACGGAACTGTTGAATAATAAAGAAGAGAAAGAGGAGGAGGAGGACTATGTGCCAACATGACTAACGTTGGAAGAGTAACTGAAGAAAATCTGGAGAGGAAAAAGTGAATGAATACTAATACAGTGATCAAAATACAACAAGGTTTTACCAACAAGAGTGGTTATGTTCGATCTCGATGAGTGAAACAGAGAAATTCAATTTATATTAGTATTCTAAACTCTACACACTGAACTCTACACACTGAACTCTACACACTGACTCACCATGAACTCTACACACTGAACTCTACACACTGAACTCTACACACTGAACTCTGCACACTAAACTCTACACACTGAACTCTACACACTAAACTCTACACACTAAACTCTACACACTGAACTCTACACACTAAACTCTACACACTGAACTCTACACTGAACTCTGCAACTGAACTCTACACACTGAACTCTACACCTGAACTCTGCACACAACTCTGCACGAACTCTACTGAACCACACTGAACGTTGGTTATGATTTGAAGAAATAGATTATGTCAACTTCTTCTTCTTCTTCGAACGTTCCATATCGACCAATTGTCAAACCATTTTTTGTGATTTGTATGTGATTCGAGTCTATGAGCAATTGTACGTTGTACCAGTTTTGCGCCACCCGATTTCAACGACGCTTTTTATTTACTAGGGTAGCTTGTCTATGATATTCTTTGATTATTTCTTCTCAAGGTGTGTCCAACACATAATGACTTCATTACAGGTGGGGTTTACCTCAAATTCCTCTGTCCCGTTCTACAGAAAGGGCACGCCATCTGGGGAGAGTACACAAGTTACAGATATTCTCAAATAAATGTTTCAGAAAAATCCTGCAAGTATTCTGGTCAAATACAATAGCAAATGAAGAGGTTTTAAGACAAACAAACTGTCCATCATTGGAGATCATCATCAACAGAAGAAGATGAAGATTGATTGGGCATGTATGTCGTATTTCAGTAGGGACATTGACTAAGACAGCTCAATGGTGGACAGCTTGTGAGAATAGAAGGTCTGGACAGCTTGTGAGAATAGAAGGTCTGGACAGCTTGTGAGAATAGAAGGTCTGGACAGCTTGTGAGAATAGAAGGTCTGGACAGCTTGTGAGAATAAAAGGTCTGGACAGCTTGTGAGAATAGAAGGTCTGGACAGCTTGTGAGAATAGAAGGTCTGGACAGCTTGTGAGAATAAAAGGTCTGGACAGCTGGAAGAAGGTCTGGACAGCTTGAGAATAGAAGGTCTGGACAGCTTGTGAGAATAAGAAGGTCTGGACAGCTTGTGAGAATAGAAGGTCTGGACAGCTTGTGAGAATAGAAGGTCTGGACAGCTTGTGAGAATAGAAGGTCTGGACAGCTTGTGAGAATAGAAGGTCTGACAGCTAAGAAGGTCTGGACAGCTTGTGAGAATAGAAGGTCTGGACAGCTTGTGAGAATAAAAGGTCTGGACAGCTTGGAGAATAAAGGTCTGGACAGCTTGGAAATAAAAGGTCTGGACAGCTTGTGAGAATAGAAGGTCTGGACAGCTTGTGAGAATAAAAGGTCTGGACAGCTTGTGAGAAAGCTAGAATGGTCTGGACAGCTTGTGAGAATAGAAGGTCTGGACAGCTTGTGAGAATAAAAGGTCTGGACAGCTTGTGAGAATAAAAGGTCTGGACAGCTTGTGAGAATAAAAGGTCTGGACAGCTTGTGAGAAAAAAAGGTCTGGACAGCTTGTGAGAATAGAAGGTCTGGACAGCTTGTGAGAATAAAAGGTCTGGACAGCTTGTGAGAATAAAAGGTCTGGACAGCTTGTGAGAATAAAAGGTCTGGACAGCTTGTGAGAATAAAAGGTCTGGACAGCTTGTGAGAATAAAAGGTCTGGACAGCTTGTGAGAATAAAAGGTCTGGACAGCTTGTGAGAATAGAAGGTCTGGACAGCTTGTGAGAAAAGAAGGTCTGGACAGCTTGTGAGAATAAAAGGTCTGGACAGCTTGTGAGAATAGAAGGTCTGGACAGCTTGTGAGAATAGAAGGTCTGGACAGCTTGTGAGAATAAAAGGTCTGGACAGCTTGTGAGAATAAAAGGTCTGGACAGCTTGTGAGAATAGAAGGTCTGGACAGCTTGTGAGAATAAAAGGTCTGGACAGCTTGTGAGAATAAAAGGTCTGGACAGCTTGTGAGAATAAAAGGTCTGGACAGCTGTGCTGAGAATAAAAGGTCTGGACAGCTTGTGAGAATAAAAGGTCTGGACAGCTTGTGAGAATAAAAGGTCTGGACAGCTTGTGAGAATAAAAGGTCTGGACAGCTTGTGAGAATAAAAGGTCTGGACAGCTTGTGAGAATAAAAGGTCTGGACAGCTTGTGAGAATAAAAGGTCTGGACAGCTTGTGAGAATAGAAGGTCTGGACAGCTTGAGAATAAAAAGGTCTGACAGCTTGGAGAAAGAAGTCTGGACAGCTTGTGAAAAAAGTCTGACAAAGAATAAGGTCTGGACAGCTTGAAATAAAAGTCTGACAGCAGAAAAAGGTCTGGACAGCTTGTGAGAAAAAAGGTCTGGACAGCTTGTGAGAATAGAAGGTCTGGACAGCTTGTGAGAATAGAAGGTCTGGACAGCTTGTGAGAAAAGAAGGTCTGGACAGCTTGGAGAATAAGTCTGGACAGCTTGAGAATAAAAGGTCTGGACAGCTTGTGAGAATAAAAGGTCTGGACAGCTTGTGAGAAAAGAAGGTCTGGACAGCTTGTGAGAAAAAAAGGTCTGGACAGCTTGTGAGAAAAAAAGGTCTGGACAGCTTGTGAGAATAAAAGACGGGTCTGGACAGCTTGTGAGAAAGAAGGTCTGGACAGCTTGTGAGAATAAAAGGTCTGGACAGCTTGTGAGAATAAAAGGTCTGGACAGCTTGTGAGAAAGTCTGGACAGCTGGAATAAAGGTCTGGACAGCTTGTGAGAAAAAGGTCTGGACAGCGGAAAAAGTCTGACTTGTGAGAATAAAAGGTCTGGACAGCTTGTGAGAATAAAAGGTCTGGACAGCTTGTGAGAATAAAAGGTCTGGACAGCTTGTGAGAATAGAAGGTCTGGACAGCTTGTGAGAATAAAAGGTCTGGACAGCTTGTGAGAATAAAAGGTCTGGACAGCTTGTGAGAATAAAAGGTCTGGACAGCTTGTGAGAATAGAAGGTCTGGACAGCTTGTGAGAATAAAAGGTCTGGACAGCTTGTGAGAATAGAAGGTCTGGACAGCTTGTGAGAATAGAAGGTCTGGACAGCTTGTGAGAATAAAAGGTCTGGACAGCTTGTGGAAAAGGTCTGACAGCTGAGAATAGAAGGTCTGGACAGCTTGTGAGAATAGAAGGTCTGGACAGCTTGTGAGAATAGAAGGTCTGGACAGCTTGTGAGAATAGAAGGTCTGGACAGCTTGTGAGAATAGAAGGTCTGGACAGCTTGTGAGAAAAGAAGGTCTGGACAGCTGAGAAAAAGGTCTGGACAGCTTGTGAGAATAGAAGGTCTGGACAGCTTGTGAGAATAAAAGGTCTGGACAGCTTGTGAGAAAAAAAGGTCTGGACAGCTTGTGAGAATAGAAGGTCTGGACAGCTTGTGAGAAAAGAAGGTCTGGACAGCTTGTAGAAAAAAGGTCTGGACAGCTTGTGAGAATAGAAGGTCTGGACAGCTTGTGAGAATAACTGACACTTGGAATAAAGTCTGGACAGCTTGTGAGAATAAAGGTCTGGACAGCTTGTGAGAAAAAGGTCTGGACAGCTTGTGAGAATAAAGGTCTGGACAGCTTGTGAGAATAAAGGTCTGGACAGCTTGAGAATAAAGGTCTGGACAGCTTGTGAGAATAGAAGGTCTGGACAGCTTGTGAGAATAAAAGGTCTGGACAGCTTGGAGAATAAAGGTCTGGACAGCTTGTGAGAATAAAGGTCTGGACAGCTTGTGAGAATAGAAGGTCTGGACAGCTTGTGAGAAAAGAAGGTCTGGACAGCTTGTGAGAATAGAAGGTCTGGACAGCTTGTGAGAATAAAAGGTCTGGACAGCTTGGAAAAAAGTCTGGACAGCTTGTGAGAATAAAAGGTCTGGACAGCTTTGAGAATAAAGGTCTGGACAGCTTGTGAAAAAAGGTCTGACAGCTTGAGAATGAAGGTCTGGGCAGCTGAAAGTCGACACTGTGAGAATAGAAGGTCTGGACAGCTTGTGAGAAAAAAGGTCTGGACAGCTTGTGAGAATAAAAGGTCTGGACAGCTATAGTGAGAAAAAAAGTCTGGACAGCCAAAGGAAACATGGAAACGGACTGGAGAAAAAGAATTGAAAAATGTGACCTGCCTGGAAATAAATGGTAAAAAGTGCAAAATAACAGAGTGACTTATGTGTGAAACAAGACCAGAAGATTGATTCATTGGTATGACTATCATCATTGCACTTCGGTAAGTAGCCACGTGTGTTCCTATCTCTTTCTTATACAGAAAGATCTCAGTTGCAATGCACGAACTTTGAAACACTGACGAGGGTCCCCGATATAATTTAGAAGATGGTGAAGATATTTTTGTAGGAATTTTATTTTTAATCTTTGCTAATGAATTTTAACGAATATCTGGCAATCTCAAGACCTTATTATATGCACAAAAGTTAAATTATTTAGGTCATGTGTGATTCCTGTACTGACCTACTGTTGTGAAAGTTGGAAATCAACAAAGAAAATTGATAAGAAACTGGACAGCTTTGAGAATAAATGTCTCCGAAAATTACTAAAAGTTAAATGGAGTGATTTCGTTTCTAACAACACAGTGAGAGATAGAACACACCAACAACCCGTATCAAATATTATAAGGAAACGAAGGTGGAAATATTTAGGTCAGTTCTTAGATCAGACGAAAAGAGACTAAATCGACAAGTCCTTATGTGGTCACCAGTTGGGAAAAGAAAACATGGAAGACCAAAGACCACTCTTCGAAGAACCATCCAACAAGAAAGTAAATATAGGGATGTAAAACCATACAAGATCTCCAACTGCTAGCAAAGAACCGCATCAAATGGAGATCTAAAACCTCTGCCCTATGTGCCACCTTTGGCACGAAAGGAACAACTAACAACTAACTAATGAATTTTGTTGAGAGAAAAATGACTAATGTTGAGGTGCTGAATGAGATCAAGACAAAGAGAAAGCTTATCATCAATATAAGAAAGAGGCAGTCATCTTTTTCGGACATGTGATGAGGAGGAGGTTTAGAACACATTGTGACAACCGGTAAAATCGAGGGTAGACGAGACAGGGGACGACAGAGAGAGAAAATGTTGGATAGCCTGACTTCATGGCACGGTAGAGCGTCAACATCTGAGTTGATAGCAAACACCAACGACAGAGATTTGTGGAGATCCATGATCGCCAAATCCAGCCGGCACGGCACCTAATGATGATGAATGAATTTTGCCCGTGTAGCGGCTTTCCAGTCTGCTCTTCTCGATTACGAACTGCCAAGGGTTCTTTTACGTGCTCAAATTGAACACATGGTCTATGTTTTATCTTCCGTCTCCGATAGGACTAGAAACTCGATTTCCCCTACACTAAGATAGGACAAGGAACTCGATCTCACCTACACTGAGATAGGACTAGAAACTCGATTTCACCTACACTAAGATAGGACAAGGAACTCGATCTCACCTACACTGAGATAGGACTAGAAACTCGATTTCACCTACACTAAGATAGGACAAGGAACTCGATCTCACCTACACTGAGATCAGTATCTCTGGAAAAATATCCAGATGGCTCCACGAGGAAGCGAACCTCGTACCTTTGACACAAGAGACAAGCACCTAACCTCTACGCCACAAAGACTCCTACAAGACAAGAAGAGGATATAGCTATAGATCAGATTAGAGTTTTGTACAAAGCACGAATACCGTAGCTTCGGCAACAATACTAGTGTTCTAATAAAATGCAATCGTAAGCAGAACAGTACAGACGGACTGACAGGCGGACTAATGGACGGAATGACGGGCGGGCTGAAGGGCGGGTGCACTAACGGACGACAGGCAGACAGACAGACAGACAGACCGACAGACCGACAGACAGGCAAACAGACAGGTAGACAGACAGACAGGCAGACAGGCAGACAGACAGACAGAGAGGCAGGCAGACAGGCAGGCAGACGAGCAGGCAGACAAACAGACAGGTTGACCGACCGACAGACACAGACAGACCGACCGACAGACAGACAAACAGGCAGACAGAGAGACAAAATGTAACATATACTTTAACAAACAAACACATATCTTGTCTCCAAAGAAAATGAATTCTAAATGAAGATAAAGAATGCAATAGAATATAGAGCGTGAGTTAAAACACAGACAAAATCGTCCATAAAATTTGGCCGACACTTAAAATAACACATTGAGGGATATGTTGAATCTAAAGCTGATATAACTCTCTCTCTCTCTCTCTTTCTTTCTATTTATTTTTCTGTCGCTAGGATCTTTGCCAGAATTACACATTCCAGACTATCTGACAGGTTGTCAGTAGCAGGGAAAATTTAATTTTGACTTAACGAAAGCGCTGAATTATGCCATGCAATTTTAATTTCTATTACGTCTGAGCTAGCTTGTCATGACAAAATTGTGCTTGCAAACACGGAGCCGAAGGGAAACACATTTTAACGATGGAAAATGTGGACGAGGAGGTATGAGAGAGACCAGCAACGAGAATGAGGGTGTGGAGTGTGGACGAGGAGGTATGAGAGAGACCTGCAACGAAATGAGGGTGTGGAGTGTGGACAAGGAGGTATGAGAGAGACCAGCAACAAGAATGAGGTGTGGAGGTGGACAAGGAGGTATGAAAGAGACCAGCAACAAGAATGAGGGTGTGGAGTGTGGACAAGGAGGTATGAGAGAGACCAGCAACAAGAATGAGGGTGTGGAGGTGGACAAGGAGGTATGAGAGAGACCAGCAACGAGAATAAGGGTATGGATTGTGGACAAGGAGGTATGAGAGAGACCAGCAACGAGAATGAGGATGTGGAGTGTGGACAAGGAGGTATGAGAGAGACCAGCAACGAGAATGAGGTTGTGGAGTGTGGACAAGGAGGTATGAGAGAGACCAGCAACAAGAATGAGGGTGTGGAGTGTGGATGAGGAGGTACTAGAGAGACCAGCAACAAGAATGAGGGTGTGGAGTGTGGACAAGGAGGTATGAGAGAGACCAGCAACAAGAATGAGGGTGGAGGTGGACAAGGAGGTATGAGAGAGACCAGCAACGAGAATGAGGGTGTGGAGTGTGGACAAGGAGGTATGAGAGAGACCAGCAACGAGAATGAGGGTGTGGAGTGTGGACAAGGAGGTATGAGAGAGACCAGCAACAGGAATGAGGGTGTGGAGTGTGGACAAGGAGGTATGAGAGAGACCAGCAACAAGAATGAGGGTATGGAGTGTGGACAAGGAGGTATGAGAGAGACCAGAAACAAGAATGAGGGTGTGGAGTGTGGACAAGGAGGTATGAGAGAGACCAGCAACAAGAATGAGGGTGTGAAGTGTGGACAAGGAGGTATGAGAGAGACCAGCAACAAGAATGAGGGTGTGGAGTGTGGACAAGGAGGTATGAGAGAGACCAGCAACAAGAATGAGGGTGTGAAGTGTGGACAAGGAGGTATGAGAGAGACCAGCAACAAGAATGAGGGTGTGAAGTGTGGACAAGGAGGTATGAGAGAGACCAGCAACAAGAATGAGGGTGTGGAGTGTGGACAAGGAGGTATGAGAGAGACCAGCAACAAGAATGAGGGTGTGAAGTGTGGACGAGGAGGTATGAGAGAGACCAGCAACGAGAATGAGGGTGTGGAGTGTGGACGAGGAGGTATGAGAGAGACCTGCAACGAAATGAGGGTGTGGAGTGTGGACAAGGAGGTATGAGAGAGACCAGCAACAAGAATGAGGGTGTGGAGTGTGGACAAGGAGGTATGAAAGAGACCAGCAACAAGAATGAGGGTGTGGAGTGTGGACAAGGAGGTATGAGAGAGACCAGCAACAAGAATGAGGGTGTGGAGTGTGGACAAGGAGTTATGAGAGAGACCAGCAACGAGAATGAGGGTATGGATTGTGGACAAGGAGGTATGAGAGAGACCAGCAACGAGAATGAGGTTGTGGAGTGTGGACAAGGAGGTATGAGAGAGACCAGCAACGAGAATGAGGTTGTGGAGTGTGGACAAGGAGGTATGAGAGAGACCAGCAACAAGAATGAGGGTGTGGAGTGTGGATGAGGAGGTATTAGAGAGACCAGCAACAAGAATGAGGGTGTGGAGTGTGGACAAGGAGGTATGAGAGAGACCAGCAACAAGAATGAGGTTGTGGAGTGTGGACAAGGAGGTATGAGAGAGACCAGCAACGAGAATGAGGGTGTGGAGTGTGGACAAGGAGGTATGAGAGAGACCAGCAACGAGAATGAGGTTGTGGAGTGTGGACAAGGAGGTATGAGAGAGACCAGCAACAAGAATGAGAGTGTGGAGTGTGGACAAGGAGGTATGAGAGAGACCAGCAACAAGAATGAGGTTGTGGAGTGTGGACAAGGAGGTATGAGAGAGACCAGCAACAAGAATGAGGGTGTGGAGTGTGGACAAGGAGGTATTAGAGAGACCAGCAACAAGAATGAGGGTGTGGAGTGTGGACAAGGAGGTATGAGAGAGACCAGCAACAAGAATGAAGGTGTGGAGTGTGGACAAGGAGGTATGAGAGAGACCAGCAACAGGAATGAGGGTGTGGAGTGTGAACAAGGAGGTATGAGAAAGACCAGCAACAAGAATGAGGGTGTGGAGTGTGGACAAGGAGGTATGAGAGAGACCAGCAACAAGAATGAGGGTGTGGAGTGTGGATGAGGAGGTATTAGAGAGACCAGCAACGAGAATGAGGTGTGGATGTGGACAAGGAGGTATGAGAGAGACCAGCAACAAGAATGAGGTGTGGAGGTGGACAAGGAGGTATAGAGAGACCAGCAACAAGAATGAGGTGTGGAGTGTGGACAAGGAGGTATTAGAGAGACCAGCAACAAGAATGAGGGTGTGGAGTGTGGACAAGGAGGTATGAGAGAGACCAGCAACAAGAATGAAGGTGTGGAGTGTGGACAAGGAGGTATGAGAGAGACCAGCAACAGGAATGAGGGTGTGGAGTGTGAACAAGGAGGTATGAGAAAGACCAGCAACAAGAATGAGGGTGTGGAGTGTGGACAAGGAGGTATGAGAAAGACCAGCAACAAGAATGAGGGTATGGATAGTGAACGATTGATCCGTGCAAAACAGATGATAGCCCCGTCCATCGTAAGAAATGATGACAACATCCTCAGATGTGTGTCGTTGCACCTGGCTAGTGTGTGCGGAGGTGACTGTAGTGTCCAATCCTGGAACACAATCCTCTTTCATAGGTGGGGAATACATGATCAATATTGGATATTTGGGTGTTGTGTGTTTTGTCTTTTCGCGCAGCTCAAAACAGATATGATCACCATCGTGTTACACGCCATTAAGCATAATGGTTCGCCATCTCACACGACCATCCGAGTTCTTGATCAGGTCTGTATTCTTGTCTCGAACATGTCATGTGATCATGCCATCCAGGTATTTATCTCTTTGTATTTCCTTGCTCTTTTTCAATCACATTTGCCAGTTGTGACTAAGTTTTTAAGTTTACTTCTCATAACATGCGCACAATATAATGATTGCGCACTCCTGATTTATCTTTTCAATTTGCAATTGGCATTTGTTCCTTGAAGAACTGTCTTATTTCTTTCTCTGTCTGCAAATTGTTGGGGTTTTTCTTTTTTCATTTTCCTGACAAACCACATCTTCCCTGTCTTTGATGTTTCCTTCTTGTCTGCATATAAACGATAAGAAACATCTACTAACTAGTATATGGAATAAAGAATTCAAAGAACCCAAAGGAACCACAGGGTCCAACAAACAGAATGAATAAGTAGACATTTGACAAATATTTGAATGTCCCGGAGGACAAAAACCAAATGACCAAACACTGAATTAAACCACGACCTTTATTTTTCTTGGTGTCCATCGCCTAGCCACGACGTCCAGCGTTTTTAAGACCACTAGCATTCTAAACAAGACTTCTTTTAGTATTCAATCGTCAATTAAACAAAAGCCTTACTTTGTTGTGTATTTACAATATCGTCAATTAAACAAAAGCCTTGCTTTGTAGTATATTTACAATATCGTCAATTAAACAAAAGCCTTACTTTGTTGTGTATTTACAATATCGTCAATTAAAAAAAGCCTTACTTTGTGTGTATTTTCAATATCGTCAATTAAACAAAAGCCTTGCTTTGTCGTGTATTTTCAATATCGTCAACTAGACAACATAAAATATCAGGCTAGGTTAAAACAACACTATTCAGTGTTTTGCAAATGGTTTTTTGTTTACTGCCAACAAATATAGTGTCAATTACCATGCTAAACAGATATGTAAGTTCTCTTTCTTTAGCGGTCTCTGGTCATGCGCTTAATTTACCGTGGACCACAAACTGGACGGGATATAGAAGTTAATAATAAGGAATAAAACATCATGGTCAAAGGAGAAGACATATAGACATAATACCAGAACTGAACATCAAGGAGCATTACTTCACAAACAGTATGATGTCTTGGAAACTGAAATCCTCCCCATGATGCCATTACCTTCTAGTTGGTGAAGGTCTGCGGGATAAAATGACATATTGGACTCGGACGAGGACTTATGCTCCTGGCAGGGTCACTCTGCCTGGACAGATCACAGACGAGGGGAGAGACTAAATGGTCTATAGCCGAAGTATTGGCTGTCATTGCAGGGGTTTTACATCATATGATTCAATCCCTTTCTGCAGAAATAGCACTCTACTAGCAGAGAGTATTGCACAAAGCGCGAACTCTGTAGCTCCGGCAGCACTCCTAGAGTCTCTGGAAAAAATGCAATCGTAAACAGAACGGCGTGGTCAGGAATCGAACCCACGATCTTCGGAACGTAAAGCAAGGGCATAATCACTTCAAGGGCGTAACCACTAAGACACTGTAGAACTACCTCGTCCTCTATGTTTATAGTCCTCTTTAGAACTAACAAATCTGTGATGGCAAAAACGTTTTATGTTATGAAAACATCAACGACGACATTACCTATTCACGGGCACAAAATGGTAACCAGAGTCATTGTCTTATATGACTGGAAGTGGGGAAAGTCAAAAGAAAGCTACTTTCACAAGAACGAAAGATTAGAAAAGATGAAAAACATGACTCTGTTAAGAAACTATCTTGGAAATGAATGTATAAGGCACTAGAGCAAGGAGACGATAGAGATACACAAATGGGAGAGAAACATCAGGGGGTGGACATGCAAGTCTGACACAGTATACCGTCGGGGGAAAATGAAGCGCTTGCTGGAGAATCATCAGTGGCGGCTCGTCATTAGGGCCTAGGGGCCAGGCCCCACCAAAATTAATGTGTAAGGTGTATTTTAAAAAAAAAATATAACCTAAAACAAAACCATGATTTTTCCGAAAATGTTTGTCTGGCCCCACAAACAAAAATGATCACGAGCCGCCACTGAGAATCACTATGGCTAACCACAATATATACATAAAAATATACAACAAAATATAAAACAGAAACACAAGTATCGTTGACGTTAAACTTTGTATAGCTACATGTTTCTGTGTTAGCACAACAACCCG
Source organism: Arion vulgaris (assembly GCA_020796225.1). NCBI lineage: Eukaryota > Metazoa > Mollusca > Gastropoda > Stylommatophora > Arionidae > Arion > Arion vulgaris. The sequence continues at coordinate 19,983,900 of CM036768.1, forward strand.
GTACTACTAATATCAATTCTATCAATTTTGTTCTTTAGTCACATCACACTCAACCTCAACAACATCAATCTAGATGCTGCCCACAACACATCAACCCAATTATCACAGATAAGCCACATTAACCGATATAATTCCCAAGTGCTTACAGACAGTTAAATAACACAAATATTCTAACAGAATTCTTTGAAATCTTTGCACAAATATGCACACATAATATTTCAATGACTCCACACAAACAGTAATTGTGTGGTGAAACAAATGCATTCTTTTCGATCCAATTGTAAACAAAACCAGTGCAACGTTGTTAGAACAATTTCAAAACAAACGCAAAATGTGGTCGACGGCTCTGAAACCAAATTTGCACAAATGTGGTTTATATATAACATAAAACAACAAACAGAGATGTACAAAAAAATTACAAATATAAATTACAGAACTATTAAAATAATTGAAAAAGTGAGAAACAAAATAATACAGGGATATAAAGGTCACACACCTGCAGTCCGGACAAACTTAGAACTGCGATGTCACAAGGTGCTACTCGCCGTGTCAAGGTGAGCACGCGTTAAGCATCGGTTGAGTACTTTCTGGGTACGCGACACGCATTCAAACATGAGCAGTTCTAATAATGGCAATTTACCGCTCCGCTCACGTGTAAGGGTTTGAAATGAAAGAGAATTAATCAGTCACTCAGCCAAATTTTTATGTCAGTCTCTCTTGATTCCTGTTCAAACCAAGACCAACTGGCGTCGATAATTTCTCAGTCTACCTGCCGTGAGTCTAATTTAAATCCGACACGTGGGTGTGTGAGTACCTTTCCAAGTCCATTGAATATGCTAATGGCAAGAAATCTATTATCGTTAAAAATAAAATGACCAAAAAATAAGGTCCCGCGTGGGAAAGAAAAACACAATCGTTCTTTATTTCGTGTTCCGGTAATGCATTTCCCACATTTTTGACTAGTGCTAATTTTATAGCTTTGTTTGAATTTTTATGTTTAGTTTCAAGATGTCTATTGTGTCAAATTGAGAAATTGATGAGTTTTTCATTTGTGAAACCTGCGTTAATATACATGACTCATTTGTGTGTTGTCATTAGCATATTCTTTTTATTCTGCAATCAGTTTCCAGAGATCCTCAAATAACTCAACAGCGTGATGAATCCAGCAGGAGGTCCTGGCCTGTTCCAATACTATTTCTTCTTCAAATTGGTGTTACTTGAGTAATGTTTCAGACTTTATATGATTTAAAGGGTTTTTAAGCCGAAGGATTGACTTCATTGCACCGGGTTTTACCCCATATAGCTCGACCCCTCTCCGCAGAAATGGTACGCCACATGCCGAGAGTTTTTCATAAAGCACGAACTCCGTAGCTCCGGCAACAATCCTAGGGTCTCTGGAAAAACTGCACTCGTGAACAGAACGGCGCGTTCCGGATTCGAACCCACGACCTTCGACTCGCAAGAGTGCTGTCCAAAGCGGCGCTAACGGGTATCATGGAGCCCGTGTGATCTATCTAAGTTAGAATCAGGGTCGAAAGAGTGGAACTAGTGAATGCGTGACTGATTGATTGAAGGAGTGGGAGTGGTAAATTTGCAAAGAGTTAATTTTTTTCGATCCAGAAGCACTGAGCTTTCAGCTCTTCGGCTCGGTGCCATGGACATCGTAACCCTTCGGTACGGTGCCACGAACACCGTAATTCTGGGGAATCTGTGGCTTTTCTGCCATCCCGTGGAATTGAACCCTCACACACAGAGGGATATTCACCCGTAGTCCAACGCGCTACGAACACGCTGGGCAGACGGGCCAAAGAGTGAATTAGGGAGAGAGAGCGGTTGTAAAAGGTAGAGAATAAAGTAGAGAGCAGAGCGTTCTAATGAGGTAATAAGTGATTAGGTGAGAGAGTAGAGGGTTGAATAAAGAGCATGCAGCGATGAGATAGAAAGTATGTGAGAGTCGTAGATGGAGTATTACTGAGAGACTGAGTGAGAGCGGGAAAAAGGAGTGAGTTAGTGTATGAGGGATTGAAGAGGGATAGTTTCAAAGAGCTAAGTAGTGAGTGAGTGAGTGAGTGAATGGAATGGGGTGAGTGAGTGGAGAGGGAGGAATTGCAAATAGTGATTTACTGAGGGAGCTAGTGAGTGAGTGAGTGAGTGAGTGAGTGAGGGAGTGAATAGGATGGAGTGAGTGAGTGAGTGGTAGAGTGAGTGAGTGGAGAGGGAGGAATTGCAAATAGTGATTTACTGAGGGAGCTAGTGAGTGAGTGAGTGAGTGAGTGGAGAGGGAGGAATTGCAAATAGTGATTTACTGAGGGAGCTAGTGAGTGAGTGAGTGAGTGAGTGAGTGAGTGAGTGGGTTAGTGAGTGAGTGAGTGAGGTGGAGGAGGGAGAAATTGCAAATAGTGATTTACTGAGGAGCTAGTGAGTGAGTGGTGAGTAGTGAGTGAGTGAGTGAGAGGAGGTGAAGTGATTTACTGAGGAGTAGTGAGTGGTGAGTGAGAGGAGGATTGCAAATAGTGATTTACTGAGGGAGTGAGTGAGTGAGAGTGGATGTGAGGTGAGTGAGTGAGTGAGTGAGTGAGTGAGTGAGGAGTGGGAGGAGTGGGAGTGAGTGAGTGAGTGGTGAGTGAGAGGAGGAATTGCAAATAGTGATTTACTGAGGGAGCTAGTGAGTGAGTGATTGAGTGAGAGTTGTCAGAGTGAATTAATGAGGGAAGGAGTGACAGAGTGTGTGTTGAAAAGAGTGAATTGGTAAGTGGGTAAATGAGCTTACCAGAGGTTACTAGTGAGTGAGTGAGGAGTGATAGTTTCAAGGAGTGAGTTAGTAATTAAGATGGAGTAAATAAGAAAGAGAGTGGGGAGTAGGAGTTGGAAAGAGTCAGTTGAAGAGTGAGAGAGTGAGAGTGAATTTTACAAAGAGTAATTTTGTGAGATCGCCAGTGCAGCGTGAGAGTGTGTGAAGAAGACATCTACGACAAGGGGAGAGTGATTGAGGTGATAAGTAAAGTAATAAATAATAAATTAGTGAATTAAACTTGACTCACGAGTGGGTGGAGGTGAGTCGCCAAAAATAATGAATAGTTAATTTGTGGAAAAAAAACCAGGGCGCGACTGGCACTGCACGAATCGTTTACATGAAAACATTATGAATGTACAGCTGCGTTATTCTGTGAAAAAATATAATATGTGAAGATACAGGGTGCAGAGCACGAACATTTATGAAAAGTGTACAGCTGAGTTGTTCTGTGAATTAAAAAAGGTTTAAAGACGAAGGATTGATTTAATTGCACTAATTTGTATCCCATATGGCTTAGTTCCTCTACTCAGAAATGGCACATTACCCGCCGAGAGTACTGCACAAAGCACGAACTTCGTAGCACCTGCATCAATGCTAGTACTCTCTGAAAAAGGCACTCACGAACAGAACAGCGATTGACAATTCAGCCATGTGTACATGTGGACACGCACATCAGACTGCAGATCACATACTTCAAGACTGCCCCGATTATGATATACTGAGGTAAACTCACTGGCCTTAATAAAACAACACTTGACAGAAAACTACACAGACTTCTGTGTGAGCTACAAAAGACAGTAAAGTTTATACAAGAGACAACATTGATTATATAGACAATATTTCAAGCGAAAGAAATAAAGGAAGAAACAGAACGGCGTAGTCCGGATTCGAACCCACGATCTTCGGTAAACAAGGCATGGGCGTAACCACTTGGTCACTTGTTCAGTGAGTGAGATGTTGAGCTGGAGGACGCAAGCAAGCGAATAAGGAAGCAGCAGATGGATTGAGGAGATAAATGACATTAATTCATTTGATGAGGCGCCCGTGTGTTGTCGGGGCTCGCAAGGGGAGCAAAGCATAGTAACACTGCGACCTACAAAGCATGTCGTAAGAGGCGACTGAGGTAGGGGCTACCCTAGGGAAGCTACCCTAGTAAATAAAAAGCGGTGCAGAAATCAGATGTGCTAGCCTACTTGTAGGCGCATAACTGCCACAACGTACAATCACTCTTAGGTACAGATCACATACAAATCACACAGAGTGGTTTAACAAGTGGTCAGTGTGGAGCGTTCGAAGAAGAAGAAGAAGAAGAAGAAGAAGAAGAAGAAGAAGAAGAAGAAGAAGAAGAATTTGATGTGCAGACACAAACTGAAATTTGATGCAGGATCAAGGTGAGCAGGAGCGTTTTATTTCGGCAGGAGCCCTTTCACTCTATTATATTTTCTAATCCTGTTTTACCTTTCGGTGGCAGGTCGGAAATAAGAGACACATGGAGCCAGTCTCTTTATGCGCTTTGTACAAGGTGGAATTTAGTACCTCTGATAATCCGTCGATTCCCTTTCATTCCGATTTTTATATTAGCTCCAGACGCAGTTTTATTACAATGTATACACTGAATTGCACAGTATATCGGCTTTGTGTCATGTTAAGGGATACTGCAAGCGAATACACCGGATCAGAAGAGCAAATGGGTTAATTAATATTTAGGTCAAGGTCGAAAAAAGGTTAAGAAGTATAAACAAATTTGTAAGCGATCTAAAAATATAAAGAGCATCCATAAAGAACTGTTTGCTTGTCTACGCCACCTTTAAGCAGATTTAAACACGCTGCGCGCCAGGTTTAGAGGTATTAATGCCGACACTAGGACGGTCCTATAAATTGGATGTAATGGCGGTCTGTGGCTCGACAAGCTATAAATATCGTCATTAGTGACGTCGCGATTCGTTAGACCTTCGTCCAACATGTCTGGTATTGTCTTGTTTATAGTCACTAGATGGCGTTTTTTTTTTTTTTTTTAAAGAAAAATTAGGAGATAGAGAGGTAGACAAAGATATATAAATTCTTGTCTTTATTTTCAGTAGGTGTTAAAGATGTACTTCTGGTGGTCACGTAAAGCAATTCACGAATTCTTTGGGGTCTTTTCTTCCGAACATTTCTCTGTAGTCGTTACTGCCGCTTTATATGTTCATGGTGATATGTTTGCATTTTAATATTGGCGCCATCTGTCCTATCATTTGATTGTCTTTGTTGCAACTGTGTAAGATTTCGTTAGTTATTCTTCCGTTGTCAAGAGTCCAGAGTAACTGCTCATTTACGACTGATGTCAGTCCGTTAGAAGAATGCACATACTGGCTTTCTCTATCTCCATGTCTAATCAGCATCACTCTGCCTGATTAAAACAGCTAAAAGAGAGGAGGGTATGCTGGACAGCGTAAGTTATGTTAAGTGTGTGTATGTCTGGATGTGGCATAACGTGTGTGTGTTTGTGTGCATGTTATCTATGAAAGCTGAAAAAAATCGAAACTGCCCGTCCAAAACAAACAATATGGACAACGGATGGGGAAAAGCTCATTGTCCAATCACAAGTCAATTATTCCCTATGAGCACCAGGCGTGTCAGTTGTCTGTTGTTGGTATTCTCGCGCCAACTTTTTTTCTTTTTCTTTTTATAATTACTTTCTAACACTTCTCTCTGATCGAGTCGACTAAATGATGACATTACCAGAATTTGTTAATTACAAAATCCACCTCTCACTTTACTCCCTCTCATTCTCATTTATCTATGTCTTCTACTATCTATCATCTATGTATTGTGTTCTCTCTCTCTCCCTCTGTCTCTCTCCCTCTGTCTCTCTCTCCCTCTGTCTCTCTCTCTCCCTCTGTCTCTCTCTCTCTCTACTCCTAAATTGCTCGAGTGTATGTCTAAATTGCTCGAGTGTATGTCTAAATTGCTCGAGAGTATGTCTAAATTGCTCCAGAATATGTTAGCTATCTCTACATTGCTTTCCCTTCTCTTTCATTTATTCAGTGTGTACTATATCGTCTTCACAATGCTCTCCAATATATTTCATTCCTCCAGTGTGTGTCATACTTTTGTTACATTGCTCTCGCTCCTCTTACATTTCTCCAGTGAATGTCATACCGAGTGGCGGCTCATCATTAAAGGGCCAGTGGGGCCGGGACCACCGAAAATAATGTTTAACGTGTTTTTATTTTTTTATAAATCATTTGTTCATAATTATTACTTTTAACGTGGTACTGATTAGCTTTTAAAGTTGATTATTTGCCCGCGTGCCCAGCGTGTTCGTAGCGCGTTGGACTACGGGTGACTAGTCCTCTGTAAGTGCGGGTTCAATCCGCGGACTGGCAGAAAAGCTACAGGTTCCCAGATTTACGGTGTTCGTGGCAACGAGCCGAAGGGTTACGATGTCCATGACACCGAGCCGAAGAGCTTTGAGCTCAAGTGCTTCTGGATCGGAATTTAAAAAAAAAAAGTTGATTATATAACGCTAATATATCATATCAATCAAAACCGTGGCATATCCCAAAGGACGTAGCCATCAACCACAGTAAACTAGTCGTTGATTTTCTAGGCACCCCTTATACGTTCAGTAGTTTGCAATTGCTTTCTGAACAGTGAGGTCTAATTTTACCCTTTTGTAAAATCCCAAGGAAACGAATTTGCTTCCAAACTTGCCCACCATGGGGTTTGAATTAGGTACGCTTGGGTCTGTGATCGAGCTCACTACCGCTTGAGCTACAGACGCTCACCGTCATATATCATATACAGTCGGAAATTGTCTTTCTTCGATAATTAGTAAACTTCGCTATTTCCTACACAATAGTTTTAGGGCCAGTAGAAATGTGGTCTATTTTAGTAAGTCATTTACCCATTTTGCACACAACCCCGCGTTACGCTGCTGTTTTTATCCAAAGTAAAGACAAAATCCATAATTTTGGAATCAGGGTTTGCAAGGGATACTAGCAGATAGAAAGGAAAACAAACCTAACTATTAATACCTTAGGGTTCATACCTCCCGATTTGTGGTCAAGGTTACTCCTCTAGCTTTCCGCATAACCGTACTAACCCACAGGACACTGGGAATTTTCTGTCAGGGATGACTTCATTAGCCTTAGCACTCCGAGACCCCTTCCACAAAACAGTGGGTTTAACAACAGCAGATGGTACGGTCTACTGTTATAAGGTAGCAATTGAAACATCTGACCTACATATAATATGTATATATATACACTCTGGGGACTACCAGACAACAGGTACAGACAGTAACAAAAATTAATAGTATCTGCATTCAATTCATGTTCTTTTCGCGTTTCCGACATCACTTGACGTCACTAACCAAACATGTGTTGGAACTCAGCCAATTAAAAACCTCGACAACAGAACTTTCTAACGCGGTGTCCGGAGGAGCCATGGCGCCGGATGATACATCAATGGCTCCCATTTTATTCCTCCGACTTTAAGGATAATCAAAGTTTCTGAAAAAGTATTTGAATTACATTTCCGCCGTGGTACCGGGACCCGCAGGAAGCAAAGAATAGTACTACTGCAACCTACACGGGATGTCGTAAGAAGCGACTGATGTAGGACCTAGGAAACTACTCTGGTAAATAAAAAGCAGATGTGCTAGACTACTTGTAGGCATCAACTGGTACACGACAATCGCTATTAGGCTCAGATCAATACAAATCACACGAGTGGTTAACAAGTGGTCGATGGAGCATTCGAAGAAGAATTACATGATGTTTCAGTTTATTTTGTAGACACCATATTTTTTTTAAAAGTAAACGTTTTGTCAGGATTAACTTTTCATCTGTTACTATTCTTCTTAACGTTACTAATATTACTTTACTAATATTACTTTACTAATATTCTTTAGGAAACAGTACAAACAAAGTACTATATCATGGTGATAGATTGCATTTTAATATTACTTTACTAATATTACTTTTACTAATATTACTTTACTAATACTTTCTAATATTACTTACAAATTACGTTACAAATTTACTTTACTAATATTACTTTACTAATATTACTTTAGCGAAACACGTACAAACAAAGTACTATATCATGGTGATATGATTGCATTTAATATTACTTTATAAATATACTAATATTAATTTACAATAACTTAAATATTATTTACAATTTACTTAACCTACAATCAATATTAGTAGAACAGAGATTAGAATCCTGTGAAAGAGCAAAGATAACAATCACACAAGCCACCTGAACAGCGCAAGACAAAACAGAAAACCACGACACTGGGCAACAACCCGGTAGCAGTGTGACGACAAAAGAAGAAGAAGAGATTAGAAGTAGAGTATCTCATGCAAAAGCAGCAGCTTTTATGAAAATGAAAAACACACTATGCGTGAAATCATTACCAATGACACTGCGAAAACGAGTACCCCAGTGCTATATTGAACCAATACTTATGTATGACAGCGAATCATGGACAATGAACAAACAATAAGATCATTGGAAGACACAGAGATGTGGTTGCGCATAAGAATGCTTAAAATTCTATGGTCAGCGGAGAAAACAAATGAGGTTTTAAATCAGGCCTGCACACAAAGAAACCATATCAAAAGAATAAGAATCAAACAATCAAGGTTCTTCGGGCATTTAATGCGAAGAGAAATTTTATAACATTTGGTGATTACAGGTAAAATTCAGGGAAGGAGATATCGTGGAAGACTGAAGGAGAAGATGTTGGATGGCCTGACATCATGGTTCGACAAAAGATCGACGTCAGAACTGATTACCTTCACGAAGGAGAGAGAGAGCTGTGGGGAGACATGACCGCCTACGCCTTCATGCATGGCACTTGATTGATTGATTGATTGATGATTACTTTATTATGATTACTAATATTATTCTTATTAATATATTATTATTGCAATTGTATTATTATTGCAATTATATTATTATTGCAATTATATTATTATTGCAATTATATTATTATTGAACGAGCTGATAGATTGGCTGGCTTGACTACAATATCAGAGGGAGCTGCCATGGATCGAAGTAACACTCTTCACGCATTGAGAGAGTCTTTCCGAACAGAGGGGTTTCATGACTGTAAATCCCACTCGCTGACCAGATTGAAAGAAATGGGTGTCAATATTGGTGCAGCCCGAAAAGAACGACATACTAAATATGCAAAGAGATTTATTAATCAACATCGAACTGGCGTGTTGGGTCACTGGACGCTGCTGGATTTGCTGAGGCGGAGATCGGAGCACCTATGGATATGTCAGTAGTGCTATGATGATAGTCCTCATATAACTGATAACTGATATTGCAATTGTCAGACGGTTATCATTCCTCCAGTTATTAGTCAGATGCGCACCAAAATGTAAAAACGTTGGACAACACAGCTCTACAACAATACAATGCGTAATCTAGAGCCGTGTCTTTAACTTCCATGTTTCCAATATTATCACCATCATCAAGTAGCTTGTCCTTTCCGGAACTTGGCTCCCATGACAGCAGTCCTGAAATACTCTCTGTTCTGTGCAAGTTGACCGGTGTCAACAGCAAACATTCTCAGATCGTCAATGACATCTTGCACCTATCGTGTTCTAGGTCTTCCCCTCATTCTACTTGCAGACGCCATTTCCTCTAAAAGTATCTGCTCTAGGCTCTCATGTCGTTTGGTGTGCGCGAAATATTTAATGTTCCTTGATTTTATTCTCTTTAATAGACAACTTTATTTAATATCAAGCTGTTGCAGTATAGAAGCATTTGTACTTTTCTCTAACCATGCTATTCTAAGTACTCTTCTGTATCATTTGCGTTCAAATGCATTAGTGATCTCTGCCGCTTTGTTAATGACCGATGTCTAACAACCATATGTTGCCAAGGGAAAAACGCTGACTATTAAACACTTGATCTTTCTTCTCTCTCTCTCTCTCTCTCTCGCACCGTCCAGACCGATGTACCAGATCTCCCCATACATTCTATTCATGTGGAAATATGATTCATGCAGCCTTAGCATTGGTGTGTTTTACGTCACATCTTCAGAACCATTTGGAGCTCTGGTGTCTATCCTTCGTCGATGAGTCCGGTTTCAGCCAGCGTTTACTCGGTTCGCTCTCCGTTCTGTAGCCATCTAGTGTTTTTACGGTGTGGGTAGTTAGTCCCACATCTAACCTCCTTAGTCGCCTCTTACGATATGCGTGGCAGGTAACAGTGGTTCTATTCTTTAAACCCCAATTTGAGCCCCGGTAACCACTCGGCGGATCTTTGTTCTTTGTTGTAATGTCAGTTCCCTTCCATATGCTAGTTAGTTCTTTTAGTTTTTGCAAAGCAATGCTCAGTCTTCTTTTAATTTCTTTTATAGCATACTGCCATTTGTCAGCAATGCCCTAAGGTATTCAAAGTTGTCTACTCTTTCGATTTGATATGCAATATAGATGAAGTTTAATCCATAAGTTGTTTTGTTTTAAATACAGGGAATATCTTTAAATACGCAATAACTTTCTCCTAACTTTTCTATAAATCAAGAACAGACTAAACATTGTCTGTAACCTTTCATGTTGTCTAGCAGTGAACAGTAGCAGTTTCGATGAAGACATTCCGTGTACAGTAGAAGCTCGATTAACCGTCACCGTCCAGACCAGGGCTGTGACGGAAAACCGAGTAGACGGATAACATAAATTTCTTAAAACATATGTACAGTAACGTGATTTCACTGCAGGCTTGGGACAAACATGAAAATAAAATCCTTTAAAAGTGAATAATACATACATATTGTATTTCATTTTACAAAACGATCAATATCAACTTCAATATAAGATTAGTAATGTACAGAAATATGATGTAATACTATAAACCTACGTTACTTTAAAATAATCTGTCATCACCTTCTGTGTCTTTGAAGCTCAAGCTTTCTGCACGGCGATGTTCCGTATCTTACGCATAAGTAGGATCTATGTTGCATTTGCCTCCACTTGCACTTCAAACCAGTCGATGCACTTTAATAACATTGTTTCTGCATCTGAGTGGCTAGTTGTAGGTTTTTGGTTTAAGCCCCGATCCTTCATCGTCATCACTTTCTTCTTCTTCAATGGTAGTCACACTAGAAACAATTTGTTTAAGATGATGACGGATAACAGAAACTGACGGTTAAATGAGTGACGGTTTATCGAGGTTTTACTGTATAACGATAGTACGGATAATATTGTAGATAGCAGAATCAAACTGTATATACAAGGTGAGCTTTTACAACAGGATATGGGGTCGGTTATAGCTTTTTCTTCTTCTGCGATCAACCTATGCTATCCGACTACTTGGGTATGTGTCATAAACAAGGTGGTGCGCTTGAGGTCTTCAGCGATCAACCTCTGCTATGCGACTACTCAGGTATGTGTCATAAACAAGGCGGTGAGATTGAGGTCTTCACCGGTCCGCCACAGTTTGTTCTCTTATGACACACCAGCTGTCGAGAATATTGCACAAAACACTAACTCCAAAGCTGCAGCAGCAGTCCTAGGGTCTTCTGAATAAATGCACTCACGAACTGAAAAACACAGTCCGAATTTGAACCCACACCATTCAGCATTTACGGCAAACGACACTTGTTCCCTTTACTGTGCAAAATTTAAGGATTATTTGCACAGCAATGTCAGGAATTTGTTGCTTTCTTGGTCGTAGTCATTTTTCTTCTTCGAACGCCCCACATCGACCACTTGTCAACCACTCTGTGTGATTTGTATGTGATCTGAGCCTAAGAGCGATTGTACGTTGTGCCAGTTATGCACCCACAAGTAGGTCAACACATCCTATTTATGCGCTGCTTTTTATTTACTAGGTAGCATCCCTAGGGCCTACATTAGTCGCCTCTTACGACATGCATTGTAGGTTGCAGTGGTACTATTCTTTGCTTTTCTTGCGGACCCCGGCACCACATGGGCGCAGGGTCGTAGTCATTAAATTGGAGTAAAAAACAAACAAAAAATCGGTAAAATTGAGGGAGACAGAAGAAGACAGAGAGAGAACATTTTGGACAGCCTGACTACATGGCGCAGAAGAGCGTCAACATCTGAGATTAAAGTCAAAACCAGGAACATAGATTTTTGGAGATCTATGATCGCCTACTTCAGCCGTCACGCCACCTGATGATGATACAAAAAGATATCAAAGCAAACGATTGACTTCATTAAAACCAAATTTGAAAAAGATATCAAAGCGAATTGTTTCTGTTGTATCGTTTGCTTGATAAATACCTTTTGGTCGAAAAGTTGCTGTGTATCGTCACTGTTTTTGTATTTTGTAAAACTAAAGTATGTTGTTCTTACATGTTTCGCTACTTACAGCAAGAAGTAGTGAACGCCCAAAGAAAACACTGGAACGAACTTTACTGAAAGAGGCAAGTAATATCCGACTCAATTCCATGGAAGAGAGAGTGAGCGAGTTGTTTAGGACAGATCGGTATGGAAAAATTACTTGCAGTCCCTTTGTAACGTATAACGGTACGAGACTGGGGAGGAATATACGTATATATTATCTTACCTCCATTTTGTCCTCATAATTCCTGTTACATTCTTTCACATCAAACTTGTCCAATTGTTGGGTTTTCTTGGTCAAGTTGAAATGAGGATATAAATCTGGATTGAAATATTAAACAAAAAAATGAAATCCTAGGTATTGTATTATATCTTAATTATTTGCATTGACTAATACATCTCACGGCAGCCATGTTTGATACTAGCCACTTCCGGTCTGCCGATATCTGGTTTGTGTACAGAACGTGACACAGCATGCCGCTCTGATTGCGTCTAATACAGAGTGTTGGTCAGCAATGTCCAGTAGTAATACAAATATATTACACGCAATAATAGCTGACTCATCTGACGTTTTATGCATGTTTTGGACAATATCTTTTACGAACGCTCCATATCGACCACTTGTCAACCACTATGTGTGATTTGTATGTGATCTGTGCCTAAGAGCGATTTTACGTTGTGCCAGTTATGCGCATACAAGTAGGCCAGCACATCCTATTTCTGCAACTCTTTATTTACTAGGTATCTTCTAGGCCGTACCTCAGTCATCTCTTACGACATGCAAAGTATGCCGCAGTATTAAGCATGAAGTTGTTCGCATATTCTTGTTCTATTTGTCTGATGTTTCATTTTAACAAAATTTCTCACTCACGATGTCCACCCAGGGCTGTGCCGTGCTTTGATACAGATAGGCGGCCGCATCAGGCGGTACCGTAAGGGGGTGGCATAAGCAGAGAAATAGCGTAAGCTATTTTAAAGAAAAAAGACATTTAAGCGGCGGCAAATCGACGACTTGCATCATTTTGAGAAAATATACCGTACGATCCTAATGTCACCCGTAATCTCGATATAGTAGTTTGTAAAGTGTGACAACGCAGGTGTTCTGTCTTTTGTTTACCTGATTCCAACAGAGCAACGGGACTCAACGGGGACCATGCAGTCTTCGATAGCGAAGATGATAACACTCTGCGCGTGCCATCGAGACTCCGGAGTCCGAGGTCAGCTTTGCTACACACACAAAATTATCGGTGTGCACATAGTTGGATTACTTCTTCTTCAGCGATCTCTGTCACGCGTTTAGTTTACTGTTGACCATAAACTGGGCAGTCAGCTTCAGGTCTGTCAAGTTTCCCCAAAGTTTAGTTTTCATGTAACCTGGGTGTGGTCACATGTTGCTTCTCTGTAATACGAGGTTGGAATACGAGGAACGATATTTTAATTCTTCCTATTTCTTTTTTTTTTTTTTTTTTATCTTGTTTTGCCTCACAATGTTAGTATAAGAAAGAGGTTATTTTTTTTTCAGTCCAGAAGCTCTTGAGTTTTCAACTTTTCGGCTCAGTGCCATGGACATCATAACCCTTCGGTTCGGTGCCACGAACACCGTAAATCTGGAGAACCTGTGACTTTTCTGCCAGCCCACGGAACTGAACCACACTCACTGGGGGCTTGTCACCCGTCGCCCAACGCGCTACGAACACGCTGGACAGGCGGGCAAGAAAGAGGTTTATAAAATATGCTTCTGTGCCATCATCAAGAAACATGTCCATTGCAGAGCGTCGCTTTCATTACAGCCTGTCTTGAAAAACTGTCTCTAGCACGTCTTCCCGGCTTTTCCATAGTCATGTACATGGTTTATTTAACGTCATGTTGCCACCTTCGTCTTGGTCTTACCCTGTCCACATGCTCCATTGCGGTTCTCCATACCACTGTGTCCTTTGATGGGACAGAAATACTTTATTTTCCAGAGCATGATGTTGTTTACGAGCAAATGCTCCACGATATGTAAGTATTATAGCATATAATTGTTTTTTGTCCTCTCCGTCCAGGACATTCTAAGAATTTTTCAGTTGCACCTTATTTCAAGTACATCTAAAGTCGGGGTAAAGTACGCCTGAATGGTGAGAACAAGGAGTGTGTTTTTTTGTGTGCAAGAACCCCAGAGAAAGCAACGGAAGCAAAGAATATGATCAACAAATAAACAATGTACAGGTATTAAGAGCTTCGAAAAAACAAATAGACAAACACAGGATTCGAACCACTTACCTTCATTTCTAACGACACCCATCGCCTAGCCTAGCAATACGAGCGTCCGGTACTTTGTCATTAGCCGGCCGCAAAAGACCTGAACAACGAGTTCGGTAAACCCCGGGTATCCCGTAGGCGTGTCGGGGATTGTCCAGTAATTTCCAAAGGCCGAACAGTCTGCACGGTTTATTCCATTTGCGTTTTTAGGGGTTTCATGTTGAAAACCTTTCGTTTTCGGCTTTAAAAAAAATTAAGTAGTAACAAACAATCGCAAGATTTTATATTTTGTGGCAGGGTTAGGTTAGGCAATTTCTGTGTTTTTTTTCCTATAATATAATTGTTCCTCCTTTCCTCGCTGTATTTGTGTTGTTATCACTGTTTATGTATCCACATACTAATGCTTGACCTACCTGGGTCCCAAAGTGGACTGTCCACGACTATTTACAACATATCTAAAAATAGATGACACTTTCCGACAATTTCTAAAAATAGGTCTTCCTGTCAGTTGTTACCGGCTAATGACAGAAGTACCGAGCGTCTTACGAACACAACCAGCGAGACAGTCAATATTTTTAATTATAAATACTCGTATTAAATATTATTATGCAATATATTCCAGACTGGCTCGCTAGTTGTGTTCGTAAGAACGCTCGTATTGCTAGGCTAGGCGATGGGTGTCGTTAGAAATGAGGGTAAATGGTTCGATGTCCTGAATGGTGAGGGACACTGGTGGTAAGGAAAGCAGGCTGTCACGCAAACATCAGTCAGCATGCGCCATAACAACGTGTGAATTGAATGCGGCCAAACGGAAAAAAATTGAGGTCATGTTGAAAAATGAGTCGGATAGAAAGATAAGAGATATTAAGAAGTGGATAGATTACATGAAGGCGGACAGGCATGCAGCCAGATGTAACAGGAAGGAGACTTAGTAGAGAGGACGAGTAAAAATGGCAGAATTCCTTTACCTTGTCCCAGGTCGATGAACACACGTTTGGGATGACTGCGAGGATATTAAAACGTCTAAGCAAAATTTGTTTCTTAGTTTTAAGTGTTTATCAAAATGAGAGAAGGATGGAAGCTACAGTCACGTGATAGAATGTTCCAGAACGTATAAAATCAAATCTAGGTCAACACTAACACAAGTAAACAAGTTGAACCTGCACGTGTCAAGTTAGTTGGTTGACACTAATATGACGTCACATCTCGTGATTTACAAGATTACGTGACGTAGTGTCTAGACGGCAAAGTTATGACAAGTGTAATGGAGAAGTGAGGGCAGGGAGGTTAGAAAAAAGAAATATGACTGCTAGAAGCAGACGAAGGATATTAAGCTGAGACTTCGCCATCTTGTGGAGGACACTGGTTTAGTAGGCAAGCAAATACAGGAACCGTCCTATAAATAAATACAAATAAAATTTCAAGTAGTTTTTTGAGGTATGAAGTTACTTCATTTTTTAAACCAAAACTATAATAATCTAAATAGCAGGAAAAAATAGATAGTCTTGAACGATAGAGTGAGGTTGACGAATAGTGCAACTTTTCCTCACTTTATTCAAAATACAGCCCTATGTGTTGCCGGTACTCTCTGTGGCTAAGTGGTTAAGCGCTTTGCCTTGCGAGTCGAAGGTCGTGGGTTTGAATCCGGACAGCGCCGAACTGTTCACGAGTGAAGTTTTTTCCAGATGCCCCTAGGATTGTTGCCGGAGCTACGGAGTTCGTGATTTGTGATAACTCTAGGCACGTGGCGTGCCATTTCTGCGGAGAGGCACCGAGCCATATGGGGTAAAACCCGGTGCAATGAAGTCAATCCTTCGGCTTTAACACCCTTTTAAAACAAGGGGAGTAAAGAATAGTAACACTGTAACCTACAAAGCATGTCGTAACAGGCGACTAAGGTAGGGGACTAAGGTAGGGGCCTAGGAAAGCTACCCTAGTAAATAAAAGCGTCGCAGAAATCGGATGGGCTGGCCTACTTGTAGGCTCATAACTGGTACAAAGTACAACCTTTCTTAGGCTCAGATCACATACAAATCACCAAGAATGGTTAACAAGTGGTTGATATGGAACGTTCGAAGAAGAATCCAAATACAACGTAAGTTACAGCTTCAGACAACTACACACAACTATTTCTGTCTTTCTTTTGTCCTTCTCTGCTTTTTTGCTTGTAGGTGTAGCAAGTTTAACTAATAACGGTTTCCGAGATAGTGCTCGTTCGGTCGCTTGATACGCGGTGGTATTGTGGAGTTTTAAGATGTCTTTAACTCCATCAATCCATCTTTTTGTGATCTACCCTTCCTCTTGATGATTCTATTTTCAGGTTGTACGCTCTTGCAACTGGCGTATTCAGGTTCATTCCCACCAAGTGATCAAACCATTGGAGTCTGTTTTTCGATGAATCTAATAGCAGGTGCTGTTCCGACTGTAAAACCCCCACAAAAATCAGAGATTGAAACAAGTATAATAATTTTAGTAACAAATGTAATAAACAAAACGTAAAACAGATTGTGTAGAACAATCAGATAGCACAAGTAAACAAGGTTCATCCTAGCGCATAATATTCAAGACAATTAAACAAAATCATAACGATATTGGTTCGTAAATGCTGGATCATAATCTTGCTTTGTTTCTGTTAAGTGAGAGTTCTGACTGTATCGACTAGCTCGTTCTGTTATTGTTCACGTGTGTGCATGTGTGGTCGATAAATGGAGTTATCATGTTGCATTTATTTTTTATGACAAAATAAAGGGATTGATGTAAGCCTTAGGGGAAAATATGTCTCTTTTATCGGGTTTTATTTTCGCTAGAATCTTTTTCATCGGAAGTGTATATTGGAAACACGAGAAAAGCGTCTGCCTAGCTTTTAGATTTCACTTTCCTATGTTCGAGTATGATTGATTCCCCTTTCTTTCACTGTCTCTCTTTCGCTTTTTCTCTCTCTTATATTTGTGTATTCGTCTTCTTCTGGCTTGTTACATATTACGGCATTATGGCAGTCTGGAGAGACAATGGATGCTGCTCCTATGACAAGGAAATGGAGTGGGGGGAAAGAATAAAGATTGTTGTGGAAGGTTTGTCAATGACCACTGTAGCATATAACCGTCCAGTTCAGTCTAGAAATAGGAAAATCCCGTTGGAGTTGGCTGACTACACATGTTTTTAATAGAACATTGTAGTTTACTGCAATGCTACACGATTCTATAAATGCATGAATATTTGTTGATCTTCTTCTTTGCGTTCGTTCTTTACGACCAATTTAATCACTTATTTTATCTTATCTCAACCACATTTCGAAGCGTCGTGGGAAGAGTTAGTTTCTATATCTTGTGCCAGGTGTGTTGCGCTTGACGTTGTCAGTCCATGCTTTCGCGGAGACTCTGAGATGTTATCTATCCATCGTGTTCTTGGCCTGCCTCGTGCTCTGCGCCTGAGTGTCGATTATTATAGGCACGTGATGGTAGTAAATGTGGTTCCATTCTCATTAAATGGCCGAACCACTTGAATCTTTGTTCTTGATGTACTGTATGCATGGTATAGTACCAACGATGCTTCTGATATTCTCGTTTCTCACTCTATCTCGCCTTGTAACGTTGACAGCTTTCGTAGACATCTCATTTCACATGTTTAATCACTATTTGAGATATGTTTGATCTTTGCTAAGAACGTGTATACGTTGCATTGATTTGGTAGGCCTAAACGCATATACTTCACATGTTTAGACACGTGCATCCGATTTCAGCCAAACCTTCTTAGTTGCTCTTACGACATGCGTGGCAGGTAACAGTGGTTCTATTCTTTACATCCCAAATTTGGGTCCCGGTAACCACTCGGGCGTATTTGTTGATGAAATGTTACTTCATAACATTGAATGATTGATTGATTAAAAGGACCATCATCATTGCACTTCGGTGGGTAACCATATGTACTCCGATTTCTATCTTACACAGGAAGATATCAGTGGCAGTACAGAGCTCCGTAGCACCGGAGACAATGCACGTACTCCGTAGCACCGGCGAGGGTCCTTTATGCAAGTTAGAAAATGCTGAAAATATTTTGCAGGAATTTTATTTGTTAACAGTTTTTTCTAATGAGTTTTGCCCGAACAACTGCTCAAACCAGCATGCCATTATCGATTCTGTACTATTCAAGATTCTTTTACGGTCTCAACTTGAAATCGGGACCTTTATCGTACGTCTCCGATAGAACTAGGAACTCGATCTCACCTACACTGAGATCAGGGATCTCTGGAAAAAATATCCCGATAGTTTCACGAGGGAGCGAACAACGCACCCTTTAGAACGAGAGACGAGCACCTTGATTCTACACCACAGAGCACCTTTAAGATATGATTCGTGATAGGGACGCTGTCAGAACTAATGCCAGAGAATGTCACATTATGTCTAAATAGGTCACGTCTGTTTTATTTTCTTAAAATTTCACAATCATAGATATCAGCAAATCATTCTGGCGCCCGGAATACGCAATTCTAAATTCATTGAAATAAATTTGGCCCGCTTCATTTAGTTTTGTTGCTCCTTATTGACAAGTTTGCATGTATTATCAACCAATATCGCAACCGAGTCAGGGGCGTTTTTATTTTAGGTGAATGTCCATAAGAGCTGTAAAATTACACACGGAAAATAATTTTACGTCCAATTCCAACACACACAATAACAATTTTGTTGGAATCCATTGTTGTAACTCTCGTCAACGACAGGGCAATCTGTGTGAGCAGTGGTTCTTACATTTTTGACAAGGGCCCAAAGGAGGAGCATGAAGACGTTTCAATCTTTAGAGAAATAATTTCAAATTCAGAACGTAAAAATAAATTGTCTACTATATCAATCTGAAAGGAATATAGCAAATGAAGAGCTCTCAAAGAAAAGAAAATATTCACTAGCGGAGACAATCTTTCAACGACCAAAATGGAGGTGGACTGGTTATGTACATCATATGCCAGCATGGGTATTGGTTAGCATAGGGGCTGTAGATCAAATGGTAGAGCGCTCGCTTGGCCTGTGAGAGATACGAGCATCGGTACCCCGCCGCTTCAAAAATAGTTTAACGCCAGTCAGCCAAATTAAAAATCCGAGAGCGTAGACAACAAGGAGCCACACACAAGACTAGCAAAGAGTTCTCATCAGGAACAACAGCCAGATAAACACAAAAAGCCCTTATGAGTGCTACACACAGAACAAGACCAAATGTACATATCAGGACTGATCAGAAAAACACAATATTCAGCGCACAGTCCACAACAGGATGAGTCTCAGGTCATATGGCCACACCAAGAAAAAAGGCCATTACACCCTGATATAACCATAAAGGACACTAGCCTTAGGTTAAAAAAAGCGTGCCTCGGCCATATAGAGACTTAATCCCCTACCAAACACACAAACAAAACAATTGGTTAGGATAACTCATAGATGGACATCGCTGGGCGTTCAAAGAAAACATGGAGAAGAACAATGGAAAGAGAATTGGAAGATTATGCCTGACTTGGGAAACAAGTAATAAACAATTGTTTTCTGTCAAAAGTAATAACAATATTTACGCATACATACCATGAGATGTCCTAAACATTTCTAAACTGGTCTCTTCTTGATATTCCTAGCATTCTGTGTATACACATCATTTCTGTCGCGACCAGTATTCTTCTATCGTTTCACAATAAGTGGTCACCCGAGCCCAAATTTGGGGTGTAAAGAATAGAACCACTGTTACCTGCCACGCATGTCGTAAGAGGCGACTAAGGAGGTTTGACTGAAATCGTATGCACATGTCCTAAACGTGTAGAAGTCTACGCGTTTAGGGGCCTACCAAACCAATGTGCAACGTTTACACGTTCTTGGTAAAGATCAAACATATCACTAAGTGTGATTAAAATTGGTTGTTAAGAACGAACGCAAAGAATAAGAAGACAATAAGTGGTTAACTCACCGAATATTTTCCCATTGTTTATTCACCGAGTTGCAATAATGATTGTTCTATCAATCAATCAATAAAAGGTAATATTCGGAGTCACAATTCACACAAACGATAGCACGTTTTCTGTTAAAAAGATCAACAAACATACACACACAAAACAAAAAATGGAACAAAACTCAATGAAATAACACCAAAACAACGTGACCACAGACTGACTCCGTCAACTTGCAAATCCTCTCATGTGTTTTGTTTTCTCTTAGCTATTGCAACCTTAATCTAGCGCGCGAAGTTAACCAACACATCTGCTTGCTTCGACAGACTCCTGTTTAACTTTTTCATTGTTAGAGGTTACATCAATTTGATGAAGGCGGCGTTGGAAAGAATGAGAGCATTGTTGTTACATTTGGTTGTCAATTTTCCGGGAACGACATCGTCTACATGACAGAGGAACAGTTTCCACAAAACTAGGATTTCATTCTTCTAACTAAATATGAATGAAACAAATGTCTGTGCTTGGTTTGTTAACAATATTTGATTTGTTACGTTGCCTTCTTTCATTGTGACACTTGCTAATTTTGAGAGAAGGAATAGAATGAGATACAGAAAGAGAGAGTGAGAGAGAGCGAGTGAGAGAGAGTGAGAGAGAGTTAGAGAGAGTGAGAAAGAGAGAGAGAGTGAGAGTGAGATGAAGAGAGAGATGTTATTTGGTATTGTACAAGTGTCAATTTAATGCATAATTTTTCGCCTATCGGGAGAGCCAATGTAGAGCAAGTTGTTAGTGAACTCTCTTTTAGTTTAGTGGTTTCTGTTCAATTCCATAGTGGACGTATAATATTTATCAGATCGTAACGGCTCTCAGGTCGACCCAGCCTCAATTGAGTACCAGGAAAATCACTGGGGAGTAAAGGCGGCTGGTGTGATGTTGACCACTTCGTGTACCGACGGTCAATAAAAAATACGGGCCTAACACCGTATTGCCCTATATATATCTCAGGATTTTTTTTTTTTTTTATCCAGAAGCACTTGAGCTGAAAGCTCTTCGGCTCGGTGTCATGGACATCGTAACCCTTCGGTTCGGTGCCACGAACACCGTAAATCTGGGGAACCTGTAGCTTTCTGCCAGTCCGCGGAGTTGAACCCACCCTCACAGAGGACTTGTCACCCGTAGTCCAACGCGCTACGATCACGCTGGGCACATCAGGATTTAAAAGTGTGTCTTTTTTCAACTATCGCACAAAAGGGTTATCAGTTGACGCTTCACGAGTGAAGAAAGGAATTGGTCCTCCTATTTCCTGCATACTAGTGTCTAGAAATGTGAAGCGACATGAACTTCATATCCTACGTTCTGGAAAGGATGCGGGATATTTTATTAATTATATATTAAAATGTATACAATTATATATATATATTATACAATTGAAGGCACATTTGTCCTACAATTTAGTAATATTTGTAGGTGTTATAAGATGAAAAGAAAGATTACAGTAAAACTATGTAGCAAAGGCGAAATACGTACAACGAACAATGTAGTGTCAAGAAAACGAAACAATGTAGTTGTTGTACAAAGTACACAAACAAGATACACTGACGCCTTCTTTCTTTTCTCCAGTTCTATTTTCACTCACAGCGTCAGAATATAAAGAGATTTATAGAACGGGCTTTTGTGTTCACTTCATAGACATTGTCCTTCATCGCCTCCGTTATCTCTGAGGTTCACCTTTTATGTGGCCGGCCTTTTGCTTTGTATCCATTGTATCGTAGCAATATTGCTTTTTGAGGTGCACTGTCTGTTGGTAATCTGCTTATGTGGCCGAACCATTTAATTTGTTTTTCTTGATGAAGTTTAGTATTGATGTTGTACCGATTTTTATCCTGATGTCTTCATTTCTAAACAGGTCTCTTCTTGTTACCCTCAGCATCCCGTGTAGACACTTCCTCTCTGTTGTGACTAGCTTTCTTTGCTGATGTGTAATCATTATGGTGAATACATTGAATAGTACTGGAGATAGTGGGACCCTTGTGGTAGGTCTGGTGAAATTGTTGTTGCGCAGAGTACCAATTACCACACTTGAGTGCCACTTTTCCCCGAACAGGGCCTTTGCAATCCATCGTATGAGCAGCATATCGATGTTGAGTAGAGTGAGCATGTGATCTACAAACCAGCTATTTTCCTGATCTACAAACCAGCTATGAACAAGTCAAATAAAACAAATAGCTGTGCCAACCAAGAGGAAAGAAATCTCTTCTAAAAGAGGTATGACAAGATAATACACGGAGACGAGATTTGGAGGCAGAGATCAACAATATAAAGAAGAGCTGGAGGGAGCTGCAGGAGATAGCTAGAGATAGTGAAACTTTGCACGACTTTGGTTGAGGGCCTACAGTTCCCGTCGAGGTTAAAAAGTCATGAAAGAGATTAATCTGCACGTTTTATTTATAAATACAACCAAACTACACAATAATTAAATAAAATACATGGTTGTTGACCCTAGAATATTATAACTGTGGAGTTTGTCCTATTACTTGGACACCAGATTAAATTAACGTCAGATTATTTGACCTGCAGGATAAGCTGGGCCTGGGATGATGTGACAAGGGAGATTATTTAGAAAAAATAAACCACAAAAACAATGATGCAAGGATTGTCGATCTTGTCCTAGATAATTATGCAGAATAAAAAATTACATATTGTTTATATCGTCAATTTTAACGAAACTAACAATACAATATTAACAATCTTGAGATTCACTCAACTTAGATAATACATATTTGTCCGTGTGTTCCCGTGGATCGCAAGGGTAGCAACGCACAGTAACAGTGCGACTACATATAAGGCAGTCACATATAACTGAAAAATATTTGCTCGAAGAGAGTAATAAATATGAAACACTGATGACAAAAGATATAGAACAATATAAAAGACAAGATGTAACATGAGAAGGTAACTAAAAATGGGATTGCTTAGTTAAGACAAAGCATACACAATGTGAACGATGACCTGCTAAAATGAAATACAAAGAAACATTACGTATGGATGACTGTATAAATAATATATAAAATAACAGAAAGAAAGACAACAAAAAAATAACAATATAAATAAGAAATATCTGCAGACAACAAAAATGCATAAAATGCAAGGAAATTGAATGAAAAAACAATATAAGAGACATACATGGAGAAATAATGGAAATCTATAGAAAGACAAAAACAGCTTATATGGCAGGATGTATCATAGACAAAACACAAGAAAAAAAATATATTTGATGAAATAAAGATATTGTTGGAAAGATGGGCATAATATATAAAATATTTGTTGAAAGCAACTGATGTACAAAAATAAAACTACACAATAATGATAGCCCAAATATTCTCAGATCAGAGGTAGAGAGATCAGTATGAAATGGGAAAAGCTGCCAGACTAGACAGCATAAAAATAGAAATGATAGAAGAAGCCCTATGAGACGTTAGCAAAAGCACAATAACAGATCTATGCAATATATACAGAATAGAACATATACAAATAGATTAACATCAGTCTGTGAATGCCTGCCTGCCTAAAAAGAAGTCGCAGAAAATAGAATGCACATATTATAGAACAATTAGTCTTATGAGTCACGCGTCAAACATACATGTAAAGATTATACAGAAAAGAATAAAATTCAAAATTGAGAACGAAGTTAGCCAGCAAAAATGCGGTTTTCGACAGACCAGAGAGGCAATTTTTTGTCTAATGACGTTAAGATAAAAATACACAGAAGACAAAACAGCATATATATATATATATATATATATGTTATATACATAACAATGTTTTTGACACGAAAAACGAGTTCAACATGAAAAACAAATTTAGTGTCTAGAAGAGATAAGATTACGTTGGGTAGACATCACAATTATCAGCAATTTATACAGGGAACAAGAGACAACAATAAGAAGTAGCAAAACTACTATCGATATATTTACAAAAGAGAGGAATGAGACAGGAATCTTGTCCTCAAGTCTATTAAACATCTATACAGAAACAATATAGCTATGAACGAATATTTTTGTTCAGGAAGAATAGTTTAGGGCAGGGGATGGGGGTGACGTAGAAGTTAGGTGTTTGCCTCCCATCCCAAAGGTACTTGGTTCGCTTCCCCGTGGAACCATCAGGATATTTTTCTAGAGATCCTTGGTCTCAGTGTAGGTGAGATCGAGTTCCTAGTCCTATCGGAGATGGACGATAATACGTAGGTCCTGTTTTCAAGTTGAACACGTAAAAGAACCCTTTGCAGTTCGGAATCGAGAAGAGCAGGTTGGAAAGTCGCTGCTCGGACAAAATTCATTAGAGAACTTTTAAAAATAAAATTCCTACAAAATATTGTCAACATCTTCTAATTTACACCGAGAACCCTCAACGGTGCTACGGAGTTCGTGCACTAATAATAATTCCTCTCGTACCGTTATATGTTACATAGGGCCTGCAAGCAATTTCTCCACGCCACTCTATCCTGGGCAATTCGCTCAATCTCCTCCATGGAACTTCTTCTTCTTTTGTCGTCACACTGCTACCGGGTTGTTGCCCAGTGTCGTGGTTTTCTGTTTTTGTCTTGCGCTGTTCTGGTGGCTTGTGTGATTGTTATCTTTGCTCTTTCACAGGATGCTGCCACGCCATCTAACCATCTTTTCCGTGGTCTTCCTCTTGCCTTCTTTCCGATGTTCTGTTGTAGAAGACTCTGTATACTGTGGAGTTTGATGCATTCTTATTAAGTGGCCAAACCACTTCATTCTTTGTTTATCTATATAATTCAAGCACGGTTTTGTGCCAACTTTCTTTCTTATGCTGATGTTGGTGATTCTGTCTTTCTTGTGTTGTTGGTAACTTTTCTCAGGCAACGCATTTCACATGTAGTTATTTTTTGTGACTGCGCTTTGCTCAATGTCCATGTTTGGCTCTGGTAACACAAAGTAGGTATAAAAATGCTGTTGATCATTTGTTTCTTAGCTGCCTGTGAAATTTTTGGGTGCCTTAACAATGGGGCTAGCTGGTAGGTTACAGCATTTGCTTTTTGTACTCTAGCCTCTATCTCTCTATCTAGTTTTCCGTCTTCTGTGAATATGCTTCCTAAGTATTTGAATTCTTTCACTTGGTTTATTTTAGCGTCATTGACATGGATGTCTAGATTATTATGTTTTCTTCCCATATTCATTATTTCTGTTTTAGTGTTGTTGATTTTCATGTCATGTTTCACACAATTATTGTTCAAAGTGTCAATATGATGTTGTAGATCTTGTTCATTTTGATGTATCAGGCACTGATCATCTGCAAAAAGCAGTTCATTTATTTCATCATTATCTGAATTCGACTCTTGAGTTATTTTATCCATATATGCGATAAAGAGTAGTGGTGAAAGGACACAACCTTGTCTAACACCTGATGTAATGGAGAACCAGTCGGTCATTCCTTCTGTAGTTCTTACTGATATTTCTTGCCTCTCTCAGCAAAGTTTGTTTCAGGGTCTCCTTAGGTCGTCCTCTCTTTCTTGAACCCTTTGCATCCCACTTCAATGCCTGCTTTGATATTCGTTGACAATTTCTCCTCAAGGTGTGTCCAACATATCTCCATCTTATCTTTCCTATAACAGTTGAACAGTTATATATATATATTGGAAATATTTCAATCAAATGTGAAGTCAGTGCTGTACTATGGCTCGGAAACATAGAGGACAACAAAAGAAAGCACCAGAAAACTAGAGACCTTCATAAATGGATGCTTACGCAGAAAAGAGGGACTGAGATAGTATGATAAGATTATAAACGAGGAACTCCAAGAAAGAGCTAAGGAAGAGACGCTGGCGATAGATAGAACACACATTGAGAAGACCGACTGGAAGCATTGCAAGTCAGGCAATGTTTTGGAACCCACAGAGAAAGAGGAGTAGGGGAAGGTCTAGACATACCTAGAGAAGAGAGCTGGAGACTGATATGAAAAGGATAGGTAAAACATGGAAATAATTGGAAGAGATGGCAGAGAGAGAAAGAGCTGGAAGAAATTTGCTGAAGACCTATGCTCCGTTGGCAGTTGAAAGGTGAAGAAGAAGATATATATAGGAATAGTGCCATCAGAAGCAAGCCTTCGTGCATAAACCAGTCAGAAGCAGCGACAACTACGCGGAATCCATAGCGGCAATGAGAAGGTGTCTTTCTTTCTTTCTTTTCTCCAATCCTGTTTTACCTCACAGCGTCAGGTCAAGAAGAGATTTCTAAAACGGGTCTTTAGTTGCATTGTAGTGTCTTTCATCACCTCTGTTATCTCTGAGGCCCATCTTTTACGTGGCCTGCCTTTTGCTTTGTATCCATTGTATCGGAGCAGTGTGCTCTTTAAGGGGCACTGTCTGTTGGTAATCTGCTTATGTGGTCAAACCATTTAACTGCTTTTTCCTGATGTCTTCATTTCTCAACCGGCCTCTTCTTGTTACACCCAGCATTCTGCATAGACACTTCATCTATGTTGTGACAAACTTTCTTCTATCGTTTGTTGTTAGCGTCCAGGTTTGGCACTGGTAGCATAATGTGGGAGAAAATTGTGAGGAGTACCATCAGTTTTTCTTACTTAGTTCATTTACAAAATGATTGATTAAAGAGTCTAAAAATGAAGCATCAACTTCATTGCACTGGGTTATCCCAATAACGGCATGGTCTTTCTCTGGAGACACGGTGCACCAGCTGCCAAAATGATTTCACAAACTCTGTAGCTCTGCCAACATTCCTAGGAATCAATAGACAAAATACACCTGTGAACAGAGCTGTGAGGTCCAGAGTAGAAACTTTAGAACACAAGGCAATGTCTTAGCTAGTTAGCCACAGATAATTGATTGATAAGATTTTGAAAATTGCAAAAATTTTGAGGGAATGTTATTTTCAACATTGATACAAAAAATTTGCAGGGCAGCAGCTTTGCACCCTACTTTTATCAATTTTCAACTGCAAATGGTCTTTCATGTGCTCAACTTCAATACAGGAAATGCATTTGATTGTTCCTCTTTGATAAGACTAAGAACTGGATCCTACCTACATTGAGATCAGGGATTTCTGGAAAAATATCATGATCATGCAGGAATGGACAGAGCACATTTGGAGTGAGAGGCTAACAACTTACTGCTGTGCTACAGACACACTTCATTTAGCCAATCAATGAACAAAACCATCAATTATCTTTTACACACTTCATTTAACCAATCAATGAACAAAGCCATGAGGTGTTGATTAGCTCACATGTATGACAATTTGATCAAT
The DNA here is from genome assembly GCA_020796225.1 of Arion vulgaris. NCBI lineage: Eukaryota > Metazoa > Mollusca > Gastropoda > Stylommatophora > Arionidae > Arion > Arion vulgaris. The sequence goes on from CM036768.1 coordinate 20,011,452, forward strand.
CAAATGTGAACATTCATGTCTTTAACCAATCAAATGACAGCAAAATGTAATACAAGGATTCAAAGCGCACTTATAAAAATTATTCACAAAATTATTGTGGAGCAGTTGCAGCCTGTCAATGAATCATCTTCAAAATTAATATATAACAAATTACTGTGCAGAAATGTAATAGTAACATGAAAATTGTGGCATATCCTAAAGGACGTGTAACATATCAAACAGTAAAAAAAACATTAATAATTTAAATAATTTTATAATTGATAGTACTCCATTTTGCCAGACTACAGTACAGCAATCTGTTTCCAAGGCTACCACATGAAGGTAAAGTAAGGTCATTGTCAGTGCCACCTCACTGTTCCTGACACTGCCATGTCATTAAATTATTTACTTTTACCTATGGCCTTCAACCACACAAGCAACCCACAAACTAACGAGCAATCTTTGCACACTTGCAGAACAGGTTGGTCTCCAGATCAATTCTGCCAAGACCAAAATTATGGACCTCACGAACTCGACAGACAACATCGTAATAAATGGCCAAACACTGGAGAAAGTTGAACATTTTACATATTTGGGTAGTAAAGTGTCAAACAACGGAGACACGATGAAAGAAATAAACCCTCGTATTGCTATAGCAGCTAGTGCCTTCACTAAATTAACGAATATCTGGTAATCTCAAGACCTTAGTATATGCACAAAAGTTTAATTATTTAGGTCATGTGTGATTCCTGTACTGACCTACGGTTGTGAAAGTTGGAAATCAACAAAGAAAATTGATAAGAAACTGGACAGCTTTGAGAATAAATGTCTACGAAAATGATTAAAAGTCAAATGGAGTGATTTCGTTTCTAACAACACAGTGAGAGATAGACCCCACCAACAACCCGTATCAAATATTATAAGGAAACGAAGGTGGAAATATTTAGGTCATGTTCTTAGATCAGACGAAAAGAGACTAAATCGACAAGTCCTTATGTGGTCACCAGTTGGGAAAAGAAAAGTGGAAGACCAAAGACCACTCTTCAAAGATCACTCTTCGAAGAACCATCCAACAAGAAAGTAAACTATTGGGATGTACAACCATACAAGATCTCCAACTGCTAGCAAAGAACCGTATCACATGGAGATCTAAAACCTCTGCTCTATGTGCCGCCTTTGGCTCGAAAGGAATAAACTAAACTAACTATGGCATTAGAAGAGAAACAATTTGAAGCTCAAAAGCTCAAGTTGCAAATATTTTACAATTTTACTTCAGAGCAAAATAGCATAAAGTTATATCTTGAAGCAAAATAACCTAGCAGCACAGGTCTCTGAGGCGTAGAGATTAAATGCTTGCCTCTTATTCCAAAGGTACTGAGTTCTTTCCCTCGTGGAGCCATCAGATTATTTTTCCAGAGATCCCTGATCTCAGTATAGGTGAGATCAAGCTCCTAGTCATATTGGAGACAGACTATAACATGTAGGTCTCGTGTTCAGTTTGAGAAGGTAAAAAACAATGTGGTAGTTCAAAATCAAGAGCAGGCTGGAAAGCCTCTGCCCGGGCAAAATTCATTAAAAAGATTAAAAATAAAATTCCTACTAAATATTTTCACCATCTTCACAATTACATTGAGGACCATCGTCGGTGTTATGGAGTTCATGCACTGCTACTGAGATCTTCATGTTTAAGAAAGAGATTGAAGCACACATGGTTACTCACCAAAGTGCAATGGTGATGGTAATATCAATCAATCCATCATTATATTGGATATATTAACAATAAAAAAGCAAATAAAGTAATCTTACAAAAACACAAATTTACAACTAATAACAAATCTTCTTCTTTCTTTTCTCTGATCCTGTTTTGTCTCATAGCATGATGTTAAAAAGGAATTTCTAGAACAGGAACAGGAATTTCTAGAAAAGCATAAACAATACATTTTGCCACCTGTTATCTCTGAGGTCCACCTTTTGCATGGACAGTCACAAATCAAGCTAAGTAAATAACAGATGAATCATACAATTAACATTTCAGAAAGTACAACTTTTTTGATTTTCATATTTTGCTAGTATTTTCTGGAATATTTATGAAATGTAGAAATTTGCAAAAAAAAAAGGTAAGTACAATTTAATCAGAAAAAACTTGTATGAATTTCGAATGGTTTAATAAATTTGGTCACCATTAAATATTTGTTTGTTCTGTGCTGTATTACATATTCAATGTTGTCTTTTGTATAAACTTCACTGTCTATTGTAGCTCACATAGAAGTAAGTAAGTAAGAACTTTCATCTCATGGTATATAGGTCTACAGTGTTAGCCTGTATTTCATTGACCTGGGCAGAACGATGGATGTTGGTAGCATCACGACGCGCATACTTCAGAGCATGTCTGGTACCCAGTTGAGGCTGGTCACTCAGAGCGTCCGATGGCATGGGAGAAAATTTACGATGCGGAGCTATCCAGACCCCAGCAGGCGAGCTCACGAACAAGCTACGCTACAGGCTCACTTAAAGAAGTCGTGTAGTTTCTTCCAGTGTGTTAACTAGGCCAGTGAATTAACCTCAGATATCATTACCCTGCGAAAGAAAGACACTGATGTCTTAAAGAACTGAATGTTAAAGAGAATGTCTGATAAACAACATACTTACAGAAATGAGTCTTGTCACAAGGTCAGTGGGTGGAGAACAATATTAGGCAGGTCCCAGACGAGAGGCAGACCAGAAGAAATGGCTACAGATATTACGAAACCAGAATATGATCATCACAATGAACTGGCAGAACAGGGATTTCGATCTCAAAGGCATGTCCATAAGGATACGATCTTGTGATTATATCATTTTGAGTCAGTATGTGCATTTTTGAACCCCAATCCAACAAGCACGTTAACACACAAAGCAACATGTAACCTCATAATCACAGTTGCTCAACACAACTCGTGGCAACGAACGTATAGTATTAGTAAGCTATAGGTATGTGCTATATAGTATGTACACATGGCTGAATTTTTAGTCTTGAATATTTTGTATACATAGTTTAGTTTAGTCGTCGGATCATCCTCATCATTGTATGTCAGACCAATTAGTCCATAAGTGCTCCGATCTCCCCCTCAGTATGTCTCTCAGCGTGTGGTCACTAACAACCCCAGTTCTTTATTGGTTTACTAATCTTCTTTGGCTACCAGTATAGTGTTCTTGTCTAGCTACATCACACTCGATTTTTAATTCTTCTTTTGTATACATGTGACTGGAGAGTCAATTGTGTCCTGTTCTCAGATGCAGAATAATAATTTGTTCTAATCTTCTCATATTTCAGTAGTCATCATGTGTTAGTATTGGTGGCTTTCTGATAGATTGATATGACCATCATCATTGCACTTTGGTGAATAACCATGTGTGCTCCGATCTCTTACTTACACAGGAAGATCTTAGCGGCAGTGCTCGAACTCCGTAGCACCAGCGAGGGTGCTGCATGTCCTTTAGAAGACGGTGAAAATATTTTGTCATCATTTAAAAAAAAAATCTTTCCAACTTGCTCCTCTCGATTTTCAGCTACCAACTGTTCTTGTACATTTTCAACTTGAATATGGGACCCACGTTTAATCCTCCACGTTTATGACTACATCTAAATCTGATTGATTTAGTCAAGGATTAAATCTGATTGCTTTAATCATTATCTTTGTTCTGATGATACATAACTGATACATGCTAACATACAACTGAATTGAAACAATATCAATTATTGCATATCTCTCTCTCGCTCTCAATCGTAATTATTGCATATAAAAGAAGCAGAAAAGAGAGGTATATCATAAATAAGAGCATAAGAAAAGTGGTTAAAGAAAAGTCAGATCCACCAAAAGATCAAAGATACATCTGTATATGAACATCATTCAATGAACAAATACAAAGAAATCAAATGCTTGTATGAACCAAACTTCAGTTTACCAAAATAACACTCCAATACAATAATTAAAGAAAATAATGTATACAGTCCTTACACTTTGTAATGCCTAATTTAGTTGACTATCAATTCACTCCATACAAAGGAGTTTCAGGGTTGGGAATCCCAGCCGTTGACCAGCTTGAGAGGGATGGGTGTTGATATTTGTACAGCCCAAGAAGAATGACATATCAAATATGCAAAGAGATTGATTAATCAACATTGAACTAGCGTGATCGGCTGCTGGATGCGTTGAGGCGGCTATCGAAGCGCCTATGAATGTGTCCAGAGAGCTATGATGATAGTTCTCACGTAAGTGATATTATAAGACTTACGTAAAACAACAAAGCACTATTTTGTATATCAAAATATAAATGATAATTCACGCCATACACATTTAATATTTATACAGGAGTGAGGAATGTGTTTAACCGGCGGGCCCCAGGAACCATGAGTAAGCATACCCTTCGACACCTGTTGGGGAGAGCCCCTATGTGTCTGCCTGGAGTGCTGTGACATCAGTTATTAACCAATAACCAAAAATAGCAAATGATATTGTGTTGAAAAACAATAGCTCAAGAGCTGTTAGATCAAGATGAAGAAAAGATAAGTATGTTTCTTACATTCTGGAAACTAGTTTTAACATGCATTATCTTCCTCTTTATATCTGTTACACATTTTACAGCTTTATTTATGTTGGTTTATATGATCTAAACATACAATATATATATATTTCTCTCGTACTATTATACGTTACATAGGGCATGCTAGTAATTTCTCCATACATCTCTGTCCTGGGCAACTTGCTCAATCTCTTCCATCAAATTAAATCCGATGTTCTTGCCTCTTTTAACAAAATTCATTTCAGGTTTCCTTGACATATTCTCTTTCTTGAAATCTTTGCCTACCACTTCAATGCCTGCTTCGTTATTTTTTAATAATTTCTTCACAAGGTATGTCCAACATATCTCCATCTTCTTCTTATAACAGTTGTTACTAGTGGTTGACCAGACATTTCTCTGATTTCATCAATAAACATACAATAACACTGAATAATAATAAATCATAATTATACAGTTATAACAATGTTTTAATACAACATTTCTTCAATACTGGAAGAATTATTTGAAATTGTAACAACAATGTTTTAGCAAAACATTTCTTCAATACTGGAAGAATTATTTGAAATTGTAACAATGATGCTTTTATAAATATTTCTTCAATACTGAAGAATTTTTGAAATTGTATTAATCTGATGTTTTTTAAACATTTCTTCAATAGAAGAATTATTTAATTGTAAAAACAATGTTTTGATAAAACATTTCTTCAATACTGAAGAATATTAGAAATTGTAACAACAATGTTTTATAAACATTTCTTCAATACTGGAAGAATTATTTGAAATTGTAACAACCATGTTTTTATAAAACATTTCTTCAATACTGGAAGAATTATTTGAAATTGTAACAATGTTTTAATAAAACATTTCTTCAATACTGGAAGAATTATTTGAAATTATTTACCAGAGACATGTAGCTGTAACAACACTAAACAGGTACAATGAAATACAAATCTTGGAGACTGCTTATATGCTAAACAATGAAGCAATGAATAACACTATAACCACACATCAAACTCTCTGCAGCATTATTACAAGAACTTGAACTCATATCATCGTACGGACAAAATTATTGAGAAACATATGTTTAATCAAGGAAAACTGGCTGATGCTACAAATAAGAATGCGAAAATTGAAGTATTCTGGACACATACAGAGATAAAAAAGGGTTGAAGATGACCATTATGGAAGAAGGCAAAGAAAGAAGACCACGGAGAAGATGAATTCATGATGTAATTGATGATTTGTGCATGACGGCAGAAAAGGTAGGACATCTGGTTTATGAGAGAGAGAAATCCCAAAGACTTGTTAGGGTGGTAAAGTTCTAGTTAGTATTGGATCATGACATATTGTTTTCAGTTTGTCTTGTACAACTTCAACAAGATATATTTGGTTATATTTATACTGAACCTCCTCATCTTAGTTATCTCATACACATTTCTAGCATCAAAACATCATTGTTGACAGTTTAGGATTGATTGAATGCATCAAACATCGTTGTTGACATTGGATTGATACGGGAATGATCTTTGGTCTCTTCACGATCTACTTTTTGATGAGGACACTAGAACTGATGTTAAACCAATCCAGTGATTTACTGAGTTTGGAATTACATGCTGTACAAGTAGAACTGTATGCTTGAGGGGTTGAGAGAGGAGGGTGTTCAACAATCAACCATCAGTATGCATACTCTACAATATTTGTTGGGGAAGACTGAGCACCTATGGGTATGCCTGGAGTGCCGTGACATCAATTCTTATTTTTCAGCAATCTCTGGTCATGTGTTTAATTTACTGTGGACCACAAACTGGGCAGTCAGCTTCAGGTCTGTCAGATTTACCCAAAGCTGTTTTTAGGTTGACTGGGTGTGGCCACATGTTGCTTCTCAGCTCACCCAGGAGAGGACAGTCTTGCAGGATATGCTCCGGTGTCTGTTCCACCTGCTGACACTGGCAGAGAGCTGTTTGACTTATTCCTATAGTTCAGTAACCAATAACAAATCTTACACATTCATGTCTCATACTCAAGCACATAAAACCACTCTCATTACTCAAGCACATACACATCTCTTACTCAAGCACATACACATCTCTTACTCAAGCACATACATCATTGCTGACATTCACAATCAAGCACAATACACATCTCTTACTTAAGCACATACAATCATTGCTGACACATTCTCACACCAAATTACTTAAGCACAATACACATCTCTTACTTAAGCACATACAATCGTTGCTGACACATTCTCACACCAAATTACTTAAGCACATACACATCTCTTACTCAAGCACATACACATCTCTTACTCAAGCACATACACATCTCTTACTCAAGCACATACACATCTCTTACTCAAGCACATACACATCTCTTACTCAAGCACATACACATCTTACTAGCACATACACATCTTACTCAAGCACAATCACATCTTTTTTAAGCACATACAATCATTTCTGACATTTCACCTTAAGCACAATACACATCTCTTACTTAAGCACATACAATCATTGCTGACACATTCTCACACCAAATTACTTAAGCACAATACACATCTCTTACTTAAGCACATACAATCATTGCTGCATTACACAAATTACTCACACATACATTCTACTAAGCACATACACATCTCTTACTTAAACACATACAATCGTTGCTGACACATTCTCACACCAAGTTAGCATCTTTAGCCATGCCATAGAAAATGGATTCCCTGTTGTTCAGCAATACTGCTGGTGTATCAAATTCTTTGATCTGTCCTTGATCCAAGACCATTATTCTGTGAATAAAAATCAAGAAACATTAAGTTGAGAGAAACCCATAACCCCAGTTGAGTAAGAGGATTTATGTCTCAGTACTGTCTCTGTAGCTAAGTGATTTTGCACTGCGTTTCTGGAGGCATAGCAATACAGGCACTGTTTTTTGGAACCTGCAGGGAAAAAAGAGTAGAGGAAGACTTAGATATACCTAGAGAAGTGAACTGGAGACTGATATTAAAAGGATATGTAAAACATGGAAAGAATTGGAAAGGATGGCAGGAGAGAGGAAAAGCTGGAAGAAGTTTGTTGAAGACCTGTGCTCCGTTGGGAGTTGAAAGGTGAAGAAAAGAAAACTGTCTCTGTGGCTAAGTGGATAAGCCTTTGCCCTGCATTTTCTAAGTACTCTTTTGTAGCATTTGTATTCAAAAGCATTAATGATCTTTTCTGCCGCTTTGTCAATAGTCCATGTCTCACAACCATATGTTGAATTTGCATTATCTTAAACAATGAAATGAAAATCGTGGCATATCCTTTACAGGACATAGCCATCAACCACAGTAAATGAGTCATTGATTTTCTAGGCATCACTTATACGTACAGTAGTTTGCCATTGCTTTCTGAACGGTGAGGTCTATTTTTACTTTTGTAAAAATCCCACGGAAACGAATTTGCTTCCAAACTTGCCCATCGGGGGGTTTGAACCAGGTACGCTTGGGTTTGTGATCCAGCTCACTACAGCTTGAGCTACAGATGCTCTTAAACAATACAGTGAGTCAATATATCAACTCACAAGTCTAATTGAGTTAATCCCCTAATAAATAAACACAATCAGGAAATGCAAGAGAGGAAGAACTCAGACAGGGACACTCATGTTTCCTTGGGGAGGATCACATCAACAACAGCAACCACTTGTACTTAACAAATAATGGAACGAGGTATTGGTTGCGAAGAACTGCACAGTGAACTTTCAATCTTTGCGAAGTGAATTAAATTCCTGGTAAGGTTGGGGTTCAGCAACCAGATAGTGAAGATCTCAAATGTAAAATAGAATATGGAAGGCATTTCACATTCTACGATATGCAAAAGCTAGCAATAATAGCCGTCCATCACAAGCAATGATGATAACAGCCTCAGACACGTGCTGCTGCACTACTCTGGTGTGTGCGGAGATGACTTTAGAGTCCAATCCTTAAACACAATCCCCTACCACAGGTGGGGCATACATGATCAAGGTTAGACATGTGGGTGTTGTATATTCTGTCTTTTCACGCAGCTCACTTTCTCTGTGCCAAATGGCACAATGATTCTCAGTTATGTGAGTTCCTCTTGTGTTGTTACAGCACCACATTTGGCAATCTTGCATAAGGATTTCCAGTCCTGGTCTCGAGTGTCTTAAAAGCGGTTTTTTTTGTGTCCATCAACTGAATGTCTGCCTCCTCATGGCTGTGAGATAAATGTTTTAACTATTAACTCTTTCCACACTTTAAGCCGCACACTGCGCCACGGCGGAAGTCCGTTGCACGCTTTAAGCCGCACACTGCGCCATAGAGTTGCTTCCTTTATAAGAAGTCTTTCTAGTTTACATTATACTATGTTTTACTTATACTACTTTTTCTAACCTTTTTGATTTTTTTCTATTTGCAGTTAATCCAGTTTTCAATTCATCTTAGTATATAATAATATATATCTTTTATTTAAAATTGACAAAAAGTAAAGGTTGATAGAAAAATTAAATACATTTTTTTCTCTTATTCCCTTGAATTCAACTGCTTAAAATTGAGAAAATAAATGGGCTGGAAAGAGTAAGCAACCTACTCCCAGATAACAATAATTGTAAATAAAAATACAGAAACTTTACTGGTGTGATTTTGGGTGGATGGATAGATACATAGATAGATAGATAAATAGATAGATAGATGTAGTGATAGATATATAGATGGATGGATGTGGATGGATGGATGGATGGATGTGGATGGATGATGATGGATGTGGATGGATGGATAGGCAGGAAGATAGACAGACATACAGATAGATAATCATAAGTTCTCCAACCTGTCATAATCCATAATAGTATTGAGTCTGTGGGCAATAGTCAACACAGTACAGTCTTTAAACTCAGTTCTGATAGTTTTTTGAATGAGGTCATCTGTTTCCATATCAACAGCAGCTGTTGCTTCATCAAGCACCAGAATTTTGGTTTTACGAAGTAAAGATCTTGCTAAGCACACTAGTTGTCTTTGACCAACACTGAAGATATATATATAGGTTAAGTTATAATGTCAATGTCTACATTCAATCAGTTAACTATTTATACATGGCTCACTTCTAAAAACAATTTACTTTTCTATTTTCATTTTATTTGTTCTCTTGAGTTTTTTATTTCTTTGTTTTTTTATAGTCGCCATGACTACATGTAGTCGACCAATCGACAATGATGAATCTTCATCTTAAATTTTGCATTTGGAAGTTTCACTTCAGAAGTATTTGTAATTTAGATCCCAAGTCGCTTGTATGTTGCTGGCGCTCACGAGGAGCAAAGAATAGAAACACTGCAGGTAAGAGGCGACTGAGGTAGAGGCCTAGGAAGCTACTATGGTAAATAAAAACGTCACAAAATCGAATGTGCTGCTTACTTGTAGGTGCATAACCGCACAACGTACAATCACTCTTAGGCTTGGATCACATACAAATCACAAAGAGTGGTTAACAAGAGGTTGATATGGATCATTTGTAGAAGAAGATCACTAAGTAAAGGATCAGGATTTACTGTAGTCCAACACGTATCCTTGAGAATGTGTTCTAGGGTCAACAATTTGCAGAACTACATTCATCTTGGTTCTGGGGACATGGTGTCGATGGCAATGAGAGGGTGGACATACTGGATGGCTCTGCCACCATATCAGGGTAAACCATGAATAGAGCTAACATTCTGAATGCGCTCATAGAATTGACAGCACAGAGGACTTTTATCTAAACAGTCAACAGCTAAATAACAAGAGCTTAGATTGAAGATTGGAGTGGCCAGAAAAGAACAGTAGAACAGGTTTAAGAGTAGTCTCATCAATCAACATCGAACTGGTGCAGTTAGTCACTGGACACTGCTGGAGATATTGCGATGGAGATTGGAGCACCCATGGATATGTCCGAGGTGCAATAAGAATATTTCAAACTGCAATCGAAACATTTACACATAACATTAGCCTAGTTCATTGCTTGTTCGCTATCTACAGTAGCCATACACTCAAGCCTATCGACATGTTCATCCCCTTTATGTCTGTGTGCCTTGCAACAAAAATAAAACTTGATTTTTGTCAACCTAGACATAGTGCTGAGAACCGCGGTAGTATAATTGTTAGTGAACTCGCTTCTCAAGGCTGGTGGTCCGGGTTTAACTCGGGCGTGGAATTTTCCCGACCGCGACGGCTCTCAGGTCGACCCAGCCTCAATTGGGTACCAGACATGCTCTGGGAAAGTAAAGGCGCCGGCGTGATGCTGACCACATACGCATCATGTGCCGACGGTCAATGAACGATACAGGCCTAACACTGTATTGCCTATATACCACAGGTATAAAGGGTTCCTTTCTACTTTCTTCTTCTACTAGACATCGTGTTATTTTCTGGAACTGTGTTATTTTTATGTTCTTCTTGCTCTTCTTGGCTTCATGTGGAACATAGGGCCTCAACAGTTGTATTGTCACTTTTCCCAGTCTCCTGATCTTTTTTTTATGGGTGCTGACATGGGTGTCTCCCAGGACAGTTCAGTACCCATTACCTCCTCAAGAAGACTCATCATGTCTGTTAAGAACATCCCCTTTTCCATTTTCCTTGCGGGTTCCACTCAAGTGCTTGTATAGTGACACTCGACTGTATCTTCCATAGTATATGCTGACAAATCCAGATTTTCTCCTCTTAACCTGGGTCATCATGGGTTCCTGTCCTGTTCTTATAAAAAGGTCTGTGTTTGCGACTCTGCCATACCATCTCAGTCTGAGAATCCGTCGCAGACATCCGTTGACAAAGGTCTGAATCTTATTTGTATTTTACTTGGTGATCCACCACATTTCTGAGCCATACAGTAACACAGATTTCACATTTCAGCTGAATATCCTGAGCTTTGTTTTAGTGGAAATGACAGCAGATGTCCACACTGTGCAGGATAGCAAAGAATTGTCTGGTTTACCTAATCCTGTCATTAATGTCCTCATCTGTACCTCCTGATTGGCTGATCTTGCTTCCAAATTAGACAAATTCACCAACATCTTCTATATCCCTTCCCTCAATCAATATCGGTGTTATTTTGTCGTTGTTCAATTTGTTCTGATTTAGTCAAAGATGCAACACTAAATCTAAGCCTTTCATACAATTTAAATCTACTCAATGAACTCACCTCAGATTCTGTCCTCCCTCTCCACATTCATAGGTCAGCCCTCCAGGAACCTCCTGAACAAATGACTTCAAGTGTGCATGCTCAAGAGCTCCCCAAATTGAATCATCAGGGTAGAGGTCAAAGGGGTCAAGGTTCATTCGCAAGGTTCCAGAGAATAACACTGGATCCTAGAGAAGATTAAAACAGAATATAGCTTTACTGTGAGAGTCATGACAGTATGGTGGTTTATGTACTTATCTTCATAGACATGTACTAGTGTCAAAATTTCCTGTTGGAGTGAGTTTTTTGTGTATTCGCAATTGCTCCAAGGTCAATTAAATATAATTGGGTACCAGAAAACACTGGGAAGTAAAGACGTAGTATGTGTGTGTGTGTTTATATATATATATATATATATATATATATATATATATATATATATATATATATATATATATATATATATATATATATAGTGATTCATTAAGAAGTCAGGAGAAGTGATGAAATCAGAGAAATGTCTGGTCAACCAGTAGTGACAACTGTTATAAGAAAGAGAAGATGGAGATATGTTGGACACACCTTGAGAGAAATGATCAACGAATATCAAAGCAGGCATTGAAGTGGGATGCAAAGGTTCAAGAAAGAGAGGACAACCTAAGGAGACCTGAAATGAACTTGCTGAGAGAGGCAAAAATATCGGTCTCAGTTCCATGGAGGAGATTGAGCGAGTTGCCCAGGATAGAGATAGGAGAAATTGCTTGCAGGCCTATGTAACGTAAACGGTACAAGAGGAATTATTATATATATATATATATACATATACTCCTCTCATACCATTATACACTACGTAGGAAAAAGCAAGCAATTTCTCCATACAGCTCTATACAGGGCAAACTATTTGATGATGACAGTCATATTTAGTTAAACCTCATATGCTAGAACATAGCCTCATTAAATGCATATTAATAAACATTAATCTCTCTCCACCTTTTTTCCTAATTACCTGTGGTAAAATGGTAATCTTTGACCTCAGATCATGTAGACCAATATCACTTATTGTAGTACCATCAATGACTATGCTTCCACTTGCAGCTTCTATCAATCGGAACAGTGCAACAGTCATAGATGATTTCCCAGCACCAGTTCTTCCTACAATGCCTACCTAAAACAGAGAATGAAAACTAAGAATAGATCAATGCAAGTACAACCATTCCCAGAAAATCTCTCCATACATTAAAACAAATATCAACATTAAAACAAAAATAGTAAATAAAGAAAATGTGGTCAAACAGATGGGCCATGAGAAGTACTGGTAGAGAAGTGTACGGTTTCAATTTCAGGTCGGAATATCTTCATTGCACTTTGGATATGTCCATAGGTGCACCATCTCCTTCGCAATATCTCCAGCAGTATCTAGCTACTAACCGTACCAGCGTGATGTTGATTTATGAGCCTACTCAAAAAGAGTGCTCAATTGTCCTGGGAGGCCATAAAGAGAGCAGCCGAGACCAGAAGAGATGGTGAACAACTGTTGAGGCCCTATGCTCCCGAGGAGCGAGAGAGGAATAAGTCAAGCAAGTCAGTCATATACCTATTGTGCTGTTTTGTTATGGCCACTCCAATCTTCAATCCAAGCTCTTGCAATCTAGCAGTTGATGAGGATTGGTTTAAATGAAAATCCTCTTTAGGGCTACACTCTATGAGGGCATTCAGAATGTCAGCTCTATCCATTTTCTGATCCCCTGATATGGTGGTAGATCCAGCCAGCCTGTTCACTCCCTCATTGCCATCGACACTTATGTGCTCCAAATGAAAATGAGTTCAATTTTCAAATTGTTGACTCTTGTAGTGATTCAGTCTATTGCCTGTGCACAGAACCAGCCTCCACCTCTGGGATCATACTCAATGAATCACTTGGAATGCATGCATAAGTTTAGTTTTGTGCATGAAGTTATTGCCCACTCTGTTTCTGATGTCCTAGTTTTGAAGTCTTATCTTTCACGGTGACACCCTCCCATGCCTTCCTTAAGCATTTCATTTCATACATGGTGAGGTTTCTGTGGTGTGTTGCTGTCAGAGACCAAGTTTGGCACTGGTAACAAAATGTTGGTAAAAAAAACAATTTTTATCATTTCACTTCCATCTTGATCTTTGGGTGTTGTAATAATGGTGCCAGCCGGTAAGTTACATCATTTGCTTTTTTGGTATATTGTCTCTATTTCTCTTTTCCGTTCTCCGTTCTCAGTCAACACATACCACTTAATAATCACATAAAGAGTATTCAACCACAACATACTCCAAATTGTCAAATATCTAAAGAGGTCTAAAGCTAAAGGATTGACTTCATTGCACTGGGTATTACTTAATATGACTCTGTCCTCTCGCAGAAATATTTTACAAAGCATGCACTCCAGTGGTTCAGAGAACAATCCTTACAGTCTTTGAGAAAAAATGCACTCGTAAACAGAACGGTCAGGATCCAAACCGGCGACCTTCAGAACTCAAGCCAACAGTCGAAGAATATCTGTAATATTATATATCCATCTGGTTCTTGGTCTTCGTCTGGCTCTATGTCTTGGTTGCACGTTGTTGTAGGCTTGAGATGGTAGTAGTTATAGTTTCATTCTCAATAGGTGATCAAATAAATTTATTTGTTTTCTAATACGTTGGATGAATAGTGTGATTCCAACATTTCTAATGTTATCATTTCTCAATCTATCCCATCTTGTAACACTGACAGCTCTTCTTAAAAAGCTCATTTCACATATTGTGATCTTTCTGTCTTGTATAAACATGCAATTGATCAGTTGTCACTTGACGCTCATGTATATATTTGGGTGTTTGAGCAGTTGGGACAGTTGGTATGTTACTGCATTAGCTTTTTGGCATCTAGTCTAGATTTCTCTATCTATTTTACCATCTTCTAGAAAATATTTCCCAGATATCTTAATTCTGGGACATGTATGATTTTGCATTGTTCACATGTGTAACTGAAATTAAAATCGTGGCATATTCTTTACAGGACTTGGCCATCAAAACACTAAAATATTAGTCAATTTTCTAGGCACCACTTATACATGCAATAATTTACCATTGCTTTCTGAACTGTGGTCTATTTTTACCAGTCGTAAAAATCCAAGGGAACGAATTTGCTTCCAAACTTGCCCGTCACGGAGTTTGAACCAGGTACACTTGTGTTGTAATCAAGCTCACTACCACTTAACCCTTACACTCTGTAATTTCTTTAACCTCTGAGCGCACTTAATTTCAACGTATACTGATTTGGCCTGTATACTGGCTCTACATCATCTTAGTAAACACTTTGATCAAGTATATCAGCTCTGAACAGTGAAGGGTTTAAGATACAGACACTCACTATATGTAACTTTCAAAGACACTCAATTCTCTATGAAAATATACTTAGAATTTCGAATGGACATAATTCTACCTTCTCTCCTCCTTTTATCTGGCAGCTAAGATCTTTCAATACTAAATCAAGACCAGGTCTGTATCTGGTTGCATAGTTGATGAAATTAATGGTTCCTTTCTGAGGCCAACTACTAGGTGGACACTTGAATGGGTTAACCCATGCAGCCTACAAATTAAATAAAGTATTACATTATCTTTCACATCATACTTATATTGGTTATTACATCTAGACAGATCACAGAAAATAACCACATGTAAAGTGTTATGTCTCCTGGAGATTACCAACAACTCATGAAGTGACAATGTCACATTATACCAGCACCATAGTTGTTGTTGACGAACCACCAGGAATTATGAATTTTCACCTCTTTTTCTATAATTTTGAGAGGAGGAGAGTACCTGGTTTTCTTGCAGACCCAGAAGTCTCCAACAAATCTAGGCGTCTAACGTAGATAAAACGTAGGTCTTGTGTTCAAGTTGAGCACCTTAAAGAACCCTTGGCAGTTCAGAATCGAGAACAGTCTGGCAAACTGATGTCTTGCAAATATCATTAGCAAGAGTAAAAATTAAAGCAGAAGGATTGACTTCATTGCACCGCGTTTTACCCCATATGGCTCGGTCCCTCTCTGCAAAAATGGCACGCCACCTGCCGAGAGTGTTGCACAAACTCCGTGGCTCCAGCAACAATCCTAGGGGTCTGTGGAAAAAACTGCACTCATGAACAGAATGGCATGGTCTGGATTCAAACACCGACATTTGACTCACAAGGCAAAGGGCTTAACCACTTGAGACCCCCTCTTAAAATGAATAATTTAAGTTCCTATAACATATTTTCACCATCTTCTAATTTACACCTGGGACCCTTGTCAGTGCTACAGAGTTCATGCACCATCCTAAGATCTTCTTGTGTAAGAAACATCAAAGCACACATGATTACTCACCAAAATGCATTAATGATGGTTCACTGAATCAATCGACCAACAACTCGAGAAGAGACAAAGTCACACTATACTAGCCCAGAGAGAAGTTTGAAACAAGACGATGTGTGAATTACATAGAAAAACAGAGAATGTAATGGTTTGACCACTTAGTAAGATTTCAGCTAGACTACACTGTCTATAAAGCCTTCTACAACATTGTTGTGAAATGCAATTAGATGATCAAGGAAAAGATGAACGAAAGATGGGGTTGTGCTAGAATCATACAAAAATATGCACAACCCATCCCTAAAAAGTATATAAAGCAAAATGAGTGACTTTGATGCACTGAGATTTACCCCATATGCCTCAGTCACTATCTGGCAGATGGCGTGCTTTTTCTGCCAAGAGCATTGCACAAACTCCATAGCTCTGGCAACACTCCTAGAGGTCTCTGAATAAAATTCACTCATGTCAGAACGGCGCAGTCCGGATTCGAACCCATGACCTTCGACCTGCAAGGCCAGGGTTTAACCCCTTATCCACAGAGACATCTCCTAAGCCATCTAAAAAAATGCTAGGCAAGTACAGATGAACGTAGACAAAGAGGGTGGAACAGATAGAGATGTTAAAATAAGAATACAGAAGGCAAGAGGAGCTTTCATTGCACTGGGAAACATATGGAAGTTCAAAGAAATCAAATCTAGAACAAAAATTGGATATTTAACTCTAATGTTAAAGCAGTTCTACTGTATAGGGTCGAAACATGGAGAACAACTAAAACAATAGCGATAAATTGCAAACATTCATCAACTGGTGTCTGCAGAATAAAGGGAATAAAATGGTATGATAGGGTCACAAATGAGGAACTTATGTAGAGAACAAGACAGATTCCAGTGAACGAATAGGTTAAAAAAAGATGCTGGCGCTGGATAGGACACACTTTGCGAAACCGGAGGGGAATATAACAAGAAGGGTCCTTGCCTGAACCGCAGGGACAGCGAAGAAGGGGAGGCCGAGAAACACATGAAGACGAGATTTGGAGGCGGAGATCAACAATATAAAGAAGAGCTGGAGGAAGCTGCAAGAGATAGCTAGAGATAGGAAGACTTGGCATGGTTGAGGGCTTATGCTCCAACCCGGTAAAAGGCAAGAGAGAGAGAGAGAAGTACAGATGACCACAACACTGAGCTACAGACTGGTAGCAGGGGACAACAAAAGAAGATTGATTCTACTTCTTTCTTTCTCTAATCCTGTTTGCCTCACAGCGCAGGATAAGAAGTTCAACTACATTATATCAATACCTTAATTACAAACAATTATATCAACTATTATCAATGTTATTATAGTGTTTGACCAGCGGAAGATGGTAGTCCCTTCTGTTCTTCCAATCAATTATTGTTAGATTAGAAGATCTGTGACCTCTATGAAGGTTTTAGTGTAATACATGACCTGTGCTGAACCACATTTTTGGGTTTTTTCTGAAGTATGGGATGGCTATATCTGGTTCCTCAACTCTGTATGAGTGAGGTATGATAAAATATGAGCAGTTTTTTGAGGTGACTGACCCCAGGGTACACCTCTGTCTTGGTCATCTTGAAATTTCTGTACATGTGACTTTGAAGCCGGTTGTGACCTGTGACAGTTCTGTTAATTTTGTGACAGTGAATCTATTTGGCAAAATGGCCAGCATACTATTCTGGGCTAAGGACAAATTTGAAATGATTGCTGCATTTACCATGTCAGTTTTGTCTCACTGAGACTTTCAATTTGTTGAAGGAAACTTCCTATACCCAACTCAAAGCAGTTCAATAAATCATCAGTTAATCTTTCCTACAAATCATCAAAACATTTCTCCTATAAATCATCAAATATGTTTCCTACCAATCATCAAACATCTTTTGTACAAATCATCAAAACATTTCTCCTATAAATCTTCAAACATTTCTCCTATAAATCTTCAAACATTTCTCCTATAAATCATCAGTTAATCTTTCCTACAAATCACCACATGCTAGGTAGGATAGGTCTATTCATTCTTCCCCAACAATGGGCAACCAAGATCAACAGAGAGAATCATGATTTGCTGGTAACTCAAATATTAGAAACATATATGATGCCGCTCTATCACAGGTGATGATGACCACTATTTTCATCCAGGAAGGTAGCTGCGTTATATTTTTCTGTGTGTCCATAGATGACTAGTGAGCCCGATGTGGGCTTGAAATGTTCTTTTATAATGTGTTCAAGGACTACTTGCACTTGTGGGAAGCTTTGCTGCCTTTCTAGTTTGACGTTTCTGTTCTATCTGTGCAGTTATACCTGCCTCGAAGGTAGAAGAACCACGTCGAAGGAGATTGAGCAGCATTCGCCTAGTTGTCTACATCTATTCCAAAGGATTTCATTGCGTTCTTGAGTGTGTCTTTGAATTGCTTTTTTTTACCACCCTGGGAGCATTTAAGAAACATATTGGAACATGCAGTAAACAGTGCATTGATAAAACAACATATACCTCTGTTGGTGTTTCTGTATATTCCTTCACTGCTCCACTGAGACAATATTGGTCTCCAAGTCAGAAGTCATTCTCACCATCCAATTCAAACCGCCAGTGACCTGACACCAAGACAAATTTCAAAGTGTTAATATTTTGAACCCTGACCATCTATACCATAAAAACACATTCCCTTGGCTTGAACAAAGACCACACAAAACAGGCTGCGAAACAAAGACAGCACAAAACAGTCATATATATATAAAATCTTCATACTTTAGGGTATGAAGTTCCTATTTCTAGGCCTTTGTGTACAGGAGGTAGGAGGACCATCCTTTCTCACATGTGGAACGTCAAGTGTAGGATTGAACCCAAAACCCTCTTGTGTCCAAGTCAACAGATTAACGATTATGCATTACGTTAATCCATTCCACATAAATCAGTCCTAATCACAACTCATTACTTTGTGGCACAACTAGAAAATCTGTAATATTTTATTAACTTACCTCATCGTCTGTAGCTTAAGTGGTAGTGAGCTCGATCACAACCCAAGCGTACCTGGTTCAAACTCCACGGCAGGCAGTTTGGAAGCAAATTCCTTCCATGGGTTTTTACGACTGGGTTGCAGTTTTGCTGCCTACTGTTATCAATTTTCAACTATCAAGGGTTCTTTTACATGCTGACTTTGAACGTGGGACCTACATTTTATCACCTGTCTACAATAAATTTGAACTCAATCTCACCTACTGTAAAACTAGGGATCGCTGGGAAAATATTTCAGTTACTTCACACAGGGAGCGAATCGAGTGCCTTTAGAATGAGAGGCAAGCATCTTACCTCAATGCCACAGATATCTCTAAATCTAAGATATAGTCAAGCTTTCTATTATTGATATATCTGCATTATATTTTTTCATAAAGAATAGTAGTAAAGCACCATTTTGCAACATCTTTACGTTGAATAGAAGTGGTTTGATGAAGTTGAGAAAAATGAAATATTTTGGACATATAAAATGACATGATTCTATGGAGAAGATCATCCTTGGGTGGATGATACTGAGCAGACAAAGGAAAGGAAGAGACAAAAGAGAGGAAGACCAAGGAGAAGATGGTGCAGGATGTCATAGACAAGTTGAGTATGACTGCGGCAGATGCAGGACACTTAACACAGAACATTTAGAGCTGCTGTCATGGAAGTCAAGTTCCAACGAGGACAAGCTAGATGATGATGCTGATGATGATGATGGTGGTGGTGATGATGATGGTGGTGGTGATGATGATGGTGGTGGTGATGATGTCGATGATTAGGAGAGAACAGGTAAATGCAATATTAAAGTAACTTCTATAAAATTAAAAAATGAGCTACCTGAAGTGCGTATGAAACTGATAAACCAACCAAGCTCTCATTGGCATCCTCTGAAACAACAGCAAACATAGCAGCTGCCAAAACTATAAAACTGCCAAGAAACTCTAATCTTGTAGCCAGCCACCTATTCAAGGACATGCAAAATATCGATTTTAAAATAACTGTTGGTTATCAGACAACTTGCAAGAAGTTACATGTTACATAGTCTATAGAATGGTTATGTCATGCGGGTGTTTACGGTAATGAGAGAGCGGACAGGCTTGCATCAACAGCATCGATTGTTGGGGAGTTGAAGATGGATAAGGGGATATTCTTCGGTCTCTTCGAGACTCTGTTGGATGAGGACACTAAAATCGATGTTGAATCGATCAAGCGATTTAAGCAGTTTGGAGTTACCCGTTGTTCAAGTCAAACTGGATGTCTGAGAGGCAGAGTGAGAGGTGTGTTTAATCAGCGAGCCACAGGAACCATCAGTATGCATACTCTTCGATATCTGTTGGGGAGACTGAGCACCTATGGGTCTGCCCGAGTGCAATGACGTCAGTTTAGTAACCAATAACCAATAGAATGGTTATCTTCTTCCTTCTTTTCTCTAATCATGCTTTGCCTTCACAGCGTCAGGGTCAAAAGAGATTTGTAAAACAGGCTTTTGTATGCGCTTCGTAAACAATGTTCTTTGTTGCCTCTGTGGTTCGGCCACATAAGTAGATTACCAACAGATAGTGTTGATGAGAAATGTTAGTCTGATACAGTGGATACAAAGCTAAAGGCTGTACACGAAAGATGGACCTCAGATCTTAACATTTCTCTTTGAGGCACACTGTCTGTTGGTAATCTGCTCATGTGGCAGAACCATTTAAGTTGTTTATGAATTTCAGTACTCTTGATACTCACATCATTCTGCGTCTCTGTTGTGACTAGTTGTCTTTGACCATTTTGATGTCAGAGTCCAGATTTGGCACTGATAGCATAATGTTGTCCTTCGTATATCTTGGACAGAGAAGAGAACAAATAGATCTATCCAGAAAGAACTCAAAATCAAAGAAAACTTGCTGATGCTACAAACAAGAAGGAGAAAATTGAGATATTTAGGACATATAAAAAGACATGAAGGGCTGGAGAAGACCATCATGGAAGGAGGACATACCAGCAAAGAGAAAAAGAGGAAGACCACGGAGAAGATGGATTCAGGATGTAACTGATGGTTTGAACATTACAGCTGCAGAGGCAGGACATCTGGCCTATGAGAGAGAGAAATTCCGGAGGACTGTTGGGGTGGTAAAGTTCTGCTCAGGACAAGCTACTTGATGATGATGATGAAGAGCATAATGTTGGGATAATGATTTTGCTAGTCTGTCCTATCCATTTAGCAGTTATCACTCAAGTTTTAATTACTGTAACAACTTTATTCCTGTTCATTTTGACTGCTAGACTCAATTTGAAGGAACAAATCAGCATAACACCTGAATGCATTTCTACAAGAAAATAAGGATATAACAGACAACCAACCTGTTTGAGGCTATCCCAGCAAAGTAGAAAACAAGATTCTTATCCACCTTTTCCTGGGACTCTAAAATAAATTGGTTTGTTGCCTTGTATGCTCTGAAAATAAATTTGTCAGTGATTTATTTCTTGTAATTTGATAAGTATTGATATGACAACTGGCTGCTATAAGTTGACAAAAATTGTACACAACTAATGTTACTTATAAACTTGTATGTCAAATCTCTAGTGGAACATGACTGTTTGATGCAATTATGAAATTAAGTGAATGCATACTCTTTGATAACTGTTGGGGGAGACTGAGCACCTATGAGTCCGCCCGGAGTGCAATGACATCAGTTTAGTAACCAATAATTAATAAGTGAATTAAAAATATGAAACATCTGGCAAAATTATTTGTGTAAACAAATTTTGTGGACACATTAACTACTGCATTACCAACAGACAGTGCTCCTCAAAGAGCAATGTTACTACCAGTGGCGGCTCGTCATTAAGGGCCAGGCCCCACCAAAAATAAGGTGTAACATGTTTTTATTATTTTATACATTAAAATATATCCTAACCGAAACGATGATTTTTCAGAAAATATCTGTCTGGCCCCACCAACAAAAATTATCACGAGCCGCCACTGGTTACTGCGATACAGTGGATACAAAGCAAAAGGCCGGCCACGCAAAAGGTAGACCTTAGAGATAACAAAGGCGAAGAAAGACACTGTTTACAAAGCGCACACAATAGCCTGTTCTATAAATTTCTTCTTACTCTGAAGCTGTGAGGCAAATCAAGACTGGAGAAAATAAAGAAAGAAAATGCGCATAGAGAGGCTTGCTCCAGGTGTCTCCTTTTTGGACCTGAAAGGCAATACAGGATTAGAGAATAGATAGAACTACTGCATTGAAAAACACACTGTAACTAACTAAATTTGGTTAACTTTTTCACTCTGTAGATCATCATTGGCCTCTTTGTCTTAGGAGATAATAGGTTCTACGTCAAGTGGTTTGTTCTGTGCTACCAGTCTCATCGTAATGTTGTGGCTGTAGTGGACCTCTCACGCATGTCTAGGAAATTTGTGTGGAGTAGCTGAGCAGCCCAAGTGTCATCTACCTTTCTCTAGACTGTTGATCCCAGATGAGTGCAAGCCTGACGTCTGGTATCAAAGTGGAGCTGTCAGGAGGGCCTCACATGATACCTGTCTATCTTAGAGGCTCCACTCCGGGTTTTCTGTTTGGATTTACTCCCATAATCTTTGCCTCACCCGAGTCGCCCACAAGACAGTGATGCTATTTGTCCATACCTGGGAGTCTGGTTATTGGATATCAGGGTAAATTCATTCATTGGTGGGCCCCATATCGGAAATCCATGGGCTAGATAGTCTTCTACTTCTTCTTCAAATGCTCCATATCGACCACTTGTTAACCACTCTTTATGATTTGAATGTGATCTGAGTCTAAGAGCGATTGTACATTGTGCCAGTTGTGCGCCTACAAGTAGGCCAGCACATCGATCCCTTGTTAACCACTCTTTGTGATTTGTATGTGATCTGAGTCTAAGAGCAATTGTACATTTTGCCAGTTATGCGCCTACAAGTAGGCCAGCATATCCTATTTCTGTGACACTTTTCATTTACTAGGGTAGCTTTGTCTAGGCGCCTACCTCAGTCGCCTCTTAAGACATGTCTTGTAGGTCGCAGTATTATTATTCTTTGCTCCCCTTGAGAGCCCCAGCAAGACACTATTCTACTAAAGTATACATAATGCATAGAGAATGAGAAGAGGTACTTCAATGTTAAATATGTTTACCGTATAGATGCAGCTCCTGTAACAGTTTCACTGAAATGAGTGTAGATGGGAGACCGAGTTGTTGACTCGATACGTTTCAGTTGACGAGATGTTGGAATGTAGAACCTCTGTGAACAGTAGAATCAATGGTGAATAAGTCAGATTTAACATTGTTCAATCAATAAACAAATCAGTTTTATTTTTGGGCTAGAACATGCAAATAAATGTAAGAGGAACTGAACGTGCCGATAAGATTGCAGCTATGGCTGTGAGGTCTATTTTTACTACTGATAAAAATCAATGGAAGCGAATTTGCTTCCAAACTGCCTGATGTGGAGTTTAAACCAGGTACACTTGGGTTGTGATCGAGCTCACTACCGCTTAAGCTACAGATGCCCACTCTGTCAACATACAGATCAACAATGCATAAATACAAGTTCTTAAAGACATTGGGAAAACAGAGATAACTAATAAAAACTTCACACCTGAATGAGGTAGAGTTATCTTAATGACTTTAAAATGTCTCACCTGAACAAGGTAGAATTATCTTAATGATAGGCTAGCTTCTTTATCTGACAAGGTAGCATTATCTTAATGATAGGCTAGCTTCTTACCTGCACAAGGTAGCATTATCTTAATGATAGGCTAGCTTCTTACCTGAACAAGGTAGCATTATCTTAATGATAGGCTAGCTTCTTACCTGCACAAGGTAGCATTATCTTAATGATAGACTAGCTTCTTACCTGCACAAGGTAGCATTATCTTAATGATAGGCTAGCTTCTACCTGACAGTAGCATTATCTAATGATAGCTAGCTCTACCTGCACAAGGTAGCATTATCTTAATGATAGGCTAGCTTCTTATCCCGACAAGGTAGCATTATCTTAATGATAGGCAAACTTCTCACCTGAACAAAGTAGCATTATCTTAATGATAGGTAAGCTTCTCACCTGAACAAGTAGCATATTTAATGATAGGTAAGCTTCTCACCTGAACAAGGTAATAAAATACACCCAGAGGTAGAATAACAACCATAAAAATGGGAGTGCTGTAACTGATGACTATTATTGTGCTCAGTGTGCCAA
This sequence comes from Arion vulgaris, assembly GCA_020796225.1. NCBI lineage: Eukaryota > Metazoa > Mollusca > Gastropoda > Stylommatophora > Arionidae > Arion > Arion vulgaris. The sequence continues at coordinate 20,035,697 of CM036768.1, forward strand.
AGAAGGTATTCATCCAACTCCTGAACTGTTGAGGTATTGTGCTGTCAATAGTTTCAACATCTCGAGAAAACCTGTTCACAATGCGACCTGATGGAGTTGTGTCAAAAAAAATCATGGGAGATCGCATGACATTTGACAACATCCCTGTATGAAGTATTCTTGATGCTCGAACCATCTGGACTGAGGCAATGATGGAGTATGCTAAGATCAGTACAGCTGTAGAGATTAAAATAAAAATAATTATTAAGACCTTCAAGAATTTTAAGGTTTTTCTGAGGCTGGTGGGGAGCAGCTGTAGCATAGTGGTTAGTGCACTCACTTCTTAGGCATGTGGTCTGGGTTCAGTTCCTTAGTGGGTGTGGACCTTTTTTAATTATAACAGTTCTCAGTTCAACCCAGTCTCAAATGGAGTTCAGAAAATACTGGAAGAAAGTCGCATGATGTTGACCATGTTAGCCATCATGTGTCAATGGTCAATGAGAAATATAGTCATAACTCAAGTCTTTAATCATTCTGCATTAAGTTTATACTTTATTTTAATTCCACTCATGATCTTTTCCCTCCATGCACTGTGATCCAAAACTTCCTACTGTCTTAGAATCAACTTCAACAACTGTATCCTGCATATCTGAGGGAAGAAGGAGTGAAAGAAGTAGAAGAAAAGAAATTAGAAAATAAGACAAGAGGAAAGGGAAGAAAATGAGAAGAAAAATAAGGAGAGGAAGGAAAAACTAGAAAATAAGAGAAGAAGAGGAAGATAAGGAAGACAAGATGAAGAATAAGATAAGAGGTAGAATAAGAAGATGAAGTATACAAAAATGAGGAATACAAAGAAAATAAGGAGGAAAAAGAAAGAAGAGAGAAAAGGAGGAAGATAAGGAAGACAAGATGAAGAATAAGATGATAAGAGGTAGAATAAGAAGATAAAGTATATAATACGAAGAAATAAAGGAGGAAAAAGAAAGAAGAAGAGAAGAAAAGGAAGAAGAGAATAACTAGATGATGAGAAACAATAAGGAAAACACACACAAGAAGAAGAAAATTAAGAATAAGAAACTTTCATATTGTATTTTACCTTGAGCAACACCTAGACCTCCATACCCTCCAAGGTATTTGTCATTCCTCTCCCGGTAACTGCTGGTATTTGATAACGATGTGTTACTGAGTAGACTATCACCAGTCCAATCCGAGAGCCAGATACTAGAGTACACACTGGCAGCTTGGTAGAAGGCAAAGAAGCAGAAGAAAGAAAATGTTGAACACAGACCAATAGCTCGGAAGTACTCTAAGAAAACTGTCATTTTCACCTGAGAGGAAAAAACACACAAATAAATGGTGAACAAAAAAGTACAATTGTTGAAAATATTTAACACACTTTCCGCACAAATAAAACAAGGAGAAAAACTATGGAAAGGGCGTTGAAAGATTGTGCCCAGACATGGGAAATGATTGATAGAACCGAAACAGAAATCAATTGTGGAAGTTTATGTGTCAAATGGCATCATCATCACCAGGTGCAGTGTCGGCTGGCATAGGCGATCATGGATCTCCACAATTCTCTGTCTCTGGTGTTTGCTATCATCTCAGCTGTTGACGCTCTACCGTGCCATGAAGTCAGGGTATCCAAAATTGCCTTCCTCTGTCTTGTCTACCCTCGATTTTATCGGTTGTCACAATGTATTCCAAACCTCCCTTCCTCATTCCATGTCCAAAAAATGATAACTGCCTCTTTCTTATATTTATGATAAGATTTCTCTGTGTCTTGACCTCACTGTCTGTGTCAAATGGCATACAAAGAAGAAATAGGCAGTCAGGGAGACAGAAAGATATAACGAGTCACAATAAATGAAAAAAAGAAGTGCATTAATCCTTTCACCCTTCTGAGCTGATATACTGGCTCGCTGTATTTTTTAAAATGACACAAAGTCAGTACACAGGTTAAATAAGTATCCATTGGAATATAAATGTGCCTGGAGGTAAAATAAATTACAGATGGAATGGGTTAATATATTCTACCTTTCCTGTTTCAGATTTTTCTTCCTCTGTGATTCTATCTCCAGTTTTGGGAGTTACTATTTCTTTCTTGGATTCTTCTTTCTTATCTGTAGTAGTTAATTTGCTGATCTGTCTGCTTAGTTTGCGATTGGTTTTGCTTTTGCTGTGAAGTATAAATAGTAAACAAATGTTTCAGTGAAATAACAATGGTCTAGTCAATAGTATTAATAAACAATGTTCGGTCAAACAAACAGACATAACCTTATATTTCAAAATCATCATCAAATAGCTTGTCCTGAGCAGAACTTTGCCACAGTCCTTCGGAGTTTCTCTCTCATAGGTCAGATGTCCTGCCTCTGCAGGGGTCATGTTCAAACCATCAGTTACATCCTGAATCCATCTTCTCCATGGTCTTCCTCCTCTCCTCTTTGCCGGCATGCCTCCTTCCATGACGATCTTTGTGTCTTTTTATATGTCCAAAATACTTAAATTTTCTCTTTCATATTTGTAGCATTAGCTAGTTTTCTTTGATTGTGAGTTATTTATGGATAGATCTATTTGTTCTCTTCTCTGTCCATGATATACGGAGAACTCTCTGTAACACTAATATTCAAAATCACTGACATGTTTTGCAGATATATTTACCTTTCAGATTACCAAACTAATACAGTGTGGTTGAGGAGGGAGAGTGATAATAGATAATGCAGATATCATCAATGCCATAAGAGAAGCAAGTTGTATAAATGACATTGAACCCATTTATCTGCCCAAGTGGTTACCGGGGCTCAAATTGGGGTGTAAAGAATAGAACCACTGTTACCTGCCTCGCATGTTGCAAGAGGCAACTAAGGAGGTTGGGCGTGGGGCTAGCTACCCTACACCGTAAAAAACACTAGACGGCTACAGAATGGTGAGCAAACCAAGTAAGTGCTGGTTGAAACCAGACACATTGCCGAAGGATAAGCACAAGAGCTCCAAATGATGCTGAAGATGTGACGTAAAATACACCAATGCTAAGGCTGCATAAATCAGATTTCCACATGAATAGAATTTATGGGGAGATCTGGTACATTGGTCTGGGCGTGATCACGAGAGAGAGAGAACCCATTTATAAATCTGTATCCATATCTAAATTGAAGGAGGTGAGGTTCAAATGGAAACTTCCAGATACAAACACTTTGTTAGATGCACTAGAGATTTGCATTAGACATTTGGCTGTAAGATGCTGGTAAAGATACATGGGAGGAGATCAGAGCAATTCAGGACCTGTCCAGACTGCTGTAATGATGATTTTCTCTAATTATAATTCAATCTTCCAAACACTATTAAGTGGTAACATATTCTTCATACGGGGATCTAAGTTAGTTTTCCAATCCAGCAGTCTTCTTTTTTCTTCTTCTTCTTTTCTCTATTCCTGTTTTATCTCACAACATCAAGATAAGAAAAGATTTATAGAACAGGTTTTCGTATGTGCTTAATAAATTAGTGTTTTTCAACCACCTCTGTTATTTCTGAGGACCAGCAGTCAACAGTCAGCATGCTACACTAACCTGGATCTGTTCAATTCATCCCCAGAGGTAGCAGCTGCATCTGAAGTCACAGAATCAACTCTCTCTAAGATCTGTGCCTTGATTGCAGCAACTGAATTAGGAGAGATCAGTTAATTAATTAAATATAAAAAATTAACACTGATGCAATGTAACGAAAATAAAATATGAAACTCATTTTCATGCCATGTGGTATAGTGGGGAAATAGGGTGTTATGTCTGTATTTTTTTGTTACCATCAGCACATGATAGTGGAATGAACCCAACTACACCAGTTGCAAGAGCTTACAACCTGAAATTGGAATCCTTAACCATTTCCAGATTTTTTAAATGTATTCATATTGTGTAAATTTTTCATAAGATCTCTAGGATTGTTGCTGGAGCTACGGAGTGCATGGGCATTTACTGCAAACTCGAGATTGTAAGACTGTCAACGACGACAGCAGTGCCTTTGCTGTAGTTTTAAGTAGTTAAAATATTTCAGGTAACTACATTATCACTTTTTGTAACAGGATTTGTCCACAGACTCACATCCCCTAAAAAACTGTCTAAACATCTTCTACATGTTCCGGCTTCAAAGACTTCTTGGCATTAGTTGGCAAGATACGAATCATCAACTGTGAAATGTTTGAGTAAACGACTATAACAGCAATATTTTGCATGCAGTCAAAACACGTAGGTTAAGCTGGATGGGACACAATCTTCTTCTCTTCTTCTATGCATTCGTTCTTTACAACCAATTTTAATCACTCTTTGTGATATGTTTGATCTTTGCAAAGAACGTGTATACGTTGCACATCGGTTTGGTAGGCCCCTAAATGCGTAGACTTCCACACATTTAGGACATGTGCGGGGGACTGCCTAGAGTAGTTGATAGTAGCTCGGCTTGCTAGCTGTGAGACGTCTCATAGCTCGGGTTTGAACCTACTGTCCGGCATTTGTTCGAGTCCCCTGGTCTTACTCAGGACGATAACGTGAGTACCTCTGAAGTCTGAGAAAATCTGCCTGTATGGCGAGGGAATACTAATTACGAGTACATTGAGCACACGGCTGCTAGTGTAAAGTAATTTACAATGTGCACGCTGCTGCCATTGTAAGAAATTGGAAAAACGGATTTTCACGCAAAAATCAGTTTCAGAGATGAAACTTCGTCTAGTTGAAAAGCGGACGAAAGAAAAAAAAAGGACATGTGCATCCGATTTAAGCCAAACCTCTTACAGGTAACAATGTACAGTGTGGCAGGTAACAATGGTTCTATTTTTTACACCCCAATTGTGGGCCTCGGTAACCACTCGGGTAGGGACACATTAAAAGGTTGAAGTATGATTGAATGGCCACAGACTTTCTCTAGGAGGAACTGCAGATCGGTACAAGATGCTGGGGTCATCCTCTACTTGGATATAAAGATGCATGCAAAAAAAATATGCATGATATAATCTTGAAGTTGATTTCTTAGAACATGATGCTATGAATCGCAGTTATTCTTCTTGCAATCACTATTTGAATGATTATACCATCAGTTGCGTTCTTATTTTGAAGTCAACTGTTATCTGGAGCTCATCTCTGGCATTGTGTAGTTTTGAATGTAGTATCTTAACTATACAAGGATCTGGAGGTTGATCAACAGTGAATACAGACAAAAACGACGGAAAGGAGACTGTTCTTATACAATAGACATCGTCCGTGTGTTGCTGGGGCCCTAAAGGGAAGCAAAGAATAGTAACACTGTGACCTAAAAGGTATGTTGTAAGAGGCAATTGAGGTAGGGGCCTAGGGAAGCTACCTTAGTAAATAAAAAGCATTGTAGAAATCAGATGTGCTGGTCTAATTTGTAGGTGCACAACGTACAATCGCTTTTAGGCTCGGATCACATACAAATCACAAAAAATGGTTAACAAGTGGTCGATATGAAGCGTTCGAAGAAGAATACACTAGACATCACAGACAAAGTCAGACAAAAAATCTCTAACTTTGTAAAACTACATTACTTTGTTTTTACGTGTCTCGTCATTGCTAATTGTTATGTTACTCACTGTCAGGGTCATCATCATCCTCTATAGTTTCATCCATTGTCAAGTATGTTTTCAAGAATTGAGCAAAATCTCCATCATGGGACAAAAGTTCATCATATGACCCCATCTCTGATATATGTCCATCAATTAAAACGATGATTTTGTCAACTTGTGGCAACCAATGAACACCATGAGTGACCAGTACTCTTGTCTTAAAGAAATAGAGTAATACAGTGTACAAATATTCAGTAAAACAAAGGTAAAAAAAAATTTCATTCCAGTATTGAAAGATAAATTCATTAAAAAAACAATCAATCAAGTGCCATACCTGCCAGCGTAGGCGATAATGTCTCTCTACAACACTCTCTGCTTGGTGCATGTAATCATTTCTGACATCGATCATGTGTCGAACCATGATGTCAGGCCATCCAACATCTTCTCCCTCTGTCTTCCCTGATCTCTCCTTCCCTGAATTTTATCTGTTGTCATCAAATGTTTGAAACCTATTCCTCGCATTATATGCCAGAAAAAGCTTGATTGCCAGATTCTTATTCTTTTCATAAGGTTTCTTTGCGTGCAGGCCTGATTTAAAACCTCATTTGTTTTCTTCGCTGTCCATGAAATTTTCAGCATTCTTCTGTAAAACCTTATCTCTGTGGCTTCTAATGATCTTATTGATTGTTTGTCCATGATGCAATACAACATGCAAAAACAAGGTTATATTATGTTACAAACTAAATTTAACGCTAAGTTCAATATCAATAGCTATCAATACACTCCTCATAACACTCTTCATCAATAAATAACCATGGACTCATGATTGTATTAAATTGTAATAAAGCTGAGACTGTTCTCTCAAACATATATAAAAGTCAACCCACAACAACTAAAATTTCTGATTTACCAACTGAACTGAATGTTAGAAGAAAACTAGTCATGACAGAAATGAAATGGCAATACAGAATGCTAGGAGTATCAAGAAGAGACTGGATTAGAAATGAAGACATCAGGAAAAAATGGGTACAACAGCAGTACTGAACTTTACAACACAGATGAGACTGCAGTAAAACTATTTGATTGGCAAAACATGTAATCACAAAGTACTGTAGTTTTACAAATTACAAAAACAATGACAAAATACAGCAACGTTTCGACCAACAAGGCCTTTATCAAGCAAACGAACAACAGGAGTGACAAATTTAAAAAACAAATGGATGACCAAAAACAAATGTTTCTAAAGAAAAAACATCTTTTTCTTTACAGAAGAATGCTGAAAATTTTATGGACAGTGAAAAAAACAATTAGGAGATTTTAAATCAGGCCTGCACGCAAAGAAACCTTATCAAAAGAATAAGAATCCAGCAATCAAGCTTCTTCTGACATATAATGCAAAGAAAAGGGTTTTCCCAAAATATTGTGACAACAGATAAAATTCAGGAAGGAGAGATCGGGAAGACAGAGGGAGAAGATGTCTTTTTCTTTAGAAACGTTTGTTTTTGGTCGTCCATTTGTTTTTTTAATTTGTCACTCCTGTTCATGTGCTTGATAAAGGCCTTGTTGGTCGAAACGTTGCTGTACTTTGTCATTGTTTTTGTAATTTGTAAAACTACAGTACTTTGTGATTACGTGTTTTACTGAACTTTATCAAGAAACAACAAATTAAATGGTTCTGCCACATAAGCAGATTACCAACAGACAGTGTGCCTCAAAGAACAATGCTACTCTGATACAGTGATACAAAGCAAAAGGCTATCCATGCAAAAGGTGGAACTCAGAATTAATGAAGACAATGAAAATTAATGAACAAAATATTTATGAAGCGCACACAAAAGCCTGTTCTAGAAATTTCTTCTCATCCTGACGCTGTGGATCAAAATAGGATTAGAGAACAGAAAATAAGAAGAATAAGAACTGAACAGTTTTATGTTATCTTGGGCCACAGTACAATCAACAAGTCAAAGTCTTGAGATGGCTAGCCCATCAGTAAGTTTAGTTTAGTCATTGGATCATAATCAATGCACATCGAACCAATTAGTCCATAAGTGCTTTGATCTCCTCCTCAGTATGACTCTCAATGTGTGGCATCTAACGACACTGGTTCTTTGTTGGTTTACTATTCTTCCTTAACTACCAGTAGCCTATAGTGCCTATGTCTAGCTACAGCACATTTGACTTGGAATTCTTACAGTCTGGTTAAGGTTGTAGATTCACTACTAATACTTAAATCATTTATCATTTAGATCTCCTATTGTCCTTAGGGAATTCAGAATATCTATAATGAATTATGATATATTTAATATTTATAATGACTTCAACAGAATAACATTAGTATGTATAACCAAGAAGTCACTTTAACCATCGGCACGTATTACATGTTCACATGATTTCCTCAGTCTTACCTTTGTCTTGAGCATGCCCCTGTTAGATATCACCTTGTCAAATATATGCTTGCCAACATGTGAATCTACAGCACTGAGAGGGTCATCAAAAAGGTAGATGTCTGCATCACTGTACACAGCACGGGCTAATGAAACACGCTGCTTCTGTCCACCACTTAGGTTAATGCCCTGTTACAATGACAGCAATAAATGAAACAGTCTTTATTGGTGCATTTCTTGATTAAGTCAATAGTACTACTTGTACAGTAAAACAAAGTGAATACCAGACAAGACCATCACAATAACACATTCCACATGCGCTGTCTACAGCGAATATACAACATCCGATGTCAAAACTGCATCTCTAATATAGAAATCTTGGACATTGCTGGCATTCCAAGCATGTACACCTTGCTGAGTCAGCAAAGTCTGAGATGGCTGGGACACTTGTGCCATATGAGCGATGATAGAATCTCAGAGGATATTCTATATGGTCAACTCACAACTGGTAATAGACAGCATAGGCGCCCATTATTACGCTTCATTGACACCTGCAAATGTGATCTAGCTTCATGCAGCATAGACAAAGAAATTTTATGAGCAGATGACAAAGACAGCATGGCCAGTGACAGTGAGGGATGGCTCCCAAAGAAAATCACCATCACACATGAAGGCAAAAGCGAAAGCAGAGAGACCATCCTAGTATCAGCTCCAGTCTTACCTGCAGCAATTGTGCAAGGATTGCCACTCCAGAATAGGCCATTACAGCCACAACAGACATTGTGATTCAGCACAGAACAAACTATATGATGCAAAACTTATCTCCTCAGACAACGAGGTCAATGAATGAATAAGCAGTAAAACAAACTGAATGAAATTACATTATTTTTGAATACAAAAAAACTAAGATTATGTTTCAGTTTGGAATATCTTCATTGCAGTCCAGACTTGTCCATAGGTGCTCAATCTTTTTCACAATATCTCCAACAGCGTCCAACGACCGACTGTACCAGTTTGATTTTGTTTGATGAGCAAACTCATATACCTGTTATGCTGTTCTTTTCTTGCTACTCCAAGCTTCAAAACCCAGCTCCTGCAATCTAGTAGTTGATGTGGATTGGTTTAAATACTAAGTTTATGTCTACTGACAAAACAAAATGTCAAACCAAAATTACTTAACAATGCAGACATTGAATATGTTTAAAAATTTGGTTATACCACGGCTCTGTTATTGGTTGCTGAAATGATGCCACAGCACTCTGCTCAAACCCATAGGTGCTCAGTCTCCCAGAACAGATGTCAAAGGGTATGCATACTGATGGTTCTTGCAGCTTACTAGTCTGCAGCACACTCCTCACTCTGCTCTTCAGACATCCAGTTCTACTTGTACAATGGGTAACTCATTACTAAATTTTCAAACTGGCTCCGTAATTAACAGCAACAGAGGAGTTATACAATAGGATAATTCACGTCTGTGTGATGCCGGACGCAAAAATAGTACCGCTGCGACCTACAAGGCATGTCATAAGAGGCGACTGATGTAGGACCAAGGGAAGTTACCCTAGTAAATAAAAAGCATTGTTGAAATCGGATGTGCTGGCCTACTTGTAGGCGCATAACTGGCACCCTGTACAATTGCTCTTAGGCTTGGATCACATACAAATCACACAGAGGGGTTAACAAATGATCGAAGAAGAAGGATAATTCAATACTGTTCAGCAAAACAAATACTAGTAGAAAAATTCAAAAGCATGCAGTCATGCACTAAAATTGATGTTGAATCATCCAGCAATTTATGGAGTTTGGAATTACCCAATGTACAAGCATAACTGGATACTTGAGGGGCAATAAGAGGAATGTGTTTAACCAGAAAGCCACAGGAACCATCAGTATGCATACCCTTCAACATCTGTTGGGGGAGAATGAGCATCTATGGGTCTGCTTGGAGTACTGTGACATCAGTTTCGTAGCCAATAACCAACAGTAACTACGGATATGAATAACATAACAAATGAATGACTATGATGATTGTCTATCTGATATATTTGTATAACCTTTTCTCCAATTTCTGTAAGGTCTCCACCAGGAAGGATTTCCAGATCTGTCTTGAGTGCACATGCTTCTAGAATATTATCATATAATTTTTCATCTTCTGCTTTGCCAAACAGGATATTATATTTCAGTGTTGCATTCTGGATCCAGGCTTGCTGTGGTACGTATGCGATACTAGACTGTTGGATTCAAAAGATGGAGACACAGTAGCAAAACATAAGAATTAAGTCAATATCTAGCTGATAATATATTTATATCTAAAAAAACATTTATTTACTTGAGTTGTATAGACAAACTGAATTTGTATAGACAGATAAACTTCCAATAAACTTGTACACAATTACCGCCAGTGTAGTGCTGGGGTCCACAACGGAAGCAAAGAATTGTACCACTGTGATCTACAAGGAATGTCGTAGGAGGTGACATAAAAAGCATTGCAGAAATCGGATGTGCTGGCCTACTTGTATGCACATAAGTGACACAACGTACAATCACTCTTAGGCTCAGATCACATACAAATCACACAGAGTGGTTAACAAGTGGTCAATATGTAGTGTTCAAAGAAGTACACAAGTACATTTTATTACATAAAATTATAAAGAAAAAAACATTTGAATACATAAGGAAGATTATATAGTGAGTAAGTAAAGAAAAATACATTTGAATACATAAGGAAGATTATATAGTGAGTAAGTAAAGAAAAATACATTTGAATACATAAGGAAGATTATATAGTGAGTAAGTAAAGAAAAATACATTTGAATACATAAGGAAGATTATATAGTGAGTAAGTAAAGAAAAATACTTTTGAATACATAAGGAAGATTATATAGTGAGTAAGTAAAGAAAAAAACATTTGAATACATAAGGAAGATTATATAGTGAGTAAGTAAAGAAAAATACTTTTGAATACATAAGGAAGATTATATAGTGAGTAAGTAAAGAAAAATACATTTGAATACATAAGGAAGATTATATAGTGAGTAAGTAAAGAAAAATACTTTTGAATACATAAGGAAGATTATATAGTGAGTAAGTAAAGAAAAATACATTTGAATACATAAGGAAAATTATATAGTGAGTAAGTAAAGAAAAATACATTTGAATACATAAGGAAGATTATATAGTGAGTAAGTAAAGAAAAAAACATTTGAATACATAAGGAAGATTATATAGTGAGTAAGTAAAGAAAAATACATTTGAATACATAAGGAAGATTATATAGTGAGTAAGTAAAGAAAAAAAACATTTGAATACATAAGGAAGATTATATAGTGAGTAAGTAAAGAAAAATAAACGTGCTGCTTTACACCCAATAGTTTTTGGTGGGAGAGGGGGATATACGGTATGAATTATTCCTCTTCATTGCTTGTGGTGCATAGAACCTTTATAGTTTTCCTTCACTTTTTCTTGTCTCTGACCATTTTCGTCTTGGCTTTCCAGGATAACCCATGAAAGAAATCCTAGTAGATACATCAACCAGCACAGAACGAGAGTTATTAGTTTAAACACACTGAGATACATGATTGGGAGGAGATTGGAACAATTATGGACATGTCCGATGTGTGATGAAGCTGATCTACAAATGAACAATGATTGAACAACATAGTTTAAGAAATGTTAAAGTTCTCACTTTAATAGTTACTGTTCCTTTCAGTTTCTGCATCTCACCCAACATGGCAGAGACCAGTGATGACTTTCCCGCACCAACTTGACCAACTATAGCTATGAGTTGACCCTCAGGGACTTCAAAATTTATGCTGTAAATAATTCATGAATTAGAACATTATAATATGTTGTCTACTTTCAGAAATGGAGCTAGTGTAAATATCTATAGAACACAGTAATGGGAGGGTGGCTAGTGTAAATATCTATAGAACACATGATAGAGGAGTGAGCCAGAGAGCAACTGCATATGGCATTAGGCCAGTATTATTCCATGACCAACATCACATCATGGGTGGTGATGTCAACATCTCACAGACCACTTTAACAACTTACTAACCAAGTGAATAACTTACTTGGACAATAATGACATAAGTAAATAACTTACTGGGACAATATTGACATAAGTAAACAACTTACTTGGACAATATTGACATAAGTAAATAACTTACTTGGACAATAATAACATAAGTAAATAACTTACTTGGACAATAATAACATAAGTAAACAACTTACTTGGACAATAATAACATAAGTAAACAACTTACTTGGACAATATTGACATAAGTAAATAACTTACTTGGACAATAATAACATAAGTAAACAACTTACTTGGACAATAATGACATAAGTAAATAACTTACTTGGACAATAATGACATAAGTAAACAACTTACTTGGACAATATTGACATAAGTAAACAACTTACTTGGACAATAATAACATAAGTAAACAACTTACTTGGACAATATTGACATAAGTAAATAACTTACTTGGACAATAATAACATAAGTAAACAACTTACTTGGACAATAATGACATAAGTAAATAACTTACTTGGACAATATTGACATAAGTAAACAACTTACTTGGACAATATTCTTTCTTTCTTTCTTTCTCGAATCCTGTATGCCTCACAGCGTCAGGTCAGGAAGAGATTTCTAAAACGGGCCTAGTATGCGCTTCGTAGATAGTCTCTTTTGTCGCCTCTGTTATCTCTGAGGTCCATCTTTTGCGTGGCGGCCTTTTGCTTTGTACCCATTGTATCGGAGCAGCATTGCTATTTGGGTGCACTGTCTGATGGTAATCTGCTTACGTGACCGAACCATTTAATTTGTTGTTTCTTGATGAAGTCTAGTACTGATGTTGTACCCACTTTTTCCTGATGTCTTCATTTCTCAACCGGTCTCTTCTTGTTACACCCAGCATTCTGCGTAGACACTTCATCTCTGTTGTGACTAATTTTCTTCTATCGTTTGTTGTCAGCGTCCAGGTTTGGCACTGGTAACATAATGTGGGGAGAAAGATTGTGTTGAACATTGCTCTTTTTGTGTTCATGGTGACGTGTTTGCATCTTAAAATTGGCGCCATTTGCCCTATCATTTGGTTTGCTTTGTTGCATCTGTGTTGAATTTCATTAGTTATTCTTCCATTTGCTGAAAAAATGCTCCCCAGGTATGTGAAATCTTTTGCTTGATTTAGTAGATGATTATCGATGGAGATGTTGGTAGTGTTTTCCTCTCTGGCGAATGTCATTACTTCTGTTTTGTCGATGTTAATTCTCATGTTGTATTCGTTACATGCTAACTGGAGTCTGTTGATGTGTTGTTGTAGCTGTTCTTCTGTTGTTGATATGATTGCCTGATCGTCTGCAAAAGAAATTCATTTAAGAGTTCTCGAGGTTGTTTCCTTCGCTGGTGTTAGCTATTTTACAAATGTGGTCAATGTCGTGATGAATAGCAGCGGGGATAGTACGCAGCCTTGTCTTACTCCTGACCTACGTGAAACTTTTCTGATAATCCTGTATTTGTTCTAATCGTACATTGGCTGTCAGTATAAATGTTCTTGCAAAGGTTGATTAGGTGTTCATTAACCCCATAGGTTGTTAGTATTTTCCACAACTTGTGCCTATCTACGCGTCGAACGCTTTTTCCTGATCTACAAATGCAACGTGTAAATGTTTGTCGGATTCGATAGTCCTTTCTACTAACTGTCTGAGGGCGAATATTGCGTCTGTACAGCTTTTGTTCTTCCTGAATCCCATTTGGGAGTCATTAAGCTGTGGCTCGATGATGTGGCGGAGCCTTTTCTCAAGTATTTTGCAGAATATTTTCCCAGTGTGGCTCAGTAGCGCTATGCCTCTATACTTTGTACAGTCCCTCTTGCTACCTTTCTTCTTCCAGATGGGAACAATTGTAGCATTCCTCCAATCTTCTGGTGTTTCTTGTGTGATCCAGACTTGGTTGAATAGTCTATGGAGCCAGCTGATTCCTACCTCTTTAGTTGCTTTGATTAGGTCGGCGGGATATTGTCTGGGCCTGGTGTTTTATTAGGTGGGGCCATATTTACAGCATTTCTGATCTCTGATAGTGTTATGCTTGGTTCTACTTCTGAAGTTACATTTACTGTGAGTTCTTGGGTGTTCGGTTGGTCCTCTTGTTGAAGGTTGAGAAGTTCACTAAAGTATTGTCGCCATCTGTTCATTATCATTTTTGGATCATTAAGAGCTTGGCCGTTTTCATCGTTAATAATTTCAGTTGGTTCATATTGTTCTTGTCTTTCCCGCATAGCTTTAATTTTCTTGTAAAAATGTCTTGTTGAATTTTTGTAGTCTGAATTTAATGTTTCGCCATAATCTTGCCATGCTTGTATTTTAGACTTCTTTATTATCTCCTTGGCTTGTTTTCTAGCTGTTCTATACTCAGTGAGGTCGTTTTGATGTTTGTTTTTGCCCATAAGTTGTATCTGTGTTTTTTCTCCTTTACCGCTAGTTTTACATCGTCATTCCACCAAGTTGTGCTTTTGGTCGGGTACCTCTGTATTTTGCTGTTCCACATGTTTCTTTGGCTGCTTCTAATAAAGTTCTCTTAAATACTGTCCATTCTTCTTCTACTGACTTGCTTTCTTCAGTTAGTTTAACAAAATTATCTGTGACTCTTTGTAGATATGACTCTTGTGTGTTGACATCTGTTAATTTATTGATTTTGATTATTTCTTTTGTAGTTGTGTGTTGCCCTCTGGTACTCTTCTTGTGTGTTCTGATAGTCATAACTACGCTTTGTGGTCCGTGTCTATGCATAAATTTGGTATAGCCCTAGCGTCTACCACTGACCTTCTTTTGATCTTTTGACTAGAATGAAATCTATTTGGCTCTTGCAGTCTAAGTTGTTCCATTTGTACCAAGTATAAATGTGTGATTGCAGGTGTTGAAATTGTGTGTTGGTAATAATTAGGTCGTGCTGGTTACACAATTCCAGAAGTCTTATGCCGTTTCCATTTCTCTGACTAGTGTTGTCTCCGAATTGACCTAGATATGTCTCAACTCCTGTCCTATCAGAACCTAAATGTGCATTAAAATCACCCAATGAAAGTAGTCTCCCCTGATTTGATTCTATTTATAGTATCGCTAATGACGTCATAAAATTCATCGCATTCTTCTATATTGTCAGCACTATTACACGGCGTGTAAATTTGAATGTAGGTCGTGTCCATGTCGTTCTCCCGTATTGTGATTGTCATTATTCTTTCTGAGATGTAACCTATGTGTAGTATTGACTTAGCTAGATCTGGGTCAATGATGAATCCGACGCCATGTTTAGCTCTTGCATTGATATCTACACCTGAGTGTGCGTATGTGTAATCTAGATGTAACTTCTTGCAGCCTTGTCCTTTGGTGCGTGTGTCTGCTAGTCCTAATATTGCTATTTTACGTTTTTCCATTTGTTCTACGATGTCTTGAAATTTTCCTCGTGCTCCACAGATATTAATAGTGCATATCTTGATGTTATTTCTTGGTTTCCCCACTGTGTCCCTGCTTACCGTTTTCGAAATCTCTTCATAATTCTACGAGCACAAATTGGATTATACCACTGGACAATATTGACATAAGTAAACAACTTACTTGGACAATAATAACATAAGTAAACAACTTTCTCAGACAATATTAACATAAGTAAACAACTTACTTGGACAATATTGACATAAGTAAATAACTTACTTGGATAGTGTTGGAGATGGGTTAATCCTGTCCCAAGTAAATGTTCCATCAGTAATTTTAACAGCAGATTCTGAAAATACATTAGACAAATGAACAGAGTAGATTGTTATGCTTTATGATGATGACAGATCTAAAATAAATACTCAAGACAACCATGAAGGTATCATTACTTGCTGTGGAAGCTGAGGATCTTATCCAACATATGAATTGGGGAAAAGACAATATAACAGTAGATAATATAACAGTAGACAATATAACAGTAGATAATATAACAGTAGATAATATAACAGTAGACAATATAACAGTAGATAGTATAACAGTAGATAATATAACAGTAGATAATATAACAGTAGATAGTATAACAGTAGACAATATAACAGTAGACAATATAACAGTAGATAGTATAACAGTAGATAATATAACAGTAGATAATATAACAGTAGATAATATAAAAGTAGATAGTATAACAGTAGATAATATAACAGTAGATAATATAACAGTAGACAATATAACAGTAGACAATATAACAGTAGATAATATAACAGTAGATAATATAACAGTAGATAATATAACAGTAGACAATATAACAGTAGACAATATAACAGTAGATAGTATAATAGTAGATAATATAACAGTAGATAATATAACAGTAGATAATATAATAGTAGACAATATAACAGTAGACAATATAACAGTAGATAGTATAACAGTAGATAATATAACAGTAGATAATATAACAGTAGATAATATAACAGTAGATAGTATAACAGTAGACAATATAACAGTAGACAATATAACAGTAGACAATATAATAGTAGACAATATAACAGTAGACAATATAACAGTAGATAGTATAATAGTAGACAATATAATAGTAGACAATATAACAGTAGACAATATAACAGTAGACAATATAACAGTAGATAGTATAACAGTAGACAATATAACAGTAGATAATATAACAGTAGACAATATAACAGTAGATAATATAACAGTAGATAATATAACAGTAGATAATATAATAGTAGACAATATAACAGTAGATAATATAACAGTAGACAATATAACAGTAGATAGTATAACAGTAGACAATATAACAGTAGATAATATAACAGTAGATAATATAAAAGTAGATAGTATAACAGTAGACAATATAACAGTAGATAATATAACAGTAGATAATATAACAGTAGATAGTATAACAGTAGATAATATAAAAGTAGATAGTATAACAGTAGATAATATAACAGTAGATAGTATAACAGTAGATAATATAACAGTAGATAGTATAACAGTAGATAATATAACAGTAGATAATATAACAGTAGATAATATAACAGTAGATAGTATAACAGTAGATAATATAACACTGGATGTATTTAACGTATGGAGGTCTCTGTGCTGTAGAGGTTAGGTGATCGCCTCTCATTTACAAAGTACTCGGTTCACTCCTTCATGATATTTTCTAGTGATTCCTGATCTCAGTGTAGGTGAGATGGAGTTCCAAAGTCCTATCTGAGACGGACGATAAAGCGTAGGTCTGTGTTCAAGTTGAGCACATAAAAGAACCCTGGCAGTACAAAATCAAGAAGAGCTGGCTGGAAAGCCGCTGCCCGAGCAAAATTTATATGAAGGATTTTTTTTTGGTAAATCCTCCAAAATATATTCTTCTAAATTACATCGGGGACCCTTCACATTCTATAGAGTTTGTGCACTGCCGCTGAGATCTTCCTGTGTAAGAAAGAGATCGGAGCACTCATAGTTACTCACTGAAGTGCAATGATGATGGTCCTATCAATCAACCAATTTAATGTAGTTAATTTAGTTTCTGCTTCTGTTTAAATTATCCGCTTTGCACTCCGGACATGACATTATATGCTCTGATCTCAGCACATATCCTCAACAGCAACTAATCGAACCAGTTTGATGTTGATAGATGAACCTACTCATACATCTGTTATGCTGCTCTTTTTTGGCCACTCTAATCTTCAATCTAAGCTCTTCGAATCTAGCAATTGATCAAGATTAATTTGGCTGAAAGTCCTCTTTGCGGCCACACTTTATGACAAGAGCGTTCAGAATGTCAAGCTCTATCCATTGGCTGACCACCGATATGGTCACAGAGATAGCTAGTCTGTCCGCTGTCTCATTGTCATCAACACTCGTGTCCTAGATCAAAGTTTAATATGATTCTGGGAACTGTTGATCTTCTTAGTGATTCAGTCCATTGTCTCTGCACTAACATGGATACTGATGGTGACATAGTATGGATGGATACTGTTGGTGACATAATAGGGATGGATACTGATGGTGACATAATATGGATGGCTACTGATGGTGACATAATATGGATGGATACTGATGGTGACATAATATGGATGGATACTGATGGTGACATAATAAGGATGGATACTGATGGTGACATAATATGGATGGATACTGATGGTGACATAATATGGATGGCTACTGATGGTGACATAATAGGGATGGCTACTGATGGTGACATAATATGGATGGCTACTGATGGTGACATAATAGGGATGGATACTGATGGTGACATAATATGGATGGATACTGATGGTGACATAATATGGATGGCTACTGATGGTGACATAATATGGATGGCTACTGATGGTGACATAATAGGGATGGATACTGATGGTGACATAATATGGATGGATACTGATGGTGACATAATATGGATGGCTACTGATGGTGACATAATAGGGATGGATACTGATGGTGACATAATATGGATGGATACTGATGGTGACATAATATGGATGGCTACTGATGGTGACATAATATGGATGGCTACTGATGGTGACATAATATGGATGGATACTGATGGTGACATAATAAGGATGGATACTGAAGGTGACATAATATGGATGGCTACTGATGGTGACATAATATGGATGGATACTGATGGTGACATAATAAGGATGGCTACTGATGGTGACATAATAAGGATGGATACTGATGGTGACATAATATGGATGGCTACTGATGGTGACATAATAGGGATGGCTACTGATGGTGACATAATAGGGATGGATACTGATGGTGACATAATAAGGATGGCTACTGATGGTGACATAATATGGATGGATACTGATGGTGACATAATATGGATGGATACTGATGGTGACATAACATGGATGGATACAGATGGTGATGATGACATAATATGGATGGATACAGATGGTGATGATGTCATAATAGGAATGGATACAGATGGTGATGGTAACATAATAGGGATGGATACAGATGATGACATAATAGAGATAGATGCTGATGACATACCAGAAGAACCATTAAAATTTACGCTTGTCGTATCCAAATCATCCTGCTTCAAGAATTTTCCTATGCGCTTCACTGAGACATTAGCCTGTATGGTGACAATATATTGTAAACAAGTTTAAAAGAAATGATCGCAGAATATTATTTTTACAACTCAGCACAATAACTACCGAAAGCCATAAGCTGCGTCTGTTTTGGATGTACTATATGGCCATGAACCACTGACTGTGTCATGATCTGTTTCACTGCCAAACAAGCTTTAGATTTACATTAATGCATTGTTTGTTCGTCTTTTGTCCTCCCACTGTTACCATGTTGTTGTCCAGTGTTGTGGTTTCCTGTTTCTGTCTTGCGCCACTCTAGTGGCTTGAGTGATCGTTATTTTTGCTTTTGGACAGGATTCTGTAATGCCATCTATTCATCTTTTTTCTTGGTCTTGCTCTCGCCTTCTTTGCTGATGTTCTGTTGTAACAGATTATATATGCAGTGGAGTTTGGTTGCAATTCTCTTTGTTACCGGTTCTTAATTTATTCTTTCAAACTCTGTTAACTAGTGATAAGATAAATGTATTTATCTATAAAATTACACAGACACCATCAAATATTGTTCAAAATGTAAACAAAAATATTAGCAGAACTTATACCTTAAATTCCCACTTCAAAGGCTTAAATTCCCACTTCAAAGACTTAAATTCCCACTTCAAAGGCTTAAATTTCCACTTCAAAGGCTTAAATTCCCACTTCAAAGGCTTAAATTAACACTTCAAAGGCTTAAATTAACAATTAACCCTTCAAAGGCTTAAATTAACACTTCACAGGCTTAAATTAACGCTCCAAACTTCACACTTCCAAAGGCTTATTCACACTCCAAAGTTCACACTTGAAAGGTTACAAATTTTTTAGCAGCGTTGAATTATAATATTATATATATATATATATATATATATATATATATATATATATATATATAAAAGCAGCCGAGTGACAAATCAAAAGTTGCCAGTTACTTACTGCGTTGTGTCTATTTACTATTTAAACCGGTTCTGACTAGCCTGCCTTACGTCACATTTGTTCATCACCCCTTCCTGCACTACAATTACACACCGTCACACAACCTTGACCTATACTACGTCATCGCTGAACCTTCTCATAAAACATATGCCAGATTAACTCCTTTGACGACGATGCTTCCTTAACTACGATGCTGCTTTTATCTTGAACACCCTGTATATATATATAGAAAATACTTGATAATATTGTTTGTTTACACGGATGTTAATTTACATTCAATTTTATTGAATATGTTTTCTTTTGCTATGAATGGATTGTTAAACACTTCTAAATTTATTATAATCAATATCGCTCAATACCTGCACTACCAATGACACTATCATGGGAAGAAGATTGATTGGAAATCGCAGAATGTTGAACAATGACAGAGCAACAAAAGCTTTTCCTGCATCCAGATAATGAGTTTCTGATACCAGGACATATGTAGCAAATGTTGCCAAAGTGACCTGGAAATGGTAATTATTAACAAATTATTAACATTTGGTTGTCATGGTATTCTGCACAGAATATCTGCACCACATTACCGCTCTTGGCATCACATTACCACTCTTGGCATCACATTACCACTCTTAGTGCCACACTACTGCTCTTAGAATCAAACTACCACTCTTAGCATCGCACTGCCGCTCTTAGCATTAGATTATCACTCTTAGCATTACATTGGCACTCTTAGCACCACATTACCACTCTTGGCATTACATTGGCACTCTTAGCATCACATTACCACTCTTAGCATCACATTACCACTCTTAACATCACATTATAAAATTCAATTGTAAGAATAATTAAATAAATAAATAAAATATATCTAACAAACGTTGTTGCTATTAAAGAACAAAATTTACTAATAACAACAGTGCCTATTGAGCAATCAATCAATAAAGTGTCATGCCTGCTGGCATAGGCGATCATGTCTCTCTCCACAACTCTTTCTCCTTGGTGCAGTTAATCAATTCTGACTTTGATATTT
The DNA here is from genome assembly GCA_020796225.1 of Arion vulgaris. Taxonomy (NCBI): domain Eukaryota; kingdom Metazoa; phylum Mollusca; class Gastropoda; order Stylommatophora; family Arionidae; genus Arion; species Arion vulgaris. Next base: position 20,056,685 of record CM036768.1, read on the forward strand.
TGTCAAACCTTGATGTCAGACCATCCAACATCTGCGCCTTCCGTCTTTCATGATCTCTCCTTCCATGAATTTTACCCGGTGTCATGAAATATTCTCAACCTTCTCTTTGTATTATATGTCTAAAGAACATTAATTATCTGATCAGTGGGTATGTTACTTATTGAGGGCTGCATTAGCGCAGTGGCTAGTCCGTTTTCTTTGTGGTCGCGTAGTCCTGGGATCAATGCCTTGTGCTTTGTGGGCATTAAGGTCACAACAAGTTCTAATAAGCCTTATATTAGTATCCCCACTCTCATTGGTCTTGTTCAATGTATACACTGTTGGGATCACCACACGCAGAGGGTCGGACTCGACAGGACAAAGGACCTAAAGCTGAAGGATTTACTTCATTACACCGGGTTTTACCCCATATAACTCAATCCCTCTCCGCAGAAATGACACACCACCTGCCAAGAGTATTGCACAAAGCATGAACTCTGTAGCCCCTGGAACAATCCTAGGCTTTATGTGCTGAGTGTAAAAAAATTGTTTCAGTTTGCTAACAGTGTAATCATACAAAAACCTACATGGTAGTGCTGGTAACATATCCAAATTATCCAATTACTCAGGAATAAGGGTACCTATTTTCAGCTGAGTGGACTATGGAATTTGGTAAACTGTGTAGTTTAACAAAATGGGAGGGGAATGGGGAATTGGGTGAACTTGGGAGTTGGGCGGCTAGAAAGATTGGAGAGTTAGGTAGACTGGGGGAGGGAGCAGACTAGGGAGCTGGGTGGACCGGAGAGTTGGCCATGCTAGGATTTGAACCATTGTGTGTCTCTGGTTTAAACCAGCATAGTAACTACTTCCAAAACATAAACAAATATGTATGCTTGCAGTTGCAACCATTAATAATAAACTCACCATGTACGGAGCAGTTGTCCAAATAAAGCTAGCAAAGGCATTTAGATAGGCTGTCTTCTTTAACAGTACTAGTTCTTTTTGTCGAATTTCCTCAACTTTTTCTTGAAATGAGAGTTCCCATGCATACAACTTGAGAACCTTAAATATTAAAAAGATTTGTGATTAGTGAGAATCGTCATCAATGCACTCTGGATAGGTCCATAGGTACTCAGGTCTCCTCAACATTTCCATCGGCGCAATGTGACTGAGCACCTGACCACTCCAGTTCTGTATTCACAACATAGATGGAGAATGCAGTAAAACTATGTAGAATGGCAAAACACGTAATAACAAAGTACTGTAGTTTTACAAAATACAAAAACAATGACAATATACAGCAGCGTTTCGACCAAAAAGGCCTTTATCAAGCAAACGATACAACAAAAGTAACGAATGTCAAGGAACACAACATAGACTTTGACAAAGATATTACAATGGTAAAAAGTGAATATGTAGATTCATTTTCTGCATTCACTAACTGAATCAGTTATATGAGGACTATCATCATAGCGCTCTGGGCATGTTCATAGGTACTCCGATGTCAGAGCATCCAGCGGCCCAACAAGCCACTTCGCTGGGGACTAATCAATTTTTTTAAAATGCATATTTGGTATGTCGTTCTTTTCGGCGGGATTCACAACCCTGAAACTACTCCGTTCAGAAAGACTCTCTGTGCATTAAGAATGTCACTTCGGTCCATTTCAGCTCCCTCTGATATCGTAGACATGCCAGCCAATCTATTAGCTAGTTCATTACCCCCAACTCCTGCGTCCCAAAAATGAAGGTGATTTCTCTGATGCCTGTCTGTACCAGTACCTCCACCCAATTTTGTCTCACCATTTCTGTTTTGGCTTTACAAACTATACTCGTGGAATCACTGAGTCATTAATTGAGTGTCTTCTACAACTACAAAGTGTTCATTTTGACAGTGCCTGCCTTCAGTTTCATCTCTTTCACTCTAGATAGGAATGGAGATTCATAAATGTCTGTAAAAAAAAAACAGGGATTCCTCCTTCCATAATAGTGTTCTTCAACCCTTCATTTTTTTAATGTCCAAAATCCTTAAATTTTCTTATTCTTATTGGCTGCATCAGCCAGTTTTCTTTGATTATGAGTTCTTTCTGGATAGATCTATTTATTCTCTTCTCTGTCAATGGTATACAAAGGACTTTTCAGTAACACAATTAAAAGCCCTCATTTTTTTGTCCATTCTTCCCATCCACAAGGAATATATATAATTTTAGTATTCTGGTCTTTGTTTTCCTATCATTTTCCATTCCATATTGTTTTTAATTGTTTATATTTTTGTAAATGACATATTTGTTCTTAACTTAATTTCCTTCATTCCATTTTCATCTCTAGTAAGCAGTGAGTGGAGATGTGAGTCAAAACTGTTCACATTTTCTACTTTCAAATAAATACAACAACATTTCTACCTTGATGCCATTGAGGACTTCACTCATCAGTTTAATTCTTTGATCTTTGAACTTCATCCCTGTGATCTGATACTTTCTCTGCTTCATGGCTATGAAGGCATTCATGGGCATCAGAAGAATCATAATTGCAAGACCAGCCAGAGTGGCAATGCCCATCTCACCCCACAACATGGCTAAAGCTAAGCTGATCTGGAGATGTAATATTAAAGAGATGAATAAATAGACCAAGATACGTTCATGTAACGGATAGTAAACATCAGTACCAATGTGATATCCAATAATATATCAAACAATTGTGCAAAACAATTGAGATATTAAACAAATGAATATCCAACAATAGTTTTCAAATGCTGGCATTTCAAACAATGGCATTTCAAACAATGGCATTTCAAACAATGACATTTCAAACAATAGAATATCCAGTTATCAGTTATAAGAGGACTATCATTATAGAACTCCGGACATGTCCATAGGTGCTCTGATCTCCACCTAAACAAATCTAGAAGGGTCAAGCGGCCAAACGCGCCAGTTTGATGTTGATTAATCAATCTCTTTGCATATTTGGTATGTCGTTCTTTTCGGGCTGCACCAATATCAACACCCATCTATCTTAATCTGGTCAGTGAGTAGGATTCACAACCCTGAAACTCCTGTTCTTTGACCCTACGAATCATGCTCATGGAGTCACTGAGTATGAAAATATGAGAGTAGTTATGAGATGAAAATCATTTCACCACCTCTGTAAAATAGAATATTTAACAATGATTTGTAAACAATTGAAGATCGTACCATCTACTGTAATATACAGCACAAGAGGAACTTGCATAGTTGAGAATCGTATTAACATTTAGGTGCAGAGAAAGCGAATTGTGTGAAAAGACAGAACACACAACACCCACATGTCCGACCTTGATCCTGTATCCTGTGGTAGGGAATTGTGTTCCAGAAGACTGTATAGTCACCTCTGCATACACCAAATAAGTGCAACAACACATGTCTGAGACTGTTGTCACCATCGCTTACTACTACATCCAATAATGGTATATCAAACAATTGTATATAAAAATGTTATTGATGATCTGTTCCATTGTTTTTCAGAGACATCTTGTAAGACAGATCAGTCTATAGCTGGAGACAGCAAAACTGTCTTTCCCTGACTCTGAGAGCGGTATCATGGTCCACCTAGAGTACTTCCACCTTGTTCTGCTTACATTCAAAAGATCTTCAACTCTGGTCATCAGACAGAAAGAAAGAGAGAGCAGTAGCATAATGTGTATTTGTGTATTTCCCACTGTTTTGGTGCTCCTGAAATGTCAGATTTAAATTGTCTTGGTTTTGAACTCTCACAAAGAAAAGGTCACATCCAGCTGCCTCTCAACGCTTCCTACCTGTTCTTATTTTCAACCTGGGTTACTTCGGTGTACATGGCTGCCAGATGGAAGGTAGTCAAAACTCACATATCTTCCTACCGCTCCCCTCTAGATTAGCATGCAATGATGGGTTATCAACCTATTGCACCACATGGGACATCATAGAATCTGATGATTCGGTTACGGTTACTTGATCTAAAAATGTTTTATCCATACAAATCTTACACTTGAAGTTTTCAGAATGTGCCAGAAGGAAGTAGCAATCTATCCTTGAAATTCTCATAAGAGTAATGTGTTTACTTTTGCATCCCAAAGAAATGAACATGTAAGTTCATTAAAAGGGTGTAATTACCTGCAAAGGAGCTGACCACATCACCCAAAGATAGCCAGTTACATCCTGCATGCGTTGACAATCCACAGACATGAGATTCACTATCTCTCCCACGGTTGATTCTTTCTTTGCTTCATTGCTGATAGTAAGACTCTAGGAACAAGACAAAAACAACTTTTAACAGCAAATTTAATATAGTTACTTTCTATACAGTAAAAAAGTACCTAGTAAAGAATAAGTCAAACAGCTTTATGCTAGTATCAACAGGTGGAACATACATCGGAGCATGTCCTATCAGCGTATCCTTTCCTGCATGAGCTGAAAAGTAATGTTTAGATTAGTGGTCGGATCATCATCACTGCATGTTGAACCAATTAGTCCATAAGTGCTCCAAAATCCTCCTCAGTATGTCTCTCAGCATGGGGCAACTAACAACACCGGTTCTTTATTGGTTTACTATTCTTGGCTGCCAGTATAGTGCTCTTGTCTAGCTACACCACACTTGACATTCTTATAGTCTGGTTAGGGTTGTAGATTCACCACCATTATTTGAGTTATTTACATGCCTCTCACCCTTAGAAAATTTATAATATCAGGCTGGTCCATTGCTTGCCAACTTTTGCAGCAGCCATACCTGCAAACTTATCAGCGCATTCATTTCCCCTTACACCTGCTTGCCCTAGCACAAAATAAAACTGATTTTTGTCAGCCTAGACCTCCTAAATGATTCCAACCATTGTCTCCGAGCCCAACCTCTTTCAATATTCCTGAGCATACTCATTGAGTCACTGAGAAAACAAGCATTGATAAAAGTATGTGACTTAGGAAGACCATCGTTTTAGTTACTGCCATGATTTCCATAGTGAGAACGCTTGTAGTTCTTGCAGAACCGCGTACTATTGTTACGTATGACTGTTACAATAAGAAAATATTCTCACCTTTTTATATACAGCAGCAATCAAAGCAGACTTAATCCTCATACCCAAGGTCATTCCAATGTGAAAGTTCATATTGAATAATAGAGATCCTACCAGTGACACCACAAAGAATGATGATGCATAGACATAACCTTTCCATTCCTGATGAAGTTCTACATTGACCCTTCTATTCCGAGTATAGTCAATAAGGACACTGTGTATTAAAAAAATTAACAAATATTTCATTTACTGCATCAGGCAACCTGAAGTAAGGTAGGTTGGCAAAGCACCCAAAAAAATAAAGTAACGTATTAACCTTCTCCTTCTTCTTATCTTCCATTATTTACTTCTTTATAGAGGTAGGAGGGGGGAATGTAATGATCTTGTGTGTGCTTGTTCTAATGCAATTTGTAAGCTGTTATTCATTTTCTTGAGGCTGTTCTTAAGGGGGGACTCTGGTCTGGAAACTATTTTCTTTGCTTTGGTATTAATGTAGAATTTGTATAACAATTTTGAAAGATTATGACTTAGAATAGTAGAAAAAATTAGAAAAAAAAAAAAAGCCAACAGCGTTGCCATGGAAACAATACAAAATGGCCGCAAGCACAAAATTTCAAATCCCTAAGGCTCTGAAGTTAATGAATATAAATGAATTCTGTTTTCACTCTAAGGTGCGCAATTGTAATATCTACAAAATTACTGATCCTTTTTAGGATATATTAAATATTACATTTTTATGAATTTTTGTGTAAACACACTCTCCAAAAACAGCTTTTTTTGACCACATTTTGAGGGAATTTTTACCAAAAATTTATAAAAAATTAAATATTTAATATATCCTAAAAATCATGTGTAATATTTTAGATATTACAATTGCGCACTTTAGAGTGAAAACAGAATTCATTTACATTCATTAGATTCAGAGCCTTAGGGATTTGAAATTTTGTTTTTCGTGGCCATTTTGTATTGTTTCCATGGCAACACTTTGACATTTTTTTAAACTAATTTGTTTCTACTATTCTAAGTCATACTCTTTCAAAATGCTTATACAAATTTTATATTAATATGAAAACAACGAAAATAGATTCTTGATTTTCAAGACCGAATCCCCCCTTAATGCCGTCTCTCCATGTTTTGCGTGGTTTTCCTCTTGTTCTGTACTCATACTTTTTTAGTGTGGCTCTCTATGGTTCTTGATATCAGGACATTCTTATTAGGTGTCCAAACAATTTCTGATTTCTTCATTTCTAATTTTGTCTCTTATTGTCACACCTGCAGCACTTCTAAGACACCTCATCTCCATTGTTATAATTTTCTTCTCATTAGCTGCTGTTATTGGCCATGTATGGTACTGGTAACATATTGTTGGCTAGAACATATCAACAAAACAACAAAATAATGCTCTTTTATATCCTGTGTTGTTTTGCATCTGTTGCTTGATAAGGGCCTTTAGGTAAAAACATTGTTTTTTGGGGGCATTGTAAAACTATATAACTTCTTGTGTTGATGTTTTATCTGCAGCACACAACTAAAGTAGCACATAGCACTTTAGTATGTGGATCCAAAAATTGTGTGATATTCCTACAATACATTACATGAGGCATGGAAGAAACACCTTCCCATGGCTCTATCATGACAAATGGTTCAATCTCTTCTATGGAAATGAGTCCGACATTTCTCACCTCTCACAGTAATGCTTGTTTCAGGAGTCTTTTCTTTCTTGAACCATTTGCTCCCACTTCATTGCTACTTTGCGATTCTTTGATTATTTCTTCACAAGGTATGCCCAACGTGTCTCCATCTACTATTTTTATAACAGACATTTTTGCTAGTGGTGTGGAGCATCTGGTCAAATGGATGAGAGGGCGGCTCCCATTCAGGAGACCTGGGTTCAATCCCCATTAAGAGCAAGGAGGTTTTTTTCTGTTGAGGGCATGCAGAAAAATTCCTAACCTGAACAGTTTTCCTTAGCCATACAGCCAATAAATTTCACAGGCTCATGCCCCCTCCCTGTTCTACACCACCCTAAAAAGCGGGATTAGAGACAGTAAAGACAGTTACTAGTGGTTGACCAGACATTTTTGTCATCCTCTTCTTTGTCAACTTTTGTGTCTGCCAGTATTGTGTAGTTGTACATTTTTCAGCAGAGAAGAATGCTAGGAAATATCAACACTTGCCAGTTCTTGTTTACTATCTTCCTCATATTATCAACCGGTAAAACCAAAGGGAGACAAGATAGAGGAAGACAGAGAGAAAATATTTTGGATAGCCTGACTTCATGGCAGGACTTGACTGATTGACTTATTCCTCTCCACTCCTCGTGGAGCATAGGGCCTCAACAGTTGTCAACAATCTTCTGGGTCTCTGGCTGTTCTCTTTATGGTCTCCCAGGACAATTGAGCACTCTTCAGTTCTTCAAGAAGACTTCATCTCCAAGTCTGTTTAGGTTTCATTTTCCTTGCTGGTTAAACTCAAGTGCATGTCTAGTGACACTAGACTGCGTCTTCCAAAGAACTTCATGGCAGGGAAGAGCGTTAACATCTGAAATGATAGCAAACACCAGAGACTGAGATTTGTGGAGATCCATGATCGCCTACGCAGGCCAGCACAACACCTGATGATGATGATCTTCCTCATGAAAATAGGTGGCATCTAGAGCTACTTAGAAATAGAGCAGACCCTTGTACTTTCTTGAGGTTCTATAAAACAATATCAACATACCACTACAAACATATACTACCACAGTACATTAACATACGTGAGCAAAAGAGGGCTGACAAACTGTAGAAGGTCATAGATTAGCTTGCATATATGGGACTGAAGCAACTCTAGTCCGTACGTCTTGGCCAAGACCTTGTAGAAATAAATATAATGTAAAATTAATTAAGACAAATCAATAATAAAATATAGATTTGTAGATTTTGTCTCTTATTTTAAAAAATCATGAAGGAAATTTGTCTTCTTCAAACACTCCATATTGACCACTTGTTAGACCACTCTTTGTGATTTGTGTGTGATCTGAGCCTAAGAGTGATTGCACATTGTGCCAGTTATGTGCCTACAAGTAGTCCTGCATATCCGGTTTATGTTACTCTTTTCATTTACTAGGGTAGCTTCCCTAGTCTCAAACCTCAAGTCGCCACTTACAGCATGCCTTGTAGGTCGCAGTAGTAATATTCATTGTTCCCCTTGCGAACCCGGCAACACACGGGCGATGACAAAAATTGATTTAGGCATAACTCTTTCCACGCCAATCACTGCACACTGCGCCACAACATATTTCCATTGAACGCCATTCGCTGTACACTGTGCCATTCAAGTTATTTCCCTTATAAGAAGTATTTCTAGTTTTACTTCTACTACTTTTAACCTTGTTATTCTAATTTGTCGCCTGTGTGGTCCCGGGGCCCGCAAGGGAAGCAAAGAATAGTACCACTGCGACCTGACGTAAGAGGCAACTGATGTAGGACCTAGGGAAGCAACCCTAGTAAATAGTATATAGTTCATAAGTACGGTTCCAACTTCACTGCAACGGGTCACCCCATAATTGCTCCGTTCCTGTGCCAATGAAAATCACACGAAATGCTAACAACTGTGAAATGTTTCCTGTGTGAACTAATTCCAGAATGAAACAGCCGCGTACCGCCACAAAAAACAACATGCACCGCATAAAATGCATATGGCCGTCACTAATGTAACAACACAAAACTGTTCATCACTTGAATTGCAATTCTTGTCGAAGGGAACATCAATCATGACAAAATCCAGCTTTCTGCACTCGCAATATAACTGCATACGGCAGATTGAGCTTGTTCGTCATAACCGCTGTCTGCCATTTTCTGAATACACACAACAAACGCACGGTTGACACAGCAAAAAGCATTCCATGTAACAGTCATAGCTCACAGCGTTGCTCAAGCACTAACTCAGTAGCTCGGCAAACGAAACCGGAAAATACCCGACCAAACATGTCGGAAATGCGCTAACAAAGTCGTGTTCAGAATCAAACAGTTCTGACTCTGAATGGTCCTCCCGCATTCCGCCATTGCTGGCCAGATTTTGTAACCCTAGTAAATAAAAAGCATTGCAGAAATCAGATGTGCTGGCCTATTTGTAGGCGCATAACTGGCACAATGTACAATCACTCTTAGGCTCAGATCACATACAAATCACACAGAGTAGTTAACAAGTGGTCGATGTGGAGCGTTCGAAGAAGAAGAATTCTAATATGTTGTCTAGTTTTCTTAAAATTAGTATATAATCACATATATATATATGTTTATTTATTGGCAAGAAGTTATGTTGTTTTTGGGTTTTTAACCTCCTTGACTTAACTATGTTAAACAAATAGAATATAACTGCGTACGGAAAGAGTTAATGTTGATCTTAAAATGTTGATCTTCACATTTGTCAACTAAATCACATTAGTCAAATTTAGTTGATGACTTTTTTCTACTACGCTAATATCAATTTATTTTAGAGGTTTTTTTTTCTGTAAGTATAATAGAATATAGAGACGAAGATAGAGGTGGTTTAGACATGTATGTTATATGCCAGTGGGGGCATTGACTAGGACAGCTCTCAGATGGACAGAGGATGGGAAGAGAAGGCCTGGACATCCAAAGGAAACATGGAGAAGAACGGTGGAGAGTTGAAGGAGTGTGGCCTGACGTGGGAGACGGTTGGTAGAAAGGCAGCAGAACAGCAACAGTGGAGGTCTCTTGTGGAAGCCTTATGTGTCAATCGGGACATGAAGAGGATAAAGATAATGGAATACAAATAGATACAATTTTCTGTAGCCTTTTCAGACCTTAGGGTATGAAGTTACTTCACATTTGTAGACCCTAGTAGGTAGGAGGGCCAATTTCTTTCCTCATGTGGGAATTGAACCCACAACCCTCTTGATTCCGAATCGATAAGCAACATTATTGCATTGCGCTAGTTCTTCCCGCTATAATGGAATATTCATCTTCACCCTTCCACCTAGGGAGGCATAGGTCCGCAGCCAAGGCCTTCCAAGTTCGCCTATTCAAGGCCATCTTTTCTAGATCTCTCCACTCTCTCCCCATTTTCTTGTATTCCGTCTCTAGGTGTTCCTATGTCTTTATAATGGAATAAACAGTTTATAAATTTTTTTTAAAATAGGGACCTGTTTCATACCATAACGTATATTGATGAATATTGTGTTAGGCTTGTATTTTTTTTTAACTAACATACTAAGAATTGTTTCGACATGTCTCTCCCGCAATTATGGAACAAGGAAGTAGTTCAACAAGATCTATGCAAATGTTTAGTGATTTCTTGTGATTCTCAACACAGGTAAAAAAGTAAAGGAACCCTTTTTTTTATACTATGTGGTATCTAGGGTAATACGGTGTTAGACTTGTATTTTTCCTTGACTGTCAGCAAATGATGGGTGATGTGGTCAACATCAAGTTGACTGCCTTTACTTCCCAGTGTTTTTCCTGCTACCCAATTGAGGCTTTGTTGACCTAAGTACCATTACGGTCTGAAAAAATTATATGCAGACTTGTGTGATTGAACCCGAACCACTAGCCTAAGAAGCGAGTTCACTAACAACTACGCTACTGTGCCTCTCTCAATACTTATGGTTATTCCATTTCATTTAGTTAATTTATACCTTTCGTGCCAAAGGCGGCACATACAGCCGAGATTTTAGAGCTCCATGTGATGCGGTTCATTGCTAGCAGTTGGAGATCGTGTATGGTTTTACATCCCAATAGTTTACTTTCTTGTAGGATTGTTCTTTGTAGAGTAGTCTTAGGTCTTTCACGTTTTCTTTTCCCAACTGGTGACCACATAAGGACTTGTTGATTTAGTCTCTTTTCATCTGATCTAAGAACGTGACTTAAATATTTCCACCTTCATTTCCTTATAATATTTGATACTGATTGTTGCTGTGTTCTATCTCTCACTGTGTTGTTCAAAACAGTTTTATTTTATTTAGGAAGTGGAAATATGTATCGCAAACAAATAAAATAAATAAAAATAGCAGAAAATAAATTGCCTTTGATAGCGAAGCTGGAAGTTCCTCTTTCTCCTCCTCTTCTTTGTCAACTTTTGTGTATTTGCCAGTTATGGGTGATTTTCCATTCTTCAGTAGAGAGGAACGTTCGGAAATATCAACACTTGCCATTTCTTGTTTACCATCTTTACCATCATCATGAAAAAAGGCTGCATATCCATTCACGGAACGCTGTTTTTTATCTGTCAATCTGAAATGAAAACATAATTTTACATAATTATAAATGATCACCCAACAACAAATATGTAATGAAATCTAGAAACTCTTTTCAAATATTATCTTCCAGGACATGATTGAATTAATTATTGATAGCACCATTACAACTGCACAGATTGTATCTGTGGCTACGTGGTTAAGGCTTTGCCTTGAATTCTGATGGTTGAAGGTTCAAATCCGGACCGCACTGCTCTGTTTGTGAGTGCAATTTTTCCAGAGACACCTAGGATTGCCGAAGCTACAGAGTCTGTGATTTGTGCAATACTTTTGGCAGGTGGCCATGCTATTTCTACTGAGAAGACCCAAGCCATATGGAGTAGAACCGTGAATTAAGTCAATCCTTCGCATTAGACCCTTTGTTTAAGGCTTTTATCATTGCACTTTAGTGAATAACAAAACATGCTTCAATCTTTTTCTTGTATAGGTAAATATCAGCAGCAGTGCACAAACTTTGTAGCATTGGCAAAGGCACCCGATATAACTTTCTTAGAATGGTAAAACTTTGTAGAAATCTTTTTATTTTTTAACTTCTCATGAATCCTACCCAGACAGCATCTTTCCAGTTGATTGTTTTCATTTTTCAATTGCTAAGAGTTCTTTTATGTGGTCAACTTGAACACAGGACTTTATCGTCTGTCTCCGATTAAGCTAGAAACTCATCTAACCTATGTTAACCCTTTGAACCCTGGCCACCTGTACCTTAAAAATCTCTTCCCGAAGCTCCTGGGCAAAAACAGTACACATCAGAGTTATATTAAAACACGATAATATTGCACTCTTAAATGCTCTATAATTTGTTATTGATTTACCTCATCGTCTCCGTTATTCCTGTTTATTATATATTTGAAGAATACTAAACTTTAACAATTTATTTGATTTTATATTTGGGCACGGCCACGAATACTCCCGTATAAGAAGATATGACGATTACATACTTCACTAATTACCTTATCAGTACAATAAAATCACACAACAGCGTCCACCATCTCGTAAAACGATGTAGAACACATGGGTTGTGTTTTAAGTCTCATTTGTAAACAATTTATTTTCAAATACCGAAAAATAGTGAAAAATATGCTCAAACCAATATACCGGAGCTCGGGTATGGAGCGCTACATTCAATCCCGAAATATCGGAGCCCGGGTTCTAAGGGTTAAGATCAGAGATCACTGGGAAATAGTTTAATTATGACATGAGGTAAAGGAACGAAGTACTGTTAGAGCAAGAGACAAACACCACACTTCCACGTCACTAAGATCTTTTTCTTTTTTCGATTCAGAAGCACTTCAGTTTTCAGCTCTTCAGCTCAGTGCCATGGACATCGTAACCCTTCGGTTCGGTACCACGAAAACCATAAATCTAGAGAACCCGGCCTTTGTGCCCACCCACGGAATTGAACTGCACTCACATGGGGCTTGTCATCCAACGCGCTATGAACATGCTGGGCAGGCGGGCGTCACTGAGATTTCAAACAAAATATACTACATTATATGATAAAGGATTCTTTACTTTTTACTTATCTTCTAATAAATATAGCTGCCCATCACAACCGATGATGACAACATCCTTAGATGTGTGCTATTGCAACTCTTTGGTGTGTGCGGAGGTGAATGTAGAGACAAAGCTAGCAACACAGTTCCCTACCATAGGTATACATAGGTTCGGCATGTGGGTGTTGTGTGTTCTATCTTTTCGAGTAGCTCATTTTAACTTCTACAGTATCATGTGATATGGAAATTATCATTACTTTTATATTTAAAGTTATTAGCTAAAATTAGTATTTGATATTACACAGACAGGGTCAATAAAATGTTAGATTTTACATGGGAACAGATTTGTACATTATACATGTGCTTCAGAAGGAGGAGAGCTTGCTAGAGACACCATTTTTCATGCAGGTAGAGTTGAGAGTGATCTTCTGCAAAAGACATGCTAAATTATGATGACATTTATTCAACAAGTTACAGAAACAACTAGTACATACACCCATCTGTAGAATCAGAAAGCAATAGATGTTGTTGCTTTGAGAGCAGTACAGTAGATTGTGATAATGTAAATTTGAAAATTGTACCTTTTCTTTACTCTAGCCCTTGTCAACTCTGCTTCCCACATTTTTTCAAACTGTGGTACAACTCTTTCTCCTTTGTCTCTTGGATGTAGCTCAAACAGATCATCTTCTTTCAGTCCTTTACGGTAGCCTTGCATCACAATACTATAGAAAAAGATAGTTGACGTCAAAAATACAATTATATGAGGTGTCAGTGGACTTTACATGCACAATGTGCACTTCAAAGAAATCTATAACTACAAAAATGTATGGAATAACTTTTATATTATGAGCTGAACAAATCAATGACAATTAACACTTTTCACCTCATCATTGTTGTGTTGTTACACCTATCCCACTATTTATGTCTCAATATTGCTATGCTACAAATACTTATCTTATCTTATCTTAACCACATTTGCCGTGAAGCGTCGTGGGGAGAGTTAGTTTTCTATCTTGTGCCAGGTGGGTTGCACTTGACGTTGTCAGTCCATGCTTTCGGTATAGTACCAACGATTCGTCTGATATTCTTGTTTCGCTCTCTATCTCACCTTGTAATGTTGACAGCTTTTCGTAGACATCTCATTTCACATGTTGTAATCTTTCTTCTTGTGTCTTAGTCAGGGGCCATGTTTGGCACTGATAGCAGAGAGTTGGAATAAATATGCAGTTTATCAGTTGTCATTTGACTGCCATGTTAATGCTTGGATGGCAGTCAAACGACAACTGATAAACAGCATATTTATTCCAACTCTCTGCTATCAGTGCCAAACATGGCCCCAGACTAAGACAAATACTGTTACCATCATTTACGTGCCACCATGATCTACACACTTTTAGACTTGTTTATATAATTCTATAGCTAGTTCTGAACAGAACTTTGCCACTCAAAGTCTTTCATAATTTCTTTCGTGGTCCAGATGTTCCGCCTCTGCAGCCAACATGCTCAAATTATTAGACACATCCTGAATCCATCTTCTTCAATTTCTCCTCTTTACCAGGATGCCTCCTTCCATAATGGTCTCCAACCCTTCATGTCTTTTTAAGTGTCCAAATTACCTCAGTTTCTCATTCTTATTTGCAACATCAGCCAGTTTTCTTTGATTTTGAGTTTTTTTCTTGATAGATCTTAGATCTATTTATTCACTATGTTGGCTTTTCCCTCATTCATTCACCACCGTCCCCCATGCTTTCTTATATAATAAATCTTTCTAGCTTGATTTCTTTGTTGTTTCTTATCATGTTAAAAGCCCTTGACAAATACCATAACTTTAGATTCCTTGAGAGTATGAGGTACTCATTTAATTTTTATACACACGAGAGCATGATACTGGAAGCCAAATAATAGTAAACCAATATAGAACTATTGATCACACTTTCCACTATACACAAATTATACACAAATTGGCTCATGTAATAGCTAAACATTCTACAATCATCTTTTTTCTTCTTCTTCTTGTGTTTGCTCACTATGAATTCAGGTGTAGTCAGTGCACCTGGTATGGAGCTTCTGACTGATTTTTGTGTGAAGGCCTACTTTCCTTTTATCAGTGGCCCATTGCCCGCCTGCCCAGCGTGTTGAGGCGCTTGACTACGGGTCACTAGTCCTCTGTAGTGCGGGTTCAACTCCGCGGACTGGCAGAAAAGCTACAGGTTCCCAGATTTACGGTGTTCGTGGCACCAAACCGAAGGGTTACGATGTCCATGACACGAGCCGAAGAGCTTTCAGCTCAAGTGCTTCTGGATCGGAAAAAAATTAATTTTAAAATCAGTGGCCCTCACCATACAGGCATGCCTTCTCTGCCTTCAGAGAGACTTAAAGTTTACATCCTCAAGTATTGATCTGCACCATCATCCATCCTCTGAATGTATCCCACCCATCTCAGTCTATGAAGACTAAGCATTAGCAATTTTTTGGAATATTTGGTCTTTAATTTTTCATTGTTGGTGATCTTATCTTGCCACCTACTGAAGAAGTCGTCTAAGTCCTGCATGGGGAGTTTGATTAAGTTGTTTTTCGGGTGGAAAGGTGTCAAGCCCACTATCAAAAAAAAGTGTACAGAACAAAAGAGTTTATGTTTTAAGACGCTTTCATGACTTCTTTGTCAGTGTTCATTGGCATTTCTGCTTTGCTTATCCTGATATTTATTTCTTGGAAAATTATATCTTCTTGTTGTTTAAGGACGGTTAGAAAAGGGATGGTTATTGGTTCTGAACTGCGCATTCCCTGGGCATCCATATGTGCTCATTTTCCCCCAATAGAACCCAAAAGGCATGCAATGATGGTTTTTTGTGGCTGCTGGTTAAACACACTTCTCCTCTCTCAGGAAAAGTTCTTTATACAAAGGGTCCTTCAAACTCCTTAAATCACTGAATCGATTCAAATCCATCTTAGTGTCTTTATTCAACAGGCAGTCATGAAGAAACCAAAGAATACCCCCTTTATCCATTCTTAACCCCCTGATAATTAGGTGTTGCCAAAATTTCCGCTGCATTCTTAATGTGAAACATTTGCATCCCCAGGAAAGAGCCCCCTAAGCCTCTGGAGGTTAGAAATTTTTAATAGTTACATCCAATCATCCCGAGCATGCTTTTTTAAACCCTTCTAAAACATGGACTGAGATTAGACACAACAAGGGCCCGTAGAAAACAAAAAAGAGAGCCAAATGGGGTCAATAATTTTTTAAACTTCCATCCTCTTACGGGAAAGTAGTTGTAGTAAGACAATGGATTCACCAATGCAAATTTTATTAACACTGCAGTAGTGACCATCTCATCATCATCATCATCATCATCAAATAGTTGCCTGAGCAGAACTTTTGCCACCCCAACATCCTCCGAATTTCTCTGTCACATGGCTGATGCCCTGCCTCTGCAGCTGTCATGTTCAAACCATCATTTTCCCCTGAATCCATCTTCTCCGGGGGTCTTCCTTTTTCTTCTTTTTTCCCGGATACCTCCTTCCATGAGGGTCTTCTCCCCCTTCTTCTTTTAATGTCCAAATATCTAAATTTTTTCTCTTTCTTATTTGTAGCATCAGCCAGTTTTCTTTGATTTTAGCTCTTTCTAGATAGATCTATTTGTTCTCTTTTTCTGTCCAAGATATACAAAGGACTCTTCTGTAAAATTGTATTCAAAAGCACTTATTTTTTTTTCCCTGCTTTATTAAATATCCATGCTTCCCCCCAAACATTGCCACGGGGAATAGCATGCTTTTGTTATGATTTTTGTTTTCTTATCTTTCCGTTAATATTTTGAGTTGTTTAATTTGCCATAACATTTAAAGATTCACTGCCAACTTGGGCCCCAATTTCCCTTTTAGTGAATTAGAAAAACAATAGGGTTTTATACGGAGCCCCTAATCTTTGCAAGTGCCTCTGAAGTTGAAATAAGACTTACCTAATGACAAGGGCCCCTGTGATAAGGAAAGATGCCTTTATGAAAAATCAGTCAGAGGCGCCAAATAGGCCCCCTGACTACACCTAATTCATAGTGGCCCACAAAAAGCATCCCTATAAGTTTGACTTGATTCTGCGAAAAACAAAAAAAAAACAGAAAAGTGATTAATTCTTTCCCTTCTTCAGTAAACAGATACTTCTTTTTTTTTGTCATCCATCTCCGGGTTGTTGCCCAGTGTGTGGTTTTCTGTTTTTCTTGCGCTGTTCTGGTGGCTTGGGTGATTGTTATCTTTGCTCTTCACAGATACTTTTGGTCTTTAATTTACAATCTGTCACAATTGTGTTTTTAAACTATAGATCTATTACTTAAACATTTTAAGTAGTATTGAACCACACTTTATAAATAAAACTGAAAGAAGACTTTTTTTAAAACTCTATGCCCCAGCATAAAAGAGAAATGATAAGTGTGTCCCAAATTTCTTTTTTCCCCAGTTTGAGAACTACTACTGCAACTCATATTCTGATATTTGTATACCCATTCATCCACCAGTAAAATAATCTGTTGGGGACTGATGCAGACACTTCTGGAGATGGATTCTGTCAATAAAAAACATTTGTATTAATTTTTTTATACCAGATTAACTAATAGACAGAAGGGCAATCATCTTTTTACGGTGCATCTACTCAATAACAGCAATGTTAGATTTAGTTTGCTTTGTTTTAAAACCATTTTTGATGTTTACATTGTTTGTTGGGGAGTCACATCCATTGCTCACATGTTGATATTATAAAAGTCTAGACCAAGCATTTTTAAAAAAATTTTAAAAAATAAAATGTCGTAGCCTTCACAGACTATAGTGTATAAACTGTCAAATTTCACATTTGCACATCAAGTTTTTGGGTAGGTGTTGATTTCCCCTACCCTCGGGTGTGCAATGTTGGTTTTGTAATTTCTACTTTTTCTTGCTTTGCTCAATTTAAAAAACAAATAGTCTACGCACTGACTACTTCATTCTAATATGAAAGAATAAATGAACAATTAAGTTATGAATAATTTGATAATGAGCAATTTTTAAATGGGAGAAATTATTTTTTCCCTTTTCTGTTTGCCGGTTATTTTTTCTTTTTTTAACACCCCATGCCGAGCACTTGTTAACCATTTTGTGTAGGTTTGTGATCTGAGCCAAACGATTTCATTTGTCAGTTTGCGCTACAAGCAGCCCAAAAGGACCCGATTTCTGCAATGCTTTTTTTTTCCCTAGGGCAGTTTTTAAATCCGCATCAGTTGCCTCTACAACATGCCTTGTAGGTCAGAGTAGTACTATTTTTGCTTCCCGGGGTCCCTGCCCATGGGCATGATGCGGTTAAAATTTCAGATGTCGTTTTTTATAGCTTAACAAAATTTAAATAATATCTATTTTTGTAGAGAAATAAGTATTATCTACTAACAAAATCTGAAAGAATAATTCAGAACGGGTAATGCAAAACTTATGTAATTTGATATTTTCGGAATCATAGTGCAGTTTATGGCATATGGATAAATGGAACTGACAAACAGGCGCTGGCTGCAGTATTTGGTAGTAAATGTGTAAAGAATTTTAAAACACACTTTTTTTTTTTTTTTTTGTTGTCACACTTTTCCAGGTTATTGACCAGTGTTGTGGTTTTCTTTTTTTGTCCTCTAGTGGCTTGGGTGATAGCATATTTGTTTTTTTGACAGGTTTCTGGGGAAACATTCATTTTTCTGTCTTTTCTCGCCATCTTTGCTGATGTTCTGTTGTAAATATCTGTCCCAAGGGGAATTTGATTTATTCATATTGGAAGAACCCTTTCTTCTTTGTTTCTCCATGTAATTCAAAAAAGGTTCCCCAACTTTCACTATTCTGCTGATGTTGGTGTTTTATCTTTATGGTGTTGGGTTTTTTTCTAGGATTATTTAAATGTAATTTTTTTTTTGTGACTATGTTTTGTTATTGTCTATGTCTGACTTTGGTAACAAAAAGTAGGCATGAAAATGATTTGATCATCTGTTGTTTAGCTGTCAATGAGATGTTTGGGTGTCTTAGCAGGGGCTACTGTTATTAAAATAAACAGAAAATCAAAGAATAGATAACATGAACATTTGCACCAATTCCCCCAAGTGATGATATCCATGCCCTGCAGACTCTCAGCAAAACAGGATAGAAGAAATTGAAGGACCACAAATGCATAGTAGATGTAGAACACAACAAAATGAAAGAAGTTATCATTATAATCCGAAAAAAAAAAATTAAAAGAAATTTTTCTATCAAATAATATATATTTGTATTTTATATAGAAAAAAAAAAATATAGAGCTTTTTTTCAAAAATATTCAGATAATAACAAAATCCAAAAAAGTTTAAATAAATCCAATCAAATCATTGAAAAATTACTCAAATTTCAAAATCTAAGCATGTCACCTTGAAAACTAAAGGCATTTACAAGAAGATTTTTCTGCCACATTAGGGATCAGTGAAAACCGGGATGTCAACAAAAAACGATGAAAAAAAACTAGAATTGTGTCTACACACAGGGCTAGGGTATTAAGAAAAGACAGATTTAGAAATAAGACATCTTTTAAAAACGTAGGTAAAAACCCATCATTACAAAACCTTTAAAAAAAATTAAAAATTTAAAAATGGTTCCCAAAGGGTTCCCAACAGGAATTTGCCTCAGAGGGCAATGTTTTTTTAAATACAGTGGATACAAGGCAAAAGATCATCCACAAAAAAGATATACACAGAAATATCAGAGGGAAAAACACCATGCAAACCCACAAAGAACTAGTTCTAGAAGTTTCTTATCCTGCACAAAGAGGCCCCGGAATAGGGAAAGAATAAGAAAGATAATTAGAAGTAAACATTTTGTCTGTCTGTGTGGACATGAAGAGATTGGTTTTTTTTTTTTTGGGGTTTAATTCAGGCGAGTTTGGCATCTAATATAGCAACCTGATTGATTTGTGTGTGAAGGCTTTTTCCTTATCGCCATTGTCCTTGCCATTCCGAGACTTATTCTGACTTCAGAGGTACTTGAAATTTTAAACCCCCAAAAAGAATCGGGTCTCCTGAGTAAAACCACACTGTGTGCACAGAAAGAATTTTGTGTGTGGCCAAGCGGGCCCCCCAAACCCCTGGTTTCTGCTTCTTGCAGTCACTATAAATTTTTGCTTTCATTACCCCATGAAGAAATACAATTTACAATTTAACGTTTACTTACACCCTTATCCACCTTTAATTGATTAAAGGGGACCATCATCATATTTGTGAGAAACCCGGTGCCCCAATCTCTTTTTACCGTGAAGATCTAAGGGAATGCCGTTTCCTGACCGGGGGGGTCCAATGTCTTTTAGTAGAGGGTAAGAATTTTTTTGTGGCTTTAATCATTCTAATGAATTTTGTCAACAGTGGTTTTCCGGCCTGCTCTTCTCGATTTTGAACCCCAAGGGCTTTTTTACAAGCTCAACTTGAACAAGGACTTACATTTATCTTTCGTCTCCGGGGACTGGGAAATCGATTTTTCCCTGACTGAGATCAGGATTTCGGGAAAAAATTTAAAATTTTTCCCTTTGTTATATACAAACCTGCATTGACTTGACTTATTCTTCCCCGTTTTTGGGAACTAGGGCCTCAACAGTTGTTCGCCCTCTTCTCGGTCTGTTTTTTTTTATTCCCCCGGGATATGAGCACTTTTCATTTCCCCGAAGACTTTGTCTCCAGGTCTGTTTGGGGCATCCTTTTTCATTTTCCTTGTGGGTTCCACTAAGTGCTTGTCTAGTGACATTAAATGTTGGGTATGCCTGACCCATCGCCTTTTTCTCCTCGTCTGGGTCATCATGGGTTCCTGTCGGGTTAAACCACATTATTGACCCCCAATATCTGGGTAGAGATACAATACTATAGATAGATAAATGTGTATAAAGAAGTCATATTTTCCCTCGATATGATTTTTGTGTAGGGTAACATTCAATATATTTTAAAACCAGAACATCCACAGAACGCATGAAAAAACACCTTGTCTCCCCAATGTTAAGAACAGCTGTTAGAAGGGGGGATGTAATATTAAATTCAGGAGAATTATAGAATAACGGGTGCATAAAGAAAAAAAAATCAACGGAAACTGCTCTTTTTTTAAAAAGTTAAATACAGAGAATTCCTTCTAATGTAAATCCATGGATCAACATGCACTAAAAAAAAGATGAGGAGCGGGAGATCGGGTGCTGGTGAGTGAGGGACCACCCCCCGGATCAACTTATCACAAGATGAGGAAAAGTTGTTTCGGGGAAGCTAATAAAAAAGTAGAAAACAGAACATCGATGTAAATAAAAAAATTCATCATTTAACTTTGCCCGAGCAGAACTTTGCCCTCTAAGAGTCCTTTGAGCTGCCCAACATTCTCAAATCATCAATTACATTTTAATGCATATAAATGGCCTACTACCTGCTGAGGTATTGGCTGAACTCTGTAGTTCCTACAACAATCTTGGGGGGTCTTTGAAAAAAGCATTTCCCAACTAAACGCATGGTCAGTTGAACCCATGACCATCAGGCAAGGGAAAGGATTAACCACAGGCCCCAAACCTTTCAAAATCTGCTGGAGAAGAATGAGCCAAATGGTTCTGACAGAGTTGTAATATCAGTTTATAAAAATAACCAAGCATATCTAAGATTTGAATTGGGAAAAAAATGTCATAAAGTTTTATTTCCCAATTGCACAAAATTACTGAATGGGTATAATTTGTAGGAAGGAGGGGAGGGGGGGGGGAAAATAAAGGTGATTGTCTCACATTTCAAAGGGACTCACTTCATTTCCCAATTTTTAATTGGGATTACTTTACATTACTGGATTACCTGACAATCTGGGTTTTTTGACAGATCTTTATCTCAATGTAGTCTCATTGGTGGGGGAATTTTTGCACTGTCACTAAAATTTTCCTGTGCAAGAAAAAGGGCAGCACACACAATTTTCTAAAGGGAAGATGACATTCTCATCATGTCAAAATTTTGAGAATATACAACAATGTATTGGTTTTAAGACATTCGCATACCCCTCAAACTATAGTGGGAAACCCTCAATTTGAATCAAATAAGCAATCTGCTGAAAGAGCTTGAGCACCTATGGTCCGAATACAGTGAAATTGATTCTGTTTAAATTTTAATTGACTCATCTCCCAGCATCACAATTTACCACAACAATTTTTGTTCTTTGCCCAGATCAAAACAAATGACAAGGGTGGTTTAAAAGGGATCTAAATGGGGCCCAGTAGAATGAATCTAAAACGCCCCGTAAACGGTGAGACTGTGAAAAGGGTAAAAAGCCTGAGTCTGAATACCACCTGCATAAATTTGTTTTTCTGGTCTACTAGCTGTAGGAGGAGGAGTAGAAGTAAGGGGATTTGTCTCACATTTCAAAAGGGACTCACTTCATTTCCCATATTTAGTAATTGGGATTCTTGACATTACCCGAGATTACCGACAATCTGGATTTTTGACAGATCTTTGTCTCAATGTAGTCTCATTGCTTAATTTGTACTGTCTAAAATTTTCCTTGCAAAAAAAGGACAGCCCCACATGATTATTCACTGAAGTGCAATGATGACATTCTCATCATGTCGAAATTTTGAGAATATACAACAATGTATTGGTTTTAAGACATTCCCTCCCCTCAAACTATAGTTGGAACCATCAATTTGAATCAAATAAGCAATCTGCTGAAAAAGCTTGACACCTATGGTCAACAGAATACAGTGGTTGATTCTGTTTAATATTATAATTTACTCATCTCCCCGCATCACAATATTACCAAAAACCCTTTTTCTTTGGCTCAGATCATATACAAATGACAAGGAGTGGTTGAAAAAGGGTCTAAATGGGACCCCGTAGAATGAATCAAAAACGACCCAGTAAAGGGGGATGGGCTGTGAAAGGCTAAAAGCCAGTCTGAATACCACCTGCATAAATTTTGATTTATCTGGGCTTTCAGCTGTGGCACTTAACTGGGGCACTACTGGTTATTGGTTACTAAACAGCCCCCTCCCCGGGAGACCCAAGGGGCTCATCTCCCCCCAAAAGATATCGAAGAGTATCATCGTGGTTCCTGTGGCTCCGATTAAACACACCTCTCACTTGCCTCTCGGCATCCAGTTCGACTTGAACAACGGAACTAAACTGTTAAATCGCGTCGATTCCTCATTTTATGTCCTCATCCAACAGAGAGTCGCAAAGAGAAAAGAATATCCCCCATCCATCTTCAACCCCCAACAATCAATGGGGCATACACACCATGCTGTCTGGTGTAAATCACACACGACCAAAAGTGCTTTAAAAATTTTTATATAAAAACAAACAATAACATATTATAACCAAAATAACAACACAAACAACATCATTTTAAAATAACTTACATAATACCTTTTTAATCCCCCCGCAAGATAGACAACACCTGGGAAACCCGTCTGATTGTCCTTCTGCAATTTTCTTGACAATGTCAATTATGGGCAGCAGGCACAACACTATCGACACACTGTGGAAAAATAAATCTGAAATTAATTTGGCTAAATCATTTTTGGGGCCATTAGCAACAATATGAAAAGATCTTAAATGTAAATTTGTATCCAAAAAAAAATTTCAATCACACTCAGATTGTAAAAAAAAATAACTAGCAGTCACAGCTCAGATTGTAAAAAGAATAATAGCAGTCTCAGCTCAGATTTAAAAAGAATAACTAGCAGTCACAGCTCAGATTGTAAATACTATGATGAGTTATCTGAGAACAAGACACACAGGCATTGAATAAAAAAAGGGGAGGAGTACTTTCTTTTTTAAATTTTTTTATATACATCCCTTCTGGGGCCCCAGAAAAAATGTAAATGGGGCCCCTTTGGTTGAGGCATTTTTTGGGGGGTAATCATCCCCTTACGCAAACTGGTCACGTCAATTGCTTGGGTAACAGTTTGAGTATTTTCTTGAGTTTATCCCAAAGTATGAGGGGTTTTTTTTGTACACAACTCTTTAAATAATAAGAAAAATCACACGTAGATAAATCAGGGGGCGTGGGGGGAAAAAACAAATTTTCCACAGTCATTTCCTCTGTGAAAGCATTGTGAACATGGGCTATGATTAAAGAGACGTGTGACAGGGTTTCACCATCTTGCTGGAAGAAACAGTTTTCCCCTCTCATCATTAGTTAAATGTGAAAAGAATTCTTCAAAAAACCTCATGTCACTTCATTAAATTGTGTCAAAAAAAAAGTGGCCAACAATCCCATCGGGGAAAAAAAAACACCATACCCCGATTTTTGGGGTTTTGTAATGATTTCATACTGGCGATGAGGTTTTCTGTGCACCAATATCAGTGTTCTGTGGTTTACTTGGGTCCAATTACCATTGACAATCTTCGAGAAGCCGTAATAATTTACCGTTTCACTTTTCTTCTTAATTTCTGGTACAAAACACCGTGGCCCAAAGTTAAAACTGCCTCAGGGGGACGGCAATATTGCCATTTACGTCACAGGGTGGGCGGTGTATTCTTACAGACTAACTATTGACTGTTACTTTTTAAACGCTGATCTGAAAAACATCTTGCAGATGTTGAAACTTTTGTTGGATGCATTTTGTGTTATAGAAGATGTTTTGTGAGTAGCTATAGTTGTTGCTCTACATTATTTTAGTTTAATTTTTTACAGAATACTTTGATTAATTTTAAAAATTTATAACATTTACACATCACATGGTAGTCTCTCTTCAGTTATCCATGAATAAGTAAAGTTTTAAACCCCAAAATCTTGATTGCACATAAACTAACATCACTTATCAATAATCCATGAATTAGTCAGTCACAAGTGTGCACATCACCCCACGTTAGCACAGAAACAAAATATTACATAAATATATTTATCTACTACGAATTTTGCTACTTTTCTTTTTGTGAAAACAGTTTGTGAACATTGCATTGATCATTCCCATTTTTCATAATTTTTGGGAAAAAAGTTAGCAAATGTTGGAACCGGCAAAAAGTTTTCTTTTTTTAGTTCCGCAGACACATGCAGTACTGTCTAATGAGAATTTTTAAATAGCTAGCATTACAATTTGATGACAATCTCCTTCTGGTTTGTCGTCCAAAAACTTATCTTCATATTCAGATGATATCAGCTTTTGAACAACTAAAATGATATGAAGCAGAGAACAGTGAGGTCTTGTGATGGGCTTTAGTCCACCCCCCATCTATTAAATTTTTAGTCTAACCAGGACAGATGGTTCAATTTCTGCTGTAATCCCAGCTTTCTGAATAAGAGGCAACATGAAGGGGACAATCTTCACAGTCTGTAAGAAACCACATGTAGACAAGTAATCCACAGTTCCGTCAGGCACTATGATTTCAGAATTTTCTACATTCACTTCAAACCATGGGTCTCTTTTTCAGCACTTGTCTCCATCTCATTGTCTGTACTGAACACTGCTAATAAGTCATGAATTGGGAAAATCACCCAACTCGAGGGGCACATAAAAAAACAGAATAAATCCCTTGTTTCTTTTTAGTTTCCAAAATTTGCTGCCGAAACAATAGTTTTCTCCCCGAAAGTTGCCTGTCTCACTGAATCGGGTAAGATTGTCCGTTTGTAGTTTTCCCAACAAGATGTACTCTATTTCATGAATGATATTTAGTTAAATCTATCATTGCCTTCAATTTTGAATCAAAGCATGGAATGTTTCCCCGGTGAGCTTCCTTCTTTACTGGTAGATTATGCATCTTCCACCCATTTTCATACTTTTCCCAAAATTTAACAAATTATTTTATCAGTATGTTTTAGGCATGGCAAATGGGTTTCAAAACTTTTTTCCAATAAATTTATTTTTTAAAATTTATAATGTTCCACCACTGTAGTTTTTTTAATAAAAGTTGCAGTACCATCCTCCCGATCACTGGGCCGTAAGCTGCAACTTTTACTCGTTGAACACAGCAAAGGGGAGGATATTCTGTCTATCAAACTGATGGAAACAGTGTTTTTGGTAATCCAGGTGCTAATTTTAATGTTTTACATTCTTTATTATTCAAAAATTTTTAAGCTGGTTATTGGTTATTGGTTACTAAACACTCATTGCACCCGGCAACCCATAGGGGCTCATCTCCCAACAGATTCGAAGAGTATGCATACTGATGGTTCCTGATGGTTTCAAGCTGGGCATCTTTGCCCCATGAGTTCCCCTGATTGTATACAGGATAAAAGGAAAACAAAAATTTTCTCCGTGTCCTTCTGGGTTTATCCAGTTTTGCCTATGCATTTCAATATATGTACTGAATCATGAACAAAAAAATTGGTGTTCCAGAATACATATTTCAAAAATGTATGCATTCTGTGAACTTCCTGCAAGTTGTTTTCACTTTTCGTTTACTGTTTTATCCCAATAACAGCCAGGGCAAAACCAACGGGCTGCATGTCTGTATAGTCTGAATCAAAATTTCCCTTCAAGTCATCTGATGTCATCTTCTTCATTGGAATTAGTCCAACCCAACCACTTCAGTGTTTTGCCAAAAATTAAGAAATAAAAATGCCTGCACAGTGGTAGCACTTTCGACTGAATTTGATGCTGTGCCAATAATTTTTCCAGTAAATTTAGTAACTTAGTGACATAAATTTATCCATCTGAATGGCTACAATTTGGTCAGTTGCAGAAAGTTTTTGGGTCTTGATCTGTAAATATTTACTGATGTCAGAATCTACAGACTTTGTCAATGGCATAATTAAATTTTTAGGTATGATGGGGAAGACACAGATAATTTGATCTTCTTGAAATCGTAGCATACTGGGGATTTTATATATTCATGAATGCAAAACAGTGGGTGTTACTGCTGTCCGTTTTTTGTTTTGGGTTCTGACCAGCTGCAACTGTTCAGCGAGGAATTGAAGTGTTTTCTCTGGCACAACACTAGTTTTGTGGTGGATGATAAAAAATTTTAACCAGATTAGCATGTGCCTTTGTCATGTAATAGTCAACAGTTCAATCTTCTTCTAAATCTTTATATAAACAATAGGACAAAAGATTCTCAACATGGCCCTCTCTCAATTTGTCCCCTACTTGACAGCCCGTTAAAAGGGAAATTTTTTTTATGGGAAACTCCTTCAGGTGAAAAAAGGACATGCCTGGTCTATTTTAATACTTAGTCCTATAGCTGGGGCTTCCCTGGTTTCAACAATTACAGGGACAATAGAACAATTTCCCTTTTCTTTAAAAACTCAGAAACTTTGCATTTAAATTTCTTTTAACGCTTATTTGTCCCGAAAAAATTTAAAAACAAAGTCAGATCTGGCGCCCAAACTTCAACATCTTTATTATATCTTTCTTGTACTGCTGAGCTCGTGCTTGTGGGTTCTTCGAAGAACGACAGGCGCTTTTGACATATAAGATGGAATTAGAAACACAGTGGGAACAGCATCAGGTTTTAAAACCCAAAAACGCCTGTCAATAAGTGTTTCATCATTTGCATCTGTATATTTATCTGAACGTACTAAATCTTCTTCTCTAAAATGTTTGATACAAACAACACTATTTTCGTGGGGAAACCAATCTTGACTGGAATATTTTTTATCCATGGCATTTTTCCCGCCTTTTACGATTTTCATTTGGAACCTTAATGCTTTAACATAATCTCCCCCCATAATTAGATCTACAATTTGGACACAACACTTTCTAGGCATCGTTATTTTGTTGTTATGTTTATTAAAGAAGGTAATTGTTAAATTATACACAATAATTATAATCGTAATTTGATCACATTTTGGTAAAATTACTTATAGCTAGGGATCTTATTTTATTGTTTGTTTTATTTTTCCCTGAAACAGCGTGGGGTTTTTGAAGAAGGTACTTGTTAAATTAATTTATTATACAAAATAATTACAATCGTAATTTGTCCATTTTGGTACACAGACTTACTATGCATCATTATTTTGTTTTTTTGTTTATAAAAAATTCGTTTGAGTCCGTATGTTTACTAAAATGTCCATATGTTTACTAAAAACGTTTGAATAATCCGCCCCACCCCCCCTCTTGACAAAAACATTTTTGGCCAGTTTTAATTGGCATTAAATATGGCGAAATTTATCAGTGAAGAATGCTATGACAAGGTATGACTTTCCCCTGCTGTGTTGTGCTAATTTCCCCCAAAAATTTGGGGAACTTGTTAGAATAGCTGCCGAATATCGCGACGGCTCTGGAGTCATAAGGGAATCTACGCCTTTTTTCTTTGTTAAAACTTTTGAACCTTTTTCCAAAACTTCTGTATGCTACGTTTGGGATTTGAGAATTCGGAAACATTTCAACGAACATTTTTGGTTTTCTTAATGGATCCGGTGCGGACATTTTACAATAGAAATCCTTTCTTGAAGAAAACAAATAAGCCTTAGAATGGCGGGGAGACTAAATGTCGAACTAGACAGAACAGGTAAAATAGTAAAAGACAAACGCAATGCGTATCTGGCAACGTTTAATTTGTCAATGGGGTGACTTTTTTTTTTGAAACCCACGGGGTTTTTTTTTTGAACAATGAAGGGCTGACCATCATGGAAGGAGACATACCGGCAAAGAGAAGAATAGGAAGCAACGGGAAGATGGATTAGGATATAACTGATGGGGTTTAACGTGACAGCTGCAGAGGCAGGACTCTGGCCTTTGGGGAAAATTCCCGGGGGACTGTTTGGGGGGGAAAATTCTGCTCAGGGCAAGCTATTTGATGATGATGATGTACCTTTTGTTTTGACCATCTTCTACTGATTTAATTTTAAATAAACATGGTACAACTGATTTGGCTATTTGTCAATAACCGAATTATTACTAAAACACAAAGTATAATTTTTCTCCACATTACACTTTAAAAAAATCGTTTTTCACAAAAATATATGAAATGGAATAATTAGACAATCGTTATGTGGTGTAAATATTTTTTTTAATTGCAAAAATTACATATATTAGTAAATAAAACATGGACTGGAAATCGGAAATTCACATTAAAACTGGAAAGAACAAAACATAAGAATATAATTATAAAGGTACAGTCGAGTGCTATGTGAAGTCGGTTAGGTAACATAAATGTATGTTACGTTCGCTGAAAACTTAGGTAAATAAAATTAAAAAATGATATAACGGTCTTGAAGGTCAACTCGTCTTTGATCAGCAGTAACTACTGTTACCAATGGTCATTCTGCGCACCGAGATCGACGGTTCTATTGAAGTGCATATATCTACATGGGTCGAACTACTGCCTTACTTCACATATTACTTATTCTTATACATTTGACTTTAATTTTATTTTTATACTGCCGTCTACCCTACAAACATATCTTTATCACCCACTCGATTTGCAATAATAGAAAATAGACCTAGTTCGATTCAGAACGGATTTATGCAATATGCTAATATTACGCATTCTTCTGTTATCAGGTTAGTATAGTCACTGCGGCAGTACAGGTATGGTGCTAACCTGCAGAGTCAAAAAGTACTTGGTTCGTTGTCCGCGGGTTGCAGTCGGGCTAATTTTCAGTTGATCCCTGATGTAGGTGAAATTGAGTTTCCAGTCATATCAAATACAGACGATAAAACTTAGGTCCCGTATTCACATTGAACATGTAAAAGAACCATTGACATTGGAAAATCGTATGATGTCTACAACATTTCTCATTCTTCAAAATGTTACTATATTGTACTTTAATATCTGCAGCACTTCTCTTTCAAATGTTTCTACCGCACCGTTAGGACTCGCTTTGTACAGAGCGATGTCTGAATTCAGCAAGGTTGACCTTGACTCTGCTCCCATTCGTATTGGCATTGTATACAAATTACAGCACTGCAGTCTGGCGAAACCGGTAGGAGTCAATTTCGTGTTACTCAGTGGATTTGGTAGAAGCGTAAGCGCAGCTGCGAGTAGTATGCTATTGGGTCGCACAACAGATACGTCATATCTCAGAGTGGCTGCACCTACACGATTCTCCTAGCCGACGTCGAGAAACATATAGACGTGCAAGTGCTCAAGATAATGTTTCCACTAATAGCGTTAAAAAAAAGTATGATAAGGAAAAAGTCGCGCCACCCAGTCAAACTGATTGGTCGTACCAGAGTTGCCCGGTATGGGCAAACTGTTAATGACTAATAGTTCCGTACTGCTATCTGTAAAAACCAAACAAGGATAAAAACATTCTAAAGCCGAAGGACTGACTTCCTTGCCCCGGGTTTTATCCCATATGACTCGGTCCTTCTCCGCAGAAATGGTACACCACCTGCCGAGAGTATTGCACAGTGATATATTACAATGCATCCAACAGACTATTCCGGTCAAAACGGCTTATGTAAACATATCCGTCTTGTGTTCAACATGTCTGCATCATTGTAAGGAAAATACACAGAGAAAATTCCGAAATCCTTGCGAGTCGACAAGAAAGAAACATGTTTCAAAATTGTTGAGAATGTTCCTTATCCGGAACTATATCGCCGCGTCTGATAAATGTGGTCCAGCATGTTCCTGCTCTTCGTCACCAATCATATGCAAGTTGCAAGGAGTGGTTAAGAAGTGATGAATAAAGAGAGACTTGCATACAGTTCCAGAACGAACGGATGATATATGGGACTATAATGGGACTGCTAGATCAGACAAATCAAACATTGCTTTGGTTCGGGTGTGTCTGTAGCGTTGAGGTTAGGGGAAAATATCTTCACCATCTTCAAAATTACATCGGAGATCCTCACCAGTGCTACGGAGTTTGTGCATTGCAGCTGAGATCTTTCTGTTAAGAAAGAGTTCAGAGCACACATGGTTACTCAACAAAGTGCAATGATGATGGTCCTATCAATCAATCAATCAATTGCTTTGGCTGAAACTTGGATGTACCTATCTTACATGCCGTATGGGTCTAGCAGAAGCGCAACAGTCTCAGGTTCCCTGGTAAAATCATACAGATCACAAAGAGTGGTCATTTTGCTTGATAGGAACGAACGCAAACACAACAAAGATTACTACATAGTGTTGTGATATCAACAACACCAGAAAAGACAGGGTCACCAAAATCAGCATAAGAAAGAAAGGTGAGATATATCCTTACTTGAATTACATTGAGAAACAAAGAATGAAGTGGTTCGGTCACTTAATAAGAATGTAAAAAAACTCTACTGTATACATAGCTTCTACAAGATCGGGAAAGAAGGCGAGGAAGAATACGAAAGAAGGCGAGGAAGAATACGAAAGAAGGCGAGGAAGAATACGAAAGAAGGCATGGAAGAATACGAAAGAAGGCATGGAAGAATACGAAAGAAGGCATGGAAGAATACGAAAGAAGTCGAGGAAGAATACGAAAGAAGGCATGGAAGAATACGAAAGAAGGCATGGAAGAATACGAAAGAAGGCATGGAAGAATACGAAAGAAGTCGAGGAAGAATACGAAAGAAGGCGAGGAAGAATACGAAAGAAGGCATGGAAGAATACGAAAGAAGGCATGGAAGAATACGAAAGAAGGCATGGAAGAATACGAAAGAAGTGAGAAGAATACGAAAAGAAGGCATGAAGAATCGAAAGAAGGCATGGAAGAATACGAAAGAAGTCAGAAGAATACGAAAGAAGCGAGGAGAATACGAAAGAAGGCATGGAAGAATCGAAGAAGGCAGGAAGAATACGAAAGAGGCATGGAAGAATGAAAGAAGTCGAGGAAGAATAATGAAAGAAGTCGAGGAAGAATACGAAAGAAGGCGGGGAAGAATACGAAAGAAGGAGGAAGAATACGAAAGAAGGCGGGAAGAATACGTAAGAAGGCGAGGAAGAACATGAAAGAATTCGAGAAAGAACAAGAAAGAAAGCGGGGAAAAAACAAGAAAGAAGGCAGGAAGAACACGAAAGAAGGCGAGAAGAACACGAAAGAAGGCATGGAAGAACACGAAAGAAGGAGAGGAAGAACACGAAAAAGATGATTTGTTGGCTTAGTAGAATCCTGTCAAAAAAGCAATATAACTATCACCCAAGCCACTAGAGCCGCGCAAGACAGAAATAGAAAACCATGACACTGTGCAACAGCCCGTTAACAGTGTGACGACAAAAGAAGAAGTTGTGATGTATATAGGCTAACTCTTCGCCCGCCTGCCCAGCGTATTCGTGGAGCGTTGGACGACGGGTGACAAGCCCCTGTGAGTGCGGTTAAATTCCGCGGGCTAGCAGAAAAGTCACAGGTTCTCCAGATTTACGGTGTTCGTGGCACCGAACCGAAGGGTTACGATGTCCATGGCACTGAGGCGAAGAGCTGAAAGCTCAAGTGCTTCTGGATCGGAAGAAAAAATATAACTCTTCATGCCTAAATGTTATTGAATACTACAGAATCAACTACACCGCGCACGTTAAACTCTGCAAAAATAAACTTACCGTTTTGGATACGTTAAGTCTGTTGACAGGTATAGATATATTACTGACGTAAGTAAACATGTACACCAGGTAGAAAGGAAGCATCAACCACAGCATACCACATGGTACCCACACGATTAGGGTGTTCTGGAAACATGGTGTGAACTCTGGCCATGAGTTATTCAACAGCTTGTCCTGGTCCTAGTGTTAAGAAAGAGCAATAAAAAAATATTGTGACAACAAACACAAGCGTGCACATCGAAAAATAGAAGTTATCATGAATAACACAATTATAATTATATATAAATTAGTAACACGTATGTTACCAGAGTCCACACATCAAATAAGTATACAAACAAAAGCTTCTGTTCTTCAACAGCTTGATATTAAATAGAGTTGGCTATTAAAGAGCATAAAATCAATGAAAATTAAATATTTCGAACACATCAAACGACATGAGTGCCTAGAGACGATAATTCTGGAGGGAATTGCTTGGAAGAAGAATGAGAGGAAAACATATAAGGCGATGGGTGCAAGATGTCATTGACGATCTGAGAATGACTGCTGCTGACGTTGGTCAACTTTCACAGAACAGAAAGTTTTTCAGGACTGCTGTCATGCGAGCCAAGTTGCGAAAGGGACAAGCTGCTTGAAGATGATACAAACAAAATTCAGCCCTCCCCTATCACGGAAATGTCCGATATCCCAAATGAGCTCCACAGAATTATGATTAAATTATTATTAATGGGTTGGTGAATAAACATGGAGGCAGTGTACGAACTTTGTAGCGCTGATGTGAGCAGATGTTGTAAGATTGTGAATGGTGACAAAATTGTAGGAATTAAAAAATATACATATATTGATACTTTATGCTCAGGGACGACACTGGGCAACAACCCGGTAGCAGTGTGACGACAGAAGAAGACGATTTTCTCAACTGTCAGTTGTACTTTGATATCAGTGATTTCAAAGAAGTTACAGACCAGCGATGAAAGCAACAGTTTTGTTTATGTCGGGGGTATAAAGACACATTCTAACCTGAACAGTTTCGCGACGTCTGCACTAGCCATGCGGTTATTAAATTCCACAGCTCATGTCCCATATCCTACAAGCCTTTAAAAAAGCGGTATTATACGAAGAACCGGCAGTTTTTTCCGGTCAATGTATTAAAACGGGCAAAACAGCAGTACATTTAGGTTATTCTTCTGCATTTTCACTAGATTGAGATTTCGGATTCTCTAATAAAGGCCGCCGTCTGTCTCAGATTGTCAGCCACGCTATACAGTTTGTAACGAACTCCTTCTTCTCAGGTCTGCATACTGGGGGCAGTTCTGTAGATTAGGTTCTGTTGTCATACTGTCAGTATATTAACCCAGTAAATTTTGTCAGTATATTAACCCAGTAAATTGTCAGTATATTAACCCAGTAAATTGTCAGTATATTAACCCAGTAAATTGTCAGTATATTAATCAGTAAATTTTGTCAGTATATTAACCCAGTAAATTTTGTCACGAACGGAGGCATTTATTTAGCTAGTATACTATCTTTGCGTTATCTTAAAAAAATACCCAGAATCAGCGTATCGGCTTAGAAATACGACGAGGTTAAACCTTCACCTATTTCCTTTTTCAAGTATTGTATTAAAATAGCTAATGCTTCTTATATAATATGTACCGCGCTTTTATCAATTCATTGGCAGGACTATAGTACACAAGTCCCTGCTTTCATGTAGTGAAACACGTACAAACAAAGTACTATAGTTTTACAAAATACATAAACAGTGACGATAAACAGCAACGTTTCGACCAACAAGGCCTTTATCAAGCAAACGAACAAACAGGAGTGACAAATTAAAATGAAACACAAATGGACGACCAAATACCAACGTATCTAAGGAAAATCTGGAATAAAAACGAATAACGAAATAAATGTAACACAAAAACACACATAAAAACTAAAAATAGAAAAGAAACAATGAAACATCTAGTAAATATATAACTTGAATACATGCAACATATACCCATATAGATTATAAAGCATGGGAAGAAAAAGTACTAAGAAGCATAAGAATGTAATACATGCAACATATACCCATAGAGATTACAAAGCATTGGAAGAGAAAGTACTAAGAAGCATAAGAATGTAATACGTTGAGCCCGCGTGGTCGCAAGGTACCATACAAAGAAATCAACCGATTCTCCAGAGCAAATCGACTACGATCATCAGAGGAACATGATCGGATGGATGTGACCTGGACATCGCAAGCTCCTGAATGGCCAGTATCATTGAAATGGGTAGCTACAGGGTCACAGAGCATTGGCGTATATCGCGCAAGTGTTGGGCGAATCGGTCACTGAGTCTCCTGCCGGTTTCCCAATATAGGCCTTGTTGCACCGCTTGCAGATAATGGCATAGATAATATTACGGGACTCGCACGTGAAACTGTCTTCAACAACGAACGTGGCTTTTGGAAAAGACACCGTGCGGGTCTGTATTACATAAGCACAAGTGTTACAGCGCCGACGGCCACCCTGGATGGTGCCAAAATGACTCTGGATGTTTGGCTTGAGGCGACTGTGAACTAACATATCCTTAAGGCTTCTGTCCCGTCTGTACGCCACCAAAGGATAGTGTTGGAAGATTGAACGTGTATCAGGATCAGACTGAAGAATGGAGAGATGACGGAATAAGACTTTCTTCACAAGGGAACTATGAGGGTGGAAAGTTAAGACAAGTTTCACCCTGTCAGAATTGGAAGTTCTATGCTGGTTAGAGAGAGCCTCCTGGCGAGAAATTTGCTGAACGCGCCGCATAGCAGAAGCAAGCACCTTATCCGGGTATAAGCGCTTACGAAAGAAATCCAGCATCTCGTGAGCTCTATCGAGGAAATCGTCGTCCTCGCTACAGAGGCGACGAAGACGCAAGAGTTGAGAGAATGGTAAAGAATCACGACAAGCCTGGGAATGGGAAGAGGTATAAAGAAGAAACTATGTGCATCAGTAGGCTTGTAGTATACTGATGTAGTGATGGTGGATAGGCTGATAGTGATAGTGATGTCAAGAAAGTTGACACAAGAGGTAGAGATGTGAGATGTAAACCGAATAGCCGGATTGAAGACATTAATGAAATTAATGAAGCGTGACAAATCGGCTTCAGGCATATCGGTAATGCCAATACAATCATCAATGTATCTATGATACACAGACGGAAGAGGGCCATCATAGGAATTCCATACTAGGTGCTCAAGATGACCCATGAATAGACAAGCATAACTGGGTCCCATTTTAGTACCCATGGCGACCCCACTGATCTGCTCAAAGAACTGGTCATTGAACTGAAAGGAGTTGAGAGTTAGAACTAGTTCTGCAAGACGAAGGAGAGCCGAGGTGGAGACAAGTGGGTTAGTTCTCCTGTCGAGAAAGAACTGGAGAGCTTGAAGTCCGTCGGAATGAGGTATGGAGGTGTACAATGATCAAGGAGGAAGAGACGGTAAGTCCTGCCAGGCAACAACTCAATAGACGAAAAACAGACAAGGTGATCAAGGAGGAAGAGACGGTAAGTCCTGCCAGGCAACAACTCAATAGACGAAAAACAGACAAGGTGTACATGTTGATTTCATGTACATGTTGAGCGCCTCGCATCGTTAACTACAACATATAGTGAATGTTCTCCGTGCTTTCATGTACATGTTGAGCGCCTCGCATCGTTAACGACAACATATAGTGAATGTTCGATAAGACATTGACATATATATATACACGTAGATTTGTTCTAGTAGATCACAAACTTAGAACTATATCTCAATTTGTATGCTTTACATCCGTGTGGTACCGGGGTCTGCAAGGAAGCAAGAATAGTACCACTGCGACCTACAAGGTATGTCGTAAGAGGTGACTGATGTAAGACCTAGGGTAGCTACCTAGAAAAAAAAAGTATCTCAGAAATTGGATTGCTGGCCTAATTTAAAGGGCGCATAACTGGTACAACGTACAATTGCTTTTAGGCTCAGATCACAAACAAATTACACGTAGTGTCTAACAAGCTGTTTAATAAGTGGTCGATTTGGAGCGTTCGAAGAAGAAGAAGAAGAATGCTTTAGACCAGTGTTTCCCTAACTGGAGTCCGCGGATCCCCGGCGGTCGCGACGTACTCCATGGGGTCATCAAGCACTTGAAGAATATGATGAACTTTGACATTTCAAACAGAAAAAAACATTTTTAAAACATGTATAAAACAGTGGGTAAACTTGTTCCGCTGCGAAATCAAGGACTCGGATCAGACCGGTGTCTAAATGTCTGACATGACAAAATGAAAGAATTATTTGAAGTTTCCAGCAGTCTGAGAACATTGTTTACTATTGTAACACAAAGATAATTCATTCCTGTTCATTTTCATATATAGAAACTTGTGGGGGTCTGCGGCAGCAAAATGTATTTAAAAGTGGGTCCATGGTAATACAAAGTTTGAGACACTCTGCTTGAAACTAATGTGTTGTATATCACACATGTGCAATTCTATATGTGGTACTATTCAAAATAACACATTACGAAAAGATTGTAAATGAAAAAGGACACCATGTTATCGAAACTTGATTACACAGAGGTGACATCATATGTTTCTACAACCAGATGGCCTGACTGGAAATATATAATCTAGTTTCGTCTTATCTTATTCCTCTTGTATCCTTGTGATGTCAATGTGATGTCAAGGGTTCGGGTAAGGACTCTCTTATAGAGGTGTTCATGGACTCGGTTGTACCATCAGCTAGCATGACCGTGTTCTCACCCTTGCTTTTCTAAAAATTCGCCGAATCATTGCCTCTTGATGTATTATCTCTGAAGGCAATTGTGTTAAATGACAGAGCCGTTAAATGACAGAACATTGTTAACGCGTTGAGTCTTTCCGAACAGAGGAGTTTCAGGGTTGTGAATCCTGGTCGCTCACCAGACTGAGAGAGCGATGGGTGTCGATATTAGTGCAACCCGAAAATAATCTTCTTCTTCTTCTTGTCAGCACACTGTTACCGGGTTGTTAACCCAGTGTCGTGGTTTTATGTGTTAGTCTTGCGCTTCTCTGGTGACATGTGATCGTTTTCAGTCCGCAGGTTTAACTACGTTATCATCCACCTTTTCCTCGGTCTTCCTCTCCCTCCTTCCTGATATTCTGTTGTGGAAAGCTTCATAGGCAGTTTGGTCTGTTCGCATTCTTACTAAGTGGCCAAACCACTTTATTCTCTGTTTCGCTATATACTTCAAGCACGGTCCTGTTTCAACCTTTTCTATGATGCTGACAATAATGGCATACCAAATATGTCCAAAGATTGATTAATCAACATCAAACTGACGTGTTGAGCCACTGGATGCTGCTGGTTTAAGCGTATTGAGCCCCTTGTATAATATCATAAGTAGCCAATGTTCATAATCTTGCGGAGACACCGGAAGTTGAATGTCTTCTCTCGTGTTTTGAGTAAGTTGTCCATGTTTCTGAGCCATATAGTAAACAAGTAATTACGTATATTATGATCATCTTTGATTGATTTATGTGCCTGTGTAGTGGCAAGGGGAGCAAAGAATAGTACCACTGCAACCTACAAGGCATGTCGTAAGCGGCGACTGATGTAGGGTTTAGGAAGCTACCTAGTAAATAAAAGCATCACAGAAATCGAATGTGCTGGCCTACTTATAGGCGCAAAATGGCATAACGTACAATCGCTCTTAGGCTCAGATCACATACAAATCACACAGAGTTGTTAAGAAGTGGTCGATATAGAGCGTTCGAAGAAGAAGAATATTGATTTATTGATTGATTGGTGAGTAACGATGTGTGTTCCGATATCGTTCTTACTCATGAAGATCTCAGCGGCAGTGTACAAACTTCGTTCTTACACATGAAGATCTCAGCGGCAGTGTACAAACTTCGTTCTTACACATGAAGATCTCAGCGACAGTGTACAAACTTCGTTCTTACACATGAAGATCTCAGCGGCAGTGTACAAACTTCGTTCTTACACATGAAGATCTCAGCGACAGTGTACAAACTTCGTTCTTACTCATGAAGATCTCAGCGGCAGTGTACAAAC
Organism: Arion vulgaris; assembly: GCA_020796225.1. NCBI lineage: Eukaryota > Metazoa > Mollusca > Gastropoda > Stylommatophora > Arionidae > Arion > Arion vulgaris. Next base: position 20,094,852 of record CM036768.1, read on the forward strand.
TTCGTTCTTACACATGAAGATCTCAGCGACAGTGTACAAACTTCGTTCTTACACATGAAGATCTCAGCGGCAGTGTACAAACTTCGTTCTTACACATGAAGATCTCAGCGGCAGTGTACAAACTTCGTTCTTACACATGAAGATCTCAGCGGCAGTGTACAAACTTCGTTCTTACACATGAAGATCTCAGCGACAGTGTACAAACTTCGTTCTTACACATGAAGATCTCAGCGGCAGTGTACAAACTTCGTTCTTACACATGAAGATCTCAGCGACAGTGTACAAACTTCTTTACACCGGCAAGGTCCAGCGACATGTAAAACTTCTAACAGCAAGGGTCCCCAATGTAATTTAGAAGATGATGAAATTATTTTGCAGGAATTTTTCTTTCCTATTTTTTCTACTGAATTGTGACTGGGTAGCGACTTTCGAGCCTGCCCTTCTCGATTTTGAACTGTCAATGGTTCTTTTACATGCTCAACTTAAAACACGGGACCTACGTTTTATCGTCCATCTTCAATAGGAACTCGATCTCACCACATGATCAGAGATCTTTGATTCAAACATCTGAGATAGGATCTCTGATCCACAACCTGAGATCAGGATCCTCGATCTCACCATTGAGATCTTTAAAATACGATGCTCTGAGGCGCGATCGATACCTCGTGATATCTTTATAGCATGTATCTCGATCTTCTATATTTTTTCCCATTGTTCTCATCTTATTGTGTTATCTTATTGTTCTCATCTTATTGTGTTATCTTATTGTTCTCATCTTATTGTGTCATCTTATTGTTCGTATGAAAATCGTGGCATATCCCAAAGGACGTAGCCATCAACCACAGTAAACAAGTCGTTGATTTTCTAGGCACCACTTATACGTTCAGTAGTTTGCCATTGCTTTCTGAACGGGTGGCGCCATCGTCCTTTGTTAAAATCAACGGAAACAATTTGCAAGCAAACTGTCCGCAGCGTGATTCGAACTCAGAACGTCGGGGTTAATAGACAGAGTCACTAACCCTAGGCCACAGAACGCACTATTGTTCGTATAGTTATAGTTTAGTCGTCGGATCATCATAACTGCACGTTGAACCAATTAGTCCATAATTGCTCAGATCTCTTCCTCATTATGTCTCTCAGCGTGTAGCGACTAACGACACCGGTTCTTTGTTGGTTTACTATTTGTCTTTGGCTAACAGCATAAAACGTTATATATAGTTATGTTGCGATATACTAAACCCGTGATGCATTCGCCAAGTCAACTCAAGTCAAATATGACTAAGAATTCTATTTGCAATGTATGTCATCGTCTGTGTCAATGCCTCTCAATAACAACTAAGATAACATGCGTAGCAGTTGATAGTGCACGTAACAGTATATACGTGGTTATAAGTAAAAGTACAGACCCTGTTTTCATAACGCCAGATATATTGGAGAATACTGTGTTAGGCCAGAGACACTTTTTTAATCTTTGACCAACTATTCAGGAGCAATGTTCAACACAATCTTTCTCCATCAACCAGGGGGTCTCTGTGACTACGCCCAGGGGGTCTCTGTGACTACGCCCAGGGGTTCTCTGTGACTACGCCCAGGGGGTCTCTGTGACTACGCCCAGGGGGTCTCTGTGACTACGCCCTTTGCCTTGCTCGTGGGTTCTGAATCTGGACCCTTACCTGTTCTGGTTCACGACGCAGTTCTTTCAGAGCTAGTTTTTCAGAGACCTTAGTGTTTTGCTAAGAGCTCGGAGTTCGTGTGGCAATACTGCAGTGGCGTACCTTGCGGAGAGGGACCGAGCCATATAGGGTAAAATTCCTTGAGGTTATAAACAAAAACAGCAACAATAATAATGTAAAGATATGTAAAATAGAGCGAACAAGGCATCCCATGAGAATCAAGCCTATATATATGCTTCTGTTTGCTTGCAATAGATTAAAATGCAATATTAGAGTACTGAATGTTTTTATTTAAACAAAGTTTAAAGGCAACAGATTTACTTCTTTATGTTATGTTATGTTATGCGATCGACGTCATGGCACTTTGGGCATTCTCATTCGTGCTCCATCCTCCGTTGCAGCAGCCATCCCAAAGTCAATTTGCTCACAGTACCCATAAGAAGTTGATTACTATATCTTATCTCTCTACCACGAAGACGACACTGTCTGGCATGTCCAAACTTAACGCCTAATTATCGAACTTGTTTCAGTGTCTGAGACTTGCCCATGTTAAATAATTGAGAGCGTACCGCGTCGATGATATCGGCTCTGTCCATACTTCTGCCCACTTGAGTCGGGGCATTGTTTGCAAGAGAGTCAGCACGCTCGTTACCCGCACTCCAGCATGTCCAGGCGTGTACGACCAAGTCATTTTCTTGAGATGTGATCTCCGAATGCTGCCCACTCATTCCACACGTATACTTCCAGATTCAATCATTTGAAGCATATTCATCGAGTTTGATATGATGATCGTATGGGTAATTTACTTCATTGCACTGAGTTTCCACACGTCTTCGTCCATCTTTACAAAAATGCAAACCATCAGCCGAGAGGATTGAACAAAGCATGAGCTTGTAGTTCCAGGAACAATTATAGGGATAAAAGAGAAAAATGCACCAGTAAACCTAACTACACGGTCCGGATTCCAACTCACAACTTTCAGAACGGAAAATAAAAAGATTCGACTATTTTGCCAGAGACCTCAGATTTTCGTTTTACTAGCAACCAAATATGAGAGCCGAAGTAGTGTAGTTGTTAGTAGTGTAGTTGTTAGTAGTGTAGTTGTAGGTAGTGTAGTTGTTAGTAGTGTAGTTGTTAGTAGTGTAGTTGTTAGTAGTGTAGTTGTTAGTAGTGTAGTTGTTAGTAGTGTAGTTGTTAGTAGTGTAGTTGTTAGTAGTGTAGTTGTTAGTAGTGTAGTTGTTAGTAGTGTAGTTGTTAGTAGTGTAGTTGTTAGTAGTGTAGTTGTTAGTAGTGTAGTTGTTAGTAGTGTAGTTGTAGGTAGTGTAGTTGTTAGTAGTGTAGTTGTTAGTAGTGTAGTTGTAGGTAGTGTAGTTGTTGGTAGTGTAGTTGTTAGTGTACTCGCTTCTTATACTAGTGGTCCGGGTTCAATTACACAGTGGGCGTGCAATTTTTTCGATCGTAACGGCTCTCAGATCGACCCAGCCCCAATCAGGTACCTGAAAAATCACTTGAAAGTAAAGGCGACCGGCCTGATGCTGACCACATCAACCATCGTGTGCCGACGGTCAATGAAAAATACGGGCATAAAACTACATTACCCTATTTTTTCCAGAAAACCCTAGGATTGTTGCCGGAGCTCGTGCTTTGAGCAATATTCTCAACATGTGGCGGGCCATTTCTGAGGATAGGGACAGAGCTATATTGGGTAAAACTCGGTGCAATGAAGTCAATCCTTCGGCTTTAAAAAATCCTTTTAAACCACGTGGTACAAAAGGGTTTCTTTACTACTCGTACTTTACAAACCAAATCTACAGCTACTCCAAAAACGCATCGTTGGAAACGTTGAACGAAACAATTCGGTTTTTTAAAATCGGAAAATGTATCAGTTACATGATGACCATCATAGAACTCCGGACACGTCCATATGTGCTCCGATATCCGCCTCAACAAATCCAGCAGCGTCCAGCGGCCCAGTTCGATATTGATTAATTACTCTTTTTGCATAATTGGTATATCGTCCTTTTCGGGCTGCACCAATATCGACACCCATCTCTCTCAATCTGGTCCGCGAGTGGGACTCACATCCCTGAAACTCCTCTGTTGGGAAAGACTCACACAATGCGTTAAGAATACGTTAACAATGGGAAAATGTTACAACTGTGAAGATAAAAGCTAAACATGATGCCGTTATCACTCAATAGTGTTGTCGAGACATAAAAACAAGGCAATATATAAGTACACAAGTGCGTGGAAAATAGTCAGACCCAAGTGTATGTTATCATACACAATATTAGTATTATCTCAATGACAACAAAGCAGACGTGGTTAGTATTATCTTTACTCCGTGAGAGAAGCTTGATTATTTTTTTTATATACACAAGCTGATTTGCACGTCCTAAAACTGCATGTTAGATGAGCTACTTGAGTTTTTTATTTTTGTTGTTTTAATACTTTGTCTTATTTATTTTCATTGTGTGTGACAATTTAGTAATTGTTTCTTTGTTGTTTCCTTTTGCTGTTTCCGTAACAAAGGCTTAAATGAATTTCTTTTGCAGACGATCAGGCAATCATATCAACAACAGAAGAACAGCTACAACAACACATCAACAGACTCCAGTTAGCATGTAACGAATACAACATGAGAATTAACATCGACAAAACAGAAGTAATGACATTCGCCAGAGAGGAAAACACTACCAACATCTCCATCGATAATCATCTACTAAATCAAGCAAAAGATTTCACATACCTGGGGAGCATTTTTTCAGCAAATGGAAGAATAACTAATGAAATTCAACACAGATGCAACAAAGCAAACCAAATGATAGGGCAAATGGCGCCAATTTTAAGATGCAAACACGTCACCATGAACACAAAAAGAGCAATGTTCAACACAATCTTTCTCCCACATTATGTTACCAGTGCCAAACCTGGACGCTGACAACAAACGATAGAAGAAAACTAGTCACAACAGAGATGAAGTGTCTACGCAGAATGCTGGGTGTAACAAGAAGAGACCGGTTGAGAAATGAAGACATCAGGAAAAAGTGGGTACAACATCAGTACTAGACTTCATCAAGAAACAACAAATTAAATGGTTCGGTCACGTAAGCAGATTACCATCAGACAGCGCACCCCAAAGAGCAATGCTGCTCCGATACAATGGGTACAAAGCAAAAGGCCGGCCACGCAAAAGATGGACCTCAGAGATAACAGAGGCGACGAAAGAGACTATCTACGAAGCGCATACTAGGCCCGTTTTAGAAATCTCTTCCTGACCTGACGCTGTGAGGCATACAGGATTCGAGAAAGAAAGAAAAAAGTAACAAAGATTTTAGAGGATGGACTAATGGCTCATTATTTCTTCTAATAAGTTATTGTAATCAGCCTAAGTGAACGTGTAAATCATTTTGTTAGCTTGAAATATTGTCTACATATTCAAGATTGTGTTTTGTGTAAACTTTACTGTCTTTTGTAGCTCTTTGCTGTCTTCTGGAGGTCCGTGTAGTGCTCATAGAGAGGTTCATGTAGTGCTCATAGAGAGGTTTGTGTAGTGCTCATAGAGAGGTTGGTGTAGTGCTCATAGAGAGGTTCATGTAGTGCTCATAGAGAGGTTCATGTAGTGCTCATAGAGAGGTTCGTGTAGTGCTCATAGAGAGGTTCATGTAGTGCTCATAGAGAGGTCCGTGTAGTGCTCATAGAGAGGTCCGTGTAGTGCTCATAGAGAGGTCCGTGTAGTGCTCATAGAGAGGTTTGTGTAGTGCTCATAGAGAGGTTGGTGTAGTGCTCATAGAGAGGTTCGTGTAGTGCTCATAGAGAGGTTCGTGTAGTGCTCATAGAGAGGTTCGTGTAGTGCCTCAGAGAGGTTTGTGTAGTGCTCATTTTCATTACTGTTTCACTGGGTCAGCTAGTTTGCCTCAGTATAGAATATTTGGGGCATTTTTGAAGTATTTGCTTTGTAGTCTGTGGTGTCTGATTGATTGATAGGACCATCATCAATGCACTTCGGTGAGTAGCCATGTGTGATACGATCTCTTTCTTATGCAGGAAGTTTTCAGCTGCAGTGCATGAACTCCGTAACACAGGCGATAGTCCCCGGTGTAATTTTGAAGATATTTTTTGTAGGAATTTTAATTTATTTTCATCTTTTCTAGTGAATTTTGTCCGGGGAGCGGTTTTCCAGCCTGCTCTTCTCGATTTTGAAATGCCAAAAGTTCTTTTACGTGCTCAAATTGAACACGGGATCTACGTTTTCTCGTCCATCTCCGATAGGACTAGGAACTCTATCTCATCTACTCTGAGATCAGGGATATCTGGGAAAATATCCAAATGGCTCCACGAGTGAGCGAACCTGGTACCTTTGAAACGAGAGACGAGCACGTAACCTCTACGCCACAGAGACCCCTGTGGTACCTGTTTACATGTATATGTGTGTATGCGTGTGTGTGCGCATATGTTTGTATGTATGTATGCATATGTATGTGTGTATGCAAATCCTGAATTCGTATACATGTGGTGTGAGTCGATTGTGTTTATTCTAGGTGCAGAATGATACATTGTTCTTCTCTTCCTTTTCGTTCGCTTGAAATATTGTCTATATTCAATGTTGTCTCTTTTATCCTTCCTTTCGTTCGCTTGAAATATTGTCTATATATTCAATGTTGTCTCTTGTATAAACTTCACTGTCTTTTGTAGCTCACACAGAAGTCCGTGTAGTTTTCTGTCGAGTGTTGTTTAGTTAGGCCAGTGAGTTTGCCTAGTGTATCATAAGGCAGTTTTGAAGTATTGCTCTGCAGTCTGGTGTGCTTGTCCACATGTACACGTGGCTGAATTGCCAATCTTGAATTGTGTATACATGTGACTACGGAGTCGATTGTGTCCTGTTCTACGGCGCAGAATAACAAATTGTTCTAATCTGTTCATATTATAGTAATCGTCTTGTGTTCGTATGTGTGGCTCTCTGGTTTAAAGCCGAAGGATTAAAGCCGAAGGATTGACTTCATTGCACCGGGTTTTACGCCATATGGCTCGGTCCTCTCTGCAGAAATGGACGCCACCTGCCGAAGTATTGCCAAAGCACGAACCGTAGCTCCGGCAATAATCCTAGGTATCTGGAAAACTGCACTTCGTGAAAGAAGGCTGGTACAGATTCGACCATGACCTTCAACTGCAAGAGCAAAGGGCTTAACCATCAGCCACAGAGACCTCCGTGGCTCTCTGGTGATTTAATCATCATTTTCTTCTGATGAAAAACGTATTTGGTACATACAGTTGATTGTCTTCATGTCCCTAGTCGATTTCCTTTCATTTCTAGTAATTTACAGGATACGATATCCACTGCATGACACACACTTGCGCTGGATTACAAGTTCAGAAACAATAGGGCTTGTAGACCAGGTAAACGTTCAGAAACAGTAGGGTTTGAAGATCAGGTAAATGTTCAGAAACAGTAGGACTTGTAGACAAGGTAAATGTTCAGAAACAGTAGGGCTTGTAGACCAGGTAAACGTTCGAAACAGTGGGCTTGTAGACCAGGTGTTTTGTGTCTGTAGTCTTGAGTCCTAATGATCTAGCATCTGTCAAAATACAGAGGTTGAGCAAATGATTTATCTGACATTGATTTGCTTTTGCGACGACGATGAACTTTGTTCTGGCGCAATTGTCCAATTGTGACAATATGATACGACGGAGTGATTTGATCGTCACTGAAGAAAAGAAAAATTGTGACATGATACGACGCAGTGATTTGATCGTCACTGAAGAAAATGTTTTTTGAGAAGTCGCTGGTACCACGTAGCCTTCGTTTTCATAGCTTGATGTCCATCTACTAAATAACCACATGTGTTGTGCTGTTCGTTACATACTGTTTACAAATATTTTCTGATCGTCGTCAAGTAGATTCTGAGCGTCTATGTGGCTAAGTCTACCGCTCCCTTGCGTTCAGACGGTCATGGGATCAAATCCGGACCGAGACGTTCTGTTCATGAGTGTATTTTTCAGAGACCATAGGATTGTTGCCAGCACTACGTAGTTCGTGCTTTGTGCAGTAGTCTCTTTAGGAGGAGTGCCATTTCTGCGAGACAGACTGAGCCATATTGAAGAAAACATGACCCAATGATGTCAATCCTTCGCCTCTAGACCCTTTACATTCAAATGTGAGATTGCTCGACTCAAAGCTATTTTAGTGTAGAAAATATTGGCAATGACCAGCAACTATTTTTAGCTCACTTTAAAAAAAATATAAACTTTCTCATAGTAAATGGTTCAAACTAAAATTAATATAATTTGGTTTATGTATTTTGTATTTTCTAAAAATTTGTCAGACAGTGACGTCTAGTAAATTTAAAACTTTGTACAGTCAGGAAACAAAAATAAAATACACAAAACAAGAATTGATTCCTACTGCGTAATTTCTCGTGCTATCTTTATTCAGACATGCCTATCTTTCGTCTGTTTACAACTGTAAATCCAATTATTATTTTGACTTGACCAACTTCCGTTGGTTTAGATGGTTTGTTTAAGACTGACTGATCGCGAACTAATGTTGTCTTGTCCAGGAAGAAAAACAACAACAGAACTTGTCCTGCAGTGGATACTAACCAAATGTTTAGTTCAGTTTCTTCATATGTTACATATTAATTCTTATACTAACAATAATTTCTTCTTCTATGCGTTCGTTCTTTACGACCAATTTTAATCACTCTTTGTATATGTTTGATCTTTGCCAAGAACGTGTATATAACATGACATTGGTTTGTAGGCCTAAACGCATAGACTTCTCAGTTTAGGACACGTGCATCGATTTCAGCCAAACCTCCTAAGTCGCCTCTTACGACATGCTTGGCAGGTAACAGTGGTTCTATTCTTTACACCCCAAATTTGGGCCCGGTAACGCTCGGGCGTAAAATACTTTGATTCTCAGGGCCATTTTGATTTCTTTTGTAAAGTCGCAAGTGTTGTTAATTAGGACACAAGATATTTAACATTTGTAAAATGTTTAATTATTTATAGCCATTTCTACCTCTTCTTCTCCGAACGCTCCATATCAACCACTTGTTAACCACTTGGTGTGATTTGTATGTGATCTGAGCCTAAGAGCGATTTTACGTTGTGCCCATTATGTACCTACAGAAGCCTAGACATCCGATTTCTCGATGCTTTTTATTTACTAGGTAGCTTCCTTGGTCCCACATCAGTCGCCTCTGACATGCCTTGTAGGTCACAGTGTTACTATTCTTTGCTTCTTGTGTCCGGCAACCACTGGCGGATCGAGACTAAAGTGATTGTACTTTGCCAGTTATGGCCTACAAGCAAGCCAGCACATCCGATTTCTCGATGCTTTTATTACTAGGGTAGCTTCCTAAGTCCCTACGTCGGTCGTCTCTAGGTCCAGTGTTACTATTCTTGTTACTCTTGCGAGACCGGACAACAGACGGGCGTAAGTAGGATTGACTTCAATGGACTGGTTTTACCCATATGGCTCAGTCTCTTTCAACAGTATGACACGCCATCTACCAAGGTTTGCGCAAGGCATGAGCTCCGTGGATCCGGCAACAATCATTGGATTTATGAAAAAAATAACCCCTTGAAAAGAACGCTGAGGTAGGATTCAATCCACTATCTTCGGAATGCAAGGCAACGGCTTAACCACTAATCGCACAGATTCAATATATTAATATACCATAGTCACATTTGATTATCAGCGATTTGTTATCACCAACTAGATCAAACGGAGTTAAACTAGATGTACTTATCAGAGACTGACTGTCACGTATTAGCAACATTGTATATTTCTTGCATAATGTTATTGCTAGCCTGAAAATTGATTGTTAGGACAAACATCATTGAACTTCGGTGAATAGCCCGCCCGAGTGGTTACCGGGGACAAATTTGGGGTGTAATGAATAGAACCACTGTTACCTGCCACGCATGTCGTAAGAGGCTACTAAGGAGGTTTGGCTGAAATCGGATGCATGTGTCCTAAATGTGTAGAAGTCTATGCGTTTAGGGGCCTACTAAACCAATGTGCAACGTATACACGTTCTTGGCAAAGATCAAACATATCACAAAGAGTGATTAAAGTTGGTCGTAAAGAACGAACGCAAAGAAGAAGAAGAAGGTGAATAGCCATGTGCGTTCTGATCTCTTTCTTACACAGGAAGATTTCATTTTCATTTTTCTTTTCAATTTTTATGAGATCTCCAGGATTGTTGCTGGAGCTACGGATTTTGCACTTTGTGAAACATTCTCGACAAATGGCGTACCATTTCTATCTACAGGTACGGAGCCATATGGCGAAACAGGAGCAATAAATTAGACCCATTGTAGCAATTAGATTAATATATTTATAGCACAGGTACCACCCCACATTTTTAATCAACTGTATCGAAATTAACTTCTGATATATCAATGTTATGTGTATTAAGACATAAATGAAAGTAGCGAAGGAAATCTTAAATGCCACGTCACTCATTCATAAAGTATAATAAGCGAGTAAGAACTTGACGAGCTGGTCTTACGTCATGGTGACCTTTGACCGTAGTGTCCTAGTTATTCAGATGTGTTACAAAAGAGAGTGTAATTAACACTCATGAGAAATAGATCAGTCTGGCAACCGTGTAGAGCAAATTTGAAATGATCTATATTCTGAGCATGGTCAGATGGTGGCGCGTCCTCCTTGATAAAGGGACTTTGTCCCCTAGATGTTTAGTATATATAATATAATCGTCCTTTTAGCTTCCTTCTGAAGCAAAGGTCTTTAACAAAAAATATACACCCTTCCTTTCTATCCGGTAACATCATTTCAAGGTCTTTCAGTGCTTTCCAAATGACAACCATTTTCCATTCCCTGTTACCTTTCCGTTTTTTGTGGTCGTCTTCTGTTTTTATTCTTTGTGTTTTCCAGAACAAGCTCCTTCTGTCTATACTATTTATTGACCTTCTCAATCTGTTTTATCCAACGCAAACTTCTGTTCTTAAACTCTTGATATTTATATATCCTGTCCTTCGAAGAAAGTCGTTATCATCATAACACGTCGGAACGACTATTATCTCTAGTCATGGGCGTCGATATTTTAAGGCGGGTGTGTGTGTGTGTGTGTGTGTGTGTGTGGGTGGTGGTAGTGCATCCCTGGGGGTGCAAAGGGCGGGGGGTTACTGTATCCCCTTCCTTCCGGGAATATGGTTTTTTTATAAGAGTTTTATACGAATCTGGTCATCTACTTTTCCACGTGGCAAACTCCCAACAAAATTTGTCAACTCATTTTCTCCCCACCTGGAAATTTATTTAGAACGCCCATGTCTCATATATATATATATATATATATATATATATATATATATATATATATATATATACATATAATTGTATACAACTTGTTGTAGCCTTCAGCAATCACAATTGACTAATATATAATAGAGAGTATCGAAAGAAATGACCTATGTGTAGCCTTCAGTTGTGTCCATCAATGTTCATTGGGACGTTCTTATTCTCTAGACTTATGACATATTTCTTTAAACATAAGTCACGCCCGCGTGCCCAGCGTGTTCGTAGCGCGTTGGACTGTGGGTGACTAGCCCTCTGTGTGTACGGGTTCAATTCCGTGGGCAGGCAGAAAAGCCACAGATTCCCTAGATTCACGGTGTTCGTGGCACCGAACCGAAGGGTTACGATGTCCATGGCACCGAGCCGAAGAGCTGAAAAAGCTCAAGTGCTTCTGGATCGGAAAGAAAAAAAAAAACATAAGTCACAGCATTATGTTTCATGCATTTTCACTTTGTGTAACCAGTCTTCCAAAAAATCTCTTGGTATTTCATATATAGGAAAATAAATCTAGCTGACTACCAAGTTATCATCATCAAGGTGCATATCCTTTATAGGACGTTGCTCTCTTTGCAGCACATCTGAAATTCACTCTGTCTCTTGCCAGTTCACCCACTTCGTCGATGGTCATGTTCATGGTTTCTTTAATATTTTGTAGCCATCTTCTTCTTGGTCTGCCTCTGCGTCCTGGGACCCTGCCCTCTAGTATTGTTCTTTCCAGGCCATCGTGACCCTTGATGTGACCAAAGTATGTAATTTTTTTGTATAGTATGTTGTTTATCAGCCAATTCTCTTTAACGTTTAGTTCTTTCCGGACATCAGTGTTCTTTCTTTTTCTGTCCATGGTATTCGTAGGATTTTTCTTTAGCATTTAGTTTCGAAGGACTGGATTTTCGTTCTTAATTTTTGTGCAATAGTCCATGATTCACAACCATAAGTAGCCACTGGGAAAATGCATGCTCTCAATATTTTTAATTTTAGTATTTTGCTGTTGCTTTGCCACATGTTCTTCATTGTGTTTAACTTCTTGATTGCTATTGCCAATCTTCTTGAGATCTCTTTGGAGCAGTCACCGTTGTTGTTAATTATTGAGCCCAGATATTCGTAGCTCTCTACACATTGGAGTTCTTCATTGTTTACTTGGATGTTAGGTGAGCCTTTTGCTTTGTCAGTTGACATGATTTTTTTTTTGTGTATTCAAATATAGATGTTGGTCTTCACTGTGTTTCTTGGTCGTCATGATTAGGTTTTCCAAACCCTCTTTGCTGGTGGATAATAATACTGTATCGTCTGCGTATGGTGGATAATAATACTGTATCGTCTGCGTATGGTGGATAATAATACTGTATCGTCTGCGTATGGTGGATAATAATACTGTATCGTCTGCGTATCTAAGCTCTAGTAACCAAGTTATATGAAGAACAAATTTACGTAAAAATGCAAAATATTTCGAAGAATAAATTAGAGATGAGCCAGTAAAACAAGAACAAACTAGGAAATTCTCATAGTTGCACACTAGCCAAATAACCATCTGTAAAGATGGCCATGTTCTCCAAAATCTCTTGCTATATCATATAGATATATAAACTAGCTGATGATCGAGCTATATGAAGAACAACGTTACGCAAAAGTGCAAAATATTTCGAATAATAAATTAAGGATGAACTTGATAGCCAACGAAACAAGAGTAAACTCGGAAGTTAACACATCGAATTAAACAATATTTCGATGAATTAAATAAACACTTGCCAAGTGACCTTCTGTAAAGAAGAATATATATATATATATAACAAATGTTCCCTAATAATATATTAACATAAGAAAAAGTAAATTGAAATATTACTTACAAATATCAAACTGCTTCCACAGAACTCGTAAAATCCGTCGTCCTTGGCCATGACTATTGACAAAATGTACTGACCGATATGACACAGGTGACTAAAAGTGATTGACTCAGTGGGTGTCACACGTAAGAGTTACTGAAGTAAATAAACGGTTGTTTGTTATCAGATTCTCCTTGGCCAGTGATTCTCAACTTAATAGGTGTTGATACCCTTTTTCTTTATCCCACGCTGTATTATCAAAGCAACGTTCCGGATATCATTGTTACATTCACTTTAATTTTACCTTTCTGAACTTGAAATTATATGTAACAATTAGAAATTTTCATTTCTCTCTTTTCTCGCGATCACCGTCCAGGCCGATATATCAGACATCCCCAAGACACTTTACTCTGGCAGAGTGCGACCGGTCCTAGAGCACGGTATGGCAGCGTGGAGCAATGCATCGAACAAGCAATTCGCAAAAGTGAGCAGCAGTCAAAACCGGGCCCTACGCATTATCACTGGAGCCATAAAGTCCACGCCCATCAAGGCGATGGAGACCATCACAGGCATCCAACCAATGACTGACCGAAGGGACAAGAAAGTAGTAGTACTTGCGGAAAAACTCAAACGGCTCAAATCGCATCCAATGCATGAAAGAATGTTTCAATCAGGAAAGTGGAGAATACAGAGATCTAACTTCGTTAGAATCTCTAATGCACTGACCACAGACCACCCAGTCCTGTCCAAATGCACAGCCAAACCAATCCCGGCAATCGACAAGTGCCCGCCATGGAAAACAAAAATGCCAGAACTAAGGGAATCAATCCCAGGCATAATGAGCAAAAGGGACCAAACGAACCTCGACAGAAAAACTGCAGCAGAACAGCACATAGAATCAGAGTACCCTGAAAATGAGTGGACGCACGTCTACACGGACGGATCGGCAAATAACGCAATAAGCGATGGCGGAGGAGGAATAGTGCTTAAAATCTCCAAGAAAGTCACGGTCAAGAAAGCGATTGCAACTGGCAAATACTCGAATAACTACCGAGCTGAGGCAGAGGCAATCAAAAAGGCGGCCGAAATGATCTTGGAGAGAAGAAACACTACACGCAACAAGGTCGTGATATTCACCGATGCTCTATCGGTCATCACGGCACTCAGATGCGTCGGCAAAACTGAGATGAATGAGCTCAAAACGTCCCTCGCTGAACTAACGAGTTCACTCAAACGCACTGTCATCCAGTGGATACCGTCACACTGCAACATTAGGGAAAACGAAGCGGCCGACAAGCTAGCCAAAGAGGGCGGGCGACTACCCCAGACTGATCTCGAGATCAGCTATGAGGAAGTCAAAACAACCATCGGTTCGCACTATCGAAGCAAGTGGGCAAAGACCACCCGCAGTACACAGACAGTGACGGTTACTATGGTCTCTCGCGCAGTGAACAAGTTGCCATATTTCGCCTCCGTACCGGCCACAACAAGCTCAGAGCCCACATGTTCCATAAATTTAAAATTGGCACAACTAGCCTGTGCCCATGCAATATGGCAGACATGACGGCAGAACACGTCTTGCAAGACTGTCCACGTTTAGCAGGTATACGAAAAAAAGTACTGGCCACAACACACAGAGCTTCGTGAAAAGCTGTACGGAGGAACGGAGTCCCTAAAACAACAGTAAAATTCATGATAGAAGTTGGTCCATCAGGTTAGGCCGGGAACGCAAGAGAGAGAGAGAGAGACATCCCCATAAATTCTATTCATGTGGAAATCTGATCCATGCAGCCTTAGCATTGGCGTGTTTTACGTCACACCTTATCACCATTTGGAGCACTGGTGCTTATCCTTCGGCGATGTGTCCGGTTTCAGCCAGCATTTACTCGGTTCACTCTCCGTTCTGTAGCCATCTAGTGTTTTTATGGTGCGGGTAGCTAGCCCCACTTCCAACCTCCTTAGTCGCCTCTTACGACATGTGTGGCAGGTAACAGTGGTTCTATTCTTTACACCCCAATTTGGGCCCTGGTAACCTCGCGGGCGGACATTTTCATTTGATACTCATTATCATCATCATCATCATTAAATAGGTTGTTCTGAGCAGAACTTTGGAATTTGGAACAGTACTTCGGAATTTCTCTCTCTCATAGGCCAGATGTCCCGCCTCTGCAGCCGTCATATTCAAGCCATCAGTTACATCATGAATCCATCTTCTCTGTGGTCTTCCTCTTCTTCTCTTTGCCGGCATGCGGCCTTCCACGATGGTCTTCCCCAGCCCTTCGTGTCTTTTTATATGTTCAAAATACCTCAAATCCTCATTTGATACTACAGGGTCAAAAGACAAAGGATTGACTTCACTGCACCGGGTTTTACTCCATGTGGCTCGCTCCCTGTCTGTAGAAATAGTACATCACATGCTGAAAGTACTGCACAAAGCATGAACTCCGTAGCTCTGGCAAAAATCCTAGAAATATCAGGGATAAACGCAGTTGTGAACAGAACGAGGCAATTCGAACCCAGGACCTTCAGAACGTCGCAAGCTACTAAACAACTATCATTACTGTCTGTAGTACTGATTTTTAGGGCGGTGTAGGACAGGTGGGAAGAGAGCCTCAGGAATTTAATGGCCGCAGTGCTGGTGCAGTCGTCGTTCAGGTTAGGATTTTTCATTTATGCCCACAAAAAAAATTAATTGGCCGTACCGTGAATTGAACACTAGTCTCCTGCATGGGAGCCACGCTCTAATTCTTTCGGCCAGATGTTCTTTTTTATATTTTATATCTTTTTAAAACTTTTCGGCCAGATGCTAAGAGATTTTTATGCTAAGAAAGGAAAATTGCTAATCCGTAAAACCCCAAAATAATTAGCAAGTGTTTCTCTCAGTTATAACACTTGCTGTTTGTAGATTATGCCATTAGAACAGATTTGTTGTGAAGAATTATTTGAGCCTCGCTATTGAAAACTCTTAATCCACATGCCTTAAGTACACTACATTCCTTTGTTTTGGTGGTATATGCCAACCTTAATTGTTATATTCCTCTGCCTTCCGACTTCAATACATATATATATATATATATATATATATATATATATATATATATATATATATATAATATATATATAGCTGATTGTGTCTAATAGTGACGGCTTATGAGTCTGCACTTGTTTCTCTTGCTTTCAAGCTGATTCCTAAGTTATTTTTCAACTTCATTGCACTGGTTTTTACTCCATAGGACTCAGTGCTTTTTCGAAGCCATCTGCCGAAAGCATTGCACAAACTCAGTAACTCCGACAACAATCAGAACGGCGTGGTACGAATTCGAACCGACGGACTTCAGAACGTAAGGTAATGTCTTAACTACTTAGACACCAAAATATTGCTCTAAGTTCTATCCAGTCCCAGTCCACTCTAGCATAATTTCGACTTGCTCAGTCAGAAAATGGAAATTCCCGTTGTAATATGTTGACTTTCTCATGTATTTTATAGGATATTTTAAAAAAAAACGTATTTCAGTTTTACACGTTCATA
Source organism: Arion vulgaris (assembly GCA_020796225.1). Taxonomy (NCBI): domain Eukaryota; kingdom Metazoa; phylum Mollusca; class Gastropoda; order Stylommatophora; family Arionidae; genus Arion; species Arion vulgaris. Next base: position 20,111,199 of record CM036768.1, read on the forward strand.
GCCGGCGAGTGAAAGAAAAATCAGTTATTGTCTTAATTATTCTTCATGTTTCTGAATAATCCCCCTCCCTCCCCAATCCTCCTTCCTGATCATCTAATTATTGGTCTTAGTAACTATCTCGGCATTGTAATCCGCCTTTTAGTATGTTCTAAGTTGCATTTTCTTCTTCTCTTCTACCATTTCCTTCTTTATAAAAGAGTTGGGGAACCAGGAGGGGAGGTAGTGATCATGTGTGTTCTTGTTCTAATGCACTTTGTAAGCTGTTATTTATTTTCTTAAATGCTGCTCTTTATGACGTCGCTCTATACGTTGTCTTGCTCTTGCTCTGTACCCGTTATACTTTCTCAGTGGTGCTCTCTGTAGTAGGCGATACAGTTGCATGAAATGAAAATCGTAGCATACCCTTTGCAGAACGTTGTCATCAACCACAGTAAACGAGTCGTTGATTTTCTAAACATCACTTGTACGTTAGTAGGTTACCATTGATTTCTGAACGGTGAGGTTTGTTTTTACAGTTCATAAACTTCCACGAGAACAAAACTTACTCTAAACTGCCTGCCGTGGAGTTTGAACCAGGGACGCTTGGGTTATGATCGAGCTCACTACCGCCTAAGCTGCAGACGCCCACATCATCACAATACTAAACTTCTATTGATAACGGATGTCTCATTCTCTGTCTAATGATGGATGGCTTATGTAAGAATAAAAGCCGTTTTAGTACGTGGTAGACGACATGAGTGCCTGGAGAAGATAGTATTGGAGTGTATGGTGCCTGGAAGAAGAACGAGAAGAAGACTTAGAAGACGATGGGTGCAAGATGTCATTGACGATCTGAGAATAACTACCGGCCAACTTGCACAATGCACAATACTGAGAGTTTTTCAGGACTGCTGCCTTCCAGGAGGGGCAAGCTACTTGATGATGATGATGAGATGACCTGATTTGTAATACATCCGGTGTTTATCACTACTCAACCACAAACCACTTTCCCTCAAAGTTCATTGTTATCTCAGACATAACACTTAACTTAGAAAAGGAAACTGGAAGACTAACTGGATGACATGGAAATATTTTACAATCAGGGTGCTTCAAAAATGCTTCGTCACTTTCGGTTAACTGACAATGTCAACGACAGAGCACTTATGCAAACGCAGTTTAGAAAGTAGGGGCATCTACTTACAGGAATACTGAGTATGGGAGGGGAAAGGAGTCGGTGTCTCTGTGACGAAGGGGTTAATCATTTGAATTGTGTTCTACAGGTCGTAGGTTCGAACTCTGTCGGTCTATTTTCAAATGCCTTTTTTCACACAGTGACCTTAAAATTCTGTGAAAACATAGCAGAACCTTGTGAAAGAGCAAAAATAACAATCACACAAGCCACCAGAACAGCACAAGACAAAAACAGAAAACCACGACACTGGGCAACAACCCGGTAGCAGTGTGACGACAAAAAAGAAGACCTTAAAACTGCTACGGAGTTCGTGCTTTGCGAAATGATTACGTTGGGTAACGTGTAATTTCTGAGGAGAGGGATCGAGCCGACCCATATGGAGAGAACCGGAGCAATCAAGTCCCTTCTTCGCCTTTATACGCCCTTTTAGTAAAACGGAGGTGTCGACTGAACATTCTTCTTCGTATTCAATGATTCAAGTACTTGATCGCCTTGCATTTCAATCCAATGCCATCAAGTTTACAAACCACTGAAGACATTGAGTATCTGTGGATTTTCTTCCCTTCTGGGATAGGACCATTCTCAAGCACTAGAAGGGTTTTGGTGCTGTTGAACGATATATCAGCAAAAATAGGATTCATTGTGCTCGTTTCCTGTCACCAGACCACAGAAGAGATTGATTGAGGATGTCACTGATGATTTGCACATGACAGCAGAAGATATTGACTTCTAACCTATTAGAGAGAGAGAGAGAGAGAGAAATAAATTCCGAAGGTCTTTTAGGGTGACAAAGCTCTGCCTAGGACAAATGAATGATGATAATGCACTGTTGTTTATCACTTTCACTTTGTAATTTGTGTTTTTTGTTACCACCGAAGGCATTTATATAGCAATTTATAGTCAGTTATCCAGTATCCTGGCTCTTCGCCATCTGAAAAAAATATTGCAAGCCAGTATAAAAGCTCATGAAGGCGAAAGGGTTAAGACTTCATTAACCCTTTAACTCTACAATTTTATTTTACCCCCAGGCGCATTTATGTCACAATGTTCATTTTTCATTTGAGGATCATCTTCATCGCACATCCGACATGTCCATAATTGCTCCGATCTCCTCCCAATCATGTATTTCAGTGTCTTTAGACTAACAACTAATGTTCTGTGTTTATTGATGTATCTACAAGGGTTTCTTTCGTGGTTTTCCCGTCTTACCGCACATATCGGTTACAATGTATATTGAATTAGCCAGCACATAGTATTTACGTCCTCTCATCAAATATCGTGAGCCAGTATATCATCCCATAAGGGCGAAAGAGTTAACAAATATGCTTCTCTTATTAGACATGTCCAAAGTGCAGTAATACTGGGAAAAAAACCATAAAATGGGACGAATTCAGGAGCAGTGATGAAATCAGAGAAATGTCTGGTAAACCACTACTAACAACTGTTATAAAAAGGAGAAGATGGAGATATGTTGGCACAGCTTGAGAAGAAATTATCAAAGAATATCAAAGCAGGCATTGAAGTGGGATGCAAAGGGTTCAAAAGAGAGGACGCCCTAGGGAGACCCTGAAACGAACTTTGCTGAGAGAGGCAAGAAATATCTGTCTCATTTCCATGGAGGAGATTGAGCGAGTTGCCCAGGATATAGCGGTATGGAGAAATTGTTTAAGGCACTATGTAACGTATAACGGTACGAGAGGAATTATTATTATTATTACTATAAGGCCCAGTAAGTGTTTATCACTTACAATGTTGAGAACCGCTTAACTAGGTCAGAGTACCGTAGTACCGATACTGATATCTATATTGTTAGATATGACGATTTCTACAATTCTGGGCCGTAGCACTTGACAGGTCAAGCGTTGAACATATCACTTCTTCAGTGATATCTTCTTCTTCTTCTTTTCCACCATTTACTTCTTTATAGAAGTGTTGGGGGTGAAACGTAGTGATCTTGTCTGTGCTTGTTTTAAGTCACTTTGTAAGCTGATATTCATTTTCGTAAGGCTGTTCTTGATGCCGTCGCTCCATCTTTTGCGTGGTCTTTCTCTTGCTTTGTACTCATTATACTTTATTCTGTGTGGCTCTCTGTGGTAGGCGATACCAGTGCATTCTTGTCAGGTGTCCAAACCATTTAATCTGTTGTTCTTTTATGAATTGCATGGCTGGTTCCAGTGATATCACTGGTGATAATCCTCTGACATAGGTCTTTGAGATTGAAATGGTAATCTTCTAACATAGGTCTTTGAGATTGAAATGATAATCTTCTAACATAGGTCTTTGAGATTGAAATGGTAATCTTCTAACATAGGTCTTTGAGATTGAAATGATAATCTTCTAACGTAGGTCTATGAGATTGAAATGATAATCTTCTAACATAGGTCTTTGAGATTCAGATAATAGCAATAGCCATGCACAGAAGGTTCACCGACATAGAACAATGTAACTAATAGTAAAAACCGTCCATCGCAAGCGATGATGACAACAGCCTCAGGTGTGTGCTGCTGCACCTCTCTGATGTGTGCGGAGGCACAGCCAACTCTAAGTACTGGGCGGCATAACTGACGTGAAATCCTCTGACATAGTTCCAGTTTGTGGTGGGGTGGGGCTGGAAATTATATATGATATATGATATAATTGTTACTGTATTTGACCATCAAATTTGCAGGATATTTAAACCTTTATTTTGTCATGTCTCTATGATGTTGTTGGTCATTTTTCGGCACTCACTACTGTATAATAACACTCACAAGACACTGCTAAAGTATGAGTCATGTTTTTCACACACACTAATCGCACACATATTCAATTACAGCGATTCTGATAGTCGAATATATTGTTCCAAATTATCGGAATCGTTGTTTGGTGTCTGCAACAGGTTGCAAGAAAATAACAATGACTTTGTTTAAATTAATGCTGTGTCACGGTCGTGTAGGACTAGGGAAGGTATCTAGGTTAACTTGTTGCATGAGAAATTTATTTTAATGTCTAACATCGAGTTTTCATGGCAGAAATAACGAACATTGTTTCAGTTACATATAACGCTGTCTTCACTAGATATAGTGTAGAGCAGCGGTTCTCAAAGGAGTGCTCGGGCACACTTGTGTGCCCTGACACTCCTAGGTGCGCCCTAGGAAATCCCAGTTCAGGGATCGGCAACGTGGTGCCAATGCAGTAGGCACCAGGGTAAAAATCCAAAGACATATCAGGTCCATGTTTCTCATAGGAAAAAATTAAATGATGAGTAAAGGTACGTAGCATTTTCCAATTATGTCTATATTTCTTTGGTTTTTTTTTTTTTATTTCTTTCTTTCTTTTGTCCTTCTCTGCTTTTTTGCCGCTAGGCGTAGCAGGTTTAACTGATGATCGGTTCCGAGATAATGCACGCTCGGTCGCTTGATATGGTGTGGTATTGTGGAATTTTAAGATGTCTGTAACTCCATCAACCCATCTTTTTCTTGGTCTGCCCTTTCCTCTGGATGATTCCATTTTCAGGTTGTACGCTCTTGCAACTGGTGTATTCGGGTTCATTCTGACCAAGTGACCAAACCATTTGAGTATCTGTTTTTCAATAAATCTAATAGCAGATGTTGTTTCGACTGTTCTTCTAATTTCCTCATTTCTTATATGGTCTCTTCTTGTTTTATTTACTGCTTTCCTCAGGCATCTCATTTCGCATGTGGTAATTTTCCTTTCTTGTTCTTTTGTCAGTGCCCATGTTTGACTCTGGTAGCACAGTGTTGGTATAAAGATTGAATTTATAATCTGTCTTTTAGTCACTACTGGAATAGCTGGGTGTTTCAAAATTAGGGTAAGCTGGTATGTAATGTTGTTGGCTTGCTGGATTCTAGTTTCGATCTCTCTGTCCAGTCTACTATCAGATGTGAAGATACTTCCAAGGTATTTGAATTCTCTCACCTGCTTTAGCGTTTGGTCATTTATTTGTATGTTGATATCTTTATGTTCTCTGCTTATAGTCATGACTTCTGTCTTTTGAATGATGATCTTCATGTTGTATTTGAGGCAGCTATTGGTGAGTAAGTTTATGTGTTCTTGAAGCTGTTCAATATTATTATTTGTATTTTTTGCATCTTATTTATTAAGTTGTTGTGTATAGTGCGCCTACGAGTATTTGTATGACTTCAAGTGTGCCCCGACTTCAACAAGTCACCACTGTTTGAACCACTGGTATAGACTGTCATGGAGGGCATTATTAGTATGAACATCAAATACAATATATAGCATAGGGTTTTTTGCATTTGAGACAGAATACACATTGCTAGTGGCGGCTCGTGACCATTTTTGCTGGTGGGGCCATCCAAATATTTTTTTTGAAAAATCATGGATTTGGGTTGTTATTTTTTAATTTATAAAATAATGAATACACGTTACACATTATTTTTGGTGAGGCTCGGCCCCACTTGCCCTTAATGGCGAGCCGCTTCTGCACATTGCAGTAAGAGAAATGGAGATATGGTACTGCAGTTGTGATGGAGACATAGTTCGATAGTTGTAACTGAGACACAGTTATGTAGTGTAAAGTGAGACAAAGCACACAGTAGTGTATCTGTAATGTAGTTGCAACTGAGACAAACTTATGTAGTGGAAAGTGAGACAAAACACAGAGTACTGTAGTTGTAAGGAAGAAAACACGAGCAGTAAAATAGTTGTGAGGGAGACAAACATACGATACTATAGTTGTAACTGACTAAACTGCATCAAGAAACAACAAATTAAATGGTTCGGCCTCATAAGCAGATTATCAACAGACAGTGCATCTCAAAACAAAATATTGCTCCGATCGATACAATGGATACGAAGCAAAAGGCCGGCCACGCAAAAGGTGGACATCAGAGATAACAGAGGCGACGAAAGACACTGTGTGTGAAGTGCACACAAGGGCTTGTTCTAGAAAGTTCTACTTATCGTGAAGCTGAGAGGCAAAACAGGATTGGAGAAAAGAAAGACAGTTTTAAAGGAGATTAAATAGACAGTACGTTAGTTGTAGGAAAACTATACGAGATCTCCAACTGCTAGCAACGAACCGCATTACATGGAGATCTAAAACCTCTGTCCTGTGTGTCGCCTTTGGCACGAAAGGAACAAACTAACTAACTAGTTGTAGTTGAGGCAAAACAAGCAGTTTGGTGGATAGTTGTAAGGGATTAGACTGTTCAATTCTGAATACAGTAGATTTCATAGATGAAGATGGGTGAAAATTCAGAATCGTCACCAAAGCTACCGTCTAAGTGCTCCGTAGCTGATTCTTCCAGCTATCCTGAAAAGGAACTAAGCGTCTGTATTCGTGCATTAACTAATTTGACGTCGATTCTATTCAGAAAAAGTTGCACTATACGTTCCATAAAAATTCATTCATCAGGAAAGGAAAACACTTTTTTGTCTCTGTATATGGTAGACTGACATGGGCTATCTATGTGAGCCTACCTTATGACAAAGAAGATCAAGCAACATGATCCCTCCACATTAGCCTACCTTATCGTGGTTGGGGGTGTGCCTTGAGGATCCTTCAGGCTATGTTTGCGGGATGTCTAACTCCTGATAGGTCTAACCAAGCCGAACAGACAGAAGGTAAAAGGCCAGACTAAAGGTCGGAGAGCGGAGTGAGGCCCCATAAGGTGACTGCGCAAACCCACAGGCGAGTGGTAGTTGCTCTGGCTGCAACCTACTCACTCCCCAATTAGGGTTAAATGGAAGCAGCCATCTTTAATCTTGAAGATGGCATCTTTTTCGTGTCTTATCTCCTACTTCTATTACATCTTTTCTATCCATTGAATTAGACCACAGTCTTCTCTAGCAATAGGAGTGCTGAAGTCGAAGGCAACCAGCCAAGAGGCGCACTAGAGCAATAAGGTTGCCTCGCATGAACGGAAAATGAATATGCCTATATATTTGAAACGTTATGGCGCTCGCCATGTGAAGGACACTCAGGCAGGTGCAGTGCCTGGCCCTCTACCTCGAAAGGACCCAACCCCATCTACTGAGGCAAACTCACTGGCCTAACGAAGAACACTAGATATAAAACTACACGGACCTCTGTTTGAGCTACAAAAGACGGTGAAGTTTACACATGAGTCAACGTTGAATATATAGACAATATTTCAAGCGAACGAAAGAAAGAAAGAAAGAAAGGCATCATGATTCAGCATAAATCAGTAGATGTGATACTACAAATTGTGATACTATCCTCGTAAATTCTTATCTGTAACTCATGTAGAAATGTGTGTCACGTCAAACATTATTCCCCCCAGGTCGTAACCAAGTGTTGAGTTAAGATGGCGTATATACCTCAAGAGTGGCTACAAGTAGTCTGACTAAAGATAATGATAGTAGCTATAGAAATGACATGTCTACAGTCACATACTTTTATCTATACCTATTTTCTCAATGATTTACTGAGTATGCTCAGGAAGATTGAGATGGACACGCTCGAAGACAATGGTTGGAGTCTTTGAAGAGGTCTCCTTCTTCTCTTAACTCCTATTGAAGCATAAGACATCATGCAACCAGATCTTTCTTGAACAAGCCAACTTAGTTGATTCCAGTGCGTTCTCGAATCTTCTCTTTCTTTGTCTACAGTACCTGTTCATGTCTCTCTAGGTCAGCGGTTCTCAACCTTTCTAATGTCACGACCCTTTAATACAGTTCCTCATGTTGTGGTGACCCCCAACCATAAACTTATTTTCGTTGCTACTTCCTAACTGTAATTTTTCTACTGTTATGAATCGTAATGTAAATATCAGATATGCGGGATGCATTTTCATTGTTACAAATTGAACATAATTAAAACATATTAAAACATGGTGATTAATCACAAACGCCAGGTACTCGTATGTAGTAGCGGTGTCTCGGTTCCTAGTTAGTTAGTTAGTTTGTTTCTTTCGTGCCAAAGGCGGCACATAGGGCAGAGGTTTTAGATCTCCATGTGATACGGTTCTTTGCTAGCAGTTGGAGATCTTGTATGGTTTTACATCCCAATAGTTTGCTTTCTTGTTAGATGGTTCTTCGAAGAGTGGTCTTTGGTCTTCCATGTTTTCTTTTCCCAACTGGTGACCACATAAGGACTTGTCGATTTAGTCTCTTTTCGTCTGATCTAAGAACATGACCTAAATATTTCCACCTTCGTTTCCTTATAATATTTGATACGGGTTGTTAGTGTGTTCTATCTCTCACTGTGTTGTTAGAAACGAAATCACTCCATTTTACTTTTAATAATTTTCGTAGACATTTATTCTCAAAGCTTCTTATTAGTTTCCAGTTTCTTATTAATTTTCTTTGTTGATTTCCAACTTTCACAACCGTAGGTCAGTACAGGAATCACACATGACCTAAATAATTAAACTTTTGTGCATATACTAAGGTCTTGAGATTGCCAGATATTCGTTAATTTAGTGAAGGCACTAGCTGCTATAGCAATACGAGAGTTTATTTCTTTCATCGTGTCTCCGTTGTTTGACACTTTACTACCCAAATATGTAAAATGTTCAACTTTCTCCAGTGTTTGGCCATTTATTACGATGTTGTCTTCGGTTCCTAAGACCATCGAAAATATGTGTTTTCCGATGGTCTTTGGCGACCCATATGAAAGGGTCGCTCGACGCCCAAAGGGTCGCGACCACAGGTTGAGAGCCACTGCTCTAGGTCGTCCCTTACCTCTCTTGCATCCATGATTCCATTTCAGAGCCAAGCACCTACACTTTGCTGAATGGAACTGGTATCTTAAGTTAACTAAATGGGACTCATCATCCCTCGTCATCCTTCCGGAACTTGGCTCCCATGACAGCAGTCCTTAAAAACTTTCTATTCTGTTCAAGTTGACCGGCCTCAGCAGCAGTCATTCTCAGATCGTCAAAGACATCTTGCACACATCGTCGTCTAGGTCTTTCTCTCATTCTTCTTCCATTCCTTACAAAATTATCTTCTCTAGATACTCATGTCGTTTGATGTGTCCGAAATATTTAATTTTCCTTGATGATATGCTCTTTAATAGCCAACTCTCTTTAATATCAAGCTGTTGCAGAACAGAAGTATCTATTCTTTTTCTCTGTCCATGATATTCTAAGTACATTTCTGTAGCATTTGCATTCATAGGCATTAATGATCTTCCTTGCCACTTTGTCCATGTTCCATGCCTCGCAAACAAATGATGCCAAGGGAAAAACGCAGGATCTTAAACACTTGATTGTTGTACTTATGTCAGTTTCCTTCCATAGGTTAGTTAGTGGGACTAGCCCCTTCAGGTAGCTGGATAAAACTCGCAAATTTCGTTAGTACAGCGTTTCCCAAAGTGGGCGGTACCGCTTATGTACCGTTTATTTATTGCTCACCTCTCTCTAACTTGTGACGCTCCTGACGCTTAGGACAGCAACAAATGCAAGCCATTCTTCTCTATTCTTGACAATCCTCTGTATTGTGTTTCAGCAGTGATTCATGTCTTTCAGTTTGTGTTTTACTGTTCTCCCTCAGCTCGTTTTGTGTCTTCCACGTTTTCGTTTATCCTCATGTATTCTTCTCAGTACAGTTTTTGTGACAGAGTTAGTCTCCATGCGTGTCACACGTCCGATCCATCTCCATCGTCTCTTTTTAATGAAATGTGTGGCACACACGTCTTTCCAAATGCGTAATAAAGAAGAGATACAACAATTAACATCTAACAGCACATCAAAATATTTGAAACAACCTGAGTGTCAGGACTAGAGAATAATTCAAGATTTAAAATACATAGAAGTTGAAAACAGATGTTGTTTGTTTTAAAACTTAAGAGCAGTGAAGTTGACCTCACATTCAATTGCAACAGTATGCAGCAATATAATTGACAATACATTTAGTTTCAAGACTTGAGAACAGTTTTAAATAATGGCACACATAACTCCAAGACTTCACAGAAACATATCTGTGAACACACATAAATTCAAGACCTAACAGGAATGTAACTGAAAGTGAACATAACTCCAAGATCTCACAAAAATATAACTGAAAACACACATAACTTCAAGATCTGATATAAGTGTGAATGAGAACACACATACATAACTTCAAAGCCTGATGTGAACATAACTGAGAACACACATAACTTCAAAACCTGATAGGAATGTAAATGAGAACACACAAACATAACTTCAAAACCTGATAGGAATGTCAACACACAAACATAACTTCAAAACCTGAAGTGAACGTAACTGAGAACACATGTGTAACTGGACAGATAAGAGATAGACATACTTAAATAAAAAGCAGACAAGAAAAAATTAGTTTCACTTTACCTTTTGACCGGTCTGAACTCTTGAGTTCAACCAGAGAACATTTGTTTTAGTTTGAAATAATGAGAGATAAACTGTAATTAAACCGATGGGACAATCTGCTATTTAAATATAATCCGTGAATTGATGTCCACCATCATTGTACTTCGGTGTGCCTGTGTGGTGCCGGGACCCACAAGGGAAGCAAAGAATAGTGCCACTGCAAACTACAAGGCATGTCGAAAAAGGTGACTGAGGAAGGGACCCAGGGAAGCTACCCTAGTAAATAAAATGCGTGGCAGAAATCGGAAGTGCGGGCCTACTTGTAACCGCATAACAAGCACAACATACAATCGCTCTTAGGCTTGAATCACATACAGATCACACAGAGTGGTTTAACAAGTTGTCGATATGGAGCGTTCGAAGAAGAAGAAGAAGAAGAAATTGAACTGGTTCAGAATATTACTTTAGCTGATGTCATTTTGCGCTTTTTGTCTCATTTCGTCACGTGCACAAACTATATTTAGTGAGTAAAACATGTGATTTTGTCATGCTAATCTTCTTCTTCTTCTCCGAACGCTCTATATCGACCACTTGTTAACAACTCTGTGTGATTTGCACGTGATCTGAGCATAAGAACGACTGTACAGTCGACCCAATTATGCGCCTACACCTAAGCCATCACATCTGATTTCTGCGATCCTTTTTATTTACTAGGTTCGCTCTCCTGAGTCTTACATCAGTAGTCTCTTACAACATGCCTTGTATTTTGCAGTGGTACTATTCTTTGCTTCTCTTTCGGACCCCGGTACCACATGGTCGTATCATGATATTACCAGATTTAATAATGTGAGCATTAAGCTATCCAATATTTAGAGTTTCTAGCTTTGAGAAGACAGAAAACGCAAACTGGAGATTAGGTGCACGTGTCTCGTTTCAAAGGTATTCAGATTGTTCCATTGTAGAGCCATCGGGGTAGTCTTTCCAGAGATTCTTGATCTCAGTTTATATGTGATCGAGTTTCTAGTCCTATCGGAGACGGACGATAAAACGCAGTTCCCGTGTTCAAGTTTAGCACGTACAAGAACCTTGGCAGTTCAAAAATCTAGAAGAGCAGGCTGGAAAGCCGCTGCCGGGGCAAAAAGGTTTTATAAATTTTTTCCAAAAAAATTCATAAAACGATTTTCACCATCTTCTAAATTACATCCGGGACCCTCGCCGTTGCTACGGAGTTCGTGCACTACCACTGAGATCTTCATGTGTAAGAAAGATATCGGAGCCCACATTTTTGCTCACTGAAGTGCAATGATGATGACTTTATCAATCAATCAATCAACCACCCACAATTGAAATAGATCAGCATGACAATTGAGTAATGCAGATTTCGACTGATCCAGATTCTGGGCATGCCAGGATGATTATGCGGGAGAATCTTAGTATATACAGATAATTAAAGACTGGTTTACGTTGTGACGAGGGGGTGGGATAGCTATACTAGAAGATTTAAATTACAAGTACCGCTGAATTTGAAGTAATGCTCGTCTGAATGGCGAGGGATACTGGTAATCACCAGCTTGATTCCGGGACCTACAAGGGAAGCAACGAATAGTACCACTGCGACCTACACAGCATGTCGTAAGAGGCGGCTGATGTAGGACCTAGAGAAGCTACCCTAGTAAGTAAAAATCGGATGTGCTGGCCTACTTGTAGGCGCATAATTGGCAACACGTACAATCGCTGTTAGGCTCAGATCACATACAAATCACACAGAGTGGTTAACAAGTGGTCGATATGGAACATAAGAAGAAGAAGAAGAAAGACTAGTAATAAGGGAACCATACTTTCATGAAAAAGTCTGCCAGAGGCGCCAGATTACGTCTGCATCCAAAGCAGGGAAACGAAAAACATAGAACAACATATATAATTGACAAAATTATTTTATTTATGTAATATTGTTTTGGTAAACGAGCTGTTCCAATCTTTTATTACGTTTTCCGCAGTTGTCAAACTCATATCTAAGAATATTTATTAAAAGATCAAAGTGCAGACAGTACTCTAAATTAATGACAAAATTTAAAAAACATATTATAGTCGAGAATGAGCAAGAATTACAAAAATTTAGATATAACTAGTAAGGAATTTGTATTGTATGTACATTGACACATCTAACACAAGGTAAAAATTCAACGAACTGAAGGAAAGTGAATTAAACAGGAAATTACCTTTATATGGTGTATGCATAAAAAGTGTCAGAGTGGCAAAGATTAACTCAGGACAAGCTATTTTTTATGATAATATTTTTCCTACACTACTGTATGGCCCATAAATAGGAATAATGTATTTGGAAGACAAAATTAATGCCTTTGAGATGTAACTATACATAAGAATAAGACCAATTTCATGGAAAGACAAACAGACTAACATAACAGTTTCAGAAAGACTAGGAAGTAAGAAAGGAACTATTGCATCCAACACAATTCAAACAGATATATTAATTTTAACACATAAAAAGACATATTTCTATAACTGAGTAATGTATGGAGGTTCAACATCATTAGCCCTAACATCAAGATAAGGATATTCAATTCAAATGTGAAAGTGGTACTCATGTAATAATTACATACATAAAGAAATATGAAGCTGATTACCAACAAAATGGAGGAATTTATAAAAGATCTTATGAATGCATTGGCCAAATGAGTTATGGAATAGATCATAGGATCACAAACTTGTTCGGGCCACCGCCCCTTTGCAAAACATACATTTTGTCGTCCCCCCTCCTTCCCTCCATCCTCCCCAATTCATTATAACAGTTTTCTGCGTTCAAGTAGTTTGATATTTTCGATGTAAATAGCAACTAATGATACATTACTGCTTATGTCGTTAAATTATTGAAAAAGTAGTGGTCAATGTGTGCTTCATCTTGAATACAGTTAATCAATCGCAAAATCTAGAAAATAATTTATTTTAAAATATATATTATTAATTTCTTCTATAAGGAGCCACCGACCCCTAGATCGTCTGACCGCCTCCCAAATGCTTCTGAACCCACTATTGCTTCCCTAGAAGACTTCAGCGCCTACTGGAAGGGGGACGGTACCGCCACATTGGGAACCTATGGAATAGATAAAGCAAAGAACTAATGAGGAAGATATCTGCAGGAAAATATAGAGATAGATAAAACATACGGTAAGGAAACCATGCAAACACATTGCGAGGCTTTCGTTGAATAGGAATCCATTGGGTAAACGGAAGACAGGTAGACCAAAGAACACATAATAAAGAGAACATGGCAAAGACGTCAAAGAAATGAGTCTGAGGAAGATATGAAGATGGCTTCTTCAAAAAGAAACATCCGGAGAACTGTCGTTGATAGTCGATGCTCTGTGGGAGGAGAAGTGGGGTTGGAATAATTTATAAAAAAGCATGACGTCTTGATCAAAATTTTATTGGAGGAAAAATTCAAGGGTTGCGATCAAGAGAATGACAGTGACACAAGTGGGAAGAAAACATCACAAGATGGACTAAATAGACCTACAGAGTGCAATATCAAGGCACGAGAATGTGATGTTGGAGGTTCATTTCATTGCACGTAACTATCTATGGAAATTCATAAACTTACTTGGCACTCACCAGATGGAGTGACCAGGAATCAGATTGACCATATGTGCATAAATACACAATTTAGAACATCATTGCTGGATGTCCGTGCATACAGAGGGCAGATGTAGGAAGTGATCATAATTTATGCATAGGTAAATTGAAACTGAAATTGAAAATTCACCAAACTAAAAAAGAACAACTGCGAATAGACAGTCAAAGGCTACAAAATAAGGAAGTAAAAGAGGAATATCAGCTCGAACTCAAGAATAGGTTTGAGTTATTTAATGGTGAAAAAGAACAGAACATTGAAGACAAATGGACTAAGATAAAGGACACACTATTGGGGCAGCAAATAGTAGCGCAGGATTAAAGACGAAAGACAAAAAACCCTGGATAAGCGATGACACCTGGAAATGTATTCAAGAAAGAAGAAAGATGAAACTAGCCATATTTAACCCTTAGAACCCGGGCTCCCGATATTTCGGGATTGAATGTAAGCGCACCATACCCGAGCTCCCGATATATTGGTCTGAGCATATTTTTTCACAATTTTTCGGTATTTGAAAATAAATTGTGTACAAATGAGACGTAAAACACAATCCATGTGTTCTACATTGTTTTACGAGATGGCGGACGCTGTTGTGTGATTTTATTGTACTGGTAAGATAATTAATTAAGTATTTAATCTTCATATATTCATATACGGGAGTATTCGAGGCGGTGCTCACATATTAAATCAAATAAATTTTAAAGTTTAGTATTCTTAAAATATATAATAAGCAGGAAAAACGGAGATGATGGGGGAAATCAATAACAAATTATAGAGCATTTACGAGTGCTAAATTATCGTGTTTTAATATAATTCTGATGTGTACTGTCTTTGTCCAGGAGCTTCGGGGAAAAGATTTGTAAGGTACAGGTGGCCAGGGCTCAAAGGGTTAATATTAAGGATGTAACAGATGAAACCCAAGCTAAAGAGGAATATAGACTAAAAGATAAGGAAGTGAAAAGAGCGGCTAGAAGAGATAAAAGAGCATATATCAATCGACTGGCTGAAGAAGGGGAAAAGGCAGCTAAGACTGGAAACAGTAAAATGCTATACAATACACTAAAACAACTTACTGAAACTTTTGTTTCAAAGGGTGGCCCAATCAAGAGTAAAGATGGTAAAGTTCTAACATCAGATACCGAGCAGAAGAAAAGATGGGCAGAACATTTTGAAGAAATATTAAATTGACCTGATCCACCAGTACTACTCAAGTTTGACGATGAGGCAAGAAACAGCTCCATACCAATTAACGAAGAAATTATAAGTGTAGCTGAGATCAAGGAGGCAATCCATTCCTTGATAAACAATAAGGCAGCGGTGATGACAACATTACTGCAGAAATGCTCAAAGCGGCTGATGATACAACTATTAGCCAGGTGCAAGAACTATTTAATAAAGTATGGGAAGAAGAAACTGTCCCAGATCAATGGAAAAGGGAATAATTGTTAAGATCCCCAAAAAGGTGATCTCAAAGATTGCAACAACTGGAGAGGGGTCACCCTATTATCAGTAATGACCAAAACTTTCTGCAAAATCATTCTTACTAGAATCAAAGGTGCAGTGGACACAACCCTGAGAGAAGAACAAGCTGGTTTTAAACCTGGTAGAAGCTGCTTAGACCAAATAATTACCCTACGACTAATTTTGGAGGAACATATTGAGAAGCAACAACCACTCATACTAAATTTCATCGATTTTAAAAAGCCTTTGATAGTCTACACAGAATCTATCTGTGGAATATTCTGAGATGCTACGGAATACCAGACAAAATAATAAACATTATCAAGAGCCTCTATGATGGTTTACAGTGTGCAGTTCGCACTGATGGTGGACACAGCGACTGCTTTATTGTTGAAACCGGAGTAAAGCAAGGCTGTATTCTATCTCCGCTATTGTTTGGAGTGGCCATTGACTGGGTGATGCGAAAATGTTGCAGGGCGAAACTGGCATCGATCCGGGTAGAAAATAGTCAACTAGAAGATTTGGATTTTGCAGATGATATTGCCTTGTTAAGTAGAAACAACCAAGATATGCAAAGAAAAACAGACAACTTGTCATCTATAGCATCAAAAGTTGGACTGCGGATTAGCTATGAAAAAACAAATATAATGAAAACAACTATGGCAAGTAATGCAGATATCACACTGGAATCTAAAATGATAAAAATAACAGAGCAGTTCACCTATGTAGGTAGCAATTTTGATTGCACAGGAAATGTTAAAAGAAATTATGATACGAATTGGCAAAGCAACATCAGCTTTTAAAAGTCTGAATAAAATATGGAACTGCAAGTTATGTAGTATTAAAACTAAATTACGAATTTTCAATTCAAATGTTGTATCAATCCTAACATATGCCAGCGAGATTTGGAAAATGACTAAAGATATAGAAAGCAAGTTGAATGCATTTGAAAATAGATGTCTGCGAAAAATAATTAATATAAAATGGAACGAATTCAGGAGAAGTGATGAAATCAGAGACATGTCTGGTCAACCACTAGTGACAACTGTTATAAGAAAGAGAAGATGGAGATATGTTGGACACACCTTGAGGAGAAATGATCAACGAATATCAAAGCAGGCATTGAAGTGGTATGCAAAGGGTTCAAGAAAGAGAGGTCAACCCAAGGAGACCTTGAAACGAACTTTGCTGAGAGAGGCAGGAAATGTCGGTTTCAATTCCATGGAGGAAATTGAGCGAGTTTCCCAAGATAGAGCGGTATGGAGAAATTACTTACAGGCCCTATGTAACGTATAACGGTACGAAAGGAATTATTATTATTATTATAACTATCTATGTCGAAACAGCACAGTATAACGATGATTTAAAAAATATTATATTATAAAACATACTGCTAATAAAGTGCAAACTTTCACATGATTTGAAGTTGAACAGTTCTTCTCCAGATTAAACTTTGCGTAATTCTTTCAGATCAAAACAACTTTAATATCTTAAAATTGTATATTCTTGTGAGTTGTAATTCTATACCAGTTTCATTTAAATGTACTAGTTCTTTTCGGTTTTTTTCGGCTCTTCGTTATACTCACTTGCTCTAAACATCTTAGTATCTAAATTTTCTTAGGCCTTCAGTTAGTAACATAATATAATAAGAGACACTTGATTAATCGATATTCTCTTGCAGCTGAAAACAAGTAACGTAAGTGGCGTAAGATACATATTTGTAACAAAAAAATAGAAGACTAAATCTTTGACCAATTTTTAAATATTAAACAATTATAGACAAGTTTACTGAGACAGAGATAAGTAAGATTACGAGTATTCTTTTCCAGGGACTGTTTCTATGATTATTTGAAGTGGTATAGCCACTGAAGTTCTGTATAGTTCAGGATCGTTCTGCTTTTATCGTTGATGTTGGATAAATTTGGAAACGTTTAAATGAAAATAGTGTCCACCCGGAATTGATCTTTAAGTTTGTCGTTCTACTCCTGAAAGAAATAATATTTTTTTTTTAAATGTCTGTTATTGTTTATTCATTAAAAAACAAATGCAATGTTATTATCAATCAATTAAGTGCCATGCCTGCCGGCGTAGGCGATCATGTCTCTTCACAACTTTCTTTGTTTGGTTCATGTAATCAGTTCTGATGTCGATTTTGTACCAAACAATGATGTTAGGTCATCCAACATCTTCTCCTTCTGTCTTCCACGATCTCTCCTTCCCTGAATTTTACTTGTCAAAAAATGTTCTAAACCTTCTCTTCCCATTATATGCCCGAAGAACCTTGATTGCCGGATTCGTATTCTTTTGATAAGGTTTCTTTGCGTGCATGCCTAATTTTTTTTTTTTCTCGATCCAGAAGCACTTGAGTTTTCAGCTCTTCGGCTCGGTGCCATGGACATCGTAACCCTTCGTTCGGTGCCACGAACACCGTAAATCTGGGGAATCTGTGGCTTTTTCTGCCCTCCCGCGGAATTGAACCCACACACACAGAGGGATAGTCACCCGTAGTCCAACGCGCTACGAACACGCTGGGCAGACGGGCCCACGCGACCTTTACAGAACGCAAGGCAATCTGCTTAACTCTTTCTCTCCGTAATTATTATTTTAATTTTACCTCTGGACCTATTTCTATTGCAATATATACTCAGTTAGTCATTATTCTGATTCTGTGTTATCTTTAAAGGTAATCTTCTTCTTCTTCTTCTTCTTCGAACGCTCGATATCGACCACTAGTTAACTACTCTGTGTGATTTGTATGTGATCTGTGTCTAAGAGCGATTATTCGTTGTACCAGTTATGCGAAAAGGCCTGCATATCCGATTTCTGCGATGCTTTTTATTTACTAGGGTAGCTTCCCTATGTCCTATATCAGTCGCCTCTTACGACATGCCTTATAGATTGCAGTGGTTCTATTCTTTGCTTTCCTTCCAGGACCCGGCACCAAGCGGGCGTAAAGGTAAGATGAGCCAGTATACCGGGTCAGACGGGCGAAGGGGTTAAACTCTCAACAAATACTTCCCTCCCACATTCTCTCTTTCTCTCTCTCATTCTTTCTTTGTCTCTATGCCTGTTTCTCTGTTTAATTATTCATACTCCACCTCAGATATGTGAATGAGTTTCCTTCACAACTCGCTGCAGCATTGTCAGGAACTGATGCTCACGCTCTCTACTTTGTGCCCCTCTCTTGCCCATTGTTCCAGGCTCCCACGTACCTGTAGTGTTAACAATATATTTAGTTGTATGACTAATGTGAAGGTGTTTAGTGAGGTCAAGACACAGAGAAAGCTTATCATCAATATACGAAAGAGGCAGTCTTCATTTTTCGGGCAGGTGATGAGAAAGGGAGGTTTAACACATAGTAACAACCGGTAAAATCGATGGTAAACGAGACAGAAAAAATAGAGAGCGAACATTTTGGATAGCCTGACTTCATGACACGGAAGATCGTCAACATCTGAGATGATAGCAAACACCAAAGACAGATTTGTGGAGATCCATGACCACCTACGCCAGCCGACACGTCCCCTGATGATGATGATTAGAGTCAGACAGTGCACCAAGAAAGATAACCAATTTTTGGTACTCTATAGTACATTAGTGGAATTAATGATGTTGGTACTTTCAGACGTATATTACTTCCCTTGAGTTGTTTGAAAATTACAAACGCAGAGTTCCTGTATGGCTTTCGTCTGCAATATTTGCTAAAATGACAAGTTGGCGGGTTTCAGCAGTAGTTGCTTTACATTACAAACATCCTGGAGAAAATGGGTTTGTGCTTTTTAGTTGTTTGATTGTTGTTACAAGTACAAATAAAAACACACATTAGACTAAATGCTAGTATAAAGTATCTTTGAGCTTTGCACTTGTTAGCATCCTGGTATGAGGAGTTTAAACAAATACAAGCATTCATTCTTCTTTCTCTGTTTCGTAATGACAAACGTATTATGGTTTGTGGCTTTTTTCCTTCTATATGGGGTCTCTGGGGCCTAGATGTTAGGTACTCGTCTCTCGTGCTAAAGGTAACAGGTTCGCTCCCTCGTAGAGCCATCTGGATATTTTTCCAGAGATCTCTGATTTCAGTATAGATGAGATCGAGTTTCTAGTCCTATCGGAGACGGACGATTAAACGTAGGTCCCGTGTTCAATTTGAGCACGTAAAAGAACCCTTGCAATTCAAAATCAAGAAGAGCAGGCTGGAAACCCGCTGCCCGAGGCCTTCTGTTCACGAGTGCAGTTTTTCCCAGAGACCCCTAGGATTGTTGATACGGAGTTCGTGCTTTGTGTAATACTCTCGGCAGGTGGCGTGCCATTTCTGCGGAGAGGGGCCGAGCCATATGGGGTAAAAACCCGGTGCAATGAAGTCAATCCTTCGGCTTTAAACCTTAAAATAACATTCCTAAAAATATCTTCACCATCTTCAAAATTACATCGGGACCCTCGCCGGTGCTATGGAGTTCGTGCACTGCAGCTGAGATCTTCCTGTGTAAGAAAGAGATCGGAACACACATGGTTACTCACCGAAGTGCAATGATGATGGTCCTATCCAGCAATCAATTTATATTTGATCTTTTTTTTTTCTTATTTTTGCTAACTTTACTTCAATAATAGTTATAACAACATTGGTAAATATGTCCACTGATGTTGTGTGTGTGTGTGTGTGGTTTTTTTTTTTAAAACAAACACAAATTGTTTACCAGTGATTTCTAAACTATTCGTCACATCTTTTCCATTAGGTTCTTGTCTTAACAATTTTCTTCTCATCATTCTCCCGCAATAGATGTAGGCGTAGTCATGGCGTCTAATAATAATAACCGTCCATAGCAAGCGATGTTGACAACAGCCCCATACGTGTGCTGCTGCAAACTCTCT
Organism: Arion vulgaris; assembly: GCA_020796225.1. Taxonomy (NCBI): domain Eukaryota; kingdom Metazoa; phylum Mollusca; class Gastropoda; order Stylommatophora; family Arionidae; genus Arion; species Arion vulgaris. The sequence goes on from CM036768.1 coordinate 20,131,609, forward strand.
GGTGTGTTGTGAAATGGCTGTAGAGTCCAATCCTAGAACACAATCCCCTACCACAGGTGGGGCATACATGATCAAGGTTAGACATGTGGGTGTTGTGTATTCTGTTTTTTCGCGCAGCTCGTTTTCTCTGTGCCTTAACGGCACGACGATTGTCAGCTATGCGAACGCCTCTTGTGTTGCTACAGCGCCATATTTGACGATCTTACGCATGGGATTCCCAGCACGTGGTGACTATATCGAAACATTTCAGAGACACTTCAAGAGCGTCTTTAAAGAGTTTTTTTCTGTCCACCAGCTGAACGTCGCTAATATGTCACTTCTGACAAGTTTTTACGTGATGGCTTATTTTCCCTATCACCACCGATTAGGCGAGCATTACTACAACCACTGATGCACTTATAATTTATATATCCAAGTAAAGAACCAGTAAATCTGTAGTCCAAGCTTGTACCGTGTGCCATGAAATATTCCAATTGCTCCAAGCAGAGAACGAACTGAGTAGATTTGAAGCGAGAGATATACACTTTACTTCTACGACACTAAGACCCCCTTCCCCACTCCCCTCCACCCACCCACCACCACAACTTCCCATCTCTAAGCATTATCGATATAAGGAAGAATGCAGTAAAACTATGTAACAATAGCGAAACATGTAAAAACAAAGTACTGTAGTGTTAACAAAATACAAAGGACATATGTTTATTTTTAGAGCCGTTAGAGATTTATTATGCGATTGTATATGTTACGTTTGCCGTTCAAGAAGTCTAAATTTCTTCGCATCTGTTGTATCTGTTGCTTGATAAAGGCCTTTTTGTGGAAACATCGCTGTATGTTGATGCTGTACTTGTTAGCAGGGGGCGTGTTTCACTCAGGGTCGTGCAGGATAATTTCTCAGTATGATGCAAGACTACAAGTTTTCGAAATGCCGCCTCTTAAATATGTTTTCTTTAAAATAACCTTCGATTGTAATGATTTTTGTTACCGCTCAAAATGTGCTAATACTAAATCGCATACATCAATATCGAAATAACATACACTAATATAGAAAAGCGTTGCGTAAAGAATTTTAACTATTTAATGGCTCAAATTGTATTTTGATTTCGCTGCTTATGCCACCCCCTTACGGTACCGCCTGATGCGATCGCCTCTCTGTATCATAGCATGGCACGGCCCTCGTTTCACCATCACTAGACACAAAACAAGCTTAACTTTAGCTTGTTTTATTTAATGAGCCGTTGTTCATGGACCACTGCTCGTGGGTGAAAAGTTGAGTTTTCTCACGAAACATGTTACAGACAAATTCTTTAAACATATAAAAATGTGGTTTGTTCACTTAATTAGTTTATGTAGCATTCTCGTGCTAAATTTTATTAATAATTCATGATTCAAAATAGTTATCTTGATATTGATAACGTGGGCGACTGCATTAAAACTATTGTTTATTTGAGGATCATTTTCATCGCACATCGGACATGTCCATAATTGCTCCAATCTCTTCCCAAGCATTTATCTCAGTGTATTTAGGCTAACAACTCACGTTCTGTGTTGTTTGATGTATCTACTGAGGTTTCTCTCGTGGTTTTCCCATCTTACCGCACCTTTCCGTATGTCCAACTTGTGCAACCGAGATAGAGAATACCCTTTATCTTTGTCGTTGAATTCTTGAGCATATGTTTTCTATTAGAGAGTTCATGATGTCGCTTTTGTCCATAGAAGACCCATTCTCGTTCGTAGCATTGCCCGCCATCTTCAAAATGTGACAATCAGATTGCATAAAACAAATACTAACGCTGAAACATGCCAGTTTGACAAGTCAATGTAGTTTTATTGGTCTCTGTGTGGCATAGAGGTTAGATGCTCATCTCTCGTTCAAAAGGTATTCGGTTCGATCCCTCGTGGAGCCGTCGGATATTTTCCAGAGATTCTGATCTCAGTGTAGATGAGATCCAGTTCCTAGTCCTATCGGAGACGGACGATTAAACGTAGGTCCATGTTCAGTTTGAGCACGTAAAAGAACCCTTGGCGGTTCAAAATCGAAAAGAGCAGGCTTGTTGCTCCAGCAAAATTGCATTAGAAACGATTACAAATAAAATTCATACGAAATACATTCACATTCTTCAAAATTACATCATTGACCCTCACACATGCTACGGAGTTCGTGCACTGTCGCTGAGATCTACTGTGTAAGAAATAAATTCGAGCACACTTGGTTACTCACCAAAGTGCACTGATGATGGTTCTATCAATCAATCAACCAATCAATCAAAGTATTTTTAAAGCGTATATTTAATGTACATCAGAGAACGCCTTTCGCAGATAAAGAATATACCGACCATCACGATTCTCGGCCTTTTGGCTAAGATCAAAGTGCTTGTGTCCCCTTGCTCGTGGCATGTTCAGTTATCAGTTATATGAGGACTATCATCATAGCACTCGGACATATCCATAGGTGCTCCGATCTCCGCCTCAGCAAACCCAGCAGCCAATGAGTGGGAGCCTTCATAGAGCCAATAGACAACTAAATTAAACAAATTCCGTGCAACTCTCACTCGAAAGAAAGACGACGCTATAAGTTTGTACAAGTTTCAAACGTACGTGAGTCCACCCCGATGTTGCACTACTGGGTTAGGTTCCAATAAATTATTTTTTTAAATAACAAATATCGCCCGTGTGTTGTTGGGACTCTCAAAGGGAGCAAAGAATAGTAACACTGCAACCTACAAGAAATGTCGTAAGAGGCGACTGAGTAAGGGACCTAGGCAAGTTACCTCAGTAAATAAAAAGCGTTGCACAAATCCTACGTGCTGGCCTACTTGAAGGTGCATAACTGGCACAACGCACAATTGCTCTTAGTCTCAGATCACACACAAATCAAAAAGAGTGGCTAATTAGTGGTCGATATGAGAAGACTTTTGAACGATCTGAGGTTTGTCTTTGAAGTTATTTTCGCCTGAAGGAAACACACAGATATCAAAGAGTTGTGAACTTGGTTGAAAAGAATTTAACGCATAGAAGAAGAATTTTCCAGTTCTCCGTAAAACTATTAATGGTCGATCTTTCTTTTGTTTATTTTCTGGGACAGCATGGCAGTTTTAATTTAAATCAAATTAAATCGAATACAAAAATGGCAGATGTAGTTACACAAAAGAATTAGAACACGTATCAATGCTTCCAATCCCTTCATATTTGCAAAGTTGTTACTCTGGCTTCATTCTGCGTCGTATTTTTTTGTCTTCTGTGATTTTTTGCATTCACTTTTTTACAGTTAGGGTACATAAAAACCCATATTGAAGACGCCCCCGAAATTATTAAAACTTCCTGCATACACTTTCTATACGCCGTCTAGACGTTACCGAGTTTATATTGTCCTCAACGACTTTTAAATCTTGCCCGGTTTCTCACATAATCAGGCCAGTATGCTCAATGCTTTTTAAACTAATGCGTACAATTAATTCATTTAATTTTCAATTGATAATATTATACAATTTTTCCTTTTACAAAAAGGGTGAGTATGTTATATTTTATAAAATTAAAATTATAATATATTTTTTGTGCATTACTTTCTTTATTAATAGCAAACTAAAATAATGGTTCTTCTTCTCCTTCACTTTTCAGCTACCAACGGAGTGCAGGTCTTCAACAAACTTCTTCCAGTCATTCCTCTCTCTTGCCATTCCTTCCATTTCTTTCCATATTTTACCAATCCTTTTAATATCAGTCCCCAGCTATATTTTTCAGGTATGTCTAGGCCTTCCCCTACTCCTCTTTCCCTGCGGGTTTCAAAACAGTGTCTGTCTTCCAATGCTTCCGGTCGGTCTTCTCAATGTATGTCCTTTCAATCGTCAGTGTCTCTTCCTTAGTTCTTTCTCCACCGGTATCTGCTTAGTCCTTTCTCTGAGGTCCTCGTCGTAATCGTATATAACATCTCAGTTCCTCTATTCTACGTAAACATCCATTTATGAAAATATGTAGTTTTCTTGTGGTTCCTTTTGTTGTCTTCCATGTTTCCAAGCTATAGAATAGCAATGACCACATTTAACTGTTGTCGTCAGGGTAAAACGAAGAAAGGACACACCATAGTAAAGGAGTTGTCCTCATGTTGTCTAAAGAAGCACCCAAAACTAAAATAATTTTTACTTTGCACAAAATAAAATTCAAGATTCTTCTATTTATTTCACGAACAACAAAGATTAAATTAATTTTAAGAACTGTATGCGGTTTTATACAGAGCACCAGCTTTACTACTCAGCTTCCCCTGACATTTAAGTTCTTGTATACATAATAAGTATATATTTCATTATTTGTGACAGAAAAAATCTATGATGTATGTTTGCATGTTAGAAGAAAAAAACGGACACAAAATTCGGTAATCACATTGCCGCTCGTGTGTTGATGGGGCTCACGTGGGAGCAAAGAATAGTAACACTGTGACATACAAAGCATGTCGTAAGAGGTGACTGAGGTAGTCGCATAGGGAAGCTACCCTAGTAAATAAAAAGTTGTTAACAAGTGGTCGATATGGAGCGTTCGAAGAAGAATCGGTAACTGAAATCATAGTAGTAGTAGTAGTTATAGTACTAGTAGTAGTAGTAGTTGTTGTGGTGGCAGTAACCCTTCAGTAGTTGTAGTAGTAGTAAAAGTAGTAATAGTTGTATTAATAGTACTAGTGGCATTAGCAGTGACGGTAGTATTATTTGCAGCAGTAGTGGCAGTACTAGTAGTAGTAATTGTAGTTATAACAGTAATTGTAATTATAGTAGCAATATTTGTAGTATCAGCAGTAATAGTAGTAGTAACAGTAATAGCTGTAGTAGTAGTAGTAGTAGCAGTTATAGTAGTAGTAGTAGCAGCTGTAGTAGCAGTAGTAGTAGTAGCAGCTGTAGTAGTAGTAGTAGTAGTTGTTATAGCAGCAGTAGTAATAGTAGTTATAGTAATAATAGTGGTAGTTTTGTTGTAGAGAAGGTATGTTGTAGCAACAGTAGTTGTAGCAGTTATTGGTAGTAGTAGTAGCAGTTATAGTAGCAGTAGTAATAGTTGTAGTAGCAATAATAGTTGTTATGAGCAACAGTAGTAATAGCGGTAGTTGTTGTTGTAGCAAGTAATAGTTGTAGCAACAGTAGTTGTTGCAGAAGTAGTAGCAGTTATAGTAGTAATAGTAGTAGTAGTTGTTGTAGTAGCAGCAATAGTTGTAGCAACAGTAGTTGTAGCAGAGATAGTAGCAGCAGCCCAATGACTACAAACCTGATGTAACAATACTAGGAATTCCTACATGAGTTTTTTCATTGCTCGACTCTGGTCGCTTTGCTGGTCGGTTTGTTATTGCAGGAAATGTCATCGAACAGCTTGCTCCCCATCCCCAACAAGTGGTGAAAAAGTGATTCTTGTTCCTTGGGAGTGCAGACACAATGCTACTGGTGGCTACCAAAACGGTGAGTACTAGACATAGCATTCGTAGTGAGGTCGTGATTGTCTGTGATTGGGTGCCTTGCATTCTGAGGACATACATGTGTACCATTTATTTATAATTGAATAGAGCATAATGTGAACAGTCAAGTGTCACTAGACAAGCACTTGAGTGAAACCCGCAAGGAAAACGAAAAAGAAGACACCCTAAGCCGACCTGGAGACGAAGTCTTATTGAGGAACTGAAGAGTGCTTGACTATCCTGGGAGACCATTAAAGAAAACAGCCAGATACCGAGAAGAGTGGCGAACAACTGGATCGCGTCGTCTATTTAGTCAGTCGGTGCCAAAGAAAAAACACGAAGACGACTAGGGCGAAAAACACTGATGTCTCTGTGCCATAGAAGTTAGGTACTTGTCTCTCCTCGTGCAAAAGGTTACAGGTTCGCTCCTCGGGAGCCAACTGGATATTTTTCCAGAGATCCCTGATCTCAGTGTAGGTGAGATCGAGTTCCTAGTCCTATCGGAGAAGACGATAAAACATGGGTCCCGTGTTCAATTTGAGCACGTAAAAGAACCCTTGGCAGTTCAAAATCGAGAACAGCCAGCTGGAAAGCTGCTGCCCAGATAAAATTCGTAGGAAAGATTAAAAATAAAAATATACACAAAAAATATCTTTACCATCTTCAAAATTACATCTGGAACCCTAGCCGGTGCTAAGGAGTTCGTGCATTGCAGCTAATATCTTCCTGTATAAGAAAGAGATAGGAGCACACATAGTTGCTCAGCGAAGTGCAGTGATGATGGTCCTAGCAATCAATCAATCAACACTGCTATGATAGAGAAGGCTGCATTGTCTTTATAAGTCTTCCCAATTATGTTTCATCATCATCATCAGGTGCCGTCTCCACATCGAAGGTTGGCTGCAATAAATCTCCAGCATCCTCTGTCTTTCGCCTTGGTGTTGCACTCTGTCAGACTGTAACCTGTCCATTTCTTAAATGTTTCCCGTTTCCCTACCACTTATCTCTCGGTCTTCCTCTTGCTCTTCGCCCTTCAACTTTCCCCTCTAGTAAAGATGTTATCATGGTGTCATGTCTTTTTATGTGCAAAAAATACTTTATTTTTCTGAATTTTATTTCTCTTAATAATTGTTTCTTCATGCCTAGTTTGCCTAAAACTTGTTTATTTGTATGTTCTTCTGTCCATGAAACTCTGCCTAATCTTCTATATATCCACATCTGAAATGCATCAATTATGTCTTCTAACTGTTTATTGTCCATGTTTACGAGCCATACATTAATATACAATATAGTACAATATAGCATTTGATCATTCTCATTTTTAGCCTGTTTGTAATTTGTTTGGATGTTAGTAACCATCTCATACTATTGAAATTATCCTTGGCCATTCCTACTCTCTTTTAAATTTCTGTTATACATCTGATATCATCTGTTATCATCTGACCAAGATATAAGAAATTCAGTTATATCTACGTAAACAAAAATCTCACAGTTTTGAGATGATAAATTTGAAAACGTATATAAATTAATTTCTTTGCGACGCCAACATATTTGATTTGATAGAATCAACATCATTGCACTTCAGTAAATAATAATGTGTGCTATGATTTCTTTCTTATAAAAGATGTTTTTTTAAACAGTATATGAACTCTGTAGCACTGGAAAAGGTCTCAGGTGCGCTTTTGAGAGTGACGAAAGTTTGTAGGAATTAACTTTTTTTTAAATTTGTGTTAGTGATTTTCTTTCCGGGCAGTTTTTCCAGCTTATTATGATTTATTCTCAACGGTCATGGGTTCTTTTACATGCTCAATTTTAATGTCCTAGAATCGTTGCTGGAGCTAATGAGTTCGTGCATTGTGTAATACTCTCGGCAGGTGGCCTGCCATTTTGCGGGAAAGGACTGAGCCATATGGGGCAATGAAGTCAGTCCTTCGGAAACTGAAAATACTTTTCAACGTCCATGTTCGACAGGACTATGAACTCCATCTCCATTACAATGCGATCATGAAGCACTGAAAAATAGATCGATAACTTCCAGTGGAAAACGAACGGACTACCTTTGAAGCGAGAGACGAGCACCGTACCTCAACACCAGGAAGACCCTCCCTTTCCCATCCCAATAACGACATTATAATATTACAGGTCATGAACTATAACCTGTGAACTAAGCAATTCTGTCATTTGCAAGACTACAGAGAAATCACATTAGTTCTGATGGTGTAAGTTTGGAACGATTCGTTACTCTCATTTCCTGATATTTATCGTAGACATGGAGTTGCTCTTTTGATTTTTTTAAATAGATTTTTTTATTTTGTTAGGCTACAAATATATCTGTGACACCAGATGTAACCATTTCGCTAAAAATAACTATTTCTTTTTGGGGGAGATCAGTTTTAGAATCATTGATTGTGTTTTTGACAAGATCTCTCTCATTTCATTTGCATTATTGATTGCATTTTTATAACATACTCTGTAAAGAAGAAGAAAACAAAAGATATGGTATGACAGAGTTGCGAACACAGACCTGAAGATAAAAATAGGACAGGAGCCCATGATGACCCAGGTTAAAGAAGAATTTGGCGATGGGTAGGGCTTTCCCCTACTGAAGACACAGTCGAGTGTCACTAGACAAGAACTTTAGAGGATCCGCAAGAAAACGTAAAAGGGACGTCCTAAACATACCTGGAGAAGGAGTCTTCTTGATGAACTGAGGGGTGCTGGTCTGTCCTGTGAGGACATAAAGAAAATTGCCAGAGACAGGAAAAGTTGCGAATACCAGTTGAGACCCTATGATCCACGAGGAACGGAGACGAATAAGACAAGTCAAAACTGTAAAGATGCTATTTCTTATTTTTATATTCTCTTTATTAATTTTTTTTTTTCGATCCAGAAGCACTTGAGCTGAAAACTCTTCCGCTCGGTATCATGGACATCGTAACCCTTCGGTTCGGTGCCACGAACACCGTAAATCTGGGGAATCTATGGCTTTTCTGGCAGTTCGCGGAGTTGAACCCGCACTCACAGAGGACTTATCACCCGTAGTCCAACGCGTTACGAACACGCTGGGCAGGCGGACTATTCTCTTTATCAACTACCATCTTCTTTAGCAAGAACTGTTCTATTCCTTGTCTCTTTGTTTTCATTCATCTTAATTAAACGTTTATACCGCCCGTGTGGTGCCGAGGCCCACAAGGAAAGCAAAGAATAGTACCACTGCGACATACATAAATCTCGTAAAAGGCGATTGATGTAGGAACTACGGGAAACTGAAATTAAAATCATGGCATATCCTAAAGGACGTAGCCATCATATACAAGAAATGAGTCGTTGATTTTCTAGGCACCACTTATATGTTCAGTAGTTTGCCATTGCTTTCACAACGGTGAGGTCTATTTTACCTTTGTAAAATCCCACGGAAACGAATTTACTTCCAAACTTGCCCACCGTGGGTTTGAACCGTGTACGCTTGGGTTCGTAAAAGTATCACAGAAATCGGATGTGCTGGCCTACTTGTAGGTGCATAACTGGCACAACGTCAATCGCTCTTAGGCTCAGATTACATACAAATCACACAGAGTGGTTAACAAGTGGTCGATATGGAGCGTTCCATGGTTTCCCACTTCAATGTCTGCATTGTTATTCTTTGATCATTACTTCTCAGAGTATACCCAACATTACTTCTCCTGAATTAGTCCCATTTTATGTTCATTACTTTTCGCAGACATTTTTCTCAAATCGATTTAATTAACTTACTTTCTATATCTTTAGTCATTTTCCAACTCCCTCTGGTATATGTTAGGATTGATACAACATTGAAATTTAACATTCTTAATTTAGTTTTAAAATTATATAACTTGCAGTTGCATATTTACTCTTTTATAAGCTGACGTAGCTTTGACAATTTGTAACGTAATAATCGCTGGTTAATGGCATTATACAGGGTGTTCAAGATAAATGCAGCCCATTGACAAATCGAAAGTTGCCAGGTACACATTGCGTTGTGTTTATTTACTAGTTAAACCGGATCTGACTAGCTCGTCCTACGTCACATTTGTTCATCGCCCTTCCTCACTACAATTACACACCGTCAGACAACCTTGACCTATACTACGTCATAACTGAACCTACTCATTGTCATACATATATGCCAGATTAGCTCCATTCACAGGTTGCATTTATCTTGAACACTGTATTTTCGATACGTTCTGCAAGTGTGTTCGTGTGTGTTAGTTACATTACTTGTAGTGTTTGCATAAAAACAAAGAGTATTACTGAATCCTTATGGTGTTTCATAATGTCTCAGTAGTTTCCATACTATTAAGAGATCTGTACTGGTGAATGTATTTTAAAAGTCAACGGAAAAAGTGTTAATTGAAATATGCCTCTTTGCCATGACTTTCCATATGACTCGATCACTATTCACAAACTACAAGTCATTTTACGAGAGTATTGCATAAAGCACGAGCACAGTATCTCCTGCAAAGTCTTATACATCTTTGAGGAAAAAAAATACTTGTTAACCTTGTAACTGATCCGATTCGAATCGAAACCACGACATGCAGAACGCATGGTAAACGAATTGAACACTTCGTTACAAAATATTCTGAAATCATCAACTACATATAAATGTGAGCCGCTAGGTACGTTGTTAGTGAACCGCTTCCAAGGCCGTGTCGGGTTCAACCCGCAGTGGCGCGAATTTTTCCTGACCGCGAAAACGGTCTTCAGGTCGACCCAGCTCAACTGGGTACCAGACAGGCTCTGGGAAAGTAAAGGCGGCGGCTGATGCTGACTACATCACCATCGTTGACGGTCAATGAAATACAGGCCTAACACTGATTGCCTATATACCACGAGGTATGAAAGGTTCAAAAGAAAACGAAAAAACATATAAATGTAGGTTTTCAAATGTTACAACCGATCAACGGGACATTTCTTGCCACTGTCCTGTTTTCCGAGACAGTATTATTTTGAAAAATAATCCAAACTACTCAGATTTGTGATTCTTGTTATTTACTCAAGTTTTAACTACAAGAAGAAGACGTAACTACAAGAAGAAGACTAACTACAAGAAAAGTCTTAACTACAAGAAGAAGACTTAACTCAAAGAAGACTTAACTACAAGAAGAAGTCTTAACTACAAGAAGAAGTCTTAACTGCAAGAAGAAGTCTTAACTACAAGAAGAAGTCTTAACTACAAGAAGAAGTCTTAACTACAAGAAGAAGTCTTAACTACAAGAAGAAGTCTTAAATACAAGAAGAAGTCTTAACTGCAAGAAGAAGTCTTAACTACAGGAAGAAGTCTTAACTACAAGAAGAAGTCTTAACTACAGGAAGAAGTCTTAACTGCAAGAAGAAGTCTTAACTACAAGAAGAAGTCTTAACTACAAGAAGAAGAATTAAATATGTTACTAAGATCTGTAATACCATGAACAGAAAAAAGAAAGAATACTGATGTCCTGAAAGAACTAAATGTTAAAGAGAATTGGCTGATAAACAACATACTATACAGAAAAATTACATACTTTGGTCACATCAAGCGTCACGATGGCCTGGAAAGAACAATACTAGAGAGCAGCGTCCCAGGACACAGAGGCAGACCAAGAAGAAGATGGCTACAAGATATTAAAGAAACCATGAACATGACCATCGACGAAGTGGGTGAATTGGCAAGAGACAGAGTGAATTTCAGATGTGCTGCAAAGAGAGCAACGTCCTATAAAGGATACGCACCTTGATGATGATGAAGATCTGTAATTCTTGTTATTTGCTGAAGTCTTAACTATAAGAAGAAGAATTAATGATTTTACAAACATCCAAACATGTGGACTTCTACGTGGGCTTTTTAATTAAAAGCATAGAACCGTACTAATCACAGTGATAATAAGAACAAAACTACTCTGACGGTATGTATGTACTTAGAAATTCAAAATTTCAAAGTAAAACAGTCCTTCCATCTGAAAATCTAGAAAAAGTTAGATTTATTTGCAACTTTCCTTAGACAGTCTGACAGAGACAAAAACCTAGACAAATGGGCGTCCCAAAAGCAATTTTCAGAAAGCCACATTTTTCGCTAAAATCGTGACTGTCCCGGAAAACCGGGACGTCTGGCAACCCTATATAAATGTCATATCTGCCATTCGCTTTACTGCTGACATAAATACACACAAAATCATATAGATTAATGATTACTTACTTAAGGATGTAGACCTGAAACTCACCTTCTTATCTGTCAGACTAAGCAACTTGCCTGTAAGAGATGTGTGTCCAAGGATGAACTAGGATGCCAAACAACCGCACTTAAAAGAAGCCTAGAAATCAGTACTGTTCATTTCCTGCTGTCGCGTGGGACGTATACATAATGCTAATGGCGGAAATGGAAAGGGGTATTTGTGGTTTGGATGTTATCAAGTAGTGCCGGCGGTTTGCGAATATTAGAAATCTGTTGCATTTTGCTTGCTCTGTTCTGAGATTGAGCCATCGCGTAACGGGTAAGCAACGGCTAGACTAAAGCAAAATCTTGAGTAGATAGTCTAGGTATATGGAAGAGCAGGGTGTAACTGAGCAGAACTTTGTTCTGTAAACAACACGAACATAAAAAATAGAGTATGTATAAAATATTGTTCTGTAAACAACACGAATATAAAAAATAGAGTATGTACAAAATATTGTTCTGTAAACAACACGAATATAAAAAATAGAGTATGTACAAAATATTGTTCTGGAAACAGCTACAGAATATAAATAATAGAGTATGTACAAAATATTGTTCTGTAAACAGCACTAATATAAAAAATAGAGTGTATACAAAGAATTATTCTGTAAACAACTGAAATAAAAATCGTGGCATATCCTTTACAGGACGTAGTCATCAACCACAGTAAACGAGTCGTTGAATTTTCTAGGTACCACTTATACGTTTAGTAAATTGCCATTGCTTTCTGAACGGTGAGGTCTATTTTTACATTTTTGTGAAAATCCCACAGGTACGAATTTGCTTTAAAACTTGCCCACCGTGGGGTTTGAACCAGGTATGCTTGGGTTTGTGATCGAGTTTACTACCGCTTGAGCTACATTCGCTCACTGTAAACAACACGGGAGAAATAATAGAGTATGTACAGCACAATGTTCTGTAAACAACACGAATATAAATAATATAAAATGTACAAAACAGATCTGGGTAGCAATTTGATCAAGCTTTGAATCTTAAACGTAAGTCCATATCAAAGTGTTGTATTTGATTTGATTGATGTGAATTATAATATTCTGTAGTGTTATTTTCTCAATACACTTCACTACCTACCTCTCCCTTTCCTGTTTGTGTATATCTTCTTCTTCGCGAACACTCTATATCGACCACTTGTTAACCACTCTGTGTGATGTGTATGTGATCTGAGCCTAAGAGCGATTGGACGTTGTCCAGTTGTGCGCCTTCAAGTAGACCAGCACATCCGATTTCTGTTCTGCTATTTATTTACTAGGGTAGCTTCCCTAGGCCCCTACCTCAGTCTCTCTTACGACATGCCTTGTAGGTCGCAGAGTTACTATTCGTTGCTCCCCATGCGAACCCCGGCAACACAGGGGCGTTTTTGTATATTTATAAATACCCCCAAAAATTACACTCCTGCTGTGGAACATGATCCTGGGACCACTGATACGAAGCAAGTGCACTAACCACCACGTTACGCCTCTCTCACAAAACGTACTATATTCCACAATCTTTCAACTTTCACAGATCTTCTTGATGTTTCCCTAGGACGCCCAGGCCTTCTCTTCCCATCCGCTGTCAATCTGAAAGCTGTAACAAGCCAATGCTCCCAATGGAAAACTACAAATATTTTCAATCCATCTACATCGTTATTTGTTAACTAGCAGTTTACCCGTTCTTCGCACAGGGAATTTAGTTTAAATCTATTTGTAAAGTCCCTTAAAGAAACATGACACTTTGCTTCAAAATCGGCTTCTTCCCCATTAAGAACAATACGTTTCTTCCATGCTTGGTTTGAAAACTTTGTCGTTGACCACATAAGATTAAAATGTCCTCATTCCGATTGCCAGTAAGCGACACAACAAAATTCCTGTTCCGTGAAAGTTGAATTTAGTTTAAATCCAGTTGTAATATTTCACCACTTCTAAAGTTACATTTGTTATCCTTTTCCGCTGATCTTCTGAGCCCACATAAACTCATTCCAACTGCCAGTAAAACCTGATACAATTGAATTCCCGTGAAAGTTGAAAAATAACAATTGGCAAATTAAAACTTATCGACGTGTTTTTAAAAAACAATTATTGACCGAGTGTTTTTTCAAAATTTGGCCGAACGTGAATCGAACGCTTTTGTCTACTGCGATGTAGGTGGGCACGTTATCAACTGTGCTATACAAACTTATAGATAAATGTGTTTAAAACACGTTAAATAATAGTGACCATATCATAGCATTATGTAACCGGGAATTGAGCGGAAAGTAATAATTTGGTTGTAATATCTTTGTCAAAGTCTGTATGTAGTGTGCTGTGGCATTCGTCACTTTGTTGTATTGTTTGTTTGATAAAGGTCTTGTTGGTCGAAACGTTGCTGTGTATTGTCATTATTTTTGTATTTGGTAAAACTACCGTACTTTGTGATTACGCGTTTCGGAAGCGGTAAGTAACAACATGATCACGTGACCGGGAACGTCGTGAAAATGTAGAAACACATTTCAGCGATTTAGATGCAGAATGACCATGTGCGTTAAGTTGGAATATGGTTATAGAAAGGAACAAATAGTTCAGTTTGATAATTTTTTCCTCTTGCAATGTATGAAAGTTACCGTCTTGCCAAATTTCAAGTTCGTAGGATGTCTAGATATCTTCAAACAATTCAGACAGACATACAATGTAATCAACTGATTCTTATATATATATATATATATATATATATATATATATAAATGATGGTCTCCAATTGTACAGAATTTGATACTACATACGAGTCGTATATATCCCACCTGGTTTCCGGAGAAGCGAAGAAATGTTCACCGTCTCCTCTCTTGTTTGATTGATTGATTGATGATTGATTGATTATACCATCATCGTTGCACTTCGGTGAGAAGTCATGTGTGCTCCGATCTCTTTCTTACACAAGAATATCTCAGAGGCAGTGTACAAACTCCGTGGCACTAGTGAAGGTCTCCGATATCATTTCTCTGAAAATATACCCCAATGGCTTCACGAAGGAGCGAACCGAGTAACTTTTTAACGAGAGGCAAGTATCTAACCTCTACCCTACAGAGACCCCATCTCATCTCTTGCATGTCATAAGTTAGTTAGTTAGTTAGTTTGTTCCTTTCGTGCCAAAGGCGGCACATAGGGCAGAGGTTTTAGATCTCCATGTGATACGCTTCTTTGCTAGCAGTTGGAGATCTTGTATGGTTTTACATCCCAATATTTTACTTCTTGTTGGATGGAGGAGACTCAACAACATGTCATAAAAGGCACATAAAATGTATTGGAAGTAATACCAGAGATTTAACGTTGCCAAACAAAAGCTAACAACTACAGAAGCAGCTTTATCATCAAGCAGCCTGTCCCTTCCGGAACTTGACTCCCATGACAGCAGCCCTGAAAAACTCTCTATTCTTTGCAAGTTGACCGGCGTCAGCAGCAGTCATTCTCAGATCGTCAATGACATCTTGCATCTACCATCTTCTATGTCTTCTAGAAACAGCTTAGAGACAGAAAAAAACCCCAAACTGCTCATGAAGTTCCGGAAGCCATACCAAAGGCACAAAATCGAATTGAGTTGACATTTTTTTTTTTGCCTCTCACTGACGTGTCCCTAGACGAAATACGGACCTTGTTATTATTATTATTATATTATTATTATTATTATATAAACATTGGACGACTAAGATGGTTAGGACATGTGATAAGAAAGGAAACGTATCGCACACCAAAACAAATGTTGCTCTGTGAACTTTCGGAGGGGAAGAGGCAGCAGGGCAGACCACTGCTCAGATATAAAGATGCCTGCAAGGCCTTAAATTAAAAACTTTTCTATAGGTACCAGCATATGGGAAAAAACTAGCTGATGACAGAGTTGTGTGTAAAGCGATAGTACGCAAGGGCGCAGAGTATTTTTAGAAGAGACTTACGTATGAGCTGAAAGGCAAGAGAGAAAAGCGAAAACTCAGAGGTTGTCACAGTAAAACTCTTGCTAATTGACCTTCTGTAAAGACGAAAAAAGACGATATTATAATTATTGTTTATAGATTCATACATTTTGTTTTCGTTAGACACATACGTTCCATATATATATATATATATATATATATATATATATATATATTTATATATATGTATATAGATAGATATATATACATGCATCCGTTTGACATTCGAAATTCTACAAACACAATAATAAAACAAAATCAATGATGAATGACTTAATAATATGAACATTGCAAAATATACACGAAGCAATCACGAATGAGTTAATCTGACTGACAGAAGATAAACATATGAATACGTCTACTGTATTTGCATCGATATAATCGCATCTAGATTATTTTTGTTCTATTTTGTCAATCATCAGATTATTTGTTTGCTGACGTGTCTAATCCCGTATCTGTGTTTCCTGATGACATATACATAATCGAGATTGACAAATCTATGAATGTTAAATCTCATGTTTGTTTTGTTGTGGTTTGTTTAGCATACATTTTCTTTAGTTTTGTTTTCCCACACTTCTTCCGGGTTGTATGCCAGTGCCTAGTTCTTCTGTGTTTATGTTGTGCTTCTCGTGTGGTTTGTGTGAGTTTCAGCATCTTGTCATGATAGAAACACAACATTTATCAATCTTTTCCTTGGTCTTTCTTCTTTTGTGTCGATGATCTGATGTAAAAATAAATAGACAGTGTGGTCTGGCTCAGACCTGCGGTATATTTTCTCAGTACGATGCAAGTCTTCGAAAGCAGCCTCTTAAATGTTTTTCTTTATATAACCTTCAAGTGTGATTTTGATTTCGCTGCTTATGCCGCCCCCCTTACTGTACTGCCTGACGCGCACCTCTGTATCATAGCAGACACGACCTGGTCTGTAGTTATTTTGTTTTAGTTACTGAACTGTGTTCCAGCACTTCACGCAGACACATAGGTGCTCAGTCTCCCCCAACAAATGTCGAAATGTATGCATAATGAAGGTTTCTGTTGCTCGCTAGTTAAACACACTCCTCACTTTGACCATCATGAATACAGCTCTATTTTACAACGTTCAATTTCAAACTCTAAATCAATGGATTGATTTAGTTCAGGGTCTGTCTCGAAATAAAAGAATAGCCCTACCCAGAATGTAATACCAATCAAATTCTGAAAAGGATTTAAATTAGGTAAAACAATTTTAAAAGCAACATAAGTAAATTCATATTTTTACTCATTCATTGAGTCAATCAATCAAGTGCTATGCCTCTGGGTAGGCGATCATGTCTCTCCAGAACTTTCTCTGCTTGGTGCATGTAATCAGTTCTGACGTCGATCTGGTGTCGAACCACGATGTCAGGCCATCCAACATCTTCTCTCCTGCTTCCACAATCTTCTCCTGAATTTTACCTGTTGTCACCAATTGTTCTAATCCTCCTCTTCGCTTTATATGCTCGAAGAACCTTGATTGTCAGATTCCTATTTTTTTTATAAGGTTTCTTTGTGTGCAGGCATGATTTAAAACTTCCTCATTTGTTTTTTCACTGTCATGGAATTTCAGTATTATTCTGTAAAAGATATTTGTGGTTCAATGACCGTATTCATTGAGTATAAATTAGATATTATAAAATTTGTCGTAGTCTTTTCAGACCTTTGTGTATAAAATGCCTGTCACTACAATTTCTTTTCCTAATGAGGAGGAATAGCAATTCCTTTTCTCACGTGTAGAACTGTGAGTGTGAATTGAACCGCAACTCTCTTGTGTCCGAGTGGATAGACGATACGCATGCATTATGCTATTGAATGAAACTCGTGGCATATCCTTTACAGGACGACGTCATCACCCACAGTAAACGAGTCGTTGATTTTCTTGGCACCAATTATACGTTCAGTAGTTTACCATTGCTTTCAGAGCGGTGATGTCGATTTTTAGATTCGTAAAACCGGGAACAAATTTGCTTCCAAATTGTCCACCGTGGTATTTGAACCAGGTACTGTGGTTGTGATCGTCTACTACCGTAGCTATAAACTTTATATATTATGAAACATAGTTGAACTGAACAGAAGAAAATTAAATCAATGATCTTTGGTATGAGTGGAGGCGTTTATAGAAATTTCGAACCTACAGAGCCTTACGTGGATCTACTGTCACGGCCTTCTCTATAGTGGCCATCTCGCAAGTTTTTTCAAGATGGCAGGTGAGGCAGAGTATTCACATGTGTTTAGTAAACATATGGGCTCTTTAGTAAACATACGGACTCAAACGTACTTATTTAGTAAACATAACAAAATAACGATGCCTAGTAAGTGCTGTGTACCAAAATGTAGATCAAATTACGATTATGTTTATACATGTATAATTTAAGTTAATTTAACAAGTATCTTCTTCAGTAAACATAACTGTTTGACTGACAGTGACACTGTTGTCAGTGTTGTAAACATAACAACAAAATAACGATGCCAAGCTGTACCAAAATATAGATCAAATTACGATTATAATTATATATGTATAATTTAACAATTACCTTCTTTAGTAGACATAACAACAAAATAACGATGCCTAGAAAGGTGTGTGTACCGAAATGTAGACAAGGAACATATTCTATTGTATACTATAATTGTGGAAACCATGAAAGCACCAGCTATATGACTCAGTATTAAAATAGATCAGAACATGTCTTTTACTGTTCACCTAAAGGAAGTTTTCATAGATAAGAGTTCCTTTAACTGGATGTCAAATAGTGGAAAATTGAAAGATGGTCTTATGTTGAGAACCTCTTGTCCATGCAAAGATTTAGAAGAGCACCAACTGTTGACTATTACATGACAATGACACATGATAATCTGGTTGAAGCAATTAGTTTATCATCTACCACAACAAGCACTAGTTTTGTGCCAGAGAAAACACTCCATTTCCTCACTGAACTTTTCCTAGTTGCATCTGGTCAGAACTCCAGATAACAGAAAATGCTATAGCAATAACACTCAGTGTTTTGCATTTATGACATATTAAATTGAACCTGATCTGTCCTCATATCATCTGGATATGAAGATAGGTTCTTAGTCACGACAAACCCTAAGGAATAGTCATACAAATTGTAACTACCAGTTACATGAAATTCTCATTAGACAGTACTGTATGTATCTGCGGAGCTCAAAAAGAAATATTTTATTGTCTGCGGTTCCAACATTTTCCTCAACAATTATATAAAAATAAGGAATGTTCAGCAAGCTGCTTCTTCACAAAAAAGGAAAGGAGCAAAATTAAGTAGTAGATAAATATATTTGCGTAATACAGTTTAGTTTATGTGCTAATCAAGCTGTGGTGATTCAGATGGATGAAATTTATGTTAAAGCTGCACTGAATTATACTGAAGAAAATTGATTGGCCCAGCATTTTGTTTTCCCCTGTTATCATGTATCACTATTGATCTCTTCGGACATAATGTATCAAAAGTTGTCATGTAGACAATTGATCTCCAACATAATGTAACAAAATGTCATGTTCATTTTACAACATGACTATTGATCTCTTCAGACATAATGTAACAAAAGTTGTCATGAAGACTATAGATCTTTCACATAATGTAACAAAAGTTGTCATGAAGACTATTGATCTCTTTCAACATAATGTAACAAAAGTTGTCATGAAGACTATTGATCTCCAACATAATGTAACAAAAGTTGTCATGTAGACAATTGATCTCTTTCGACATAATGTAACAAAAGTTGTCATGAAGACTATTGATCTCTTTCGACATAATGTAACAAAAGTTGAATGTAGACATTGATCTCCAACATAATGTATCAAAAGTTGTCATGTAGACAATTGATCTCTTCGGACATAATGTATCAAAAATTGTCATGTAGACAATTGATCTCCAACATAATGTAACAAAAGTTGTCATGTAGACTATTGATCTCCGACATAATGTAACAAAAGTTGTCATGTAGACTATTGATCTCCTCGACATAATGTAATCAAAAGTTGTCATGAAGACTATTGATCTCCTTCGACATAATGTAACAAAAGTTGTCATGTAGACTATGATCTCTTCGAATAATGAATAAGTGTCAGTGACTATTGATCTTTTCGACATAAGATCAAGTTTCATACAATTGATCTCCAAATGTACAAAAGTGTCATTGACTATGATTCTTTCGACATAATGTAAAAGTTGTCATGTAGACAATTGATCTCCAACATAATGTATCAAAAGTTGTCATGTAGACAATTGATCTCAACATATGTAACAAAAGTTGTATGTGACTATTGATCTGACAAATGTAACAAAAGTTGTCATAGACATTGATCTCCTTCGACATATTGTAGACAAAAGTTGCATAGATCATAAATGTAGAAAACCAGATGTAAACTTGATGTTTACGACTAAATGTGAACCAGTTATCCTAAAACTATTTTATCGCAAATTCATATTCCAGTAGGGTGACACTTATTTGAAACAATGGTTCGGACAGTTAATTAGAATGAATACACAACCACCATACAGCATAGAATAAAGAATGTTATAGAACCAAGGAAGACTAAAAAAAGCGGATAGACAATATAAAGATTACATAATTCACGGATATAACACAATGACGACTCACTGACCTGAACGCAAGCTATCACCTGCTAAGACATGAGTTGACATCAACCTTCATCAACTGCAAAAAAGATTTTCTTCTTCAGCGATCTCCATGCGCTTAATTTATTGGCAAACTGGGCAAGTCAGCTTCAGGTCTGTAGGCCAAAGCTTAGTTTTCAGGTCGACTGGGTGGTACATGTTCTTCTCAGCTCATACAGAGAGGACGTCTTGCAGGATATTCTATTCTCAGCTTCTGCTAGATTGGGATTCGATTTTCTAATAGCAATCGTCTGCCTCAATTTATCAGAGATTGACTATCAGCTCCCCAGGTAGTCACAGCCAGCTTCGCATACACGCTTTGTTTCCTCATAGCCGTTCTGTTTGTTTCCATTATGTGATGTTTTCATGTCAGAGACGTCAGTTTAACTCCCAAAAGGTTGGAGTATGGGAACGGGAACAATATCATGTAAATTTAGTCGAAATGTTCTTCCTTTGTTGTCAATGGAAGCGTTGTACAGTTTTGCTCTGGTTTATTTAAGGCCCATTACTTGCCACATTATGACGTGTTCAGGCTTTCCTGGAGTTTAATATGGCAGGACCAGAAACTCGGAAGTGTACCACAGTAGATTCAACATGGAGAGAGGTGATACATGTCTGGAGCAGAGTTGTGGCAGATCATTGTATATACCAGGAAAAGCAATGGGACAGTACGCTGTCTGTGGGACTCTGTTCTATTGGAATCTGGGACTGTGCACTCCATCTATTTACAGATGCTTGTCATGGGTAGAAAGTCTTTATCAATAGTACATTCTACCGATTCACTGCTAGAGCTGAGTAGCAAACTATCTTTCCAGACTTGTCAAAGGTTTGGACATGTCGAAGAACACTGAGAGGTTTTCTTCTTTGGAAAGCCATTTCTATGTCCTGTGTGAGGTATGCCACTTGGTCATCAGTGCTTCTATGTTGCCTGCAGCCTGTCTGGGCCGAATCCAGTTTATGGTTGGTTTCCTAAAACCACTGGAGTCTAGTGGTTATCACTCTTTCCAGCAGTTTTTCGGTTCAACAGCAGACTTATAGGTCTGTAGCTTGTGGATCCTTTTTGTCTTTTCCGCTTTTAAAATATGGGTGGTTTGTGGCATTTTTCCAGATGTCTGGGACTTTCCCCAGTCTCCAACTATTGTTAAATATCTGGAGTAGAAGACTATGTGCTGTTGGGTCTATTTGTTTGAGCATGTCATTTGATACTCCACCTGGTCCGGGCCTTTTAGGTTTGAGCTTTCAGTCCTTTACAGCTCAGTCAGTGTGATGTCTACCCCCATACAAGGTTCCATTGTTGCTTTTTTTAATGTAGCATTTATCTCACTTCTGACTTCAGGGTCGCTGATCGCTTCCCTGTAAGAAGGTATTCTCCTTGCTGGAGAACTAATTTCCCTCTAGATGGAAAACAGACAATATGAACTTATGTTTGCCTAAACTAATGGACCTCTATTGACTCATGTCATTATGTTCTAATGTTTCTGGCTTTTATTTTTAAGTTTATTCCTACATCGATCATGTATCGCCATCAAGATATGTTCTATTTTTACAATTTTATTATTGTAATATATTAGTGATGTCATTCTATGATTATCTCTCCTACTCCCAAATTATTGAAATTGCTTCCTGTAGGCGTACGCCCCACGATGATAAGCCCTGATTTACTGTCTTCAATTAGAACTGACATTTTAATGTACGTCTTAAGGCTTAAATAACCGACATCTTTCTTATATTTATTATGTCATTGGTAGTTGACATGATTAAATGTTGATGTATCCTATACTACAAATACATTCGTGAAGTCTGTTCGTCTTTCTATTAAGTCCTACTTTTATAATAATTGCTTCGTTCTCAAGTTCTAGTGTCTCATCAACGTCACGATAATACTTCGTCTTAATCATTTGGTTGTTAATTTTACATTTTATGTCATGTTACCGTGTTCTTCTAGTTGGCTGAGTTTGTTAAATTGGTATTAATTGTTATCATATTGTCAGGGAATTTTTGATTTAATAAGCTAAAATTTGACAATACGTTTTGTCAATACTTTCATGTTTGTTTCGTGGATAAGTTTTTTGACAGAATTTTATATCCCTCGAAAGAAAGAAAAGAAGCAAATTGGTCTTTATTTAACATATCTAGGTCGAAATTATTCGCATAGACTGTCCTACATACGAGTAGGGGTCAAAGAACCAGGTTGGAACGTATTCAGCTTCTAGGCACAACTATACAAATACCAGAGGTTGATATGAGTCTTTAAAAAGTGTCTAAAGGCAAAGGATTACCTTCATTGCAACCAGTTTTCCCGCATGGTCCGTCCTTGGCAGAAATAGCGCACCATCCGTCGAGGGTGTTGCACAGAGAATGAACTCCGTAGCTCCAGCAACAATTCTAGGAATCTCATGAAAATTAGTTGATAAGAACGAAGGCAAAGAAGAATTATTTTTGTTTGGGCCCTATCAGGAAGTGCAACAACAAGTGGACCCAGTACGCTTCACGTGTAAACTTCGAGCGTCGTCATTCTTTCGAATAAGAGCTGCTTGGAGTTTGTGTAAGTGTGTTTGTGCCATTTGACGTTTTTTGAAGGTTCCTATCCTTTGTCCGCAATCACATTGACACTACACTTATGGAATAATTGGTTCGATCGCCCGAGTGGTTACCGGGCCCAAATTTGGGGTGTAAAGAACAGAACCACTGTTACCTACCACGCATGTCGTAAGAGGTGGCTAAGGAGGTTTGGCTGAAATCGGATGCACGTGTCCTAAACGTGTAGAAGTCTATGTGTTTTTAGGGGCCTACCAAACTAATGTGCAACGTATACACGTTCTTTGACAAAGATCATACGTATAACAAAGAGTGATTAAAATTGGTCGTAAAGAACGAACGCAAAGAAGAAGAAGAAGTACACTTTGATCTTAGCCAAAAAAGAAGAAGAGGCTTAACATTTCAACACAGTTAAACAATCTTACATGTTTTCTATCATATGTTATGTTATTTTGTTTCTTTCATGTGATAGTCGATTTTGAAATACATAGCTTGGAACTGAATTTCATTTATGACATTAAGAATTCGATTTCCAAAAATGAAATTTAGGATAAGTGATTGTTGTTTCTCAATATGTTCCTCTATGATTAGTATTTGAGTAATAATTTGGAAGAAACAAAGACAGAAACATAGACATGTAGATAAGAACAGGACAGAAACCCATGATAACCCAGGTTAAGAGGAGAAAATGGCGATAGATCGGCTATACCCTAAGGAAAACACAGTCGAGTGACACTAGACACGTACTTGAGTGGAACCCTCAAGGAAAACGGAAAAGAAGACGTTCTAAACAGACTTAGAGATAGCCTTATTGGTGAACTGAGGACTGCTGGACTATTCTGGAAAGCCATACAAAAAATATACAGACCGGTTAAAAGTAAGTAACAACTGATGAGGCTCTGTGCTCCACGAAGTATGAAATATGGTTCCTTTACTCTTTTGTTTTGATGTTTGTAACTATTTCTTTGATATATAAATCTAATAGTTAATGTATCGGATATGACGTGGATCAACTGTCCTGTGCATACGGGTGTTTGCGGTAATGAGAGAGCGGATACGCTTGCATCAACAGCATCTATTGTTGGGGAGTTGAAGATCGAAAAGGAGGACGTTCTTCGGTCTCTTCGCGAGTGACTGTTGTACGAGGACACTACAATAGATATTTAATCGATCAAACGATTTAAGCAGTTTAGAGTTACCGTTGTACAAGTAGAACTGGATGCATGAGGGGCAGAGTGGGGGTATTTAATCAGCGAGCCACGGGAACCATCAGTATGCATACTCTGCGATATATGTTGGAGGAGACTCAACGCCTATGTATCTGCCCGGAGTGCAATGACGTCAGTTTAGTAGCCAATAACCAATAACTGTTTCCGAGAAAGCATTTGTGGTTTCCTCGTTCAGTATCTCTATTTCTCGTGTGTATTGATGTGAATGGCTTGTTACTTATTGTAAACTAGCAGTTTTACCCGTTCTTCGCACGGGAAATTTAGTTTAAATCTATTTGTAAAGTCCCTTAAAGAAACATGCCCCGTTGCCTCAAAATCGGCTTTCCCCCCATTAAAAACAATACTTTTGTCTCCATGAACATTTGAAAACTTTGTCGGTTGGCCACATAAGATTAAAATGCCCCTCATTCCGATTGCCAGTAAAACCTGATACAATTGAATTCTCGTGAAAATTGAAAAATAGCAATTGGCAAATTAAATTTACTCAGATTATTAACTTATCGATGTGTTTTTAAAAAAAATTGACCGAGTGTTTAAAAAAAAAGTGGCCGAACGTGAATCGAGCGCATTGTCTACTGCAATACAGACGGGCACGTTATCAACAACTCTACAGAAACATTTATATAAATGTGTTTAACAGAAACATATATATAAATGTGTTTAAAACACGTTATAATAATAGTGACCTTATCATAGCATTATGTGACCGGGACTTGAGCGGAAACTAATAATTTGGTTGCAATATCTTTGTCAAAGTTTGTATGTAGTGTGATGTGACATTCGTCACTTTGTTGTATCGTTTGTTTGATAAAGTCCTTGTTGGTCGAAACGTTGCTGTGTATTGTCATTGTTTTTGTATTTTGTAAAGCTACCGTACTTTGTGATTACTCGTTTCGCCAGCGGAAAGTAACAGCATGATCACGTGACCGGGAACGTCGTTAATGCATTGATAAACTTTTTCAACGAGTTATGTGCAATGCTATATCGTTTAAGTTGTAATATTTTTATAGAAACGTACAAAAAGTCCAGTTTGATCATTTTTATCTCTTGCCATGTATGAAAGCTACCCCATTGCCAAATTTCAAGTCCGTAGGATGTCCAAATATCTTCAAACAATTGAGACAGATATAGATACAGTTCCATTCCAGCTTTCGTTTATATATATATATATATATATATATATATATATATATATATATATATATATATATATATATATAGATGACAATTACCAGTAAAACCTTGTCTAAATACGACACCATAGAAAGATAATTTCGCTGCAAAAAGGATAGGAATCGCTGCAACCCGCCCACAAACTAGACAATCCTACGTTCCACCAAAATATGTGTGATTTGCTTGTATTTTTGCTTATGTAACATAGATTTGAATTATTTTGTTTAATTCATAACATACAGAACCATTTATGTTTTCTTACTGACTGTTTCTGACAGAGATGTTAATGTTTATGAGATGTTTCAGAGATGTTTATGACAAAGTTGTTCATAAGTTGTTGTTGCAGTGGGTGAATTATTAATAAGTTGTTTTTTGTGTGTTTTTTAAAGTAAAGGAACCCTTTCATACCTCGTGGTATATGGGTCAATACAGTGTTAGGCCAGTATTTTCATTGACCGTCGGCACACGATGGGTGATGTGGTCAGCATCACGCCGGCCACCTTTACTTTCCCAGAGCATGTCTGGTACCCAGTTGAGGCTGGGTCGACCTGAGAGCCGTCGCGGTCGGGAAAAATTCCACTCGCACTGCGGGAGCTGAACCCAGACCACCAGCCTTGAGAAGCGAGTTCACTAACAACTACGCTACAGCGGCTCAATAAGTTGTTTTTACAGTGGATAAATTGTTTACTTTGTTGCTTTTGCAGCTGTACATAAATTGTTCCTATGTTGTTGTTACAGTGGGTGAATTGTTCATATGTTGCTGTTACAGTGAGTGAATTGTTAATTTGTTGCTTTTGCAGTTGTATATAAATTGTTCATAAGTTGTTGCAGTGGGTGAATTATTAATAAGTTGTTGTTGCAGTGGGTAAATTGTTAACTTTGTTGCTTTTGCAGTTGTATATAAATTGTTTATATGTTGCTATTGTAGTGGGTGAATTGTTTATATGTTGCTGTTGCAGTGGGTGAATTGTTTATATGTTGCTGTTGCAGTGGGTGAATTGTTCATTTGTTGCTGTTGATGTGGGTGAATTGTTTATATGTTGCTGATGTATATACATTGTTCATATGTTCCTGTTGCAGCTGTGAATATTATTAATACGTTGTTGTTGTAGGACATAAATAGTCCAGGTACTGTGATATCTAACACATCGGCGTCCACATAAATTTGTCTAGGAAAGGGCAAAATACATTTTTACAAATTTAGTTTGTAGTTTACTACGCAGAAATGGAGAAGACCATATTCGAATAAAACTGTGTTATTAAAAAATCATTTTCCAGAGGGTGGCACTTGTCCCCATTGCCTTAACGCATGGATCTAGCACACACACCCCTCCCTGACATATGAACAGATTCATGTGAATACTAAAGCAACAGTGATGATATGACTTGGATTCTCCGAAACGAGTTAATTTGTATTTTTCATGTTTGTCGACCTCCACGCTCTGACATAACCAAAACAAGGTTCGACTTTAGGTTAAAAGCGGCGTGCCTCGGGTTAAAGAGGCTTTAATCCCTTACATAAACAAACAAAATAAAACTAAAGTAAATTTTATTATAAATTCTTTCAAACCAATATTGTGCTATCTTTTCCCTTTAAACGCTCCATGTCAACCACGCTGTGTGATTTGTATGTGATCTGAGCCTAAGAGCGATTGTACGTTGTGCCAGTTATGCGCCTACAAGTAGGCCAGCACATCCGATTTCTGCGCTGCTTTTATTTACTAGGTAGCATCCCAGGGCCTTCACCAGTCGCCTCTTACGACATGCATTGTAGGTTGCAGTGGTACTATTCTTTGCTTCCTTGTGGGCCCCGGTACCACATGGTTGTGCTATCAATGTCAAAAGTGGTTGCTAGCTGCAGCTGTTAGCGGAAAATCAGAAGAACAGAGAGGAACTTTCTTAAAAGAACTGCATAGATTGCAATGAACGACAAAATTGGGACACTACAAATGAAACCAGTCATTAGGGCTTCCTCAAAGACCTAAGCAGAACAGACCATGTCATTATATTTCGCCGAATACGGGACACTGCAGACTCAGCAGACACATAGACTAGGAATTAGTCAAACAACTCTCTGCCAGTGTCAGCAAGCGGAACAGACATCGAAGCATGTCCTGCAAGACTGTACTCTCCTGTGTGAGCTGAGAAGCATCCAGGACTGTTTAGGACGTCCCCTTTTCCGTTTTACTTGCTAGTTCCACTCAAGTGCTTAGTATCAAAATCACCATCAAGGTGCGCATCCTTTATAGGATGTTGCTCTCTTTACAGCGCATTTGAAATTCACTCTGTCTCTAGCCAGTTCACCCACTTCGTCGATGGTCATATTCATGGTTCTTTAATATCTTGAAGTCATCTTAACAAAAGCTAACCAGGTACTGGGAAGTTAGCAACACTGTTGTCACTTAAAGAGATATCGCTAAAAACTAAAGCAAATCTCATAAGAACGATTTTCTGGCCAACACTGTGTTACCAGTGTCAAACATGGCCAATAACAGCAACTAATGAGCGGAAAATCATAACGACAGAGATGAGGTGTCTTAGAAAAGCTGCAGGTGTGACAATAAGATTCAAAATTAGAAATGAAGAAATCAGAAGAAGACTGGACGTGAAATCAGTCATGCAATTCATAAAAGAACAACAGATTAAATTGTTTGGACACCTGACAAGAATGCCCTGGTATCGCCTACCACAGAGAGCCACGCAGAAAGAGTATAATGAGTACAAAGCAAGAGAAAGACCACACAAAAGATGGAGCGACGGAATCAAGAACAGCCTTACGAACATGAATATCAGCTTACAAAGTGCCTTAAAACAAGCATACACGAGATCACTACGCCACCCCCACCCCCTTCCACAACACTTCTATAAAGAAGTAAAGGTGAAAGAGAAGAAGAAGCCATCTTCTTATTGGTCTGCCTCTGCGTCCTGGGACCCTGTCCTCTAATATTGTTCTTTCCAGGCCATCGTGACGCTTGATGGGACCAAAGTATATAATTTTTCTGTATAGTATATTATTGTATCAAAATACTGGCCAAAAAATTACAAAGTTCAGAAATGTAAATACGTTTGTTTTATTGATTGCGTGAAAGCGTTTTACTAAGTCCAGCATGAAAAGCGAATCCCATGCCTGCAAGAAATAGACTTGGATGACAAGGACATCATAATTATCAGAAATGTGCGCTGGCAACAAACAGCAACAATAACAAATGACTGAAAACATTTACTCGCATACTTCTTCTTCTTCTTTGTCGTCACACTGCTACCGGGTTGTTGCCCAGTGTCGTCACAGTACATTGTGCCCAGTGTCGTCACACTGCTAACGGTTGTGCCCAGTGTCGTCACACTGCTACCAGGTTGTGCCCAGTGTCGTCACACTGCTAACGGGTTGTTGCCCAGTGTCGTCACACTGCTACCGGTGTTGCCCAGTGTCGTCACACTGCTAACGGGTTGTTGCCCAGTGTCGTCACACTGCTAACGGGTTGTTGCCCAGTGTCGTCACACTGCTACCAGGTTGTTGCCCAGTGTCGTCACACTGCTACCGGGTTGTTGCCCAGTGTCGTCACACTGCTACCAGGTTGTTGCCCAGTGTCGTCACACTGCTACCGGGTTGTTGCCCAGTGTCGTGGTTTTCTGTGTTTGTCTTGCGCTGTTCTAGTGGCTTGGGTGATTGTTATTTTTGCTCTTTGACAGGATTCTGCTATGCCATCTAACAATCTTTTTCGTGGTCTTCCTCTCGCCTTCTGTCCTAATATTCTGTTGTAGAAGACTCTGTATACTGTTTTGTGTGCATTCTTAAGTGGCCAAACCACTTCATTCTTTATTTCTCAATGTAATTCAAGCAAGGTTCTGTCCCAACTTTCTTTCTTATGCTAATGTTGGTTACTCTGTCTTTTCTGGTGTTGTTGGTAACTTTTCGCAGGTAGTGCATTTCACATGTAGTTATTTTTTGTGACTGCAATAGCGTCCTCTTCGTAATACATTTACATAAAAAGAGAAGTGAGGCAGGGTTGTATTATGCCACCCATTCTATTTAACATCTAAACAGAGAAACGCCCGAGTGGTTACCGGGGTCCAAATTTGGGGTGTAAAGAATAGAACCACAGTTACCTGCCACGCATGTCGTAAGAGGTGACTAAGAAGGTTGGACTGAAATCGGATGCATGTGTCCTAAACGTGTAGAAGTCTTTGAGTTTATGGGCCTACCAAACGAATGTGCAACGTATACACGTTCTTGGCAAAGATCAAACATATCACAAAGATTGATTAAAATTGGTCGTAAAAACGAACGCAAAGAAGAAGAAGAATAGAAAAATCTTCAAAAGATCAAAGGACTGCCAGGACTCAAGATCAAAGGAAAAAAATAATAAATAACAAGGCTTCTACATTTTAGGACCATTAGGATGTTTCTGCCGTAGTCTATATGTAGTGTGCTGTGAAATTCGTCCCCACTGTTGTATCCTTTGCTTGATAAATGTCTTTTGGTCGAAACTTTTCTATGTATTGTTTTTTATTTTGTATTTGATAAAACTACAGTACTTTGTTATTACGTGTTTCGAGATTGCTACATAGTTTTACTGCAGTCTTCCCTTATATTGATAATACTATGCACATGAGACAGTGTTGGTAGCCGGGAGTGAGTAAAAATTAGTACACCAGTTTCGAATACCTTCATTGCACTCCAGACAATCCATAGATGTCCAGACACTAGTAATTTTTTTACTGAGTATACTGAGAATTAACCAAGCAAACCACAATCCGATCTCCATGGGTGAAATCCCACTTCAAGTGGTAGAATCATACACATAGTTGGGTAGCAATGTAGACAAAGAGGGTGGAACAGATAGAGGTAGAATCATACACATAGTTGGGCAGCAATGTAGACAAAGAGGGTGGAACAGATAGAGGTAGAATCATGCACATACTTGGGCAGCAATGTAGACAAAGAGGGTGGAACAGATAGAGATAGAATCATACACATAATTGGGCAGCAATGTAGACAAAGAGGGTGGAACAGATAGAGGTAGAATCATACACATAGTTGGGCAGCAATGTAGACAAAGAGGGTGGAACAGATAGAGGTAGAATCATACACATACTTGGGCAGCAATGTAGACAAAGAGGTGGAACAGATAGAGATAGAATCATACACATACTTGGGCAGCAATGTAGACAAAGAGGGTGGAACAGATAGAGGTAGAATCATACACATAGTTGGGCAGCAATGTAGACAAAGAGGGTGGAACAGATAGAGATAGAATCATACACATACTTGGGCAGCAATGTAGACAAAGAGGGTGGAACAGATAGAGATGTCAAAATAAATATAACCCGTGTGGTTTCGGCCCACGGGGAAACAAAGAATAGAACCACTGCGACCTGGAAGGCATGCCGTAAGAGACGACTGAGGTAGGGGCCTAGGAAAGCTACCATAGTAAATAAAAAACATCGCAGAAATCGGATGTGCTGGGCTACTTGTAAGCGCATAACTGGCACAGCTTACAATCGCTCTTAGGCTCAGATCACACAGAGTGGTTTACAAGTGATCAATATTGAGCGTAAGAAGAAGAACATAAGAATACAGACGACAAGAAGAGCTTGCATTGCACTTTGAAACATATGAGAGTCTAAAGAAATCAAATCTTTTTTTTAAAATTCGGATATTTAACTCTAGTGTCAAAGCAGTTACTGCTGTATGGGTCAGAAACATGGAGCACGATTAAAACAATAACGCATAAATTGCAAACATTCATCAAATGGTGTCTGTGCAAAATAGAGGGACTGAGATGTTATGATAGGGTCACACATGAGGAATTGATGGAGTGAATAACACAAATTCCAGTAAAACAAAAGGTTTAAAAAGACCATGGCGTGGACATACTTGATGAAAAACCTGAGGGAAATATAACAATGGTCCTTTCCTGGAACCCACAGGGACAGCGAAAGAAAGGAGGCCGAGAAATACATGGAG
This sequence comes from Arion vulgaris, assembly GCA_020796225.1. Lineage (NCBI taxonomy): Eukaryota > Metazoa > Mollusca > Gastropoda > Stylommatophora > Arionidae > Arion > Arion vulgaris. The sequence continues at coordinate 20,162,745 of CM036768.1, forward strand.
ACGGAATTTGAGGCAGAAATCAACATTATGAAGAGGAGCTGGGGGAGCTGCAGATAATAGCTAGAGATAGGAAGACTTAGCAATAGTTGGTTGAGGACCTATGCCCCAATCCGGGTTAAAAAGACAGAGAAACTACTAAATTAGTGATTCGCAAGACTATTTGAAGCTATCGATACTCGGTACTTGCGAGACTAATCTTTGCTAATTTGACAGAAATATATTTGGGAAGTGAACACCAATAAATAGATACGATAAGGGCACTGAATAGAGTTTGATTAAAAATCCATTGCATTGAACATTTCTTGTAAGGATTGCTCAAGCTGGTAACATAGTAAGCAACGAATACCTATGAACAGGTAGGTATTCGGTACTTTTGATATCAGTTCGTTTTCGGTATTCGAATAGTTACTATTCGCACATCACTAATTGAATAAAAGTGTGCGCCATAGTGTTCACCTTCTTCACCGGGACATACTTGTAAACAAGACAAGTTAAATTTAGTTAGTCTATATTTTTTCGACAGTTTCGTATATGCATCTTCACACACACGTAACATATGTATCATACATACTGACGTAGAATATAGACCATCGTGGAACTGAAATCTTGCACCAAAGTTTGCCTTCAGGCTACAGTTGTTAGGCTACTACAGTTACGGACTACCTATTATTGTAGTACCTCTTTGAGTGCTTCAGTCTTACTACTTTCTTTCTTATTTTATATTTCTATGAAATGGATGATGAACTTTCATCTATAACATTCTGTTAATAGTTAATGGTACTTAACCTGCTCATTAATTGTTATTGCATTTCTCATTCTGAGTTCTGTAAAAAAAAAAACTCAGCATATAGTATAGTTCAGCATATAGTATAGTTCATAGTATCATATACTAGCACATTAGTAGTGAGAATGATAGTCAAGTAGACTAGTCATTGAAACAATGTACATTTTTATTATAACTGCAGTGTAGTCATTACACTGTAATGGTACTCTTAGTTTGGTGTTATTATTCTCCTACAAGTTGAAGTAAAATTACCAGAGCCAAACATGGACAATGAATAAAACACTGGCACAGAAAATAGCCCATGGGAAATGTGATGCATCTGAAAGTTCATCAAGTCAACAGCACGACAACCAGCATCAGAGAGAGAGACGGTTGGAAAAAGAACATACATACTTGAATTACATAGAAATAGAATGAAATGGTTTGGCCACCTAGTAAGAATTCAGTCCGCCCACACTGTCTATAAAGCCTTCTACAACAGAATATCAGGGCAAAAGGTGAAGGGAAGACCAAGGAATAGGTGAAGTGTATATATCATGTCAAAAGATGCAGCAATCCATCAGATAGCTATCCAAAAAGTGCAAGATAAACATATAAGACTGCAACACTGGACTACAACCTGGTAACAGTGTGATGACAAAAGAAAGAAAGATTCTTATAAATGCTTAACTTGAACACGGGACCTCCATTTTATCATCCATCTCTGATAGAACAAGGATCTCCTTTTCACCTACATTGAGACAAGGAAATAGCTCGATCATTCCACTCGGGAAATGAACAGAGTACTATTATATTGAGAGGTGAGCAACATACCTGCATACCACAGAGATCCTCATATATTTCTCCAGTGATATATTTTTTATGATACCAAATAGAGGCAGCAACAATTCTCTTTATTTTACTTTAAATTTAAAGCTAGCCAAATTTAAGATCATTTAGTCACCAATGTGTTTCCAATTTCAGAGTTACTTACACAGCTGCATTGAAACATCCAATTGCTCATCATGTTGCGATTCAAACATAGAATGCGACCCAGGAAAATTACTGTAGTTGCTGCTGGAAGTCCAGAAGAACGGTTGAAGCGATTGCGCCAACTTGTCACAGGATTGATACGTTATGAAAGAGTAGAACCTACATACAGTCAAGCCGACGAGGCAAGACAGTATGCGGAGAGGGTGAGAATTATGATTTAGTGTTATGCACCATTTCCTCTTTGCAAGTTAATAGCTATCTCCAGTTCTGTCCCATGCAAACTGTTTTAGGAAGTTTCTTTTGAATTAAAAAATTATTATTCAGCGGGGATAAAGACTGGTGTTGTGTACGGTTAATTTTGTATCTGTATCAATGTGGGTGTCTTCTTAACCGCACCTCCTTATCTTCAGTGTTCTAGTAGCACTTGGGGCTCTTGCCTTTCGACAATGCTGTGATATCAGGATGTGGTTGTAAGTTGTTGCTTTATTTAATATAAAGGGTATAAAGCCGAAAGATTGACTTCATTGCACCGGATTTTACCCCATATGGCTTGGCCCCTCTCTGCACATATGGCACGCCACCTGCCAAGAGTATTGCATGAACACTGTAGCTTGGATAAAATCCTAGGGTCTCTGGAAAAAATGCACTCATGAACAGAGTGACACATTCTGAATTAGATCCCACAACCTTCGGAACGCAAGGCTAAGGCGTAGCCACATTTACCTGCCATTGAAAGAAGAATAATCTTACTGACATCGTCCAATGCATGACATCCAAAGATCTGGTTGTCAACAGTTTCATAATGATGTGTATACAGTCGACACTCTGTTATGTTTTGATGTTCACGTAATTAGTGAAATGTGTTGTTTGAAGTTTAAAATGGGTGCACCAATATCTCATTGTAAGGTAGTTAATTTTAGATTTGACTAGTTGTGTATCTGCAGACCTATTTCGATTAGCTAACAAAACTTCCAGTTTTTCTCATAGGCCATCAATTTGCAGATTGTTTGGTTGCTAGTTTTAAGATTTAGTTTACTATATAGATAGTTCTTGCTATAAAGTGTTGTTCTGGTGTTATTGTTTCTGAGCTAATTTGTCTGCTTTCTCATTTGGAGATGCATCCTTATTTCATTGCACTTCATCTCTCTTTATGTATCATGTCCTTTGCAAAACATCAATCCCATCACAGCACAAATATATCTAAATATACAAAAATATGTTATCTGGTTCTGGACCTCTCCCAGTAAATCTGCAGAGAGTTGCCTCTTAACTTTCCCTACCTGTACATTTTTTGTATACCTGGCAACAGTCTGCCAGATAGAAGTATAAGTTAAAGATTATTCTGGGGTCTGCGATAGCAAAGTTGATAACACGCTACGCTGGAGACCACATACCGTGGAAATTTCTGGGCTACCTTGAGCTAAAAATGATCAGTTTGCACACAATACATGATCAAGCTATGGGAATCTAAGTTACAAGTACATCTGAAGTCAGAGTATGGCTCGCCTGAATAACGAGGGATACTGGTAATAAAGAAATTCAAAGCAAGCAAATCAAGAATTATTCCCTCCAACTTAGTCTACAATGTTTGGTTCGCAGCAAAGGGGATTCATAGAATTAGTTTGTACTGATACTACTTAAGCAGCATTGGTTAAGCAAATAATTGCAAGTTTCCTGTTTCAATGATACATAATCAGAAGGAGCATGAGATTCATAGTTAGTGAGTTACTCCTGGGATTCACGTATCAGCGATGTATACCCATTTGCATCACTGTTTGCTTTATACTTAATAGAAAGTTTTTAATTTGTATATAATTATTTTCTTCCTTTCAGTTGCTGTATCTTGCTATAAAAAATGGAGACAGTCACCAACCAACAATGGAACTTGCTAACTTTTGGCTCCTTGTATGTTAACCTGTTTTTTACTTTATAGGTGTTAGTAAATGTTCTCTCTTGCGATCACCTAAAAGACTGAAGTACCAAGTCTCTCCGTAAATTCACTCATGTAGAAAACTGATTCATGCAACCTTAGCTATGTGGGTTTCGTCACATTTTCAGCGCCATTTGGAGCTCTGGTGCTTATCCTTCGGCAGTGTGTCCGGATTCAGCCAGCGTGTACTGGGTTCGCTCTCCGTTAGCCTTTGGCTGTCCCCAGCCATCCTGCAAGGCAGCAGGTTGATTTCTACACATCTAGGACATGTGCATCCGATTTCAGCCAAACCTCCTTAGTGGCCTCTTACGATATGTGTGGCAGGTAACAGTGGTTCTATTCTTTACACCCCAAATTTGGGTCCAAGTAACCACCCGGCGAGTAAATGTTCAAACAGCTCGGACTGCCAGGTCCCAACATTAATGGAAGAATAATAAATAACCTAAGATATGCATTTTTTCTCTCGGAACCTTCAGACATTATGGGTTTTCACCCTTTTTAGTATATTTTAGTGGGGGAGAGTACTTAGCAGACCCAGAAGACTCCAGACATGTAGTTGCAGAAACTCCTATTCAGATAGAGTCTGAGATATGTATAGGACATAGTATTGGTAGCCGAAAATGAAGCAAGAACAATACCTCTAGGTAAAATTAGCATGAATCATGGATTGGCTAGGTTTATCTGCAATAAAGAAGAGAGGCTAAAAATAAATATCTCATCCTTCATCAAACACTCCATGTTGACCACTCTGTGATTTGCATGTGATTTGAGCCCAAGTGATTGCATGTTATGCGCCTACAAGTAGGCCAGCATATACGATTTCTGCGCTGCTTTTTATTCACTAGGTAGGCTCCTAGGTCCTACATCAGTCGCATTGTAGGATGCGGTGGTACTAATTTTTGCTTCCCTTGTGGGCTCCGGCACCACACAGGCGTTTGTATTGTACATGAACATGCATTTGAAAGACAGAATTGTGGATATATGGTAGAAGATGTAGCATTTTATGGAGAGAAAAACAGATTTAAAGTGTTAGCATGTTTCTCTTCAAGAGTTGTGTGAACTTAGTTGTAAGTGCACTTACTTTGTTGTCCCAGTATCAAATTCCTCAATTGGAGTGTGATTTTTTCTGATCATAACAATTTTCTTTAAGCCATAAAGATCTGAAAGAAAACTATTTGATGCTTCAAATAAGAATGAGAAAATTTAAGTATTTTGGACCTATAAAGCGACATGAAGGGTTGGAGAAGATTAATATGGAAGGAGACATCCCGACCAAGCGGAACGCCATGGAAAAATATGGTTTCAGGATATAACTGATGATTTGAGCTTGGTGGCTGCAGAGACTGAACTGTGAAAAGAGAAATTCAGGAAGACTATTAGAGTGACATTCTGCTGAGGCCAAGCTATTTCACAAAGAGTTAGCCAATCGCACACTTCTGGCCACATTTAGTCTGACCTCTCTCACAAACACTTAAATGAAACCCACAAAGGAAACAGAGAAGAGGATGTCCTAAACATACCTAGAGATAAGAGTCTTCTTGAGGAACTGAAGGATGCTGAACTATCTTGGGAAGCCATAAAGAAAATATGTCAGAGACCAGGAAAAGTGGAGGACAACTGTTGAGCCCTATACTTCAAGAGAAGAGGAGATGAATAAAGAATAACTTTCTGATAGACCCAGCTTCATTTGTGTATGAGAGAAACAGTGGCAAGTGCAGGTCATTGGTCATCATACATTGTGTGTCATTGGTCAAAGAATAATAGGGACATAACACAGTATTCCTGAATATACCTCATCATATGTAAAATGATTTCTTTACTTTGCATGTTTCTATTCATTCCAGGGAGAGTAAAAACATTTTATTTTAGCTATGTATCTTATGCACTAATTAATTGACATGGACCATTGACAAAGCGGTGGAGAAGATCATTAATGCCTTTAAATGCAAATGCTACAGAAGAGTACTTAGAATATAAGGGACAGAGAAAAGAACAAATGCTTCTGTTCTGCAAGAGCTTGATATTAAAGAGAGTGGATATTAGAAAAGAAAGCCAGCAAACAGACAATTGCCACTATCTTGATAGAGCAAGGCAGGTGATAATGTTTCAACTTAGAACTGGACACCACAGACTGAACAGACACCTACACAGACTAAAACTAGTTCCATCATCCACATGTACATGTGGACAGACAGCCGAACACATCCTGCAAGATTGCCACCTGATAAATCAACTGTGGAAAGAACACTGGCCAACAGAGACAGACATCAACACAAAGCTGTTTGGAAGCCATGATGAACTACCAAACACAACAATGTACATCCAGAGAACCAGACTCAGTTGTGTGGAACATTGAACATCAGCGAACGAGAAGAAGCGATTTGGCTATTAAAGAGCATAAAATCAAGGAAAATAAATATTTTTAACACATCAAATGACATGAGTGCCTAGAGATAATTTTGGAGGGAATGGTGCCTGGAAGAAGAATGAGAGAAAGACCTAGAAGACGATGGGTGCAAGATGTCATTGGCAATCTGAGAAGGATGCTGCTGACGCCGGTCAACTTGTACAGAACAGAGAGTTTTCAGGACTGCTGTCAAGTTCTGGAAGCTACTTGATCATGATCTTATGCACCATAATTCTAAACCAACACCTATTATTGATCAACCACTGTTTTTTAAGTTACGACAGGGATACTTCATTTGAATTATATGGAATTTCATTGTGTTTTGTCCTTATGTATATATTATATATTTATTTATTTCTTAACAGGAGAAAGATCTAGTACACAAACTGTTCAAGGTGCTTGTGCCCCGATACAAGAACTACAAGACATGTTACACCGATCTTCACAAGCTTGCTATTACCTACCCTGGCTATGGGTCATACAATGGACTGCTAGAACTTAGAGGTTTGTTCCGCTCACAGCTCTCTGTGATTATAAGGCCGTTCAGCTTAAGTAGACATTCCAGTAGTATTAAAGATGATTTCTTTATAAAAACAATACAACATGCAAAAACATGTTATATTATGCCAGAAATTAAATTTAACGCCAAGGCATAACAGTATTATTAACACTTTTTATCAATAAATAAACGTGGAGTCATAGAATTGTGTAAAATTGCAATAAAATTAAGTGTTCTATCAAACATATATAAAAATTAGCCCCCTTCAACAGTCATTTCCAATTATCCGACAGCGGAACGGCATTATGTTACCGGGTTGTTGCTGTTCTCAAATGTGGTCTCACAAGCCTGTTAGTTTTCCAAGATTGTTTTAGTCACATAGTTAGAGCCCAGGATTTTCAATGGAAGAGACTGGAATTACTTCCTGGTGTTGATGCACTCGAGTTTACCCAGCTGTTCTGCTCCTGAGTTAGTGGAGGAAAGCTCACTAGTTGAACAATATTTGTTTAAACTATAGTATACAACTTAACCCATAAAATAAGCATGACAAAAGCTGTTTTATCTTCTTTTATCATCACACTGTTACCGGGTTGTTTCCCAGGTCTTTGTTTTCTGCTTTAGTTTTGAGTTGCCACTACGGCTTGGGTGATAGTTATTTCTGGGTTTTTTACAGGATTCTGATATGCCATGTAACCATCTTTTTCATGGTATTCCTCTCGCCTTCTTTGCTGATGTTCTGTTGTAGAAGACTGTACAGTGGAGTTTGGTTGCATTCTTATTAAGTGGCAGAACCACTTCATTCTTTTTTCTCAATGTAGTTCAAGCTAAGTTCTGTCTTTTCTTGTGCTGTTGGTAACTTTTTGTAAGCATAGCATTTTACACGTAGTTATTATTTTAGACACGATGAAAGAAATAAACTCTCGTATTGCTATAGCAGCTAGTGCCTTCACTAAATTAACGAATATCTGGCAATCTCAAGACCTTAGTATATGCACAAAAGTTAAATTATTTAGGTCATGTGTGATTCCTGTACTTACCTACGGTTGTGAAAGTTGGAAATCAACAAAGAAAATTGATAAGAAACTGGACAGCTTTGAGAATAAATGTCTACGAAAATTATTAAAAGTAAAATGGAGTGATTTCGTTTCTAACAACACAGTGAGAGATAGAACACACCAACAACCCGTATCAAATATTATAAGGAACGAAGGTGGAAATATTTAGGTCATGTTCTTAGATCAGACGAAAAGAGACTAAATCGACAAGTCCTTATGTGGTTACCAGTTGGGAAAAGAAAATGTGGAAGACCAAAGACCACTCTTCGAAGAACCATCCAACAAGAAAGTAAACTATTGGGATGTAAAACCATACAAGATCTCCAACTGCTAGCAAAGAACCGTATCACATGGAGATCTAAAACCTCTGCCCTATGTGCCGCCTTTGGCTCGAAAGGAATAAACTAACTAACTATTATTTTAGACTGCATTGTTCGTCAGACAAACGTCTTAACCACTCTGCCATAGATACCCCTGATAGTCCTTATACAGTATAACTAATGAGAATATGTTTCTTTACTCTTATGCTGTGGTATTGCTTTATGCTGCTTATCCATCTGACTCAAGACCTTTCATAAATAAATCAGTAACTATCACTGTTTACTCTTTGTTACAGGAAATCCGTGGCCACCAGTCATAGCAAAACAGAGGGACACCAAACAGCTGCTATCCAACGTGTTGTTATCAGCTGCTCGACGTGATTATTACAACAATAAACAAAAATCACAATCTACATCATCAGTATCCAAGAATGAATTTTCATCATCTGTAGACCCACAACAGGAAGATGATAATAGTGCACACAATAAACAAGGATAGTAGCTGTTGTGTATTGATTATTATTATTAAACTGTTTATACCATATTCGTCTGCGTTTTTTTGTTTTTGGTTAGATTCTTCTAGATGAACCATTTCAAATCATACATAGAACCCTCAGTTTTGAAAGAAGTGCTTGTCTTGATGCACGCCTCCATTGCCGCGAACACCTGCATGCCCAGAACAGTAGATGCACATGTCTCTGGAGGTTGGAAACCTCTATAGATGACATCCACCGATCTGATATCAACATAAACTTTGAAGAGACACAGAGGTTTGTCACAAGAAAATATATGACGATTTGGAAAACAGAAAATTAGGGACACCAGACAAACAATCAACAAAAAAAAGCAAGTTATCAATATTCAGACTTTGAAAAGGTCACATTATGGAAATACCATTTTTCATCAAGCTAAAGATAAGTGCTCCAGCTGTTCAAACATAGACATGACAGTCACACGACAACTGATAAATTACATATTTATACCAACTTATTGTTATCAATGATCCCTAACTAAATCCCAAGAAAGAAAGATCACAACATATGAAATTAACTGTTTTCAAGAAATGTTACGAGATATATTGAGAAATGAGAACATTAGAAATGTTGTTGTAATCACATCATGCACCCAACATATTAAAAGACAACAAAATGGTTTGGTCACGGAATAAGACCAGATCTATTACCATCTCGTGCTTACAACAACCGGACGCAGAGGAAAACCAAGAAACAGATGGATAGATATTTTGCGACATGTAATGACGTCAGTTTAGTATTTAAAAAAAGGAACCCTTTCATACCTCGTATATAGGTCAATACAGTGTTAGGCCTGTATTTTGCATTGACCGTCGGCACACAATGGGTGATGTGGTCAGCATCACGCCGGCCGCCTTTACTTTCCCAGAGCATGTCTGGTACCCAGTTGAGGCTGGGTCGACCTGAGACGTCGCGGTCGGGAAAATTCCACGCGCATTGCGGAGCTGAACCCAGACCACCAGCCTTGCGAGCGAGTTCACTAACAACTACGCTACAGCGGCTCTCCAGTTTAATAACCAATAATAATTTCCAGTTTAGTAACCAATAATAATAATTCCTCTTGTACCGTTATACGTCATATAGGGCCTGCGAGCAATTTGTCCATAGCGCTCTATCCTCCATGGAACTGAGACCGATATTTCTTGCTTCTCTCAGCAAAGTTCGTTTCAGGGTCTCCTTAGGTCGCCCTCTCTTTCTTAAACCCTTTGCATCCCACTTCAATGCCTGCTTTGATATTCTTTGATCATTTCTCCTCAAGGTGTGTCCAACATATCTTCTTCTTATAACAGTTCTCACTAGTGGTTGACTAGACATTTCTCTGATTTCATCACTTTTCCTGTATACGTTCCATTTTATGTTCATTATTTTTCACAAACATTTTCCAAATGCATTCAACTTGCTTTCTATATCTTTAGTCATTTTCCAACTCTCGCTGGCATATGTTAGGATTGATACGACATTTGAATTGTCCAGTAGGGAGAAACTGATAGGTAAAACAGAGATGAATGAACATAGCTGCTGTTTCTGTGGCTAATTCGAGGCAGGCAGAGCAAAAAACGAAATACATACAATGAAAGTAAAATAATCAGTGAGCCACAGGAACCATCAGTATGCATACTCTTCGATATCTTTTGGGGAGACTGAGCACCTATGGGTCTGCCCGGAGTGCAATGACGTCAGTTTAGTAACCAATAAAAATATTCAATGAGCATGCTTAGGAGGCTCACTGCAGACGTGTTTTGTTTGCACTGGATTGGTACACATCATTTATCAGTCCTGCCTGAAGAAACGGTTTTGACTTTGCACGCCTGGAGTACACCAGTGTAGGAAAATTAAATGGCATAACGGTATGCATTGCGAGAAATATGGACAAAACGGACAACATAAATGTTCTCTGTTCAATATATATTAAACTAGAATTAGAGACAATGAACAACCTTACTGAGACATGGACCTACCCCTGAAGGCGGAGGAACACTGATAATATGGAAAGCAAGCCATCGCGAAAGAAAATCAGTCAAAAACGTCATACAAGGCGCCTTAACTACGCTTGAATTCATAGCCTGCGAACGCAGACGAAGTAAGGGATTAAGCGCGGATAAGTACACGGGTAATGTTTACGGGATAGAGAAGATGTGTTATCCACCATCACGTGGACATACTGAGCTCAGGAACATTGAGATGGTTGTTGCGTTGGAGGATGGGTCACATGTAAATTTGTCAAATGATGTCGATTGGGACAATTTATTAGCTAACTAACGATCGACCTTGTGATGTAACCAGAAAGGGACAAATAGATCCCATAGATCGAAGCATGGTAAACTTTCATATGTCGTCATTAGTGTTGGAAGACAATGTGGATATTCAAGTTTTTTGTTTAAAAGGAAAAGAACCCTCTATATACCACCGGGTATATGAGATAATATGGTGTTAGGTGTGTATTTTTCATGGCGCGTCGGCCACCGTTACTTCTCATAGCTTTTCCTGGTGCCCAGTTGAGGCTGGGTCGTACTGAGAAACGTTACGGTGGGAACACCACCAGCCTGAGAAGCGAGTTGACTAACAACTACGCTACTGCGGCTCTCCAAGATGAAAGTGAACATCGAAATCAGACATTCTGAGAGCAGATAACGAAAGATATGAGGGCGTTGTTGCATATCTAGATTGGTCTGTGTATTGTGATGAGAAATTATACTGGGGTTTTGTAGATAGCGAGCGCTGTAGTGTTGTTGCAGAAAGGAATAGAGCATACAAGATGAGGATGGGAGTGGAAGTCGTTACTGTTCATCTCCAGGGACTTTCTAATGCTCAGTTTACTGGAACCGTTATTGTTTCCGATTTTCATGAATGATTCAGAAGGTCTGTAATGGTATACAGCGGTATCGCCCGAGTGGTTACCGGGGCCCAAATTTGAGGTGTAGAGAATAGAACCACTGTTACCTGCCACGCATGTTGTAAGAGGCGACTAAGGAGGTTTGGATGAAATCGGATGCACGTGTCCGCTAGGGAATGCTAACCCGAAACAAATGCTTGCAGAAAACGGATGCACAGGCCGTAAGGCGCATAACATGGTGCAACGACCCCTCACAATGAGGAATGGGATAACGGATTCTACGGTCGCCAATCTGCCTCTGAGATTTAGCCATGCAGTAAGAATGTCAGACTTACCATCACGAGGGTGGCCAACACTTACTGTGGGAAGAGGTCAGCATAAACGGGAAGCAGACATCATAGAAAGTATATCCTACAGAGCTGCCCCCAGTATACAGACTTGAGAAGAAAAAGATGGCCCACTTACACTAGCGTCCAAGACAAACTGTATGGCAGGGCTGATAATCTGAGGCAGACGGCTGCATTTATTAGAGAATCCGAAATCCCAATCTAGTGAAAACGCAGAAGCATACAGCGGTATGAGGGGATATCGTATATCTGGACCTCCAATCTTTGGAGGTGCAAATACGTGGACATGCGTGTAATTTGCGATAATTTGTCCTCTTTAGCGATCAGTTTCTCATGCTCAAAGCTCGAACAGAGAAATGATCTGTCTCCACCACTACAATGGCAACCTAATCTCGTGCAAGATATCTGAGCATATTCATTTGTTATATGATGGGTACATGTTATATTTCCATTGCTGGGTATCTACACCTGTTACATTTGAAATATACCTCCTTCGGTGGGACCTCGTGGTAATGAGAGCGCAGACGTACTTGAATCAGCAGCATCGATCGTAGGGATGTTGACAATGATAAGGATGTAATTTGGCTGTTCAGCGATTACCAGTTGGTTGGAAAGGGGGAGTGGGTAGAAGCACGGCAATTGATGTTGGATATACTTTAAAGGAGATTGGAATCACAAGTGATACGTCCGAGTGGTTACCGGGGCCCAAATTTGGGGTGTAAAGAATAGAACCACTGTTACCTGCCACGCATGTCGTAGGAGACGAATAAGGAGGTTTGGCTTAAATCGGATATACATGTCCTAAACGTGTAGAAGTCTATGCGTTTAGGGGCCTACCAAACCAATGTGCAACGTATACACGTTCTTGGCAAAGATCAAATGTATCACAAAGAGTGATTAAAATTGGTCGTAAAGAACAATCGCAAAGAAGAAGACAAGTGATACTCGCAACCTGAGCGTAAAATTAGAAGTTTATACTGCAGCAAAGAAAACCATCAGGATGCATACTATTCGACAACCGCTTGGGGAAACTTCGCACCTGTGTGCTTGCTCGGAGTGTTGAAACGAGCGCGGTTCAATAAGAAAAGTGTGCCATCGGTGACATGGGACAGTAAAGAGACAAGATCAGAGAACGTGGGCATAAGTCTTGGTACTGTCTCACACGGAAACGTAAGGCAAGGATATACATCTATTGTCAATTTGTCATGCACTGTGAAATCAGTTACCGCATATAGTGATGACGAAATCAACACTTCCGTTGTAAACATTCGTCATCGGTCTTCAGAAATGAGTTAGCAGCTACTTGACTTAGTTGAACCATAGTCTGCCTCTTTCATGTAATCTACCAGACCTGCAATAATTTGTCTAAGGTATTCGTTTATATGAATTTTCTTTAATAATTTTGCATAACTCTTTGGCCCCCACAAGTGTATCTCGTAGTATACTAATAATACTTCATGCTTTGTTGTTCGTATCTATTATTATTGTCGGCGTCGTAATAATCGAACATGTCGGAATGATGAAGAATGATGGCATATTCCTGTTTTAAATGACAGTTGACCGAGTTGATGGGACGAATTTTTAAGGGCTGCTGCTTTTATCCTGTAACATTCTACATAAGTAAGTTGACTTTGTTCTTTAGACCAGAGTTCAGAGCCGGCTTCCAGTTGTACCTGTCCCTGGTAGGCTCTTTCCAGGTTGGTGTACTCAGAATTCATTGTCAAACGCCCCCAAGTCTCGTTGTTTACAACATGAACAGAAGCGGGAGAACCTGATCGTTGTTGCACATTCAACAATTACCTCTCCCATTGCCACACATCTGACAAAGCAGTTTGAGTTACAGCTTGACACCATCCACATCATAGGAGATGTCAGCTTTACTGATTGAAAATGAAAATCGTGGCATATCCCAAAGGACGTAGTCGTTGATTTACTGATTACAATGAGAATAAGTAGTCTATGTGACAAAGTGGTCAAGCAGTTTGTCTTGTGTTTCAAAGGTCACAGATTTAAATCCTGAGGATGTTGTTTCATGCATAAGTGCATTTTTTCAGAGATCTCTAGGATTGTTGCTGTCTTACAGAGTCTCTGATTACAGAGTCTATGCCTTGTTCAATACCCTTGGCTGGTGGTATACATACAATTTTGGTGAAGAGGGACCATGTGGTGGAAACCTGGTGTAATTAAGTCAATCCTTGACTTTAAAAGGACAGAGAATGCAATGACCCCAGGGATCCAGCTTCAGATTTGATCTCGGAGTTTGTTCCCAAAGCTTTTGAAAAGAATTAGTATGGCCACAATGCAGAGATTTGATTGAAGAATTTTCCTTCTCCTGGGTGAGCAGTCTTGGAAGCTAAAGGACCACGTCTACCCATAGCATCTGATTTTGAAGCTACATAGACTATATTTTTTGCCTTCCCTCCTGTTGGTTTAAACTGTTCCTCTGCAAGAAAAACCACGAGTTAGACTTTACCAATTGCTATTTGAAACACAAGCCTCGGGAACATTATGCGGAGCTGAGAGCGTATCCTGAACCCCACTCCCAGTTAAGTTATATCAGCATTTGGAACCAAGTCTAACCACACACATGGAGATATGCAGACAACAATGAAGTATTTGAAATAAGTTTTTAAAATACTTATAGGATAGTTTGCCTTTTTTCTTTTCAAAGCATCAGCTCGCATGAAAATGGCAGACAATGCAGCTAATATAAGAGGTCCGCTATCCTCCACACCTGAAGATGGAACACTGTTGCACAAGTCTGTAGGTAGAATTGATAACTTGGAACCAGACTTTGATGACCAGAATTATGAAGCAGGTTGGTGAAATAAATTAGGATATTGTAATTATGTACTTAATTTACATGTCAATGACAATTAAAAAATTAATTATGCTGTGTGTCATCATCAAGAATAGTGTGTACTATTCTTTAATTTGTGAAGGTAGTATTCTTTTTTAAAGTGATCTGAAGGATATTGGCAGTGGTCAACTGTCCATTGGCAAAACATAAAAAATGTTAATATTATCCAACGCAGTAACTTTCTGTATTTCATCAAGTTGGATGTGAAAAATTTCTTCACTGATTCGTTACAGTTTTTTTAGCTACTGAACTGAATTATGTATTTATTAACATTTTCGGTACAATCAAAATTGCTACCAAAATAGGTGAACCACTCCATTATTTTTATCAATGTTGGATTCCAGGGTAATATCTGCATTACTCGCCATAGGTGTCTTCATTATATTTGTCTTTACATAGCTTATCTGCAGTTCAGCTTTTGATATATATATATATATCGTTTTTAAGTCGTTTCTTAGTATTATATTTTCATTGACTATTTTGCAGTTCAAAAAGCTATATCCTCCTCTTTTGTTCAAGCAGTCAGCTCATCAGGATGTCTAGATGTCCAGAAAGCATTTTCAGCTGAAAACTCTGTAACAGATATACCTAAGGATTTACTAACATCTGGAGTAGAAGAGTCAGAGCGGAGCTTTGTGTCTGCCGTGCACAAGAAATATATTGATTATGGCTTAATAAGACCAGCGGGAAACAATGTGTTTGTACCAAGATCAGGACGGGTAAAGATGACAGGTAAATTATATTTATGAACATGTCATTGTCTAGTTGTTAGTGAACGTGCTTCTTAGGCTAGTGGTCCAGGTTCAATTCCACAGTGGGTGTGAAATTTTTTCCGACCGTACTGGCTCTCAGGTCGACCCAGCTTCAACTGGGTACCAGAAAAAGTGCTGGGAAGTAAAGACGTCCGGCGGGATGTTGACCACATCATCCATGGTGTGCTGACAGTCAATGAAAAATATGGGCCTAACACTGTATTACCCCATATACCACATGGTATAATAAGGGTTCTTTTACTTACTACTTTTTTATGTCATTGACGGTTTTGATCTGTACCTGACAGTTTTTTCTTCTTCGCCTTTCAACTCCCAGTGGAGCACAGGTCTTCAACAGACTTCTACCAGCCCTTCCTCTCTCTTGCCATTTCTTAGAATTCTGTCATGTCGTGCCTATCCTTTTAATATCAGTCTCCAGCTCTCTTCTCCAGGTATTTCTAGACCTTCTCTGTACTGCAAGACTGCCCACTGCTAGCAGTACTGAGAAACGAAACCTGGCCGGAAAATACCGAGCTAAATGAGAAGCTGTCGGAGGAAAAACAACAGCAGAATTTATGTCGAAATCTGGTATATCAGTCTAAGTGGTGATCACAAGAGACCTTCTCCTACTCCTTTCTCTGCAGGTTTCAGTACCTGTCTTGCAATGCTTCCAGTCAGCATTCTCAATGTATGTCCTATGATAGTTTTTGCTTTTACTAAAAAAAATAATTTCTCACAGCACTTTGTTTTCATTTTCTGAGAATACACTGGGTGTTTTCTGTAGAGCAAACAAAAATATTTCTGAGAATACACTGGGTGTTTTCTGTAGAGCAAACAAAAATATTTCTAAGAATACACTGGGTGTTTTCTGTAGAGCAAACAAAAATATTTCTGAGAATACACTGGGTGTTTTCTGTAGAGCAAACAAAAATATTTATGAGAATACACTGGGTGTTTTCTGTAGAGCAAACAAAAATAAGGGTGCTTGCCCAAGGCTATTGCCACATATGTGCAGATTATTAGTTTTATTTTCTCCCCAACTGGAAAACTTGTAAAGGTCCAAAGACGCAAGAGTGACTTCGTTGCTCCAGGTTTCCCCTATATGGCTCGGTTCCTCTCCACATAAATTGTACACCACCTGCCGAAGTATTACACAAAGCATAAACTCTATTGCCTCTACAGCAATCCTATGTATCTACCTGAAAAAATGTACTTGTAAACAGATTGCCTCTACAGCAATCCTATGTATCTACCTGAAAAAATGTACCTGTAAACAGATTGGCAGAGCCCGTATTTGAAATCATGATCTTCCTTAATGCAAGACAATAGCTTAACCACTTAACCCAAAGACTCTCTTTTTTACACTATGTGTGTGTTTCTACTGTTTGTAACCTCACAGATATCTTTTAGCCTCTATATTTATCTCTTAGTCGAAGCTTCAGAAGATCCAGAATGGCAGGTAAGAGTAGATGTCATCTGTAGAAGTTTTCAACTTCCAGAGACTCACATGGATCTACTGTCCTAGGCATGCAGGTGTACGTGACAATGAGAGTGGACAGGCTTGCATTGATTGTTTGGGAGTTTAGGATGTATAGGGGTATGTTCATCGACCTCTTGGTCACCTATTGTTGGATGAGGACACTCAAATTAATGTTGAATCAATCCAGAAAATTAAGGAGTTTGAAATTACATATCGTACATGTAGAGCTGGATGCTTGAGAAGCAGAGACAGAAGTGTGTTTAACCAGTGAGTCACAGGAACCATCATTAAGCATACTCTTTGACATCTGTTGGAGACTGAACACCTTTGGATCTGACCGTATTGCTATGATGTCAGTTCAGTAACCATTATCTGTCTCTATTGTTTGTAACTTCATAGATATCATAAATGTTTCTATGTTTAGCTTCAGGTAATATTGTGCTGCCTAGACAAGTCAGCATGAGCGGTTGTGAGATAAATGTAGCTGGAGATCCAACTCTTGTCCAAAGGATGTGTCAGAAAGTGCATGAACTGGATCTGATGGAGAACAACATCAAGAGTTGGGAGGAGGTAATAATTTGCATTTTGTGTGTGTGCTTTTTGTGGATGCCAATTTTGTGTGTGTTCTTTTTGTGGATGCCAATTTTGTCACAGTAACCAGAAATATTTTGCAGATGAAAAGTTACCAATACCAACAGAAAAGACAAGAGTCACCGACATCAGCATAAGAAAGTAAGTTAGGACAGAACCTTGATTGAATTACATTGAGAAACAATGACTGAAGTGGTTTGGCCACTTAATAAGAATGCATCCAAACTCCACTGTTTACATAGTTTTCTACAACAGAACATCAGGAAAAAAGGCGAGAGGAAAACCGCGAAAAAAATGGTTAGATGGCATAGCAGAATCCTGTCATAAAGCAACAATAACTACATGTGAAATGCAATGCTTACGAAAAGTTACCAACACCACCAGAAAATACAGAGTCACCAACATCAGCATAAGAAAGAAAGTTAGAACTGAACCTTACTTGAATTACATTGAGAAACAAAAAATTAAGGGGCTTGGCCATTTAATAAGAATGCATCCAAACTCCACTGTATACAGCTTCTTCTACAACAGAACATCAGGAAAGAAGGCGAGAGGAAGACCATGAAACAGATGGTTGGATGGCATAGCAGAATCCTGCCAAAAAAAGTTCTATATGTGAAATGCGATGCCTATGAAAAGTTACCAACGACCCCAGAAAAGACAAGAGACCAACATCAGCATAAAAAAAGTTGGGTTCAAACTCCTCTGCCGGCAGTCTGGAAGCAATTTGTTCACATGGATTTTTCATTAATGGTAAAAATAGACCTCACCGTTCAGAAAGCAATGGCAAACAACTCAACATATAAGTGGTGCCTAGAAAAATCAACAACTCTTTGACTGTGGTTAATGGCGACATCCTTTAAAGGATATGCCACGATTTTCATTCATTCACAGTAGACTTACTGGTTTAAATGGGGGTTTTAAAACCGAAGGATTGACTTCATTGCACCGAAATTAACCCCATATGGCTCAGTCCCTCTCCGCAGAAATGGCACGCCACCTGCCAAGAGTATTGCACAAAGCACAAACTCCGTAGTTCCAGCAACAATCCTAGAGGTCTCTGAAAAAACTGCACTCGTGAACAGAACGGCGCAGTCCGGGTCCGAACCCACGACTTTCGACTCACAAGGCAAAGGGCTTAACCACTTAATAACAGAGACTTACTGGTATGTAATTGTATGCATTCAATTCAGATACTTCAAGCATGATAACAGAGATAGCAGCTGTCTCTGAGGACAGCTTTGTGGCTGGTAGATCAGTTCAATCAGTTATATGAGGACTATCATCATAGCACTCCAGACATGTCCTTAAGTGCTCCAATCTCCACCTCAACAAAGCCAGTAGCATCCAGCGGCCCAGCACACCGGTTCGATGTTGATTAATAGTTGATGGAGTGAATAGTGATGCTTGTGTTGATAGTGGCATACTTGATGAGTACTTTTAGGAGAATTAATTAAGATAAGCTTTGCATTGAAATTGATAAGCATCATTAAAAGTCCTGCCTGAAGAAACTGTCTTGCCTTTACACAACTGAACATACTTACATGAAGGAAATGAAAGGCTGATCACAGCCAATGCTAAGACAGACCAACGAAATAATCCAGTAACATCACTGAACTAACCCTGCCATTTTAATTTGTCTGTCATTCGTGTGGTGCTGGGACCCGCAAGGGAAGCAAAGAATAACACCACTGCGACCCACACAGCATGTCGTAAGAGGCGACTGATGTAGGACCTAGGAAAGCTACCTTAGTAAATAAAAACATCGTAGAAATCGGATGTGCTGGCCTACTTGTAGGCGCATAACTGGCACAACATACAATTGCTCTTAGGCTCAGATCAAATACAAATCACAAAGAGTGGTTAACAAGTGATCGAAATGGAGCGTTCGAAGAAGAAGATAATTTGTCTGTAAGCAAAAAACGAATGACTATCTTGCTAGTTATCTCATTTCTACCAATATCTCCACATGTATTGATGAAAAGTGTTTAATATACCTTAGTATTAACTTTGTTGTGAGTGCCTGTAGCTTAAGCGCTAGTGAGCTCGATCACAAACCCAAGCATACCAGGTTCAAACCCCACGGTGGGCAAGTTTGGAAGCAAATTAGTTTCTGGGGAATTTTGCAAAAGGTAAAACTAGACATCATCGTTCAGAAAGCAATGGCAAACTACTTCTCGTGGTCTTCCTCTTCTTCTCCTTGCCAGTATGCCTTCTTCTATAGTCTTCTCCATCCCATATAAGTGGTGCCTAGAAAATCAATGACTCATTTACTGTGGTTGATGGCTACGCCCTGTAAAGGATATGCCACGATTTTCATTTCATTAACTTTGTTAACACGAAGGGCTGGAGAAGACCATGGAAGAAGGCATACAGGCAAAGAGAAGAAGAGGAAGACCACGGAGAAGATGGATTGAGGACTGATGGTTTGAACATGATGGCTGCAGAGGCGGGACATCTGGCCTATGAGAGAGAGAATTTCTGGACTGTTGGGGTGGCAAAGTTCTGCTCAGGACAAGCTATTTAATGATAATGATGATTAACTTTGTCTAACATTGTTATATTTCTGTTATTTTTTTCTGAATAGGTTTTTTGCATCTTAGAATGCATTCCAAATTTGACTTTTCTGAATCTTACCAAGAACCATCTGGCTTCTGCCCTGCCTGTCTTGTCAGGTAGAGTATTACCAAACTTGACACATCTTGTGCTTAACAGTACAATGGTTTCTTGGGAGACAGTTCTGCGCCTCTTAGAAGCCTTTCCAAGGTAGGAGTCTTGTCCAGTGGTGCAGTTGTAAAATAAGTAGTACCAGGGTGCTTTACAATTTATATTTCAATGACATCAAATTATAGTCCTCTTGTACCATTAAACGTTACATAGGGCCTGCTGCCAGTGTGTTGCCGAGGTCCGCAAGGTTACCAAAGAATAGTAACACTGCGGCCTTCAAGGTATGTCGTAAGAGACGACTGAGGTAGGGGCCTAGGGAAGCTGCTACCCTAGTAAATAGGAAGCATCACAGAAATTGGATGTGCTGGCCTACTTGTAAGTGCATAACTGACGCAACATACAATCGCTCTTAGGTTTAGATCACATACAAATCACAAAGAGTGGTTTAACCCTTTCGCTGCTACATACTTTCTGAAGGCTGAGCTAAAAATAGTTACTCTTTGTTTCTAGCTCACAAACGTGAATGTACGCCTATAGCAGTGACAGTAGCGATGTATAACATGTTAACACGTCTTTAGCCCACAGAGGAGAAATAATAACAGATGTGTTAATGCGTCTTTAGAAGTGAATGGGAAACACGTATATATACGCCCTTAGCAGCTGAAGGGTTAATAAGCGGTTGATATGGATTGTTTGAAGAAGACATAGGGCCTACAAGTAATTTATCCATACCTATCTATCCCGGGCAACTCTTTCAATCTCCATTATGGAATTGAGTCTGATATTTCTTGCCTCTTTCAGTAAAGGTTGTTTCAGGGTTTCCCTAGATCATAATGTCTTTCTTGAACCCTTTGCCTCCCACTTCAGTGCTACACAATATGGTGCCATGGTTGCTAACATGATGTCTATTATTATTATTATTATTATTATGTATGGACTTTGTATTTCCTTTGAATGAAACAGTAGGATATAGAGGGGGTTTGAGAGGTCACTTTGTTGACCAAAAAAACACGGAGGGCAACATTTACAGCTATAAATCCAGTTTATGTTATCAATAATATAACGAAACAAGTAAAAACTAAGTACTGTAGTTTTATGTACTTTGCAAAACTACAGTACTTTGTTTTTATATGTTTCACCATTGCAACATAATTTTACTGCAATCTTCCCTTATATCGATACTACTAATCAATAGTATGGCAAGTAAACATGTTTTTTCTTTCAATATTTTCTAAATTCAAGCAATCATTCAGTTGTGTTTACTTTGCATTGCAGTATAGATGAGCTACATCTCAGTCTCAATGGGTTCAAGTCAGTGGACATTCCAGCTATACCTAAAATCCCCTCAGAATCAGCATCCACATCATCAAAATCTACAACACTGAACAGCTACTCCAGCCTGCTCAAGCTCTTCTTTGTTGGTAACAATGTTCTTGACTGGAGAGAGCTGAATAAACTGGGAGCCTTTTTCCCAAACTTGGAGTTTTTCTTAATATCTGAGACAGACTTGAAATCATTGGAAGGGTCAGATGATATTCCTTATTGTTTTCCCTGCTTGCAGACTCTTGGATTAAATAGAACCCATCTGGGCTCATGGGATGAGTTACAAAAATTAAGGCTTTTTCCAAACTTAACTGATGTCCGACTGAATGGGGTTCCATTTTTAGAGGTAAGCATATATGATTATGTAAGGAAGATGCAAATGGTGTATGTACGAGGGCAAAACACGTAATCACAAAGTACTGTAGTTTTACAAATTACAAAAACAATGACAAAATACAGCAACGTTTCGACCAACAAGGCCTTTATCAAGCAAATGAATAACAGGAGTGACAAATTTAAAAAAACAAATGTGCGACCAAATACAAACATTTCTAATGAAAATCTGGGAATAAAAACGAATAACGAAATAAATGTAGCACAAAAACACACATAAAAACTAGAAATAGAACGGAAGAGAAACAATGAAAAATCTAGTAAATATATAACTTAAGTAATAGAAATAGAACGGAAGAGAAACAATGAAAAATCTAGTAAATAGATAACTTAAGTTATATATTTACTAGATTTTTCATTGTTTCTCTTCCGTTCTGTTTCTAGTTTTTATGTGGTATTTTTCTTTCAACTTTCTTTCTTATGCTGATGTTGGTGTCTCTGAAGAGAAACTATTGTGGAACTAAAATCCTGAAACAGACTATATTATAGAATCCAGAGTTCAAGTCTAAAATAAGAGGTCATCACTGAAGAAGTAAAATGTTTCTTCTTTTTTTGCTTTTCTCAGTAAAAAATTAAATTGTTGTTCACCTACTTCACACTCTCTCTCATTCTTTTATGCCATTTGAGCCCTGAGGAGGTCCCTGTGGTGTAGAAGTTAGGTGCTCAACACTCGAGCCCAAGATATTCAGTTTGCTCCTTTGTGAAGTGATTGAGATATTTTTCCAGAGATCCCTGATCTCAGTGTATGTGAGATCGAGTTCCTAGTCCTATCAGAGACAGATGATAAAATGTAGGTCCATTGTTGAAGTTGAACATGTAAAAGAACCAATGACAGTTTTAAATCAAGAAGAGCAGGCTGAAAAGCCGCTGCCTGGGCATCAATCAATCAATAACCCCGATTAGGGCATAGGCCCTCAACCAACTCATGTCAAGTCTTTCTATGTAGTTATTTCCACAGGGAAAGCAAAAGAGAGGGAAACCTACCTCACTGGTCTGTTTTAATTATAATTTTCTATTGTATTTTTAAAGAGTATATTTTTCCTATCAACTTACACACAAACTTTGTCTTGTCAGGAATTTCCTGAGAAGTTCAGGAGGCAGCATACAGTTGCCTTGTTACCAAATATTACACTTCTCAATGGCAGTCCAATTAAAGAGACGGAGAGAGAAGATTCTGAGCGAGCCTACATACGGTTATATATGGATAAAGAGAACAAGGCTAAGAGGTGAGAATAAGTGA
The DNA here is from genome assembly GCA_020796225.1 of Arion vulgaris. Lineage (NCBI taxonomy): Eukaryota > Metazoa > Mollusca > Gastropoda > Stylommatophora > Arionidae > Arion > Arion vulgaris. Next base: position 20,185,731 of record CM036768.1, read on the forward strand.
AAAGTGTGATGGAGAGAGGGGGGGAAGTCAGTTCTTCTGGTTTGAATAGAAGTTTAAAAGGGTCTTCTTCTTCTTCTTTGCGTTCGGTTTCGTATGCTCGTCTAAATCATGAGATGGGTTGCCTCTATGAAGCTGCATGTCAGTTGGAGTTCTTCGAGAGTTCCCATAGCTTGGTCTGTATGCTTTGTTCATGAGGCCATGTTTCATTTCGTTGGTGTATGTATGATGGACATGACTGCAGGATGTGCTCTGGAGTCTGTGTTTCTGTCTGGCATGCACACTGTGCAGTCTGAGCAGGCTTTATTCTGTGCATGTGGCGGTTGAGCCTGCAGTGACCTGTTCTTAGGTGAAAGATTGTTGTGTGCTGTTTTCTGTTTAGTCTGCTGATGGGATCTTGTGGGTGTTTGCTGTGGGTTTGTTGCCTCCATACCTCTTTGTACTTTCTTTTGATATGTGTCTTGATTTCTGGTAGTGATACTGGGTGTTTCTGTTGTGTAAGTTTTGTTCCATCCTTAGCCAGCATGTCTGCTCTCTCATTTCCTGAAGCTACAGTGGGCTGGTATCCACTGGAGAATAATTTTGTTGTGTTCTGAGAGCTTGTTTAGCTGTAGTGTTAGCTCTCTTTCCATGTTATCTTGTGGTTCCCTTTGTGTGGCCTGCAGGACTGACAAGCAGTGCAAAGGAAGACAAGTTTGTTGTTTTGGATGTTTCTTTTCTGCAGTATTTTGTGGCATCCACAATTGCCTGTTGTTCGGCTCTAAAATTTGTTGATAGTTCTCCAGTGGCACTTGAATTTGTTAGTGTAGTGCCATCTTGGAGTATGATGATGGTTCCGGCCTCTCCTTTCCTCGCTGTCGTGCCTGATGATCCGTCTGTGTATATATGGGTCCACTCGGGATGGGGGTATGAGGTGTCAATGTGTTCTAGTGTCTTTGCTCTCAAGATGGGACCTGTTTCTTCACCCTTTTGTCTACATTTGGAATTGTTGTTATCACTGTGAAGTTGGGCTGTAGGTCTGTGTTGTTGAATGGTACTATCATTTCCCAGGTTGCTGGGTCTTTTGAGAGGATGTCCATGTTTTTGCAGAGAGTGATTTTGACAAGTGATGGAAGCTGTGTTTTTTTATGCGGTTTTTGGTTGGTTCGTTGATTGTTTGGTGCATGGGGTTATTTTCTGTGCGTTTGAACTTTTCTGATAGTGTGAGTATTTTTTGTTCCCTGCGTCGTCCCAGGCTCTCAATGCCAGCAGTTGCTTCTAGATCTTTGATTTGTGTACTTCTCAGACCTCCGGTGATGATTCTGAGGCCTGTGTTCCGTATTTTATCTAGCTTGTGTAGATTTGCTTGTGCTGCGGTTGTGTAGGCTCCTGTGCCATACTCCAGTTTTGGACGTACATATCCTGTGTATATTTGGCGTGTAGTGTTTGCATCTGCGCCTCAATGGGTTCCTGCTATTTTTTTCATGAGTCTTAATCTTATTGTGGCTTTCCTTTGTGTTTCTTCTATGTGGGGACCCCATGTGAGTCTTTTGTCGAATTTTATTCCTAGATAGGTAGGATTGTCCTCCTTTGGTAGTGGTTTGTTGTCTAGGTATAAGTCGACTTGTTCAGATTTTGTAGAGAGTGAGAATAGTGTTGACACTGTCTTGTTTTGGTTTATTGTGACCCCCAAGTGTCTGCCCATTTCTTTACTGCATTTATGGCTCCTTGCATTCTGATCTTGGCAGTTCCTATGTATTCTGTTTGGGTCCATATGGCCAAGTCGTCTGCATGGAGTGCCTTGTGAATGTTAGATGTAAATTGTTTGGGGAGATCATTGATAAAGAGGATGAAGAGTGTAGGGGATATTGCACTTCCCTGTGGAACCCCATCTTCTAGTCTGACCAGCTTGCTTCTGTATCCTTCCAGTTTGACTCTTGCACATCGTCTGTGTAGGAAATCTCTGATCCATGTGTACATGTGACCTTTGATCCCGCTTTGTGCTAGTTTTAGCAGGAGTCCTTTTTCCAGACTTTGTCGAAGGCTTTAGTCAGGTCGAAGAAGGTGGCCAGCAGCTTGTGTTTGTTCTGGAAGGCATCTTCAATTTCTTGGGCAAGATAGGTGGTTTGGTCATCTGTGCTTCTGTGTTTTCTGAAACCTGATTGGCAGTCATCTAGTATTTTCTTTTCCTCTAGAAAGTTAAGCAGCCTGTTGTTTACAAGCCGCTCCATTGTTTTCCCAAGGCAGCTGAGGAGGCTTATGGGACGGTAGCTTTCTTTGTTTTCCTTGGGCTTGCCTTTTTTGCTATAGGGATTATTTCCGCCTCCTTCCATTCCTTTGGATATACTCCTTGCATCCAAGATTGGTTTAACAGGTCCAGGAGGTGTTGTCTGCCACCTGTTCCTAGGTTTATTATCATTTCGTTTGTCACCCCATCTGGTCCTGGTGCCTTTTTTCTTTAGTTTCTCTAGCTGTCCAGTTCTTTGAGAGAAAAAGGTTTGTTCATTGTGTCTTGTTTGTCTGCAAGTTGTTTGTTTATTTTTTTAGTTCTTTTTTGTTTCCTGACTTTGATTTTGGACATGTGTATGTTGCTTTCTTTTGCAAAGCCATCCGCAAGAATGTTTGCAGCTATTTTGCCCGTGTAGGTTTTCCCTCCATCTTCTATGACTGTGCAGGCATGGCTGGTGGTGTTTTCTTCATTTAGGCTCTTTACAAGCTGCCATAGTTTTGTGCTGTCTTTTTCCATGTTTAGTGTTGCTGTTTTTCCCTGCCAACTTTTTCTAATGCATGTGAGTTTTTCTTTTCTGTATATGGCTTGGTGTTTGTTGTGTTCTGTGACATTTGTGTCAGATGGGTCTTGTTCCATTTTGTTCGTTGCTGTGGCTTTTTCATGTGATTGTTGTAGTTCGTTGGTCCAGAAGGGTTCGTAGTGTTTTCTTCTTCCTCTGGGGATTGATTTTTGTGCTGCTTTTAGTATGATGCTTGTGAGAGTTGTAATGTTTTTCTGGATGTTGTTTGTTGTGTGGGTTTCTGTCAGTTTACCTTCAGTTAGGTTTCTGTACAGGTTCCAGTTTGCCTTTTGTAGTTCCAGCTGGCTATTTTTTCCTGTTTTCTGGTGACTTGAGCTTTCCTACAGTAATAATGATTGGTTTGTGGTCGCTTCCTCCTAGTTGTTTCATCACCTCTCTTTCTGCACATCTCTGGATGTCTTCTGTGGCTATTGCCAGATCGGGTGTGCTTTGTGTTCTCCATACTCTTGAGTAGAAAGTTGGCTCTGAATCAGGTTTGTTTATGAGTATGAGTAGGTTTTCCATCATCCATTCCTCTACTTCATCTCCTCTTGAGTCCATAGTAGCATATCCCCAGCTGGGGGAGTGGCTGTTAAAGTCACCTAGGATTATTTGGTTCTTCTCAGCTGTATGTATGCTCTCTAGTTCTAATTTCTTATTGTTTGGGCAGTAGTAGTTTGTAACATGTATTGGTTCTGGGAGGACATGTATTTTGACTGTTAGGTGTTCGGCTTCACCTGTACTTCTGGAGGTTTCTGAGGCTGCGATGTTGTTTTTGACTAGTGTGATGATGCCTCCCTTGTGTCCGTCTCTATCCAGTCTGTATGTCTCATAGCCTCTGATGTAGAAGCGGCAGTTTTTATTTAGATGTGTTTCCTGTATGCATATGATGTCGATCTGTTGTTCATGTAGGAATTTTTGCAGTTCAAGTTTCTTTCTGGCAATGCCTTCTGCATTCCATTGCATGATCTTTAGTGTGTTGTTCTTGTTTTGACCAGTGGCATTACTCTGCTTAATCCTGGTTCTTCGATGCGCAGAGCTACTGTCAGTAGCTTGGGTGGATCCTTCGAGGCTTGGGATCCGGCGCTGCTCCGCCTGGCAGCAGTCCACAGGAGCAACCCCATATCTAAGTAAATATCTGAGCATACTCACTAACCGTATGGTGCGTTGATGTCTTTTTCCATTTCTGGGTGCCCACGCCATTCTGGCTGACATGTCCGTCTTCGGTGGGGGAAGTTATGAAGTCTTCCTATCCATGTCCTGGCTCTTCCCAACACTGCCTGCCAGGCATCAGAGGTTTTAGGAGTTACCTTCTCGCTTTTTTAAACCAAGGTGAGCTCCTGGGTGTGATCTTGGTGGGGGTCTGGACTTGTCCACATACAGGTGGGCCAAGCATCCGCTTCACCTATCGGGGATCACACTCCCCAGGGGTTTTTGTCTGGCTTACCCCAGCCATAGCCTGGTATTTTACCCATTCCGGCATTGGGGGCCCAGTTATAGCGCCGGGACTCGCTTTGTCAGAGCCGTGTTAGTTTAAACGGGAGCACCACGTGAAGGTACGGTTGACTTGACTGCAGGCATTTCTCATTATTTAGATGAGGCCTATAACAGTCCTTGCTCCCTAAAAGGGTCTAAAGCTGAAGGATTTACTTCATTTGCACCGGGTTTTTACCCCAAATAGCTGGGCCCCTCTCCACAGAAGTGGCACACCATCTTCTTAGAGTATTGCACAAATCTTGAAGTCCATAGCTCCAGCAATAATCCTATGAGTTTCTGGAAAAATATTCACTTGCGAACAGAACAACCCGGTTTTGAACCCACAACCTTCGGATCGCAAGGCACAGGCGTAATCACTTAGCCACAGAGATTCCCATATGAATAGAAGTATGAACATTTACATGCTGTGACAGTGTTGTACTCTCTAACTGGGATCTCTGTGGCATGCACCTATGGTGTGCTCCTCATGGCTCAGAAATAGTCAGTTCATTTTCTACATGGAGCTATCAGCTATTTTTTGCTATTCCTGATCCCAAAATTTTATTTAAAGTTCCTTGTCCTATCGGAGATGTTTAATAAAACATTGGTCCCATGTTCTGCTGAGCATGTAAAAGAACTCTGTGTGGTTGAAAATTAGTAAGAGGTGGAAAGCTGCTGTATTGGGTAAATTATTTAAAAGCTTCAATTCGTACAAATGTTTACCATTGAATAAAAATTGCCTGTGTGGTGCGGGGTTCCTAAGGGAAGCAACGAATAGTACCACTGAGACCTACACAACATTTCATAAGAGGTGACTGAGGTAGGGGTATAGGGAAGCTACCCTAGTAAATAAAAAGCATTGCAGAAATTGGATGTGGTGGCCTACTTGTAGGCGCATAACTGGCACAACGTACAATCACGCTTAGGCTCAGATCCCATTCAAATCACACAGAGTGGTTAACAAGTGGTCGATATGGAGCATTCACACATAGAAGACAAGAATAAAAAACTGCATTGGAGACCGTTGTCAGTGCTCCGGAGTTTGTGCACTTCTGTTTGCTGCTGAGATCTTCATGTGTAAGAAATGAATCGGAGCACACATTGTTATTCACTGAAGTGCAATGATGATAGTCCTATCAATCAATCCATAATGCATTCTCTAGCAATGTGTATTATAATCTGTAGCATAGATGCCAACTTATGAAGAAGATAAACCTACACATGAAAGTAAAAAAACAACATAATAAGAACAAAACACAACTACAAAGACAGAAAAATAGCATACTTAGACCTGGATATGGAAAAAAAAGCACCACATTTATTGTGTGAAAAATGAAAAATCGTGGTATATATTTTACAGAACTTGTGTCATAAACCACAATTAATAAGTTGTAGAGTTTTTAGGCAGCACTTATACGTTCAGTAGTATGCCATTGCTTTTTACTGTTCGCAAGAATCAACACGAATGAATTAGCTTCCAAACGGCCTGCCGCAGAGTTTAAACCAGGTACGCTTGGGTTGTGATCGAGCTCACTACCTACAGACACCCACTATTTTTTGTGTATATTATTATATTTTCAAGTTGCTCTGAGAACATATTATTGTAGATGCTTGTACTTAGTGACATGTGTTTTCCTTTTCTTCTGTCATCAATCAGGTATTATGAGCTTGAGAAGCAGCATGGCAAATTAGATCCCCTGGCAAAGATTATTCTGAAACCTAAGCTAAAGGTTAAACTTCAGGTAAAATGTGTGTTCAGTGGTGGGGTTAGTAATGTTGATAGTTTCATTTTCAGTTTGGAATGTCTTCATTGCACTCCGGACATGTCCATAGGGCGTTAGTTTCATTTTAAGTTTGGAATGTCTTCGCTGCACTCCGGACATGTCCATAGGTGTTAGTTTCATTTTAAGTTTGGAATGTCTTCACTGCACTCCGGACACGTCCATAGGTGCTTCAATCTGCTTCGCAATATCTCTAACAGCGTCCAGCAACTAACTGTACCAGTTTGATGTTTATTAATGAGCCTACTCATATACCATATGTGCTTTTGAATATAAGTGTTACAGAAGAGTGCTCCGTATATGATGGACAACAAGAGAATAAGAGAAGAAGACAACATGGATAAGAGAACAAATAAATCTATTAGAAATAACTGAAAATGAAAGAAAACTGACTGATGCTACAAATAAGAATGAGAAAATTGAAGTATTTTGGACATTTAAAGAGACACCAAGAAAGAGAAGACCATCATGAAAGGAGGCATCCCAGCAAAGAGGAAAAGAGGAAGACCACAGAGAAGATATATTCAGGATGTAACTGATGGTTTGAGCATGATGGCTGCAGAGATGGGACATCTGACCTATGAGAGAGAGAAATTCTGATGGACTGTTAGGGTGGCAACATTCTGTACAGGACAAGCTATTTGATGATGATGACTCATATACCTGTTGTGCTGTACTTTTCTGGCTACTCCAATCTTCTATCCGAGCTATTGCAACCTTGCAGCTGACATGGAAGGGTTTAGATCAACGTTTCCCTGAGGTCTGCTGACCCCAGGGGTCCACACAATGCTCACAGGGGAAGTGGGGGCTCAAGTGCTTGAAGAAATATTATGATCTTTGACATTTCAATCAGAAAAATAAGTTTTAAAAATATGTATAAAAACAGTGGTAAACTAGTTCCTCTGTGAAATCAAAGGACCTGGACCAGACCAGAGTCTAAATGTCTGACAGGACACAATGATGGAGCCAGCTTGGCTGTTGATAACTCCATCGCTAGAAGATTTTCATATATAGAAACTTTGGGTCCACTGCAGCAAAATGTATTTAAAAGCGGGTCCGGGTAATGCAAAGTTTGGGGACCGCTGGTTTAGATAAAAGTACTCGTTGTGGCCACACTCTACGAGGGCTAATGTTGATAGTATTGTAATATAACAACAATCGCTGACCAAATTGAGAGAGATGGGTGTCAATATTGGTGCAACTCAAAAAGAATGACATACCAAATATGCAAAGAGATTGATTAATCAACATCGAGCTGGCGTGTTGGGCCGCTGTAAGCTGCTGTATTTGCTGAGGCGGAGATCAGAGCACCTATGGACATGTCCGAAGTGCTATGATGATAGCCCTCATATAACGGATAACTGATAACAACTAAAAACTGTAGGAAATTGTACAGATAAGTACAAGAAAAATTAGAATACCAAGATAACCTGCTGCCTTGCAGGTCGGCTGGGGACAGCCCGTTCTGATGGAGAGCGAACCCAGTAACCACTGGCTAAAACCGGTCACATCGCCGGAGGATAAGCACCAGAGCTCCAAATGACGCTAAAGATTTGACGAAGCACACCCATGCTAAGGCTGCATGAATCAGATTTCCACATGAATAGCATTTATGGGGAAATCTGGTGCATCAGTCTAAGCGGTGATCGATTTATGCGCGCACAAGGAGAGAGAGGAAGGAGGGAGAGAGAGAGAGCTAAGATGGGGTCACTGATAGTCAAGTTAAAAACACTGCAGTAGTGATCACATGCCATGGAAATTTCATGTATTTTTCTCTCCTCCCTCCTGTGATAATGTTTGTGGCCACATTTGTGATATTGTTGATGTTGGAACCACACTGGTGATACAGTTGATTGTGTGGATCACATTGGTGATATTGTTGATGTTGGGGTCCACACATGTGATACAGTTCATTGTGTGAATCAAATTGGTGATATTGTTTATGTTGGGGACCACAAAGGTGATACTGTTTATGTTAGAGAACACACATGTGATATTGTTGATTTTGTGGGTGACATTGGTGGCTACATTGGCGATATTGTTTATGTTGACTACCAAATTAGTGACATTTGTGGCCACATTGGCAATATTGTTATGGTTTGGGATCATACTGGTGATATTGTCAATGTTGGGACCACATTAGTGACATTTGTGGCCACATTGGAGATATCGTTGATGTTTATGCCGACTACATTGACGATATTGTTGATGTTTGGGACCGCATTAGTGACATCGTGGCCACATTGGCAATATCATTGATATTTGTACTGACTACATTGACGATCTTGTTAATGCTGATAATATTTTAGCATTAACATATTAACATTAGCATATTAGCATTAACATTAGCATATTATTTATATCTTGTTAATGCTTGAGTTGGAGATAAATTAACCATTAGCTCCACAATGATGTATTAAAATTTCTTTTTATCTAATTCAGATTCGGGTTGAAGGACCGAACCAGGAACTGATTAAAACTGAAGAGATGGACATAGATGTGAACCAGACCATTCGAGATCTAAAGAAACTACTGTGCAATGTTGCTGGTTGTTCAGTGGCAAAATTTCAACTGTTCTACCAGGAAAGTGATGGCAGTTTTGGCTTGGAAAGACTCAGTTTCTCTGACAGGAAAGTACATTCGTACAGTATGAGAGATGGCGATGAGCTAATTATTGCATGTAAAGAATGAGCAGATCAAGATGCAGCAGTCAGTATAAAATACATTTATACAGTATGAGATAGGGTAATGAGCATGCATTTGCATGCACAAACTAAATGAAAGACGTGTCTGATACAACATACAGGGTATCTTCCCACAATTTATATTTGGTTTTATTTGTATATATTTATATATTTACACTAACATTTTAATATTTGAGTTTCAGAATTATAAATGTCTGTAAATTTGTCAAGTAGTTCTCAGTATCTCATCTTCTCATTCTTATAACAGTTGTTACTAATGGAGACTCAATCAGTAAGGGCAATGCCTGTCGGTGTACGTCTCTCCACAACTCTCTCTGCTTGGTGCATGTAATCAGTTCTGACGTCAATCTTGTGTCGAACCATGATGTCAGGCCATCCAACATCTTCTCCTCTGTCTTCCACGATCTCTCCTTCCTGGAATTTTACCTCATGTTACCAAATGTTCTAAACCTCCTCTTCGCATTACATGCTCGAAGAACCTTGATTGTCAGATTCTTATTCTTTTGATAAGGTTTGTTGTGGGCAGGCCTGATTTAAAACCTCATTTGTTTTCTTCGCTACCCATGGAGGCTAGAGTATACAAATTCCAAATTTCTGAAATAAAAGCTTATAAATGTGTTTACATTTGTTCTAAACTCTGTGAAATGACTCCTTGACAAATTTGCAAACATTTCTAAATCACATAACAATATAATTGTCTAGTTAATATATGTACTTTATATATTAATTAAACAAAGTATAAATGGTGTTAATATACATGGAACACCCTGATGTAAAATAAGTCTGTCCCAATTATGAGTTCAGTGCAATTGTACAATTTATTTAGTAAGATATTATAGTTATGAAATTAACATGTTATAAGCTAAGTCACTAACAACTGGACCTCGCCGCTCTGTTCACAAGTGCATTTTTTCAGAGACTCTAGGATTGTTTGCTGGAGCTATGGAGTTTGTGCTTTGTGCAATACTCTCGGCAGGTGGCGTGTCATTTCTGAAAGTGACCAAGCCATATGGGGTAAAACCCGGTGCAATCCTTCGGCTTTAAAACCCTTTAACTGCAGATGAAACACACCTTGCACAGGAGAGAAAATTGACTCATGATTTTTCACGGCACATGTGGACATGATAAGTCTGTCCTTCTTCAATGATCCAGCTGCATTATGGCTTTTGTCATTCAGCTGAATTCCACATCGTATTTATATTGTTTATAGCATTGAAGAGCTGAGGTATCTGTCGATGTTTTACCTACCTCAGACAGGTTCCAGAATAGAAATCAAGAAACTTCATCAAGAAACAACAAATTTTTCTGTCACATAAGTAGATTACCAAAAGACAGTGCGCATCAAAGAGCATTGCTACTCCATACAGTGGAAGAAGTAAGAGGCCGCCACGCAGAAGGTGGACCTAAGAAATAACAGATGCGGTGAAAAACACTATTTATGAAACACACACAAATGCCTGTTCTAGAAAAATCTCCTTATCCTGAAAGCTGTGAGGTAAACCAGAATTAGAGAAAACAAAGTTAGTCTCATAGATAACATAGAGATCTGACAATGTTACTTAACACTTAGTGGACCAGGGCAAAAGCCATGTTTTTACAAGCCATTTGTTTTAAAATTAAAAATACGTCCTTAGTGTGACTCCTGGTAAAAGGTGTCTAATTCAAAGCCACATAGTGTGGCGTTTGGTCCAAAAGGAGTTAATGACAATATTCAGAAACAATTATCTTATATACAGAATACATTGTCTGGGTAAAATACTTTCTGAACACTGAAATTGTTGGTCACAAATGTTAATCACTTATCGTTCTTCTGTGTTCAAACAAAGTCATTAATACTCAGAATCTTTTGAAAATACTTAATATGTCATTTGAGTGTGAAGAAATTTAATAATCAAAAATGAATATTATTGATGTTGATTGATTACTCTATAATTCCTTGTTTTTACCATTATCATTCCTGTTTTGCTGTTTGGGAAGTCGCGTAGGGCAAGTTCATAGCGTTCAATAACCATAAGGGTGCGATTCTAGGCAGTCTCTAGCTAAAAGTATCAAAAATTATCACCCAAAGTTATCACAAATTATCACTAAAGACTATCACTCAAAAATAAGTCAGAACACCCTGATTACTTCTGAATTCATATCGGGAGAATGCAGAAGAAGAAGAAGGAGGAACAGTATGGTATACTCAACCTCTTATCTTCTCTACATAAATAAGTTCTTGTACAATACTAAAGTTAATTGTTAAATAGTGATTATTGTACATTTAATGAGAATGGAATACAACCAACCAATAACAGTTTACAATAAAAAGAGATCAGGTACTAGAGTCAAGGAAAGGCCAAGAAAAAGATGAATAGACAATATCAAGACCACACTAAATAAACACGGATATAACACAGCAAGAGCGACTCATCTGGCACTGGAACGACCGAATTGAAAAACGGATTGTGGCTGAATAAACTTTATGTTCTATTTTCCCATTGTGGGTGCATATACAAATTCAGCTGCAGTTTTCTTAATTATTAACAGATTTTTACGTGTAATATAACATTTTGTAGGTAAATGAATTTTCTTTAAGATCTAAAACAAATAAACTGGTGCTCCCAGTGGCTTATGGGAGCCAGTCAGTCAAAGCTCCCACCCCTATGCTTAACAGCAAGAGTGGACAACCAATTCCATCATCCACCTAGGGAAGGATAAAAAGATTATTGTGCACTTCAAATTCATTGTTATTTTGATTACGATATTAACACTTCATTCTACCGCCATCATGAATATCAATAGCATACATGCCAACTTTAATACATTCTATCAAAGGGTTGCATGATATACATCATTTTCTAAAGGTGAACACACATTTCTGAATGCATTTTAGTTATCAAATACTTCTATTATTTTGAAATTAGCCTATTTATTGATCATTCCAATGTATAAGTTTATGGCTGTGATTTGATATTATAATAATAATAATAATATGGCCTTTTTCGTCTTTACAGACGGTCAATTGGCAAGTGTTTTACTGTGACAACTTCTGAGTTTGCGCTTGTCTCTCTTGCCTTTCAGTACTAAGTCTCTCTTCAAAAGATTTTGGACCTTTGCTCAATGCTGTTCTCCATATATCTCGGTCATCAGCTAGTTTTTCCCGTTTGTTGGGACTATAGAAAAGTTCTTTATTGAGACCTTGCATACATCCTTATATTTGAGTAGTGGTCTGCCTTGGTTCCTCTTTCCTTCTGAAAGTTCATAGACCAACACTTGTTGTGGTATGTGGTTATTGTTCATTCTTCTTACCTCTAAATTGGATTTAATTATTATATATATAATTCCTCTCATACCGTTATACGTTAGATAGGGCCTGCAAGCAATTTCTCCGTACGGCTCTATCCTGGGCAACTCGCTCAACCGATATTTCTTGCCTCTCTCAGCAATTTTCGTTTCTGGGTTCCTTAGGTCACCTCTCTTTCTTGAACCCTTTGCATCCCACTTCATTGCCTGCTTTGATATTCTTTGATCATTTCTTCTCAAGGTGTGTCCAACATATCTTCTCATTCCTATAACAGTTGTTACTAGTGGTTGACCCCACATTTCTCTTTCTTTGCTTTTCCTTAATTTGTTCCATTTTATGCTCATTATTTTTTGCAGACATCTATTTTCAAATGCATTCAACTTGCTTTCTATATCTTTAATCATTTTCCATCTCTAGCTGGCATATGTTAGGATTGATACAACATTTGAATTGAAAATTCGTAATTTAGTTTTAATACTATATAACTTGCAGTTCCATATTTTATTTACACTTTTAAAAGCTGATGTTGCTTTGACAATTCATATCATAATTTATTTTTTAACATTTGCTATGTAAATAAATTGAATATAAAAGGTTTATATTTACCTTTAAATGTAAACTATATTGTCTAGTATCTTGTGTAGTATCTACGGTTCAGATCAAATAAGATGTCATATCCTCTTTGAACATTGACTGGAATTAAGCTTTGACTTTTTTCTGTCCACTACTATACATTCTGTCAAACTATTCTCTGTCTGTATTTTTTTCATTTGCCTGCTATAAAACTCAGGTTTAGTCATGGAACCAAATATGGTGACTCAGACTGCATCTTTTTGCGCTGTTCAGTTCATTTTATCTGCGGCTCAACAGTACAGCAGTTTTCAGCGATGTAATTTTGTCTTATGTTGTTACACAGTCATATTTGGCGATCTTGCGCAACGGAATCCCATCATGTTGTGTCTATATGAAAGCATTGTAGAAACGCATTAGGTGTATCTTTAAAGCATTTTTTTGTCCACCAATGGATTGTCTGCCCCTCTCAAGTTTAATATTCATTAACTGCTTTGGGATGCATTTATAAGGATTCTCGAACTTGACTGGGCCTTCTGCAATAGGATATTGACCTTTGGAATTTTGGCTCATATAAGGACTTTGGTATCTGGAATTTTTATCCTGCCATTTTATTTTGAGTAGTCTGCGGAGACAGCTAGTGGGGAAACTTGTGAATAAGATCAAGTCATTATCGCATGTCCTGTTATTTTGTTGAGGTATCTAGCTATGGCAGAACTTCTTACAGTAACTGTCCAACATGAGTGTTTTTTTTTATTCATTCCATCACTTTCTGCATAATTACCTTTATCCATCAAGGTTATAATATAAACTTCAATATAGGTTCAAGTAGTGAGCAGCCTACAATCACTGATTGAATGTTTCTACTTATTTTCACTAGCAAAGTTGGCAGCCTACTTGATAACCAGAGCAAACCTCAAATTTGGGTTGCATGTTGATAATTACTTTAGTATGAATGGTGTATGCATTTCATTATTATCACAACTTGAACTTGTCATTCACCTGGCTATATATATATATATATACATACCCCAGGGGTATTGTTCATTGTTTATTTGAGGATCTCTCTCGATCACCGCCCAGACCGATGTACCAGACTTTCCCATAAATTCTATTCATGTGGAAATCTGATTCATGCAGCCTTAGCATTGGTGTGTTTTACGTCACATCTTCAGCACCATTTGGGGCTCTGGTGCTTATCCTTCGCGATGTGTCCGGTTTCAGCCAGCGTTTACTTGGTTTGCTCTCCGTTCTATAGCAGTCTAGTGTTTTTTATGGTGTGAGGTAGCTAGCCCCACGCCCAACCTCCTTAGCATTGATGATGTCGCTTTTGTCTGTAGAAGTCCCATTCTCGATGGTAGCATTGCCTGCCAGTGCATCCGCGCTCTCATTGCCTTTCACCCCAGCATGACCTGGGACAAAGATGAAGGTAAGTGTCTGGATTGTCGAATTTTGAATTAATTGCATCCACTGCCTTCGCACATAACCAGTCTTGATCTTCTGTATCATGCTCATAGAGTCGCTGAGCATGCATGCATGGATAAATGTTTGCATCGGTAGCTACTCCAGGGATTTTGTCACCACCATGACCTTCATAGTCATGCTGCTGGTAGTTGTCACATATCTGTCAAGACTCCAGGGGTATGACAAGTTCGGCATGTTATTATATATATATATTTATATATATGTGTGTGTGTGTTGGTGAATATGGTATTTGGCCCATATTTTTCTTTGACCACTCGTACACAATGTTTGAAGCAGTGAACATTACACAACTGACCTTTACATCCCAACTTTTCTCTGGTACCCAACTGAGGCTAGATTGATCTGAGTACTTACTTAATTTTTCCTCTCTGCTCCTCGTGGAGCATAGGGCATCAACAGTTGTTTGCTACTTTTCCCGGTCTCTTTTTGTTTTCTTTATGACCTCCCAGAATAGTCCAGCCTCCCTCACTTTTTCAAGAAGTCTCCGTCTCCAGGTCTGTTTAGGATGTCCTCTTTTCCATTTTCTTCACGGGTTCCACTCAAGTTCCTGTCTAGTAATCTTTCTTATAAATGAGTGGTTCTGCATGACAACAGCATTTTAAAATCTGTGTTAACCTTCATCTAGGTGTGCTGCAAACTAAGCAGGATAATTGGCCACATCCACCTAAAGCAACTTGGATTTTTTCTGACACTAGCTTTACATAGTTGCAAACAAAAAGGCATTCACTCTCTCTCTTTCGCGCAATCACCCTTAAACTAATGTACCAGACTTCCCCATAAATCTCATTCATGTGAAAATCTGATTCATGCAGCCTTAGCATGGGTGGGTTTCGTCACATCTTCAGCGCCATTTGGAGCTCTGGTGCTTATCCTTCGGCGATTTGTCCGGTCTTAGCAGCGTTTACTGGGTTCGCTCTCTGTCAGCCTTTGGCTGTCCCCAGCCAACCTGCAAGGCAGCAGATAAAAAAGGCATTCAAATGGAAGGATTGACTTCAATGCACTGGGTTTTCCCATATAGGATTGGTCCCCCTCCTCAGAAATATCATACTACCTGCTGATAATATTGCACAAAGCATAAACTCCTTAGCTCCAGCAACAATCCTAGGGATAAGCAGAAAAAAAAGGCATTCATGAACTGAATGACACTGTCCGGATTCAAATTCACAACCTTCAGAATGCAAGGAAAACAACTTGACACTTTGCCACAGAGACCCTCATATATATATATATATATATATATTGCATTATTTACCAACTTTACATGAATTTAATTACACATCACTTTTAAAAAATAATGTAATCAGAATATTTTAAACTTAATTTTTTAAAATTATACGTTTATTCTTCTTCTTTTGTCGTCACACTGCTACCGGGTTGTTGCCCAGTGTCGTCACACTGCTACCGTGTTGTTGCCGAGTGTCGTCACACTGCTACCGTGTTGTTGCCCAGTGTCGTCACACTGCTACCGTGTTGTTGCCCAGTGTCGTCACACTGCTACCGTGTTGTTGCCCAGTGTCGTCACACTGCTACCATGTTGTTGCCCAGTGTCGTCACACTGCTACTGTGTTGTTGCTGAGTGTCGTCACACTGCTACCGAGTTGTTGCCGAGTGTCGTCACACTGCTACTGTGTTGTTGCCCAGTGTCGTCACACTGCTACCGGGTTGTTGCCCAGTGTCATGGTTTTCTGTTTTGTCTTGCGCTGTTCTGGTGGCTTGTGTGATTGTTATCTCTGCTCTTTCACAGGATTCTGCTACGCCATCTAACCATATTTTCCATGGTCTTCCTCTTGCCTTCTTTCCCGATGTTCTGTTGTAGAAGACTCTGTATACTGTGGAGTTTATTCAAACATTCTATAAGCTGATTTTTAAAGTAAGACAACTATCAACTAATGAATACATTTAACTAATCAGACTGTCACCAGTACTTGTCTGTTGGGTAATCTTGAATATTTGTACATTTTTATGTATATGAAGCACATACTAAGAATAAGGAGTTTTAAAGAACCCCAGGGAAGCACCAAAGCCAATGAATATTATCAATAAATAGATAGTGAACAAGTATTAGAGGCTTCTGGGAAAAAACAAATTACCAAACACAGGATTTAAACCACAAAGCTTTATTTCTTATGGCACCCGTTGCCTAGTCTTACAATATGAGCGTTTTAAAGAACACAACCAGCTAGCTCTCCAGCAATGGGTGCTGTAAGAAATAAGAGTTTGTGGTTCCAATCCTGTGTTTGGTCATTTATTTTTCCTTGGAAGCTCCTAAAACTTGTTCATCATCTATTTAGTGATCATAGAGCACAGACTGGTCTATTCAGCTTACCAGTCTGAAAGTTATTTAGTGATCATAGAGCACAGACTGGACTATTTAGCTTGCCAGTCTGAAAGTTATTTAGTGATCATAGAGCACAGACTGGACTATTCAGCTTGCCAGTCTGAAAGTTATTTAGTGATCATAGAGCACAGACTGGACTATTCAGCTTGCCAGTCTGAAAGTTATTTAGTGATCATAGAGCACAGACTGGTCTATTCAGCTTGCCAGTCTGAAAGTTATTTAGTAATCATAGAGCACAGACTGGTCTATTCAGCTTGCCAGTCTGAAAGTTATTTAGTGATCATAGAGCACAGACTGGACTATTCAGCTTGCCAGTCTGAAAGTTATTTAGTGATCATAGAGCACAGACTGGTCTATTCAGCTTGCCAGTCTGAAAGTTATTTAGTGATCATAGAGCACAGACTGGACTATTCAGCTTGCCAGTCTGAAACTTATTTACACTGTAAACTTGTTAACATCAAATAGAAGACGTATGGTTGTATGTGTACTTAATATGTTACTAACTAGTCATGGAGAGAAAGTTTTTATTCATATTTGTTGTTTGCGTGTTTTTTTTTTTATGAGGATGGTTGAGGTGTGTGCCATAAACTACCATTTTCAGAATTCGAAATGATAAAGATATTTTTATTTTAGGAACAAGAATAGTATTTGAGTTTTCTCAAATATTATTTTTGCATGTTTTTATTTCTCCAGATTTGTATCATAATTTTTCTTTTACATTTTCTAGAAATAATTTTGTTCATATTATTTCTGAATAAATTCCCACTGTGATTTTAAGTTATACAATTATAAATACATTGACCCTGTTTAAATAATTGCAAGTGATAATTCATTTAATTTTGTTGTTCTAAATTGAAATTATATTTTTTTCACAGGTTTTTTAATTTGTAAAAATTCCGTCTGCTATTCGTTTTGTTTTAAAGTTAACTACTTCTTCTTTGAACCCACCATATTGATCACTTGTTAACCACTCTGTGTGATTTGTATATGATCTGAGCCTAAGAGCTATTGTACATTGTGCCAGTTATGTGCCTAGTAGGCCAGCACATCCAATTTCTGCAATGCTTTTTATTTATTAGGTAGCTTCCTAGGCCCCTACCTCGGTGCTTCTTACAAGATGTCTTGTAGGTTGCAGTGGTACTATTCTTTGCTTCTCTTTAGGGCCCTAGCACAACGTGTGCGTAAAGTTAACTGATTCGCTGCAAAGGTTTTTTTTTACCTCTAGACAGAGTTATTTTTTTAGTTCCCAAAAAATTGCACTAGTAGCAAAACTAAAATATTGTTTCTAAATATGATTTACAATAGGACTTATTATATATCAAGTTGAAGACAAATGGATGTAGTTTCACCAAATATTTACTGTATTAGTAAATATAATGCAGTGATAACTATACAGGAAACATATTAGCCTTCATTAAAAGTAAAAATTGAAATTCGGAGAACAAAAATCCAATTTACCAAGGGTCTTGATGAACAATATGTTGAATAAACAGGTCCAACTGCTTTCTTTATATTGGTAATACATTTATGAATGCATAAACATTAAGAAAATTGTGAACAGATGCATTGTTTATTAACTGTTCACAAACTAGCATCATGACCATTTATGAAAAACCTATAGTTCAAAACCTATAGTAGAAAAACCTATATACCATCATGACCAGGTCATCAGGTATTCTAGAATGAATGGTAAATTCTGTTTCACTTAAATTGCTAGCATAAGCCATGATGATATATATTCGTTATCGTTTACACTTCACTATTAAGTTATTTTCAGTTAATATGAAAGTCAAATAGGAGCTGAAAGTAATGGAAAAGCAATGAAATATGTTCAATCTTTAAAATGATGATACGTCACTGCAATAAGCCTTGTGGATCTTTAAAGTGACGGCTCGTATGCAGTTAGTTAAGGATATCTTGGAGATGAGAGGGATATCAGCTATTGTCTTCAGAATAAGAAACAGAAAGGATATCTTTGTTTTAGGGACAGAAAATATGGCTCAAGTTTTCTTATATCTTTGCTTGTTTTTCTTTTAAATTTTTATCAGATGTTTTTCCCACTTTACATTTTTGAGAAATTTATGTGCCCATGTAATTAAACAAAAATAAATGCTGTGATTAAACATATACAATTATGAATTGATTAATTGTTCTTTTCAAGTTAACTACAAATGGCAGTTCATTTAATTGTGTTGTACTAGATTTAAACTACAGATGATCAACAACATTTTCATTCCTACTCTGTGTTACCAGACAAAACATGGACAATCAGCAGAGTTGCAAAAAATAACTAAATGTGAAGTGCGATGCGTACAAAAAGTTACCAACAACACCAGAAAATACAGTCACCGACATGAGAATTAGAAAGAAAGTTGGGAAAGAAACGTGCTTAAATCACATTGAGAAACAGAATGAAGTGGGACGACCCCTTAATAAGAAAGAAAGTTGGGACAGAAATGTGCATCACATTGAGAAACAAAGAATGAAGTGGGTCAACCACTTAATAAGAAAGCAACCAAACTCCACTGTCTTCAGTGTCTTCTACAACAGAACATCAGGAAAGAAAGCAAGAGGAAGACCACGAAACAGATGGATAGATGGAATCTTCTTCTTTGCGTTCGTTCTTTGACCAATTTTAATCACTCTTTGTGATATGTTTGATCTTTGCCAAGAACGTGTCTACGTTGCACATTGGTTTGTAGGCCCCTAAACGCATAGACTTCTACACGTTTAGGACATGTGCATCCGATTTAAGCCAAACCTCCTTAGTCGCCTCTTACGACATGCATGGCAGGTAACAGTGGTTCTATTCTTTACACCCCAAATTTGGACCCGGTAACCACTCGGGCGAGATGGAATAATAGACCTCACTGTTCAGAAAGCAATGGCAAACTACTGAACGTATAAGTGGTGCCTAGAAAATCAACGACTCGTTTACTGTTGTTGATGGCGAAGTGCTGCTAAGTATATGCTAGGATATTCATTGAGGTTTGTGTGCAAGTCTAGCTGCTTGTCAGTGTACTAAGACAATTCCATGTGTGGTTTATAAGCAGAATGCAACACTTATAGTTGAGAATTCAGAAGCTCATTTACGAATCACCATACTCAGTGGTTTCTAATACATGGTAGCAAACCACAAAATTAATAAGGGATAAGATATAGGACAACATATACAAATCTTCACCATCTTCAAAATTACATCGGGGGGACCCTCGCCGGTGCTACGGAGTTCGTGCACTGCTGCTGAGATCTTCCTGTGTAAGAAAGAGATCGGAGCACACATGGTTACTCACCAAAGTGCAATGATGATGACTCTATCAATCAATCAGAGAAAGAACATTCTGGGCAGTCTGGCTCAGGGGACAAAACGTTAACATTCTCTCTCTTTCGCGATCACCGCTTAGACTGGTGTACCAATTTCCCCATAAATCTCATGCAGCCTTAGTATTGGTGTGGTTTCGTCACATCTTTAGCGCCATTTGGAGCTCTGGTGCTTATCCTTCGGCGATGTGTCCGGTTTTAGCCAGCCTTTACTGGGTTCACTCTCCGTCAGCCTTTGGCTGTCCACAGCCAACTCTAGATAACTCTAGATAAGTTTATAGTTGGCTCTGCCCCAGACGACCTACAAGGCAGCAGGTTACGTTAACATCTAAACTGAAAATCATTACTCAATACATGTTAGGGGGGAGTATGCGTCAGCAGGGCATGCGGGGAACATAATGAGGTTGATACAAGAAAAAAAGTTTGGTGAAACATCACAACTAAATTAAAATCGAGAACAAGAAGTTTTAAGAACCCCAAGGGAAGCACTGGGACCAATGGGGCAATCATTAATTAGACAGTCTATAATTATTATTTGTTTCGGGAATAAACAAATTACCAAACCACAGGTTTGTAAGCACAAACCTTTTTTTATTACGGCACCCATTGCCTAGGCCTAGCCCTACAGACTAGCCCATCGCACCTAACTTAAAATAGTATATATATGCAAACTAAATTGACGGAGAGTATGGAAACCCTAAATCCCACGATACGGCTGCAAGGAGCATACACAGGATTTGAACCACACACCCTTATTTCTTACGGCACTCATTGCATAAATCTACAGTCTAGGGGAGCAAAGAACAGTAACACTACGACATACAACGCATGTCGCAAGAGGCGACTGAGGTAGGGGCCTAGGGAAGCTACCTTATTAAATAAAAAGCGTCGCAGAAATTGGATGTGCTGACTTGTAGGCGCATAACTGGCACAACGCACAATCGTACTTGGGCTCAGATCACATACAAATCAGAAAGAGTGCTTAGCATGTGGTCGATATGGAGCGTTTAAATATAAAGAATAAGAAGAAGCCATAAATGACAACGCAGAAATAAATGTAACAGAAAGTAAACTAAGAAAGTAAAATATGAGGTCAAAGGCGCATAGGGACAACGCCGCGCCAGGATTAGTGAGCTGGTACTAATCAAGACCCTACCCCGCCTCCACGTGGTGACCCTGGTAACAGACAACCGATCTTGTCTAGCTAAGCGGGTTAATGATCGAGGGAGAGCTACTCTGGTTTCAGTAGTGATGCAGACGTAGTCACGTTGGATGAGATCCGCTCGCAACACAGACGAGCGGAATCCCAGAGTGACTATTAATGTACAACTCTCCCGGCTGATGGGAAAAGCTGAACGGATAAACATAAAGGGATGAGGGTGCATCCAGAGAAGGGACGTGGGCCCGAGATGAGTTGCACGTGGGCCTACATAGGGCGAAACTCGGAGCCCTGAGGTGGGGGCCTGAGTTGAGCTTCGTGTGTCTGGACAGACTAGAGGCATGGTGAATGTTTGCACGGTGAAAATCAATAGGCACGCTGGGCAGGCACTGAAGCAGAGCGAACATGCATGCGGACGATGCACTGGTGGGCCCAACGGTGGGGCAGACGTGCACGGTGCTGATGGTGGAGCGACGAGGAGGCGTGGCAGGTGTAAGGGTGAGCGGACCACCCAAAATGTGCAGGAAAAACTGGAAAGCCCAGCAGAGCCTTGAATCCAGTTCGCGTTTCCATTTGCAGGGAACTACTACTGCTTTGTAGTTTGGTTGGGGACAATCAAAAATTAGTGGAGTAAACCGTACACAAAACTGGACGCCAGACAAATCACGTAGTCCAAATTAAGACTGGTAACCTGGGTAGATGACGCTCAACAACCCGGGAGGGTAGGTCGTTACCTTAAAAGAAAATATCAAACTGCTGCCTTGCAGGTCGGCTGGGGACATTCAAAGGCTAACGGTCAGCGAACGCAGTAAACGCTGGTTGAAATCGTACACGTCGCCGAAGGACAAGCACCAGAGTTCCAAATGTTACTGAAGATGTGACGTAAAACAAACGGTCTTGGCAAAGGCTGTTTATTTATCACGATAAAAACGATCGATCGATCGATCGAGAGAGTGAGGGACAGGAATAGCACACAAGCCGCAATAGTGTGAGCTTCAGAGAGAAACTAAAGTGATGTAAATCAAAGGACAACCTGCCAGAGAATAGTGAGAGTGGAAATGCGCAGAATGTGTCTGACTTGAGGCATCTCTTGAAGAACCGCCATTGATCAAGTATTGTCGCGAAATATGTTATGTTGTTGGCATACATGACGTCACAATGCGTTCGTTATCATGTCAAAGAAAA
Organism: Arion vulgaris; assembly: GCA_020796225.1. Taxonomy (NCBI): domain Eukaryota; kingdom Metazoa; phylum Mollusca; class Gastropoda; order Stylommatophora; family Arionidae; genus Arion; species Arion vulgaris. The sequence continues at coordinate 20,207,802 of CM036768.1, forward strand.
GAAAACGATAAACCTCAATAATCTCGTGAAATGTTGTAGGAAAAGGAGCACTTGAAGTACTCAAATTTCAAAAGACGGTTTGAACTAGAAATCATTCATCGAGAGCAGTGGCGTCTCGTGATCATTTTTGTTTGTGGGGCCAGGCATACATTTTTCGGAAAAATCATGGTTTTGGATTGTTATGTTTTAATTTATAAAATAATAAATACACGTTACATATTATTTTGGTGGGGCCCGGCCCCAGTGTCCCTTAATGACGAGCCGCCACTGATCGAGAGTATTACTGAATGGAACATGACGACGATGAAGGCTATATTTACTTGAGTAGTGGATTGGCTAGCATGACTATCATGAATTCATTTCTGTGATAAACATGTCTGCTCATACTTTTTTTTTTTAATACAAGAAAGTCTCAGAGACAGTGCACGAACCAGGCAGTGCGGTGACCACCTCCTTTGTAATTTCCAAGTTAGGGAGGAAAAGAAACTTTTCATCTAATTCTTATCGATTTTCAACTGCCAAAATTCAATTTATGGGTTTAATATTCGGACTTAATATGAACATGTAACTGAACACAGAAACTAGTTTCCTTTTAAATAACGCTTTTCCAGACATATTATGGGGTACAGTGTTCCCATACCGCTGACAGTCCCCCTTCATACAGTTCATACATACACTCAACACAGATCATAATCTCTAGGGCACTTCAAAGCCCATATAATTTAACACCAGCATTTCAGTAAAGTCACTAATGGAGCTATTAATTGTGTAAACGCTCTGATGATGACAATTTCAGTCAGTTGAGATAAATAACATACGGGCCACCATATGTGCTTTTTCAGATATCGATTATATGAAAAATTCAGATAATGATGAAATAAATTAACTGCTTTTTGCAGATGAACAGCGTCTGATACATCAAACGAACAAGATCTACAACATTATATTGACACCTTGAACAAAAATTGTATAAATCATGACATGAAAATCAACAACACTAAAACAGAAATAATGAATATAGGAAAACATAATAAACTAGACATCCATGTCAATGGCCCTAAAATAAACCAAGTGAAAGAATTCAAATACTTAGGAAGCATATTCACAGATAATATTTCAGAGAGATTCACATTATAGAAAGCAAGTTGAATGCATTTGAAAATAGATGTCAGCGAAAAATAATGAATATAAAATGGAACGAATTCAAAAGTGATGAAATCAGAGAAATGCATGGTTAACCACTAGTGACAACTATTATAATAAATAGAAGATGGAGATATGTTGGGCACACGTTCAGGAGAAATGATCAACGAATATCAAAGCAGGCATTGAAGTGGGATGCAAAGAGTTCAAGAAAGAGAACCTAAGGAGACCCTGAAACGAACTTTGCTGAGAGAGGCAAGAAATATCAGTCTCAATTCCATGGATGAGATTGAGCAAGTTGTCCAGGATATAGCGGTATGGAGAAATTGCTTGCAGGCCCTATGTAATGTATAATGGTACGAGAGGAATTATTATATTCACAGAAGACGGAAGACTAGATAGAGAGATAGAGGCTAGAGTGCAAAAGCAAATGTTGTAACCTATCAGCTAATCCCAATGTTAAGGCACCCACAAATTTCACATGCAGCTAAGCAACAGATCATCAACAGCATTTTTATAACTACTTTGTGTTACCAGAGCCAAACATGGACAATAAGCAAAGCGCAGTCACAAAAATAACTACATGTGAAATGCGTTGCCTGCGAAAAGTTACCAACACCAGAAAAGACAGTCACCAACATCAATAAAGCTGGCTCAGAACATTGCTTGAATTACATTGAGAAACAAAGAATGAAGTGGTTTGGCCACTTAATAAGAATGCATCCAAACTCCACAGTATACAGTCTTCTACAACAGAACATCGAGAAAGAAGGCAAGAGGAAGACCACGAAAAGATTGCTAGATGACATAGCAGAGTCCTGTGAAAGAGTAAAAGTAACAATCACACAAGCCACCAGAACAGCGCAAGATAAAAACAGAAAACCACGACACGGCAACAACCCGTTAGCAGTGTGACTACAAAAGAAGAAGAAGATTATATGAGAACACGTTTTAAACAAATGATTATAAATTGTAATTGTCCTAAATAACCAGAAACGCATTTGTCACGACGACTAGCAGTATAAAATAATAAGTAGTACATCAAACATTTACATTTTATATTACATCACATGCAATATAATAGAGAATTCTATTCGGACACCTTAATCAATTATGAAGGTATGAATTGTAGGGACTGTAACAAGTTAAAACTTAATTTAAACTAGAGGAGAGAATTCAATATATTTCATAATAACTCTGAACTGGCAGATCCCATAATGTTCTGATATGATTATTTATATTGTTGTAGAAGTCGTCAAGTCCAAGTACCAGCATCTCATGTTGATTGTCTGTTGGTTGTTGTTGCCGTTGTGTGAAATATGTGTTGATCTCTGTTCTGAATTGAATTGACTCATCGAGTGTAATTATTGGAGTTCTGAAGACTGTATTTCATTGTCTAAATCTTGCTCACTATCTAAATATTAGTAACAATAGAAATGTCGGTGTGTGCGCATTAAATTTGTTAACCTAAAGTAAACATTGAACTTGAAGTTGATTGGATTCCTTGACGATTGGTTCATTGGACGATTGGCTGGTGTTTCAATTTAGAGTTTTATTCGTAATCTTGGGCTAATTATAATAATTTATTATTTGATTGTCGCTAAATGAGTACAATATATATTCGATATTATATATCGCTCCTGTCAGAAAAGGTATACTATACGGTATACTGGCGAAAGAGGTAGAAGCTGTGTAGAGACCATATTTGTAGCATGAGACCATTATCGAGAAATGCAGATAATACAACACAGATCTGCATGCATGTTTCATAGACTATAGCAAGGCTTTCGACCATATGCAACACCAGAAAATGTGGAATATCATGCAAGACATGCACTTTCCAAAACACATAATACAACTCATAGAATCTCTATACCTTGAACAACAGGCAACCATTAAAATAGAAGGTGAAATAGCTGAATGGTTCGAGATTCAAAAGGGATACAACAGGGATGTATTTTGTCCCCATACTTATTCAACATATATGCGGACAACATCATGAGGAGTGTAAAAGACGATGCCAACAATGTTAATTACGACCCTCTCACTATAGGCGGAAAATTCATACCAGAGCTTAGATACGCAGACGATACAGTATTATTATCCACCAGCAAAAAGGTTTGGAAAACCTAATCATGACGACCAAGAAACATAGTGAAGACCAACATCTATATTTGAATACACAAAAACAAAAATCATGTCAACTGACAAAGCAAAGGCTCACCTAACATCCAAATAAACAATGAACTCCAATGTGTATAGAGTTACGAATACCTGGGCTCAATAATTAACAATAATAGTGACTGCTCCAAAGAGATCTCAAGAAGATTGGCAATAGCAATCAAGAAGTTAAACACAATGAAGAATATGTGGCAAAGCACCAGCAAAATATTAAAATAAAAAATATTGAGAACATGCATTTTTCCAGTGGCTATTTATGGTTGTGAATCATGGACCATTACACAAAAACAAGAACGAAAATCCAGTCATTCGAAACTAAATGCTACAGAAAGATCCTACGAATACCATGGACAGAAAAAGAAAGAACACTGATGTCCTGAAAATACTAAATGTTAAAGAGAGTTGGCTGATAAACAAGATACTGTACAGAAAAATTAGATAATTTGGTCACATTAAGCGTCACAATGGTCTAGAAAGAACAATATTAGAGGGCAGGGTCCCAGGAGGCAGAGGCAGACCAAGAAGAAGATGGCTACAAGATATTAAAAACCATGAATATGACCATCGCGAAGTGGGTGAACTAGCTAGAGACAGTGAATTTCAGATGTGCTGCAAAGAGAGCAACATCCTATAAAGGATACACACCTTGATGATGATACTGGTGAATGTCTGAAGATCTTCATTGCAGTGGGTTTCTCCAATCCATATGTCTATGACTGACTCACTCCCAGTCGGCAGAAATGTCAAAGACTTGCTGTGATGAAAAAACTAGCTGGCACATCCTGGGGAACAAACTCAAAATTATTAAAGGAGATCTATACTGGGGCAGCCTATGTTTTAATCCAGCTCTTGGATTACAGCAACCAAAATTTAGTGTTTGAAAATTAATCAGAAGAAAACAGAAATAACGACTCTGAATGTCACCACCCTAGCACCAGTAAAACTAGAAGATAAAATCCTTCCAAATACAACTGCTTTCACATAGCTTGGAAGTGTTATTGTAGGTTGCAATGTGGGCATGCATGGACATATGTTTTCAATGTGAGCAACAGGCCACACATACGATTATCCTATCAGACTCGATGAATATGCTTCAAAGGATTGAATCTGAAAGTCTACATGCAAAATGGGTGCTGGACAGCAGTCGGTGGTCACATTCCAAGGCCCTAACTTGGCTGTACACACCTGTACATGCTGGAGTGCAAGGCAAATGAACATGCTGACTATATTGCAAACAATGACACGACTAAAGCTAGCTGAAGTATGGACAGAGCTGATATCATCAATGCCATACAAGATTTTTATGTGATATCGGCCATTGGAACGATTGAGAATTAGAGTTGAGTTTGAACATGCCAGACAGTGTCATCTTCATGGTAGATAGAGAGAGAAGATATATTACTCAACTTCTTATGGGTACAGTGAGCAGGTGGACTTTGGCATTGGTGCTGTAGCAGAGTACGTAGCACTCATGGGAATGCTCAATGGCATGACGCGATAACTTATCGTAGGTTGCAATGTTACTATTCTTTGTTACGCAATTCTGACCGATAACACACTATCAGAAATAGCTATTGGTTGGGTTGTATAAGTGACAGCTGATAAGTGGGTTAAAGATCTCTAAAAATTTGAATGTGTGTGAATAATTTTATATAGGTCATTCTTTGAAAAAAAATACAAGTTATCAAATGATAATCCTATATATCGGCAGATAAGTCTTGAATTATCAGACCCGATATGAATATCCAATGTCATACTTGAGGATAGAATAATATTATTTATTATTATTGTTTGTCTTGAAAGTTCTCTATAGCTCGCTTTGCAGTGCCAGAAATACAATGGAACTCGCACTCAACGGACTAAAATGTAATGCAACACAATAGAGCAAGGGCCCTTTATGTTAGAGAAAGAAACCAGCAGTGTAGAAAATCCTGGAAAGAAAAGACAGCCTCTTTGAACATGGAAAAAGATACTCAAAAGTTGTGGAGACTTACAAAAGCCCTGAACGATGACAACCCATCTAGAGGGAAAACAGTTCTCCAGCAAGGAGAACAACTTCTCACAGGAAAGCGAGCAGCCATCCTGATGGCCCAGTGTTACAAGCAAGAAAGCTCATGCTCAATAAGTCAGGAGCAAGGGAAAGAAGTCAGAAGTGAGATAAATGCTACATTCAAAAAGCAACAAGTGAACCCTGTATGGAGGTAGACATCACACTGACTGAGCTGCAGAGAGCACTGAAAAGCTCAATCGTAAAAGGCCCCGGGACCAGATGGAGTATCAAACGACATGCTCAAACAAATAGGCCCAATAGCACAGAGTCTTCTACTCCAGATTTTTAACAATAGTTGGAGACAGGGAAGAGTCCCAGACATCTGGAAAATGCCACAATCCACCCAATTTTCAAAAGTGGAAAAGACAAAAAGGATCCGCAGAGCTACAGACCTATAAGTTTGCTAAGTTGCACTGCAAAACTGCTGGAGAGAGTGATAACCACTAGACTCCAGTGGTTTTAGAATCCAACCATAAACTGGATCCAGCCCAGACAGGCTACAGGCAGCATAGAAGCACTGATGACCAAGTGGCATACCTCGAACAGGACATAGAAAATGGCTTCCAAGAAAAGAAGAAAACCCTCACAGTGTTCTTCGACATGTCTAAGGCCTTCGACAAAGTCTGGAAAGATGGTTTGCTACTCAAGCTCTTACGCAGTGGAATACGGGTAGAATGTACTATTGGATAAAAGACTTTCTTACCCATAGACAAGCATCTGTAAAATTGGATGGAGTGCACAGTCCCAGATTCAAATTAAGAGCAGGAGTCCCACAGGGCAGCGTACTGTCCCCATTGCTTTTCCTGGTATATATTAATGATCTGCCACAAACTCTGCCCAGACATGTATCACACTCTCCATGCTGATGATCTAGCTGTGTGGTACACCTCCGAGTTTCTGGGTCCTGCCATCTTTAAACTCCAGGCCAGCCTGAACAGCGCCATAATGTGGGCAAGTAAATGGGGTCTAGAAATAAACCGGAGCAAAACTATAGCAACGCTTTCTCATTGTCAACAAAGGAAGAACACTTCAGACTGAAATTTAACGATGATATCGTCCTCGCCCATACTCCAACCTTTTTGGGAGTTAAGCTTGACAGTCATCTGACATGGAAACATCACATAATGGAAACAAACAGAAAGGCTATGAGGAAACAAAGTGTGATGCGGAAGCTGGCTGGAACTACCTGGGAGCTGATATTCGAATCCTGAGTCAGGTGTACACTGGTGCAGTTAGACCGACCTTCGAATATGCATCATCGACATGGATATCAGCAGCCCATTCAAACAAATCGATACTGGAAAAACACAAAACAGGTGTCTGCGTACTATTTTGGGAGCCATGAAATCTACACCAATTGTAGAAATGGAAAAGGCAGCCAACATCCAGCCCTTGGAAGACAGAAGAAGGAGAAAAGTGATTCTACAGACTGAAAGGATCAAAAGAATGCCTCACCATCCACTGCATGAAAAATGGCGGCTAGAACAAAGAACAGACTAAAGCGTACAAGTCTAAACCACAAAGCAAAAGAAATAGGAAAGTCATACTTGGAACTACTAAATCATAATTCCATACCTGAAGAATTGCTTTTGATCACTGGGAACCAGACTCAGTACCACTAAACTTCTCAACCTCCATCCCTAAATTATTAAGCAAAGATGCCAAGCCTAATCTAGTGAAAAAGCAATTACAATGGAACATCTCCATTACATGTTTCCAGAAGACAGCTGGATAAGAATTTACACAGATGGATCGGCAATGGAGGCAACCATGAATGGTGGAGCAGGAGTGTACATTAGGCACCCAGATGCTACCACTGTGTCTCTAGCGGCTCCTACTGGAAGAATATGTTCCAACTACAAAGCAGAACTCATAGCCCTTCTGATGGCAGCACAGCACATGAATAAGCTGCAAGCAGCTGCAAGCAAGATGGTATTTCTTACAGACTCATTGTCAGCTATACAAGCCCTGGAGGCTAAATCCACTGACAGCACAGTACAAAAACTACAAAGAGAACTTGCTCAGCTTTCAGAAAAGGCAGAAATTCACTTGCAGTGGATTCCATCTCACTGTGGCATTGCAGGCAATGAGAGTGCTGATGTCTTAGCTAAGGAGGGCAGTGCCAAAGAGCAAATTTACCAACCCTTGTCTTTTCAAGAGGTCAAAACCTCATACAGAGAAAATCTGCAGTAGACTGGAAGACAAACACTGGATATGATTATGGAAAAGACTCCTCAAAGACCTAAGCAGAACAGACCAGGTCATTATATTTCGACTACGCACCGGACACTGCAGACTCAACAAACACTTATACAGACTAGGAATAAGTCAAACAGCTCTCTGCCAGTGTCAGCAGGCAGAACAGACACCAGAGCATATCCTGCAAGACTGTCCTCTCGTGGGTGAGCTGAGAAGCAACATGTGGCCACACCCAGTCGACCTGAAAACTAAGCTTTGGGAAACCTGACAGACCTGAAGCTGTCTGCCCAGTTTGTGGTCCACAGTAAATTAAGCGCATGACCAGAGATCGCTGAAGAAGAAGAAGAAGAAGAAGAAAGATACAAAACATTGAAGGGAGGTAGTTTATAAGGGTTTAACAACACCTAGCATGTCTACTAAAAGAATCGATCATGCAGTAAATGAATGATAATATTAATATATATCAAACAATACACAAGTATTCACAAATGGTAGAGTCATTGCAGTATAACTTATATTAAATTGTATGATTTCACTGACAGACTGTAAGTTTTACGTATATTTTCTTATTAATTTAAGGATCATCTTCATCGCACATTTTATTTCATGTCTTTCAGTGTGCTTAGACTAAGAACTCTCTGGGTTATCTGCTGGAGTTTCTCGCATGGTTTTCCAGTCTTGTCACACTTATCTATATGCATAGCTTGTGCAGCCGAGGTAGAGAATATCCTTTATCTTCTTTGTTGAAATCTTCAGTGTATGTTTTCACTAAGAACATTGAAGATGTCGCTTGTGTCTACAGAGTACCCATACTTGATCGCAGGATTGCTCGCCAAAGCATCTGTTCTATCAATGCCTTTCACCCCATAATTTATAGTTTCTCTCTCTCTCTTATATATATATATATATATATATATATATATATATATATAAGAGAGAGAGAGAGAGAGAGAGAAACAATTATTAAGAGAAATAAAATTCAGACAAGTAAAGTATTTTTGGCACATAAAAAGACATGACACCATGATAAAACATTTACTAGAGGGGAAAGTTGAGGGGGAAGAGCAAGAGGAAGACAGAGAGATAAGTGGGAGGGAAAATTTAAGAAATGGACAGGTTACAGTCTGGCAGTGTGCAACACCAAAGCAAAGACAGAAGATGCTGGAGATTCATTGCAGCCAACCTTCGATGTGGAGATGGCACCTGATGATGATGATATATATATATATATATATATATATATATATATATATATATATATATATATATATATATATATATATATATATATATATATATATATATATATATATATTCCTCTCATAACGTGATACGTTACATATGGCCTGCAAGTAATTTATCTATACCGCTCTGTCCTGTGCAACTCGCTCAATCTCTTCCATGGTATTGAGTCTGATATTTTTTGCCTCTTTCAGCCTAGTTCTTTTTAGGGTTTCCTAAGAGCGTCCTCTCTTTCCTGAACCCTCTACCTCCCACTTCAATATCTGCTTTGGTATTCTTTGATCATTTCTTCTCAAGGTATGTCCAAGAGATCTCTATCTTCTCTTTCTTATAACAGTTGTTACTAGCGGTTGACCAAATACAGAATGTCTCATTACTTTTGGTGATTGTCTCATATTGTCGCCTTTAAGCCTGCTTGTACGTCTTGTTGATTATATACCTTTGATAACAGCTTGAGTTTACCTGTTTTAGACACTCCACATCAATCCCGATTCCAGATACATATCTAATTCATTGTAGACAATGCAGAAATAACATATCACTCTGCCACATCATCACACCTGTGATACGCATTAGACTGTTACACATTGAACTGTGTAGGGTTTACCAACAGTTGTCACTTAGCCATACAGTTTTGTGCATAACTTTGTGCTTATTTTCTCCTATACTTTCAAATCGCTTGCATGGTAGTGTAAAAATCGATTGTGAAGTGAACAGTATAGGTGAGTCATGGGTAGACTAATAGCCGTCCATCGCAAGCGATGATGACAATAATCTCAGACGTGTACTGTTGCACCTCTCTGGTGTGTGCGGAGGTGACTGTAGAGTCCAATCCTAGAACAGAATGGGTAGACAGTCATGCATTGATAAGCAGACATATAGGGGCAAAGTGGATAACACGCTGCACTAATAACCATGTGCCGTGTTCATTCGGTGGTCGAGGCCAACTTGAGGCAAACAATTTTTCACTGTGTATTCTACAGTTGAGCTACAGATTTTCTGATCCTTTACTTGGGAATCTCTCCTCCCTCCTTCTTCTTTGCAGACCCATAGGGGCTCAGTCTCCCCCAACCGATGTCGAAGGGTATGCATACTGATGGTTCCTGTGGCTCACTGGTTAAATACACTTCTCTCTGCGCCCCACCCATCCCCATTTCCAAGCATTCAGCTCTACCTGTACAACATGTAATTCCGTTCTTATCTCCAATCCTGTTTTGCTTCACAGTGTCAGGATAAGAAGAGATTTATAAAACGAGCCCTTGCATGCACTTAATAAATAGTGTCTTTCATCGCCTCTGTTATCTCTGAGGTCCACCTTTTGTGTGGCGGCCTTGTGCTTTGTATCCATTGTATCGAAGCAACATTGCTCTTTGAGGTGCACTGTCTGTTGGTAATCTGCCAATGTTGCAGAACCATTTGCTTTGTTGTTTCTTGATTAAGTTCAGTACTGATGTACCTACTTTTTTTCTGAAGTCTTAATTTCTCAATCGGTCTCTTCTTGTTACCCCCAGTATTCTGCATAGACATTTCATCTCTGTTGGGACTAGTTTAATGTAATTCCAAACTCCTTAAATCGCTGGATTGATTCAACATCAATATTAGTGTCCTCATCCAACAGTAGATCGTCAGAGACCGAAAACGATCCTTATTCATCCTAAATCTTAACAATTGGGGAGGAGATTGTAGCAAATACAGACCTGTCCAAAGTGCTGTTATAATGATCCTTACTAACCACTAATGTACACATGTTGTCATTTTTTTCTTTCCATAGAACTTGCAGTAACAATGTGAGTACACTAGCCTATTTCACCTGCCAACTTCACCAGTAGAGAATTCTCGATTGCAGTAAACTCTTCAATGGAAACACTCTGAACACAGTCAACACAACCAGTTTTAAACAATGCCTTTACATGAACAAGGAGGGAGGAATCAGGAGGAGTATGAGCCATTTCTTGGCCAAGAGCAAGAAGATTCCAATGTTGAGGAATATGAAAGACGATATCCAAGAAGAAAAAGGTGATATTTTCATCATTTTTAATTCTGATCATTGGCAAATCCTAATATTAAAAAGTCAAGGAAGTTAAGAGCTCATTTTTTAAAGTTAAACTTGGATTCTCAGAAAGGAGTTAATTCTTATTTTCCATGTTTGTTAACCTACACGCCCTTGACTTATTCCTCTCCACTCCTCGTGGAGTATAGTGCCTCAACAGTCTTCACCACTATTCTCGGTCTCTGGCTGTTTCTTTATGGTCTCCCAGGATAGTCGAGCACTCTTCAGTTCCTCAAGAAGACTTCGTCTCCAGATCTGTTTAGAAGGTAATTTTTCTAGGTAGCTTCCTTAGGCCCCTACCTCAGTCGCCTCTTACGACATGACTTGTAGGTCGCAGTGTTACTATTATTTGCTCCTTCGAGTTCCGGAAAAACATATTGTGAAATGTGACTAATTGAAGTGTGCATGTGTGCATTATACTAACATGAGATTTTCAGCACATTAGCAAACCTAAAAGGAAAAAACAGCAATCTGCTACTGTCGTATCTGTTAAAACATCAAGCTGGTTAGAGTTACAAAAACTAGTTGCTGTGTATGTAAAATAACAGTACTCTGTTTTTACATGTTTCGCCATTGCTATATAGTTTTACTGCAGTCTTCCTTTATATCGATAGTTACAAAAAGTGTTAGACAAAGTTAAATTCTGACGCCATTCTTATTTAATATATGTGCCATCCGTGTGTTGCTGGGACCTGCAAAAGAAGCAAAGAATTGTACCTCTGCAACCTACAAGGTATGTCGTAAGGGCCTAGGTAGGGGCTTCTAGGTATTATCTTCTAGGTAGAAGACTGAGGTAGGGCCTAGGAAGCTACCTAGTAAATAAAAGCATAGCAGAAATTAGATGTGCTCGCCTACTTGTAGTCGCATAACTGGCACAGCGTACAATCGCTCTTTCAATCACATACAAATCACACAGAGTGGTTAACATGTGGTCGATATCAAGTTTTTGAAGAAGAAGAATATCATGATTTAATCCAGTCCATCCCGTAAAGTTTCTAGACCATATTTTCCTCGTTGACTTTATTCAAATGGTATTGTCATACATTCAATATGTTTTGGAAATGTATAAAACAACTGCATGTTTCTTAAATACTACTCTTGCATTTCAGCCACCAACGAGTACTTAGACTATCAAGGTATAGACTGATTAAATAGTTTTAAAAAAAAGTAATTCTGTTGTAACGCTGTTTATTTTTTAAATTGTTGTTTGCTTATTCACATATTGGTTTGGGTCTTATATTTTGCATGTGCACGTATAATGCATTTGGTAATGAAACGCAATATTATTTCCAACACGCTTAATTTCCGTTTATGATTTGCTATTCACTAATAAACTATAGCTAAGAGTCCTATATAATAAACCCAAAGGGCTCTAGAAGAAGACAGTGTGATAGCTGCATGCTAAAATTCTCTCCTTAACATGCATCATTTACTGGCAATGTTCTGGTATTGGTAGCAGTGGTTCACAGTTTCATTTAGGTTATTTACAGGGTCTCTATGGCTAAATGGTTAAGCCCTTGCGTTGCGTTCTGAAGGTCGTGTGTTTGAATCTGGACTGCACCGCCTGTTCACAGGTGCCTTTTTTTAATAAATCCTTAGGATTGTTGTCAGAGCTACGGAGTTCGTGTTTTCTGCAATACTCCTCCAGAGAGTGACCGAGCCATATGGTGTAAAACCCGGTGAAGTGAAGTCAATCGTTCTGCTTTAACCCTTTTTATAAATCAGGTATATGTTAATAGGACCTATCTTGTATTTGTTAAACAGATGGTACATTAACATATTATATTTGAAATGTATACGCTGCAATCTCTCTAGTCTGTGATGCCCCTGGCGCTTAGGTCAGCAACAAATGCACACCGTCCTCTGTACTGTATTCCAGCTGTGATTCCTTTCTTTCAGTTCTGTTCTTCTGTTCTCCAGGTCAATTTGGGTCTTCCTTAATTTATCGCCAATGCTCTTTGGAATAGCAAATTGACTGGGTCATGCGAAAATGCACCAATAATGCAAATATGGGCATCAAGTGGGTTGATAAAATTTTAGAAGACCTTGATTTTGCCAACGATATAGCCCTTTTGAGTTCATCACATCAAGATATTCAAATGAAAACAAACCTTCTCCAAAATATCTCAGGACAAATTGGTCTCCAAATAAACACCACAAAAACAAAAATTGTTGACCTTACCAGCAGTCCAGAAAATATTCAACTAAAAACTACACTCTTGAAAAAGTCAAAAGTTTTACATACCTAGGAAGTATGATGTCATCTACGGGGATACAGCGCCAGAAATTCCACACAGAATCGCATTGGCATCAAGTGCTTTTAACAAATTGTCAAATATATGGAAGTCCAATTCACTCAGCAAGCACTTAAAATTAAAGATCTTTAACTCTTATGTGATTCCAGTATTAACTTATGGATGCGAGAGTTGGAAAGCAACAAAAGCTCTAGAAAGAAAATTAGATAACTTTGAGAATAAATGTCTTAGAAGAATACTGAACCTCAAATGGTCAGATTTCAGACCCAATACACAAATAAGACAAGAGACCAAGCAAGAAAATGTATCAAATTTTATAAGAAAGCGCCGCTGGAACTACATCGCCTCACACTTAGAATGGATGAGAGAAGACTCCTTACCAATCCCTCATATGGACACCAGAGGGAAAAAGAAAACGAGGAAGACCAAGAGAGACTCTGCGTAGAACCATCACCAGAGAAGGCTCAATGATGGGCCTAGTAAACATTAAAGACTTAAAACAAATAGCAACGAACCACGAGACATGGAGAGCTATGACCTCTGCCCTATGCGCCGCCCACAGGCCCAAGAGGAAAGACTAACTAACTAATTTCATTTACTCTCTGGTGTCCATCTCGTTGCAGTTTTCATGATGGAGTCAGTCTCCATGCGTATTACATATCCTATCTATTTCCAGCATCTCTCTTTTGGATGATTGTGCTCATATTCTCTTGTTGACACTGTGCAATCAATTCTTGGTTAGCGATTGTATTTGGCCAGAACTTGCAAATGCTTTTTTGCAGAGAAGTTGTATGGAAGCTAGAGACTTTAAACATATCCTTTTATGTTATTCTCCTGCATTCCTATCCGTATAGTAAAGTTGATAGCACACATCTGCGGTATATATTAATCTTGGCTCTGATGCTGTATTGGGAAGATTTTCAGACCGTCTCATTGTTGTGATTGCTTTTTGTGTATACTTAGTCTCCTTTTAAATGTCAGATCCAGCTTCTCCTTTGTGGCTGATATTTCTTAATACTTCCAAAATACGGGAAAGCTGTTATATTTGGAAAGATTTTGTTTTCTAGTTTGACATGCTGGGGTGACCATGTTTAGAGCCATTATTTCTGTTTTCTTCTGATTGATTTTCAGGCCAACCTTCTGAATGTGCTGGTTAAGGCAGCAAGTATTTTCCTGGATATCTTAATGTGTGTGAGATAGAAGTGCAATGCCATCAGTCAAATCTAGGTATTCCAGGGTGGATTGGATAGTCCGTCTGATACCTCTTGCCTTATCTTCAGTTTGACACATCACCAATCTATGACAATGTTGAATAGTAGAGCTGACATTACACATCCTTGCCGCACGCCTATATTGACTTCAAACATCAGCTTAGAAGTTTCAACACTGCATGTGAATTTGTTCACTGAAATAGTCACCTCTTCTTCTTCAAAAGCTTCATATCGACCACTTGTTAACCACTGTGTGATTTTGTATGTGATCTGAGCCTAAGAGCTATTGTATGTTGTGCCAGCTATGCGCCTACAAGTAGGCCAGCATATCCAATTTATACAACGCTTTAATTTACTAGGTAGCTTCCCTAGGTCCTACATCAGTCACCTCTTACAACATGCCTTGTAGGTCACAGTGGTACTATTCTTTGCTTCCCATGCGGGCCCCGGCACAACACGGATGAAGTCACCTCAAAATATGAAATTGAATTAAATAACAATATATTAGTCATTTGTATTTCATAAAATAAAGACTTGAGCCCTCACTTAAAAAACACTTATGTAAGCCGGATTTATCATGTTTCATGTCAGCTCACCCTGACTCTTGAATATCATTATGCTAAATTGTCATTTATTTTCACTTTTTTTTGTGTTAATTAATTTTGCATGTTTAACTCTTTCCATGCGTAGTTAATTTCGCATTTGTACACAGTTAATTCAAGGAGACAAAAATGCAAGGGATTATTTGTTTCATCATAATCTAAATATGAAATGCTACTAATATTACCACTGCTACTATCCGTATCCTCCATGTATTTTTTATAACAATCGCACCTGCTCTCCTGTTACAGACTTTGGACGCTGATTACCTGAAGGGGCTGGTTCCATCCTGAACTGTTTACAATTAGCGCATCTCTAGCAACCACAAATACACTGGAATCAAATCAAACCGTTTGTAAATGAGCGATCCAATCCACAGAAAACATGATGCTATTATTGTGGAGATACTGGAAGGATAAAAATAGACACTAAAAGTAGTAGAAGTAAAGTTAGATAGACTTGTATAAGCGAAACAACTCGAATGGTGCAATGTACTGCGAATGGCGCTCAACTGAATATGCTGTAGCGCAGCGATTGGTGTGGAAAGAGTTAATAATTATATACTCTAGCTTATCTGTTCTAAAAGCATGCATTACAAAACAACTGCTTCTGTTTGATGTGTATGACAAGTTTTCTTTTTTTATTGGTTTCTCCCAGTTCCTCTATTTTTTGTGTGTGTAAAGTTAGTTTGATGTGTGGTTTTAAAAATATTCCTATATTAAACTTTATTACTGTGGCTTTGGTGGTTGTTTGTATATACAATGTATATATATATATATATATATATATATATATATATATATATATATATATATATATATATATATATATATATATATATATATATATATATATACATATTTATATATCTACTGCCTGGCAGTGTGCTTTGGCAATGATCCTGAGAATGCTACAAGTAAAATGAAAAATAGTGTTATTAAAAATATCTGATTAATTTCTAAGGCCAACAGAGTCTTCTTCTTCGAACGTTCCATATAGACTAACCACTCTTTGCGATCTTATGTGATCTGAGCCTATGAGCAATTGTACATTGTGACAGTTATGCGCCTACATGCACATCCGATTTCTGCTACGCTTTTCTTTTACTAGGTAGCTTCCTAGGCCCCTAATTCAGTCGCCTTACAACATGCCTTGTAGATCGAGTGTTACCATTCTTGCCCTTACGAATGCCGGCAACACGCGGTGGCCAATGGAGTAAAATAGGGCAACATGAATGTATGAAACTGGCGCTGTGGTGCCCATGGTAACCACGTGAGACAGTGCTGACATAACATGTAAACATGTACAAATATTTCTGTTTTCCACATACACAGCTGTTTTCGCGCACACCTTAGTTACCTGTGCATATAAACTTCTATTGATCAAATGAGACATATGTTATTCATATTTTTCTGTTATATTACATCTGAGTATGGTGAAACAACATGGCCAAAATATACAAATGTGGGCAGCATATATTTTCATTATATATAATCAGATCATAAGTGATAGAAAGTTATGACCAATTAAACAGCTTTGTATAGAAACTACTATTCCACTTTTATACTGCAGTATTTTAGCCTTTGAATGCAAATGCTACAGAAGAGTACTTAGAATATCATGGACAGAGGAAAGAACAAATGCTTTTGTTCTGCAACAGCTTTATATTGGAGAGTGTTTCACTATTAAAGAGCATAACATCAAGGAAAATTAAATATTTTGGACACATCAAATGACGTGAGTGCCTAGAGAAGATAATTTTGGAGGGAATGGTGCCTGGAAGAAGAATGAGAGGAAGACCTAGAAGATGATGGGTGCAAGATGTTATTGATGATCTGAGAATGACTGCTGCTGATGCCGGCCAACTTGCACAGAACAGAGAGTTTTTCAGGACTGCTGTCAAGTATTTTAGACCTATCTATCTTTAGTATTTTTTCATTAAAGTATTTTTAAAAAAAAGTCCATAAGAACAAAGCATAAGAACAAAGCTGACCAAGACTCCACTCTGCCATTCTGTGGTGGCCCTGGAAACAGACAACTACCAAGAAGTCTTGCTAAGTTTGTGGAGATCAAAGAGGGAGAGGCTAACCCCATACCCAAAAATGGCTATGCTGAAGTCACAGGTAAAAAGGTTCAGGTACCACAACTCATGATGAAAACTGTAACAGAATACATTGTGTTCTTCGGACTGAATCCTGCTATAACAATTGGAAGTATGCAAACAAACGGCAAAGAAGAAGGAAGGAATTTGTCTTTGGTTATTGGTTACTAAACTGACGTCATTGCACTCCGGGCAGACTCATAGGTGCTCAGTCTCCCTCAACAGATATTGAAGAGTATGCATACTGATGGTTCCTGTGGCTTGCTGATTAAACACACTTCTCACTCTGCCCTCAGGCATCCAGCTCTACTTGTACAATGGATAACTCCAAACTGCCTAAATCGCTGGATCGATTCAACATCTATTTTAGTGTCCTCATCCAACAGACATTGCGAAGAGATCGAAGAACATCTCCCTTATCCATCTTTAACTCCCCAACAAACGATGATGTTGATGGAAACTTGTCTGCTCTCTCATTACCATAAACACCCACATGCCCAAGACAGTATATCCACATAAGCCTCTGGAGGTTAGAAACTTCTATAGACGACATCCACTCATACCAAATCCTGTCCTTCTGGATCGACTGAGAGTCAGATACAACAACTTTGTCTTTATCTAACAAGAATGGATTGCAAGGGTCACATGACTTGAGTCTTATTTCTAGGAATTTCTTCTTTAGCTGAACAGCATTCTGACTAAAAGAGCTCTTTTTTCTGGCATAATAATAATCTTCCTATTACACTGAATGATTTTATTTGTATTTGTTATCTAACCAGATCTCAGTTTATTATGGCTTCCCTTGTCACTCTGATGTTGATTGCTGCATTGATTGTTGGAGTTGTGTATGCGGTCAAAGAGAAAGGTTCTTCTGTGTCAGCAGAGGATGTGGACTCGGTCTTTAAGAATGCAGCTATTGCGACTGATTCAACTCAGTGCTCAGATATTGGAAAGTGAGTAGTCAGTCATGGTGTATGAGTGTTTAGTTCAATTATGATCTGTGACATTGGAAAGTTAGTAGTCAGTCATGGTGTATGAGTGTTTAGTTCAATTATGATCTGTGACATTGGAAAGTGAGTAGTCAGTCATGGTGTATGAGTGTTTAGTTCAATTATGATCTGTGACATTGGAAAGTGAGTAGTCAGTCATGGTGTATGAGTGTTTAGTTCAATTATGATCTGTGACATTGGAAAGTGAGTAGTCAGTCATGGTGTATGAGTGTTTAGTTCAATTATGATCTGTGACATTGGAAAGTTAGTAGTCAGTCATTGTATTGATTGATTGATAATCAATCATTAATCAGTTAATGTTTTCGACAATATACAGCACCAGAAATTGTGGAATATCATGAAAGACATGCATTTTCCAACACACATAATACAACTCATAGAATCTCTATACGACGAACAACAGGCAACCATTAAAATAGGAGGGGAAATAGCTGAATGGTTCGAGATTCAAAAGGTGTACGACAGGGATGTATTTTGTTCCCATACTTATTCAACATGCGGAGAACATCATGAGGAATGTAAAAGAAGATGCCAACTATGTGAATTACGACCCTCTCACTATAGGCTGCAAATCCATACCAGAGCTTAGATACGCAGATGATACAGTATTATTATCCACCAGCAAAGGTTTGGAAAACCTAATCATGACGACCAAGAAACATAGTGAAGACCAACATCTATATTTGAATACACAAAAAAAATGATGTCAACTGACAAAGCACAAGGCTCACCTAACATCCAAATAAACAATGAAGAACTTCAAGGTGTAGAGAGTTACGAATACCTGGGCTCAATAATTAACAACAACGGTGACTGCTCCAAAGAGATCTCAAGGAGATTGGCAATAGCAATCAAGAAGTTAAACACAATGAAGAACATGTGGCAAAGCACCAGCAAAATATTAAGATTAAAAATATTGAAAGTATACATTTCCCTGGTGGCTGCTTATGGTTGTGAATCATGGACCATTACACAAAAAATAACAAAAATCCAGTCCTTCGAAACTAAATGCTACAGAAAGATCCTACGAATACCATGGACAGAAAAAGAAAGAACACTGATGTCTGGAAAGAACTAAATGTTAAAGAGAATTGGCTGATAAACAACATACTATACAGAAAAATTAGATACTTTGGTTACATTAAGCGTCACGATGGCCTGGAAAGAACAATATTAGAGGGCAGGGTCCCAGGACACAGAGACAGACCAAGAAGAAGATGGCTACAAGATATTAAAGAAACCATGAATATGACCATCGATGAAGTGGGTGAACTTGTTAGAGACAGAGTGAATTTCAGATGCGCTGCAAAGAGAACAACGTCCTATAAAGGATACACACCTTGATGATGAATCAGTTAATACATGTTAAAGGAATACACAATACAAAAGGCACATTCATCAATAGATTTCTGTGCAGGATACTCCATCTGTGATGGTATGACAGAACCACAAACAGGGAACTGTGGGATAGAGCTAGACAACAACAGGTGGAACGAGAGATAATAGGCAGAAGGTGGTGATGGATAGGACGCACACTGAGTACACAGACAGGCTCTCCGACTGAACCCCCGGGCAATTGAAGTAAGGGAAGACCCAGGAACACCTGGAGATGGGTGTTAAAGACGGAGTATAACAAATGGAGAGAGAGTGGAGAGGTCTGGAAAAGATGGCCTTGAATAGGCGGGCTTGGAAATCGTTGGTTGCAGACCTATGCCTCCCTAGGGGTAAAGGGTGATGAAGAAGAAAGGAATATACTCTGTCAGTAAGTATTTTTCCCTTATGCTGTCTTTCACAGAAACATTCTATTGCAAGGTGGTAATGCTGTGGATGCTGCGATTGCAGCTTTGCTTTGCTGTGGCCTGAGCACAACACAATCAATGGGAATCGGAGGAGGCTTTTTCATGACTATATATAACAGGTACATTTTCCATGACTGTACAAGAGACCATTACTGATTATAGTGTTCATTTATATTTCATTTCTGCTTCATTAGCTTTCTTCTTTTTACTTAGTCTTCTATGTCATCTGTTTGCTTATTTTTTTCTTCCGTCTTCTTTTCTTCCATCTTCATCTTCTATTTCATATTCTTCCTTATTCTTTCTTTCTTTTTAATCTTCCTCTTTGCCTTCTTTATCCATATTATTCTTTTTCTTCTCCCTTTTTCTTCTCTTCCTACCTCTTCTTCCTCTTTCTCCTCCTGCTTCTTGTCCATCCTCAGTCTCCTTCCCTTTCTTCTTCTTCACTCTCTTCATCCGCCTCTTCCTTTTTCTTCTTCATCTTCCTCTTCTTTCTGCTTCGTCCTTTTCTTCCCTCATTTTTTCCCGCATCCTCCTGCTCCTCCTCCTCATTTTTCTTCTCCCTCTTATTCCTCTGCTTCCTTCTTTCTTTCTTCTTCATCTTCTATTTCATATTCTTCCTTATTTTTTCTTTCTTTTTAATCTTCCTCTTTGCCTTCTTTATCCATATTATTCTTTTTCTTCTCCCTTTTTCTTCTCTTCCTACCTCTTCTTCCTCTTTCTCCTCCTGCTTCTTGTCCATCCTCAGTCTCCTTCCCTTTCTTCTTCTTCACTCTCTTCATCCGCCTCTTCCTTTTTCTTCTTCATCTTCCTCTTCTTTCTGCTTCGTCCTTTTCTTCCCTCATTTTTTCCCGCATCCTCCTGCTCCTCCTCCTCATTTTTCTTCTCCCTCTTATTCCTCTGCTTCCTTCTTCATCTTCTGTTTTGACACTTCAATATCAATAACACTATGAAAGATAGCAGTGGGCAATATGTAAACAAACATTGCTGTAATGTTTCTTTTTCATGAAGAGAGACATGATGTAGACATGTGTTTCTCCATTCACTATTGCATGTCTGGTAAGTCTGCAATATGTTTTTGGCAATAGTGGAACTGAGAGCCGCAGTAGCGTAGTTGTTAGTGAACTTGTTTCTTAGACTAGTGGTCTGGGTTCAATTCTACAAGTAGGCGTGGAATATTTGTCCACACCTAACGGTTCTCAGGTCGACCCAGTCTCAATTGGCTACCAGGAAAAGCACTGAGAAGTGAAGGTGGCCAGTGTGATGTTGACTACATCACTCATCATGTGTCAAAGGTCAATGAAAATTACGAGCCTAACACCGTATTACCCAATATACCTCGAGGTATTAAAAAGGGTCCCTCCCTCCCAGAATGGAACTGGAACCAAAGGACGCAGATCATGTTTCATTTAAGTTCATCAGAAACAAAACTTAACTTAATAATCAATGCTTGCATGAAATGCATTATTCTGTCATTTAGGACATCTAGGCTGTCAACAGTAATTGATGCTAGGGAAACAGCTCCAGAGAATGCTACAATAGACATGTTTGGGGGAAACCGTACTGCTTCTGCATTAGGCAAGTTACCATTTTATGCTACTGTTTTTTAAAATTATGGCTATCTTCTTCTTATTCTATGTACACTGTTGAATAGTTAAATCTTGAATTCTTCTTCTTCGGACACTTCATATTGACCACTTGTTAACCACTGTATGATTTGTGTGTGATCTTAGCCTAAGAGTGATTGTACATTGTGCCAGTTATGCACCTACAAGTAGACCAGCACATTCGATTTATGTGATGCTTTTTATTTACTAGGTCGCTTTCCTAGGTCCTACATCAGTCACCTCTTACGACGTGCCTTGTTGGTCACAGTGGTACCATTCTTTGCTTTCCTTGGGGGCCCCGGCACCACACCGATGACTTGAATGCTTACATTGGTGGATCGATTCAACATATATTTTAGTGTCTTCATACAGTAGGCAATTATGAAGAGACCAAAGAACATCCCTGTTTTCCATCTTCAACTCCCCAATAATCAATGCTGTTGTTGCAAGCCTGTCTGCTCTCTCATTACATAAACACTCTTGAATAACCACTTTTGGGGATTTTGAGATTTGAGTCTGAAGTGTGAGCACATTGTGCAGCTTTTTTTACATAAAAGCTGGGAAATTTGCACCTCATCTGTTTTCACTCATTAAGAGGGTCTAAAGACTTCATTGCATAGGGTATCCCCAATATAGCTCAGTCCCTTTCCACAGAAATGGCATGCCACCTTCCAAGAGTATTGTTGCACAAAGCACAAACCTTGTAGCTTCAGCAACAATCCTAAGGATATCTGGAAAAATGCAACAATGAACAGAACATGCGATCCACAACCTTCAGAGTGCAAGACAAAGGCGTAACCACTTAACCACAGAGAGTTTTGTTAGAGTTTTGTTTCAAATAAAATTGTTCCAGAATCTGACAAGATTATAAGACCAAGAAATTATGGATGAAAAAACCCCCCATAACATTATGCTATGTATTATGAGTGATACCAGTTATCTTGTGAGTATTATAAAGGTTTGAAATGGCTGGGGCACTTGTGCCATATGAGTGATGGTAGAATCCCAAAGGTCGTTCTATATGGCTAACTAGCAACTAGTACTAGACAACATGTGTGCCCACTTCTACGCTTCATTGAAACCTGCAAGCGTGAACTAACTTCATGCAGTTTAGACAAAGAAATTTCGGGGTGGTTGACCAAAGACAGTCAAGCATGACGAGCGACAGTGAGGGATGGCTCCAAAAAAAGAAGAATAACACCATACATAGGGAGGCAAAGACAGCGCAGGAGATCATCATATTTATCAGTTTCAGTCTCCAGTTTCACTTGCAGCAACTGTGGCAAGGATTGCCACTCCATAATAGGCCAGTACAGCCACAAGAGACATTGTGCTATAGCACAGAACAAATTACATGATGCAAATCCTATTGTTTCCTGAGATAAAGAG
Source organism: Arion vulgaris (assembly GCA_020796225.1). Lineage (NCBI taxonomy): Eukaryota > Metazoa > Mollusca > Gastropoda > Stylommatophora > Arionidae > Arion > Arion vulgaris. The sequence continues at coordinate 20,230,636 of CM036768.1, forward strand.
GCCAATGACTGTAAAAGTTGGAATGTTTTAACTCCTTGTGAACCAGGAGCCACACTAAGTGGCATTTTTACTCTATAATGTCTTTTGTCCTGGTCCACTACGAGTTAATCTAACGTTTTTGTGGGACACATCTTGATTTCTCAACCTTCAACTTTTTCAACAGGACCACTAAGTATTGCTGTTCCTGGTGAAATCAAAGGTTATTGGCTGGCCCATCAGAAATATGGCCATCTGCCATGGAAAAGTCTCTTTCAGCCAGCAATCCAAATGGCTTCTGGAGGATTTCCTGTTCCCATAGCTCTTCACAAGGCCATTTTAAATTCTCAGAATATTTTGTCAACAGAACCATCCATGAGGTAAGTTGGACTGTAATAATAATTAAAGTAAGTAATTCCATCCTGTGCGCGTCTGTGACTTAGCAGTAGTGAGCTTAGCGGTAGTGAGCTCGATCACAACCCAAGAGTACCTGACTCAAACTCCATGGCTAGCAGTTTGGAGTTGCATTTGTTTCCATGGATTTTTACAAACTGTGAAAATAGACCTCACCTTTCAGAAAGCAATGGACGTATAAGTGGTGCCTAGAAAATCAACGACTCATTTACTGTGATTGATAGCAACATCCTATAAAGGATATGCCACAATTTTCATTTCAATTCCATCCTGTACTTTATTTCTTGACCTGAGACAGGGAAAGTACTTACTACTTAATCCCGTCATGCCTAGTGACACATGGGGCTTCAGAAAGGACTTTCCATGCTCTCCTGTCCTGTGCAACCTTCAGCGCAGAGCCCCACGTCAGAGATGCGGTGTCCAGTTCCTCTTCCATCATGCGCCTCCATGTTGTCCGTGGTCTGCCTTTCTTTCTCTTTCCCTCTGGTGTCAAAGTGAGGGCTATCCTTGCAGGCATTTCTTGTCTCATTCTCATAACATGTCCGAGCCATTTCCATCTTCTCTTTTTGAGTATGTCATTCATTGCCTCTTGTCTTGTGTCTTGGAGTAGTTGGTTATTGGATATTTTACTGGCCAAAAGATTCCCAAGATTCTGCGAAGACAAGAGTGGTGGAAAACTGACAGCCTGCTAGTATCTCCTTTGGTCATCCTCCAACACTCCGATCCGTAGAGCAAAACTGGCAAAACAATGCTTTTATAGAGTTTAAGCTTTGTGGTCCTATTGTAGATTTTGGACTTCCATACTGGTTTCATTCTGGCAAAGCGGTTCTGGCCTTACTTAGACGTGATTTTATATATTCCTCTGTGCCACCATTTAGTGTCAGTACGCTACCAAGATATGTAAACTGCACAACCCTTTCCAGTGTTTCATTTTCTAACATTACTGGTTGTTGGATTTCACTGTTTGTCATAATTTTTGTTTTTCCTGTGTTTGTTTTGAGGCCTACTGTCTTTGCCGTGCTGTGAAGTATTGTACTTTTCTCTTGTATATGTTCATATTTGTGTGACACCAGGGCTATATCGTCTGCAAAGTCCAGGTCCTCAAGCATCTCGAAAGGGTCCATCTTATTCCTCTTGGTGCTTGTTGTTTTATGGCATTTTTAGCACCCAGTCAATTGTAATACTAAACAAAAGAGAGGACATTACGCATCCCTGTCTTACACCAGATTTTACTGGGAATGTTTTGTTGGAATTCTTTAGGTTGCAGGAGAAATCTTTATAGAAGAGGGCTATGATGTTGACAAGCTTCTGCGGTGCGCCGTATTGTCTCAGTATCTTCCATAGGCTGTCTCTGTGGACGCTGTCGAATGCCTTTTCAAAATCTATGAAGTTGATATATATAGTCCTTTGCCACTGGCTACATTGTTCTAAAATGTTACGCAGGGTAAATATATGTTCATTTGTTCCTCTTCCTTTCCTAAATCCTGCTTGCTCCATTCGTAGACACTTGTCTACTGCTTCTTGTATTCGCATTATGACAATTTTGCAGAATATCTTACTTGGGATTGAAAGCAACGTGATTCCTCTCCAGTTATTGCAATCTGTTAGGTCTCCTTTCTTGGGGATTTTCACCACAGTACCCCTAGTCCAATCCTTAGGCAATTCTTCTTTCTCCCAGATATCTGCAAACAATGGCTCTAATATGTTTGCAGCTAAGATGGGATCGATCTTGAAAAGCTCTGCTGTCATTTCATCATTTCCGGTGCTTTGTTGTTTCTCAGGGATCCAATAGCTTTTACTATTTCTTGCTTTTCTGGCAATTTGAGGTTGATATCAATATCCTGTGCGGCGGGTGGGATATCCGGTGGATGTTCAGGATCAGGTCTGTTTAGCACATCTTCAAAGTGGGATGTCCATCTCATATCCTGCTCCTGCTCTGTTGTCAACAGTTGTCCTAGACTGTTTCTGACTGGCATGTTATGGTTGTGTCTTTTACCTCCGCATAATTGTTTGGTAATCTTGTACAGTGTGTGCAGATCATGTACTTTAGCAGCCTTTTCTGCTATTTCTGCTGTCTTTTCCATAAATTTTCTCTTGTCTGTTCTAGCACTTCTTTTACCATTTTGTTTAGTTCTGTATATTCTTTTCTTGCCTTATCTTTTGACGTTCTGATCTAATGCTATTGATGAGATTTTTTTTTCTGCTTTCGCTTTTGGATGTATTCTAAGGTCTGGCCACTTATCCACTCTTTATGTTGTCCTTTACTGGTTCCCAGTACCCTACTGCTAACTATTTTATATGTGCCTTTGATCGCATTCCATTTTTCTTGGATACTTTCAGTTGGTGTTGTGTCTGACTGCTCTGACAGGATTTGAAATCTGTTCTTTAGTTCCACTATATATTTTGTAACAATCTCTCTGTCTTTTAATAGGTTAACATTAAAGTATTCTGTTCTTGTCTTGGCTTGTATATATGTTTTCTTGAGTTTGAGCCTGATCATGGCAACGACAAGGTGGTGGTCGCTGCCCACGTCAGCTCCTCTTTTCACCTTTACATCAAGTAATGTCTTTCGCCATTTGCTGTTGATCATAAAGTGGTCTATCTGGTTTTCATCTCTTCCATTTGGGGATATCCATTTGTACTTGTGTATGGTCCTGTGTGGAAACAATGTGCCTCCTATGATCAGTCTGTTTTCTAGACAAAAATTGCTCAACATTTCTCCATTTTCATTTGCAGTGCCACATCCCTCTTTCCCCATTATTGCTTCTCTGTGTCTGTTATTGTTTCCAACTTTTGCGTTTAGGTCTCCCATTATGCACAAAACGTCTTGAGCTGGAACCTTGTCCACTATTTCCTGTAACCTTCTATAAAATGTGTTTTTGTCCTCTTCTTCGTTAGTGGGTGCATAGCATTGAATGATAGTTAGCTTTCCTTGTTTCCCATTAAATCGGGCTTTCAACAATCTTTCATTAATCGGGTGCCACTCTAAGAGATGTTTATTCAATCCTTTCCTTATTATTAGTGCAACTCCTGCTGAATGATTCCAGTCGTCTCTTCCTGAGTATAAGATGGTTTCCCTGTTCTAGTTGTCGTCTGTCCGAAGCCTGTCCATCTACTTTCGCTGACCCCTAGAATGTGTAATTTATAGTGTTGCATCTCTTTACCACCTGTGATGTCTTTGTGGTCTCGAACATTGTTCTGACGTTCCAGAATCCTATTCTTAGTTTAGTTTTGACATCCAGCAGACTTGAATTCCCAGCATGGGCTTCCTTACGGCTTTCACCCATACTGTTCATGCTGACAGTGGTACTCTGTCTCAAGACCGCTGGACATCAAGAGCATTTTTTTCCTTTTGAAGTTTCTGTAACATTTTTTCCTTTTTATGGGGCAGAGTTGTTAGCACTGCGCCCAACCCCAACCTGGAGGACCAGGAGGCCACATTTAGTCTGACCTCTCACCTTGGACCTGTCCGGCATGGGTAACCCTTCCAGGAACAGAACGTTCCTGCCGGCATAGCTTTCTGTATCATTGAGGCACGCAAGCCCCCCCACCACTACAAGGTAATGGCCTCATGGGGGAGGAAAGTAATCATTGACAATCTTGCCTGGTGGTTTCTGGTAGAATAACAACAAACTAATGCATTTGTTGCTGCTTCTATTTATTTATTTCCAACTCATCATCATCAAGGTCGTATCCTTTATAGGACGTTGCTCTCTTTGCAGCACATCTGAAATTCACTCTGTCTCAAGCCAGTTCATCCACTTCGTCAATGGTCATGTTCATGGTTTCTTTAATATCTTGTAGCCATCTTCTTCTTGGTCTGCCTCTGCGTCCTGGGACCCTGTCCTCCAATATTGTTCTCTCCAGGACATTGTGACGCTTGATATGGCCAAAGTATCTAATTTTTCTGTATAGTATTTTGTTTATCAGCCAATTGTCTTTAACATTCAGTTCTTTCAGGGCATCAGTGTTCTTCCTTTTTTCTGTCCATGGTATTCGTAGGATCTTTCTGTAGCATTTCGTTTCGAAGAACTGGATTTTTATTCTTGTTGTTTTTGTAATGGTCCATGATTCACAACTGTAAGTAGCAACTATTTCCAACTATATCTATATCCTCTTTGTGTCCCATTTGACACATAAAGCTTCCACTAAAGATTGATATTATTACCATTCTGCTGTTTTTCTACCAATTGTTTCCCATGTCAGTCCACAATCTTTCAACTCTCCAATTTTTTTCCATGTTTCATTTAGTTGTCCAGACCTTCATTTATCATCTAATGTCCATCAGAAAGCCACAATAGCCAATGTCCCTACTGGTATACACCATACATGCCCAATTTAATTTTACATAGACAGGGCTAGACCTCGGGAACCACTGTTTGAGATGGCTGGGGCACTTCTGCCAGATGAGCGATAGTAGAATCCCATAGGACATTCTATATGGCCAACTCGCCATGTGGCCTGCAAAGGAAGCAAAGAATAGTACCACTGCAACCTACAAGGCATGTCGCAAGAGGACTGATGTATTAACTAGGGAAGTGACCCTAGTAATATGATAGAACTATAACCTCCATCTTGGACAATTTCATTTTGTTGAGGCAAGTGGGTGCCTTTCTCAAATCAACATCACTGATACTCACTTGTTGTTTGTTAACCCTTTGAACCCTGGCCATCCCTACCATGTTGATGTGTAAAGACCTATAGATCTCAGGTGGTTAGAATGAATCATCTGGAGAAAACCGCAGTGAAATTGCAGCTAAACTGAATAAACGGGTGATATGGATGAAGACAGGTATATGGTAGCTCTACATTAGCAAGGAAAATATATAATCAAATATGACAAATAATAACAATCAAGATTTCGGGCTATAGGCTTTTGCCAAGATAAGATATACAAACACGAAACACTAAAAAACACATTTCCTAAACTGATTAAAAAAAAAAACCACACAAAACAGTCATATTCAAAACAGGCTTAAGGTCAAGAGGTTGACTTCATTGTACCAGGTTTTACCTAATATAGCTTGGCGTTTTAGATGCTATTTGGTAATTTATGTTGTCCGCCTTTTGGATTCTAATTTTGATTTCTCTGTCAAATCTGCCATCTTCTGTAAAGACACTTCCTAGATACTTGAATTTAGTATTGGTGATGCCATGTGTTGCCGGGGCTCTCAAGGGGAGCAAAGAAAATTAAAACTGTGACCTACAAGGCATGTTGTAAGAGGCGACTGAGGCCGGAGCCTAGGAAAACTACTTTAGTAAATTAAAAAAAAAAAAAAAAGCATAGCAGAAATCGGATGTGCTGGCCTACTTATAGGCGCATAACTGGCACAACATACAATCGCTCTTAGGCTCGGGTCACATACAAATCATAAAGAGTGGTTAACAAGTGGTCAGTATGAAGCGTTTGAAGAAGAAGGAATAATAAATACAATTTTATAATTACAATGAAGGAAGCACAGGCACAGAAAATAACCACATGTGAAATGTGTTGCCTTCAGAAGGTCACCAACAACACAAAACGAAAGTCACAAATTTCAGCATCAGAGAAGAAGAATTTATTGGTGAAAGTTTATATATTTCTGATACATTCTTTTGTCAATGTTTTTGTTTGTTATGGAAGTGGGACAAACATAGACATTCTTGGACAGATTTTGTTCATGTTGATTTGAATTAAGCTTCTACATTTTGCTTTTTTACTAGAGCTGTGTTCATAAACCCGGTGACCAAAAAACTTTATGTGGAAGGTGAGAATATGACAAGACCACAACTTGCAGTCACATACAAGATTATCTCTGAAGAAGGGGCGCACGCATTTTACAATGGCTCACTGACTGGGAGTATTTTGGAAGATTTGAAAGATATAGGTTAGTAGTGAAGGCTGCCGATAGTCTAATTTGAATTATTTTGTTATGTTATGTTATGCGATCAACATAATGGCACATTGGACATTCCCATTTGTGCTCTGTCCTCCAGTGCAGCAGCTATCCCAAAGTCCATTTGCTCACTGTACTCATGAGAAGTTGATTCCACCACCTGCTGAGAGTATTGCACAAACTCTGTGCACCCGTGAACAGAATGGCAGGGTCCAGATTCAAACTCGCGACCTTCGACTTGCACTGGAAGGGCTTAACCACTTAGCCACAGAGACCCCCAAATTATGATCCTTACTAATAACTAACTAAATTCAGACCTGAGCTTCTATTGATGTATGCACAAAGTGATGATCAACTGAACTTTAAACTCATAGATCTCTATCTTAATCCTTTCCATTCTCAATGGAAGATAAAGCTGCAAATAGTTTTTTCAATTCAGCGTACCTAATGGAACATGGTATTGATTGAGGGAAGGGTATAGAAGATGTTGGTGAATTTATCTACCTTGGAAGCAGGATCAGCCAATCGGGAGGTACAGTTGAGGACATTAATGACTGGATTAAGAGTTGGTATCCTGCACACAGTGTGGAAATCCACTGCCATCTCCACGAAAACAAAGCTCAGGATATTTAGCTCAAATGCGAAATCTGTGTTGCTGTATGGCTCAGAAACGTGGCGAGTCACCAAGTTAAATACAAATAAGACTCAGACCTTTGTCAACTGATGTCTTTGGTGGATTCTCAGACTGAGATGATATGATAGAGTTGCAAACACAGACCTGTGGTTAAAAACAAGACAGAAACCCATGGCGACCCAGGTCAAGAGGAGAAAATGTCGATGGGTCGGGCATACCCTATGGAAGACACAGTCGAGTGTTACTAGACAAGCACTTGAGTGGAACCCGCAAGGAAAATGAAAAAGAGGACATCCTAAACAGACCTGGAGATGAAGAGTTCTTGAGGAACTGAAGAGTGTTCAACTATCCTGGGAGACCATAAAAAAAACATCCAGAGAACAGGAAATGTCGCAAACAACTGTTGAGGCTCTATGCTCCATGAGAGGCAGAGGAATAAGTAAGTAATGGAACATGGTGCTGAAATTGTTCTTAAAATTGTGCCAGAAATGTATTGCAGTTTGTATCTCCTTCTTGACGCTCCATATCGACCAATTGTTAACCACTCTTTGTGATTTGTATGTGATCTGAGCCTAAGAGTGATTGTACGTTGTGCCAGTTATTCGCCTACAAGTAGGCGGCACATCAATTTCTGTGATGCTTTTTATTGACTAGGGTAGCTTCCCTAGGCCCCTACCTCAGTCACCTCCTACAACATGCCTTGTAGGTCGCAGTGTTAGTATTCCTTGCTCCCCTTGCGAGTCTCGGCAACACACGGGTGGCAGTTTGTATAACAAAGATACTTTAAAAAAATAGATTTAGTTTGTTAGAGACATTATTAAATGAAAGTTGTTGGTTGAACTATATGCATCTTAATGTCTTATACCTTCATATTTTTTCAGGCTCAATAATTACTCGGACTGATCTTCTGAATTATGTTGCCTTGGAAAAGAACCCTTTGGAGGTCATTTTAAATGGGGGAATAAAGATGGTTTCTCCACCACCTCCTGGAAGTGGGGCTGTCCTGTCATTTATTTTGAACATCCTAGATGGTAACTATGAGTTATATAATATATATTTTATGATGAATCTTGTTTGTGAAATTGTTTATTTCTTTATACCTAAAGGTCTGTTTTTGCTAAATAAATTGTTTTATTTTGGAATTGTATTACAGTACATGTGCTTTGTTTATAATTATTGTTTAGGATCGTCTGGCCGAATGGATTAGAGTGCAAGCTTCCATTCTGGAGACCGGGTTCAATCCCGGTAAGGTCAAGGAGTTTTTCTTCTTTTAAAAGTAGAAAGAAAAATCTTAACCTGAACAGATTCGAAGGGACTGCACTAGCCATGCGGCCATTAAATTCCTCCAGCTCATGTCCCTACTGTCCTACACCACTCTAAAAATCGGTAACGCAGACAGTAAAGATATTTATAACTATTGTTTGCCCGTCTGCCCAGCGTGTTCGTAGCACGTTGGACTACGGGTGACTATCCCTCTGTGTGTGCGGGTTCAGTTTCGCGGGATGGCAGAAAAAGCCACAGATTCCCCAGATTTATGGTGGTCGTGGCACCGAACCGAAGAGTTACGATGTCCATGGCACCGAGCCGAAGAGCTGAAAAGCTCAAGTGCTTCTAGATCGGGAAAAAAACCAACTATTGTTTACTTTTTCGAATGATGTAACTCTCTCTCTCTTTCTTGCTTCATCAGCCACTAACTGTTTTAACTGTCACCACTCTCAAATGACAGATCAAGTAAACATTTTCACTTTTTTTTTTAAACACAACATACCTAAGAAGAATTCATAGAAACAAAATAACCAACCAAGAACAGATTTCTCAAAGCAGGCAAAGCACATCTTAACAACAATTTGATTGACCACACCCTCAGAAGGCGTGGAATTTTCCCCGACGCGCGGCTCTCAGGTCGTCCCAGCCTCAACTGGGTACCAGACATGCTCTGGGAAAGTAATGGCGGCCGGCGTGATGCTGACCACATCACCCATCGTGTGCCGACGGTCAATGAAAAATACAGGCCTAACACTGTATTGACCTATATAATACATGGTATGAAAACAAGCGGTTATGACGAACAAGCTCAATCTACCGTATGCAGTTATATTGCGAGTGCAGAAAGCTGGATTTTGTCATGATTGATGTTCCCTTTGACAAGAATTGCAATTCAAGTGATGAACAGTTTGGTGTTGCTACATTAGCAACGGCCATATGCATTTTATGCGGAGCAGGTTGCTTTTGTGGTGGTACGCGGCTGTTTCATTCTGGAATTAGTTCACACAGGAAACATTTCACAGTTGTTAGCATTTCGTGTGATTTTCATTGGCACAGGACGGAGCAATTATGGGGTGACCCGTTGCAGTGAAGTTGAAACCGTACTTATGAACTATAATGCCTCTATGGGTGCGAAGGATTGCGCTTGGTTTCCCCGTATGGATCAATCCCTGTCGGCAGAGATGGCATGCTGTCTGCTAAGAGCATTACACAAAGCATGAACTCCATTGTTCCAGCAACAATCCTAGGGATCTCATGAAAAAATTACATGTCTTGGTCCGGATTAGAATCCACAACCTTCAGTACGATAGGCAAACAACTTAACCACTTTGCCATTGAGGCCCCCTGTTAATGCCTGTGTTCATGTGTAATCTTGATATTCTTATTTGTTAAGGTCCGGATTAGAATCCACAACCTTCAGTACGACAGGCAAATGACTTAACCACTTTGCCATTGAGACCCCCATTGATACCTCTGTTCATGTGGAACATAGATATCCTGTTTTGTAAACCCCTTATTTTATTTAATGCAGGTTATAACTTTACTGGCAACAATTTAGCAACAGATTCATCATCTACGCTGACCTACCACCGAATGATTGAAGCGTTCAAATTTGCATCGCCAAAGCGTACAAATCTAGGTGATGAGGACTTTGTGAATGTCACAGAGGTAAGGAATAGGTCATAGGTCAGCATTCAGAGCTGCTGTCATGAAAGTCTTCTAATAGGTTATACATTTCATGTTTTTTGTACTTAATCATAAATACAGTTTAACAAAAATCTCTCTATCTCTGTCTATACTTCTGCCAGCTTGAGTTGGGGCATTGTTTACAAGAAAGTCAGCAACACACCGATACTGACACAGTGATAGGAACAATTGAATAATATTGTCTATTTGGAATGCTGAATTGAAAAACTAATATAAAATGTTAGGTATAAGTTGAAGGTGGGGCGGATTAGCGTAATACATAAGTGTTCGCCTATCAACTCGGACACAAGAGAGTTGTGGGTTCAATCCTACACTCAACGTTCCACACGTGAAGAAAGGAATTGGCCTTCTACCTCCTGCACACTAGGGTCTAGAAATGTGCCGTGAGGTGACTTCATTCATACTTTGAGGTCTGAAAAGGTTACGAGAAATTGTATTTATTATACATGGTGTTCAAGATAAAAACAGCTCGACAAGGGAGCCAACCTGGCATATGTTTATGAAAATGAGAAGGTTCAATTATGATGTAGTATAGGTCAAGTGAGTGAGTCTTTTTGTGATGGTGTGTAATTATGGTGTAGGAAGGCGCCATCAACAAATGTGATGAAAGGATGAGCTAGTCAGAACTGGTTTAAATAGTAAATAGACAAAATGCAATGTATACCTGGCAACTTTTGATTTGTCATTGTGCTGCTTTTATCTTGAACACCCTAAGTGGCAGTTCTTAATTCTGTTGGGAACAGAAAGGAATAAGAGAGAAAAAGAGACAGTTTTGAACACGAGTGTGCACATCTGCGCTCACTTGCTCAATAAATTATTTTGTCATCAGCTTGTACAGAACTTAACATCCAAGGCATACGCAGACAGCATACGTAAGCTCATCACGGACAATGAAACTCATAGTTATGAATATTATGGGCCAACTTTCTACGATCAAGAGACAACAGGAACATCACACATGTCAGTGCTGGACCATCATGGGAATGCAGTCTCTGTGACTAGTACTATCAATGGAAGGTAAGATAACACTGATTATAGGGGTATTTGTCTTTAACTGGTTGCCTCCTAGAATCCGCTGGGAGAGCCAATGCCGCTATTTACTCATGGCGGTGAGCTACTGTGAGCATCATAGTTTGTTTCCTTGTTAAACAAGTTATACGCCCGGGTAGTTACCGGGCCGGGTGTAAAGAATAGAACCACTGTTACCTGCCATACATGTCGTAAGAGGCGATTAAGGAGGTTTGGCTGAAATCGGATGCATGTGTCCGCTGGGAAATGCTAACCCGAAACAAATGCTTGCATAAAACGGATGCACCAGGCCGTAATGCGCATAACATGGTGCAATGACCCTCACAATGAGGAATGGGATAACGGATTCTACAGTCATCAATCTGCCTCGGAGATTTAGCCACGCAGTAAGAATGTCAGACCTACCATCATGAGGGTGGCCAAAACTTACTGCGGGAAGAGGTCGGCACAAACGGGAAGCAAAAATCATAGGAATTATATCCTACAGAACTGCCCACAGTATGCAGACTTGAGAAGAAAGAGGTGGCCCACTTACACTAGAGTCCAAGACAAACTGTATGGCGTGGCTGATAATCTGAGGCAGACGGCTGCCCTTATTAGAGAATCTGAAATCCCAATCTAGTGAGAATGCAGAAGAAGAAACAAGTTATATATTTGCATTCTCTCTTTCAGTTTTGGTACAAGATTTTAATTTACAGACAGGAAGCTTATTCATGACTCATATGTTATCGGTTGAAGGTTAACAATTATTTTATTGGGTCATATTTATTGTGTTTTCAAGCCAGTTACCAAACTGTTCAAAATTGTTTACCATGGCAACAAGGGATAAGGTCATAGACGATAAGAAGTGTATATTATTTACTAAATATTGTTTAACCCTTTCGCTGCTACATACTTTCTGAAGGCTGAGCTAAAAATAGCTACTTTTTGTTTCTAGGTCACAAACGTAAATGTACGCCTATAGCAGTGACAGTATCAATGTATAACATGTTAACACGTCTTTAGCCCACAGAGGAGAGATAATAACAGACGTTTTAATGCACCTTTGAAGTGAATGGGAAAAACATATATATATGTCTTTAGCAGCTAAAGGGTTAAGTTCTGTGTTATTGAATTTTTTCTTATTATTGGATATACTATACAGTAACCACCAAGTAAAAGGTATTAAATGTTTTGGAAACTCAAAACTTGTAGGTAAATTGGGACATTTTTATATTATTTTTAATGCTGTTCTGTTGTAAATAATAATTTTAAATTTACAAATTTCCCACTAAAAATTTGCAAACAGTTGTTTTAGATCGATCTTAAAGAAAACTCATTTGTCTACAAAATGGTATATTACTCATAAAAATCTGTTAATAGTTAAGAAAACTGCGGCTGAATTTGTACTGCAATAGGACAATAGAACCTGCAATAGGACAATAGAACAATAGAACCTGCAATAGGAAAATAGGAAAAGAACCTGCAATAGGAAAATAGGACCTAAATTAATTCAGCCACAACCTGTTTTTCAATTAGCTTATCAGTTAAGTTGAATATAGAAAACCTATTTATCAGACGGTCATTGTATCTGGGTGGAGAATTAGCACAGACCGGGATCAGGGAAATCACCTCATTTTAATCCCTGGAGTCGTAATAGTCTGGGGTAAGGAAAGAGCTGATAGATTGGATTGCATTGCTATGATATCATAGGGAACAGCAAGGGACTGAAATGACCATTCTTACTGCATTGAGAGAGTCTTTCAGAACATAGGAGTTTCAGGGTTGTGAATCACAGCCGCTGACCAGCTCGAGAGAGATGGATGTCGATATTGGTGCAGCCTGAAAAGAATAACATACTTCTTCTTGAGCGCTCCATATCGACCACTTGTTAAACCACTCTTTGTGATTTTTATGGGATCTGAGCCTAAGAGCGATAGTACATTGTGTCAGTTATGCACCTATAAGTAGACCAGCACATCCAATTTCTGCAACACTTTTTATTTACTAGGGTAGCTTCCCTAGGCCCTTACCTCCGTCACCTCTTACGACATGCCTTGTAGGTTGCAGTGTTACTATTCTTTGCTTCCCTTGAGGGCCCCTGCAACACACGGGTGAAGAGTGACATACTAAATATGCTAAAAGAGAAATGAAATAACATCAAACTAAGTTGGGCAGCTGGACGCTGCTGGATTTGTTGAGGTGGGGATCAGCACACCTATGGACCATGTCAAGAGTCTTCTTCTTCTCTTCCACCATTTATTTCTTTATGGAAGTGTTGGGGGTGAAACGTAGTGATCTTGTGTGTGCTTTTTTAAAGGCACTTTGTAAGCTGATATTCATGTTCGTAAGGCTGTTCTTGATGCCGTCTCTCCATCTTTTGCGTGGTCTTCCTCTTGCCTTGTAATCATTATACTTTTTCTGTGTGGCTCTCTGTGGTAGGCGATACCAGGGCATTCTGGTCAGGTGTCCAAACCATTTAACCTGTTGTTCTTTTATGAATTGCATAACTGGTTTAACATCCAGTCTCCTTCTGATTTCTTCATTTCTAATTTTGTCTCTTATTGTCACACCTGCAGCTCTTCTAAACACCTCATCTCTGTCGTTATGATTTTCCGCTCATTAGCTGCTGTTATTGGCCATGTTTGACACTGGTAACATAGTGTTGGCCAGAAAATCGTTCTTATGAGATTTGCTTTAGTTGTTAGCGGTATCTCTTTATGTGACAACAGTGGTGTTATGTCCAGATTGCTATGAAGATAGTTCTGTGATAACTGATAGTTTGAGTATATTTTTGCGTGACTATTTTCTTGCATTGTTTGATTATGTTTATTTGTTTGACTTATTATTGTGAGCAATTTTATTTTGCCATTCTTTCTCTCAAGGTTTGGCAGTTATCGCAGAGGCACTAGAACAGGCATCATTTTTAATAATGAGATGGATGACTTTTCATCTCCCAATATTACAAATGAATATGGGATACCGCCAAGTCCAGCTAACTTTATCATTCCAGGAAAGCGGCCTCTATCTTCCATGTGTCCAGCAGTCTTTATTAACTTGGATGGCAGTGCTAATCTAGTTCTTGGTGCAGCAGGTGGATCCAAAATAACTACATCTACAGCATGGGTGTGTGATTTTTGTCTTCGACTGCAGCATCTCTTACATTTCACTATCATTATTATTATTATCATTATTTGTTTATTTTTTAAAACTCCATTTCGTAGCTTAGGGTCACTACTGCAGTTTATCCTACTGACTGCATGCAGCTGGGCAGTCTTCTAATTCGGAGGGGGATGTAGCTATGACTCTCTTACAAACTCAAAGATATGCAGAAGATACAAGGATTGATTCCTTCCCAGACATGGTTCTCCAACAGGCTTCATCACAACAAATACTATGTTGATCATTGCTTGAATAGTCATCAAATCTGTATACTTTGCACATCATGGGGAAAGCAGCCTCAATTCCTGTAATCTCCCTAATGTACTCTCAGAAATGAGAATAAAGATCTGTAAACAAATTTTACCACATCATTTTGTACATCATACAACATCACTTTGCATGTCCTATCACACATCATCTTACATATCCTACTACATCATTTTGCATATCCTACTTCATCTTACATATCCTATGACATCATCTTACATATCCTACAACATCATTTTGCATATCCTACCTCTTCATCTTACATATCCTGCTACATCTTACATATCCTACCTCTTCATCTTGAATTTCCTACCACCACTTTAAGAATGAAGAAAATCTACCACACAGCCATCAATCACACCTTTCCTCTTACCACACAATTCTTGAATGTCTTTCAACCAATATCACAAACAACTATATTCATTACTTGTAGCTTCATTCAACCACATATCGAATATCACTATCAATTAACATTTGATGCCTGTCTTTTCAACTCACCAGGTGGCAGCACATGTACTCTGGCTAGGGTTGAGTATTGAGAAAGCCATTGAAATACCTCGGCTTCATCATCAACTGCTTCCTCCTTGGATAAGTTTTGAGACCGGCTTTAAAGAGGTCAGGTTTGATAGCTTGGTCATTTGTTTTTAACTTACTGGTATCTTTAGACACAGGCCCACTTCTTTCAACCTAAGTATAAGCATATTTTGATTATATCAGATAGTGGAGGCCAACAAAGATAAAAAAAAAACCAAAGAATTATCTCCTCATTGAGAATCCAAAATATTTATCTAGAATAAATATAATTGTTGGTGCTACTTTCCAGCTTTCTGTTATTTATCTGTTTTCTCCTGCCAAGTGTTCTACAACACTCAAAGATCAAGATGGAATTGAAAAGACAGATGATAACAAGTATTTTTCTACCAACACTATGTTACCAGTGCCAAAATTGGTCTTTGACAGCAACACACCACAGAAAGCTCATCACATGTGAAATGAAATACTTGGGGAAGGTGGTGGAAGTCGCCAGGAAAGATAGACTCGAAGCGAGAACATCAGAAGCAGAGTGGGCATAACTTCATGCACCGAATACATTGAAAGACAACAAATGCAGTGGTTTGGACCTTTATTGAGAATGGAATACAACCAACCACCAATAACAGCATACAATAAAAGAGATCAGGTACTAGAGCCAAAGGAAGACCAAGAAAAATATGGAGAGATAATATCAAGACCACACTAAATAAACACGGATATAACACAACAAGGGAGACTCATCTGGCCTTGGAATGCAAATTAAGGCTCCCACCCCCCCTTAACAGCAAGAGGAACAACTAATTTCATCATCCACCTGGGAAAAGACAATAGACTAATTAAACGTGATATAACACAACAAGGGTCACACATCTGGAATGCAAATTAAAGCTCCCTTCCCTATGCTTTACGGCAAGAGTGGACAACCAATTCCATCATTCACCTGGGGATAGACAATAGGTAGTGTTCTTTTGTTTGCTCAATTTGAAATATTGTTATTTTCTCTCTCGACAGTCTCTTATACAAGCCCTGCGTCAGCTTGGTCACAATGCGACAGAATTCATACCAGGACAGTCTGTTGTACAAGGCATTGATGTCCGTGACGGTTTCATATATGCAGTCAGTGACTACAGGAAAGGGGGAACACCAAATGGATACTAACTGATTAGCTATTGAATTGAAAAACTGGTTATGGCTTAATTAAATTTAGATCCTATTTGTCCAGTGCAGGTGTATGTATAAATTCAGCTGCAGTTTGCTTAACTCCTTGTGGACTTAACGCCACACTAAAGGGCATTTTTTACTCTAAACATAAATTTGCCCTGGTCCACTTCTTCTTCTTCTTTGTCACTCTCTGGTTGTTGCCCAGGTCGTCACACTGCTACCGGTGTTTCCTGTCACACTGCTACTGGTTGTTGCCAGTGTCGTCACTCTAGTGTTGCTGTCTCACTGCTACTGGGTTGTTGCCCAGTGTCATCACACTGCTACGGTTGTTGCCAGTGTCTCACTGCTCGGTTGTTGCCATGTCGTGTTCTGTTTCTGCTGTTCTGGTGGCTTGTTTGATTGTTATTTTGCTCTTTCACAGGATTCTGCTACGCCATCTAACCATCTTTTCTGTGGTTTTCCTCTTGCCTTTTTTCCCGATGTTCTGTTGTAGAAGACTTTGTATACTGTGGAGTTTGGATGCATTGTTATTAATTGACCAAACCACTTCATTCTTTGTTTCTCAATGTAATTCAAGCAAGGTTCTGTGCCAACTTTCTTTCTTATGCTGATGTTGGTGATTCTGTCTTTTCTGGTGTTGTTGGTAACTTTTCGAAGGCAACGCATTTCACATGTAGTTATTTTTGTGACTGCGCTTTGCTCATTGTCCATGTTTGGATCTGGTAATACAAAGTAGGTATAAAAATGCTGTTGATCATCTGTTGCTTAGCTGCCTGTGAAATTTCTGGGTGCCTTAACAATGGGGCTAGCTGGTAGGTTATAGCATTTGCTTTTTGCACTCTAGACTCTTATCTCTCTATCTAGTCTTCCGTCTTCTGTTAATATGCTCCATCTTCTGTGAATATGGTTCCTAAGTATTTGAATTCTTTCACTTGGTTTATTTTAGTGCCATTGACATGGATGTCTAGTTTATTATGTTTTCTTCCCATATTCATTATTTATGTTTTAGTGTTGTTGATTTTCATGTCATGATTTATACAATTTTTGTTCAAGGTGTCAATATGATGTTGTAGATCTTGTTCATTCTGGTCCACTAAGAGTTAATTATCAACAGGTTTCTATGAGTAATATACAATTTGTAGGTAAATGAATTTTCTTTAAGATTGTTATAAACAAGATTAATAGTGGTGCTCTCAGCGGCTTATCAGACAGCATATCAGAATCCTGTCAAAAAAACAAAAATAACTATCAGCTGAGCGCAAGACATTAATAGAAAACCACAACACTGGGCAAAAACCCTGTAATCAGTGCATTGTACAAGAGAATAGTTACCCAATTTTTTTATAGTGTACCATTCTACTGAACGTGAATAAGAATGTTGAACAATATTTCGCCCTTGTGTTCCCGGGGCTCACAAGGGAAGCAAAGAATAGTAACACTGCGACATACAAGGCATGTCATAAGAGACGACAGAGGTAGGGGCTTAGGAATACTACCCTAGTAAGTAAAAGCGTTGCAGAAATCGGTTGTGTTGCCCACATGAGAAGACATTTTTCTGGGTGGGCCTGCCACCACGCATGTGAAACTTACCTGAAATGAATAGTTATCAACTACTTGGATAACTCTTATTTTACAAATGTTCCGTTCATAACTTTGTTATTCTCCATGCCAATTTATCATCTATGTTATTCAATTCATAATATGTGAGCTCTTGAATTCATTTATAAATGATGTTCACTGTTTTATTTGAACATATTTCATCATATAGAGGAGTGTCTGGCCGAATGAGTTAGAGATCAGGGGCCCATTTGGGAGACCTGGGTTCAATACCCGGTACAGACAAATAATTTTTTATTTGTCGGGCGCATAAAGAAAATGTCCTAATCTGAACAGCTTTGTGGCGACTGCACTAGCCTTGTGGCTATTAAATTCCTCAGGCTTATGTGCCCTGCTATCTTACACCACCCTAAAAAGCGGTATTCTTCTTCTTTTGTCGTCACACTGCTACCGGGTTGTTGCCCAGTGTCGTGGTTTTCTGTTTTTGTCTTGCGCTGTTCTGGTGGCTTGTGTGATTGTTATCTTTGCTCTTTCACATGATTCTGCTACGCCATCTAACCATCTTTTCCGTGGTCTTCCTCTTGCCTTCTTTCCCGATGTTCTGTTGTAGAAGACTCTGTATACTGTGGAGTTTGGATGCATTCTTATTAAGTGGCCAAACCACTTCATTCTTTGTTTATCTATGTAATTCAAGCACGGTTTTGTGCCAACTTTCTTTCTTATGCTGATGTTAGTGACTCTGTCTTTTCTTGTGTTGTTGGTAACTTTTCGCAGGCAACCATTTCACAGGTAATTTTTGTGACTGCGCTTTGCTCAATGTCCATGTTTGGCTCTGGTAACACAAAGTAGGTATAAAATGCTGTTGATCAAAAAAGCAGTATTACAGGCAGTAAAGACTATATTTTAATCATATAATTTGTGATTAATTGGACTAAATTCACCCGTGTGGTGTCAGGGTCTGCAACGGAAGCAAAGAATAGCACCACTGCGACCTACAAGCATGTCAAAAAAGGCGACTGATGTATAACCTAGGGAAGCTACCCTAGTAAATAAAAAGCGTCGCAGAAATTGATATGCTGGCCTACTTGTAGGCTCATAACTGGCACAACATACAATCGCTCTTAGGCTCATATCACATACAAATCACACAGAGTGGTTAACAAGTGGTCGTTGTGGAGCGTTCAAGAGAAAAGACTAATTTATGTTACAGTATAGCAGTATTCTTTATTGACTGCTTCAACCAGTATATTTTATAATGTGTCAGTTCCATAATTTTTGACTGCTTGGATCAATTTATTTGACATTTTCTCAGAATATTATTTGTGACTTCTTGAACATATTTATTTGATATTTTTTTCAGAGAATAATGACTGCTAGGACCAATTTATTTTATACTCTTTCAGTGTAATAGACTGCTTGGTCTAATTTATTTATATCTTTCAGTTTATTTAGACTGCTAGAACCAATTTATTTTATATTTTTCAGTGTAATGACTGCTAGGATCAATTTATTTTATACTCTTTCAGTGTAATAGACTGCTAGGCTAATTTATTTTATACTCTTTCAGTGTAATAGACTGCTAGGACTAATTTATTTTAACTCCTTCCAAGTATAATTTGTTGGATTAGTACACAATTTCCAGTATTTCTTAATTTGTAATTATTTGAACACAAATATTAATGTCAGTTTCTCCTAATTTGCATCTATTTGAACAAAATTTATTTTTCAGTTTTTTTCTAATTTGTAATTATTTGAGAACAATTTTTTACTTCAGTTTCCCAGTTCATGATTTGTGTTTATTTCAATGCAATTTATTTTTCTATTTTTCATAGTGTGTTTCAAACAGATGAGAGCGGTGATATGTTTTCTTTGCACTTTTATATTAGATGTAATATATGAGAAGAGGAGCATCTGGCCGAATGGATTAGAGCGTGGCTCCAAAGCGGGAGACTTGTGTTCAATCCACAGTAAGGCCAATAATTGTTTTCTGTTGTGGACATAAATGAAAAATCCTAATCTAAACAGCTTGGCTGCGACTGCACTAGCCATGTGGCCATTAAATTCCTCAGACTCTCGTCCCATCTCACCTGTCTTACACCGTCCTAAAAAACTGTACTACAGGCAGTGATAACAGTTGTTTAATTTTTTATTATTATAGTGTGTGCCTATTTGAATCCATGTTTTTCCTTCAGTTTTTTAGTTCATAATTTGTGCTTATTTGAACACAATTTATATTTCAGTTTTTCATAATTTGCGTCTATTTGAGGAACACCCTTTTTTATTCAGTTTTGTTATTTCAGAATTTGTGCCTTTTTGAACACAATTGATTTAATTCTTGTTAATTGTAAATTTGTTGTGTATTTGAACAATATTTATTTGACAGTTGGTGATTGTAAAATATTGAACAATATGGACCAATGTTTCAAACTATTATTCACTTGTGATATCTAACTATGGGAACAAATATATTATAACTGTAGTGATTTAAAAAAAAAAAAATGTTTTACAGTCCATCCAGTGAACATTTTATTCTTTCTCTTAATGCTATATTATTAATTATCTTTGTGACATTATTAATTATATTTGTAAAGTAAAGTAAAGGAACCCTTTCGTACCTCATGGTATATAGGGCAATACAGTGTTAGACCTGTATTTTTCATTGACCGTCGGCACGATGTGTGATTGGTGAGCATCACACCGGCCGCCTTTACTTTCCCAGAGCACGTCTGGTACCCAGTTGAGGCTGGGTCGACCTGAGAGCAATCGCGGTTGGGAAAAATTCCACGCGCACTGCGGGAGTTGAACATAGACCACCAGCCTTGAGAAGCGAGTTCACTAACAACTACGCTACCGCAGCTCTCAATTATTTTTGACATTATTAATTATCTTTGTGACATGTTATTAATTATCTTTGTGACATATTATTAATTTTCTCGCCCGAGTGGTTACCGGGCCCAAATTTGGGGTGTAAAGAATATAACCACTGTTGCCTGCCATGCATGTCGTAGAGGCGACTAAGGAGGTTTGGCTGAAATCGGATGCACATGTCCTAACGTGTAGAAGTCTATGCGTTGAGGGGCCTACCAAACCAATGTGCAACGTATACATGTTCTTGGCAAAGATCAAACATATCACAAAGAGTGATTAAAATTGATCGTAAAGAACGAACGCAAAGAAGAAGATTCATTTTCTTCATAACATATTATTCTTTTTCTTCATGTTTTCTTATCAGCTTTTTTTCAGAGAGGTGAAGTAAAATTATTCTATGCTCATTTAAATATTTCTACATTTCGAATATATGTATCTGGAACAGGGTTAAAGTTCACAATAACTACATTTATTAATGTCTTTCTATGTACTATATATAATATGTTACTGTTGAAATCTCAAAGGGGTGCAGGGTCTCTGTGGTGTAGAGGTTAGAGCTTGTCTCTCGTGCCAAAGTACCAGGTTCGCTCCTTTGTGGAGCCATCTGGATATTTTTCCCGATCCCATTGTAGGTGAGACTGAGTTCCTAGTCCTATCGGAGACAAACTATATACCGTAGGTCCTGTGTTCAATTTGAGCACGTAAAAGAACCCTTGGCATTTCAAAATTGAAAAAGCCCTCTGTGAGTGCGGGTTCAATTCCACGGGCTGGCAGAAAAAGCCACAGGTTCTCAAGATTTACAATGTTCGTGGTATCAAACCAAAGGGTTACGATGTTCATGGCACCGAGTCGAAGAGCTGAAGGCTCAAGTGCTTCTGGATCGGAGAAAAAAAAAAATATCGAAAAGAGCATGCTGGAAAGCCACTGCCCGGGCAAAATTCATTAGAAAAGACTGAAAATAAATATCCTACAAAAATATCTTCACCATCATCAAGATTACATCGGGTGCCCTCGCTGGAGCTACAGAGTTCATGCACTGCAGCTGAAATCATGAGTAAGAAAGAGATCGAAGCACACAGGGTTATTCATCAAAATGAAATGATGATGTATCTATCTATCAAATCAATCAATCTTCAAAGGGGCTTTGGTTTTTTTATAGTTTTTCCTAGCAACTTTTTTCAGATATGGTATATTTCCTGAATTTTCTTTGAGTTCCCAGAGAAATTCTTGACTCATTGTGATGAATGGTCAGCTCTCAGTGTTTAGAGTCTGGCAGTATTCTACTCCGGAGGGGACCTTGCCATGGTTCTCTTATGATTTCAAAGATTTGTTGAAACATCTATTCTCTGAACATTTTAGAATGTTGTGAATATTTTCAGAACATCTATTCTCTGTCACTGTTTGGCTTTTCGGTGCCAGGTCAAGAAAATAAGCACCGGAGCGAGCCTCTTTATGCGCTTTGTGAATAATGAAAATTGTGGCAAATCCTTTACAGGACTGCACATCAACAACAGTAAACGAGTCGTCGATTTTCTAGGCACTACTTATACGTTCAGTAGTTTGCCATTGCTTTCTGAGCGGTGATGTCTATTTTTATCGTTTGTAAAAATTCAAGGGAACTAATTTGTTTATAAACTTGCCTGCCACAGAGTTTGAACCAGGTACGCTTGGGTTGTGATCAAGCTCACTACTACGTAAGCTACATACGCCCACTTTGTTCTTTGTACAAGGTGGAATTAATATTCCGTCGGTCTATCATTTGCGTGGTTGTCCTCTGAACATAATGGGTTGGTTGATCCACATGGTCTATTATAGGATTTTCAGTATGCTTTATTCCAGAAGAGATCATGTTTGTTTTAGCTACAGTAGCCATGTTATTGTGGTTTCCCATGAGGAAATTAAGCAAGGTATTTTTCAATGTGTTTTCTGACTGTTAATATAAAGAAAAATATATATATAATATAATGTATTTAGATATAATGTACTGGAGTAGTCACCATTTTGAAGCATTGACTAACAATCAAAACAGACATGATTTACTACCTGGTGCAGGCAAGCTGCAGTTGATGTAGCTGAAAATGAGTATCTGACTTTCTGGGTTAGGTAAGGGAAGATAGACAGGGGAAGGTACAGAGGGAATGATATATAGTGGAAGGTAGAAAGGGGAAGATAGACAGAGAAAGATAGGCAAAGCTGGAGAGGAAAAGTAAAAGAGTAGGTAAAGAGGGAATATATACAGCAAAGTATAGAGTTAAAGGAGAGAAGGAGAAGAGAAGACAAAGAGAGAAAGATAGACAGGAAGCAATAATGAAACACGTATAAACAAAGTACTGTAGTTTTACAAAATACAAAAACAATACACAGCAGCATTTAGACCAAAAGACCTTTATCAAGGAAAGTATATAATAGAAGTGAAAAAATTGACTTCTGACATGGCACACTACATGTAGAATAAGACAATATGTTCTGTGCTGTGTAAGAAGCGAATTTTTTCATTTCTGTTGTATCCTTTGCTTAAAAAAGGCCTTTTGGTGGAAATGCTGTTGTGTATTGTTTTTGTAAATCTACAGTACTTTGTTTTTACCTGTTTCGCCATTGTTACATATTTTTACTGCAGTCTTCCCTTATATCAATAATACAGGGAGCAATAGAGAGTTGAAGATAGGGAAGATCAGTACAAAAATACAGACAGGTCAAGATAGATAGGGTAAGATAGAGAAAAATAGACAGGCGTGATAAAAATCAACTGTACATTACTGTAAATTTGGAGAGCTATTAATGGAGAAATGGAGAAATAGGCATGAAGAAACAATTATTAAGAGAAATAAATTCAGACAGTTAAAGTATTTTGGGCACATAAAAAGAAATGACACCATGATAAAACATTTACTAGAGGGGAAAGTTGAGGGGGAAAGAGCAAGAGGAAGACTGAGAGATAAGTGGGAGGGAAACTTTAAGAAATGGACAAATTTCAGTCTGACAGTGTGCAACACCAAGGCGAAAGACAGAGGATGCTGGAGATTCATTGCAGCTAACCTTTGATGTGGAGACGGCACCTGATGATGATGATTAATTGAGGTCTCAAACATTTTACACCAATGTGGAATTGTATGCAATATTATTACCTTTTGTTGACTCTTGTTTTGTAGCTTAGTGCTGAATTGTTTTTAAATACATGCCATTTTAAAATCCTAGCAACCACAGTTTGTTTTTGTGTGGTGGTAGCAACAGGATATATTTTTGGGATATCCATATAACAGATGTTTACACATGCTTGTTTAAAGCAACATTTTATGAGAATTTGTCAAGTTTACTGTAAGCTTTGATAAAATGCCATGTTTCAATCCCTTTGTTAACTAGAGTGTTTATACAGTCTCTGTGCAGTGAATTTGGAAAATATTTTAGTAATTACGTCACAAATGATGGAAATTTATGTCCTGATTTTCAGAGTTCTATAATCCCGTGTGCAGCAGTACCTAACAAGCCGCTGTTATATTCCCGATTTCATTGCTGAATGGAAATGGTGTTAACCATTGAAAACAGGGTATTTTTGGTGGAACATGTCTTTCGTAATGGGGGCAAATATACTGAAGAAGTAATTTGACACTATGTGCTGAAATTTCCAGACTCACAAATCGTGTTCACAGACAATTTATCAAATACAAGCC
The DNA here is from genome assembly GCA_020796225.1 of Arion vulgaris. Classification (NCBI taxonomy): domain Eukaryota; kingdom Metazoa; phylum Mollusca; class Gastropoda; order Stylommatophora; family Arionidae; genus Arion; species Arion vulgaris. The sequence goes on from CM036768.1 coordinate 20,254,734, forward strand.
AGGCAAGAGCAGTAGTATCTAGAGCAGTGGTTCTCAACCTTCTTAATGCCGCAACCCTTTAATACAGTTCATCATGTTGTGGTGACCCCCAACCATAAAATTATTTTGGTTGCTACTTCATAACTGCAATTTTGCTACTATTATGAATCATAATGTAAATATCTGATATGCAGGATGTATTTTCATTGTTACAAATTGAACATAATTAAAGTGATTAATCACAAATGCCGGGTACTTGCATGTGGGCCTATGTGCATGTTGGCGGACCCACCTGGAGACAGATAGAGGAGCAGTGTCTCGGTTCCTAAGACTACAGAAAATATGTGTTTTCTGATGGCTCTGCGACCCCTGTGAAAAGTCGTTCGACTCCCACAGGGGTCAGGACCCACCGGTTGAGAACCACTGATCTAGATGAATGATGACAATCTACATTACAATTTTTTAGGCATTTTGAAAACCACATTTCTCCTGACGTAGTCTCGCCAGGGCATAAATTTCACTGCACAGCGACTTTGTAAACACCCTGTATTATCTGAATGACTTTGTTGCTTGTTCCAGTTCTACTTCAAGTCTTCTATGTCAACTCTTGAAGATAAAAGTCATGTATATAACAATGTAACAAATTCTGGAAAGACAGAAAACAAACTATACAAAAACCACAATCAAAACATATCCATACAGTTTGAATTATTGTTACAATGTATTTTACTTGGAGCGGTCTAAAAAAAACAGTGGCTAAAGATGAAAGATTTATTTCATTGCATTGGGTTTCCTCATATGACTCTGTTCTTTTCGGCAGAAATGGCACACAATCTGCCAAGAGTGTTGCAAAAAAGCACGAATTCCTTAGCTCCAGCAACAACCGCAGGGATCTCATGAAAAATTGCACATATGGACTCGGTCCTGATTCAGGCCCACAACCTTCGTAACAACAGGTAAAGATCTTAACCATAACCACTTCATCATAGAGACCTCTCAATGTTTGGGGCGTACTCTTTTCCATTTCCCTTGCGGTTTCCACACAAGTGTTTGTCTAGTGCCACTCGATTGTGTCTTCCGCAGGTATTCCCGACCGATCATCATTTTCTCCCCCTGACCTGAATCATCATGAGTTCCTGTCCTTATCTCCAGGTCTGTTTTTGCCACTCTGTCGATCGCTCAGTCTAAGAATCTGCAGAAGACATTAATGTCATAATAATGATAGGTATACTCCTGCTTAGCTAATTTATTATTATCTTATTTTTTTGTAGCCATGTGGCCATTAAATTCCTCAGGCTCATGTTGTCTCCCCCCCACCCCGTCCTACACCGGCCTAACAAACAGTGTTACACATGCAGTAAAGACAGTAGTTTTTTTATCAACACCAGTCGCTGAAAGCGACTGAGCACCTATTGACTGCCACACATGCAGCACTGCACCTCCATACAAGTTATGTAAAACAAAGTGGCTGGCAAATATGTAGGAGATGGGAGTTCACCTATTGGACTGCCACACATGCAGCTCTGCACCTCCTACAAGATGTAACAAAGTGACTGGCAAATATGTAGGAGATGGAGTTCCCATTGACCATGATGCAGCACTGCGCCTTCTACTAGCTATATAAGCAAGTGGTGACAGGATATGGAGATAGGAGTTCACCTATTGGACTGCTACACATGCAGCACTGTATCTCCCTACAAGTTATGTAAAACAAAGTGACTGACAAGGGATAGGAGTTCACCTATTGGACTACCATGCATGCAGCACTGTATCTCCCTACAAGATATGTATGTAAAACAAAGATGTAGGAGATGGGAGAGTTCATCTTTTGCACAGCCCGGGAAGAAAATCACAACTTACATTCCAAACGATTATGCAATCAATGCAGAAATAGTACTGTGATCCGACTATATTCTGTCACTTGTGTCAACTTCTGCTCTCCTTCGTCTTGCGAAGCTAGTTCTCACTCTTAACTCCTTTCAGTTTAATGACCAATTCTTTGAGCAGATCAGTGGGGTTGCCATGGTACTAAAATGGGACCTACTTATGCTTGTCTATTCATGGGTTATCTTGAACACCTAGTATGGACTACATATGATGGCCCCTTCCATCTGTCTATCACAGATACATTGATGACTGTATTGGCATTACTGATATGCCTGAAGCCGATTTGTCACGCTTCATTAATTTCATTAATGTTTCAACCCTTCTATTCGTTTTACTTCTCACATCTCCACTACTTGTGTCAACTTTCTTGACATTACTATCTCCATACGCCTATCCACTATCACTACATCAGTATATTACAAGCCTACTGATGCACATAGTTTTCTCCTTTATACTTCTTCCCACCCCCGGGCTTGTCGTGACTCTTTGCCATTCTCGCAGCTCTTGCGCCTTCGTCACCTTTGTAGCGAGGACGATGATTTTCTTGAGAGAGCTCCAAGATGCTTGATTTCTTTCACAGGCGCCTATACCCGGAGAGGGTCTGGGCTATGCATCGAGTTCAGAAATTCACTCGCCAGCAGGCCCTCACCAGCCAGCATAGGACCACTAACTCTGACAGAGTAAAACTTATCTTAACTTTCCACCCCCATAGTTCACTGGTGAAAAATATTTTATTCTGTCATCTGTCTATCCCTAAGTCAGATCCTGAGACCCGTTCTGTCTTCCCCAACTATCCTTTGGTGACTTACAGACGGGACAGAAGTCTTAAGGATATGTTGGTACACAGTCGCCTTAAGTCCAATATCCAGACTCATTTTGGCACTGTTCAGTGTGGCGTTGCAACACGTGTGCTTATGTGATACAGACGCGTACTGTATCTTTTCCTTTAGCCACGTTTCTTATTGACAATGGTTTCACATGCGAGTCCGTAATCTTATCTATGCCATTATCTGTAAGCGTTGTAACAAGGCTTATATCGGTGAGACAAAGAAGAGGCTCAGTGACCGATTCGCCCAACACTTGCACGACATACGCCAATGTTCTGTGACCCATGTAGCCACCCATTTCAATGATACTGGCCTTTTAGGAGCTCACGATGTCCAGGTCACAACCATCCGATCATGTTCCTCGGATGATCGCAGTTGATTTGCTCTGGATAATCGGTTGATTTCTTTGTATGGTACCTTGCGACCACGTGGGCTCAACGTATTCCATTCCTATGCTTCTTAGTACTTTCTCTTCCCATGCCTTGTAATCTATATGGGTATATTTGCATGTATTCAAGTTATATATTTACTAGATTTTTCATTGTTTCTTTTCCGTTCTATTTCTAGTTTTTATGTGTGTTTTTTGTGTTACATTTATTTCGTTATTCGTTTTTATTCCCAGATTTTCGTTTTTATTTCCAGATTTTCATTAGAAACGTTTGTTTTTGGTCATCCATTTGTTTTTTAAATTTGTCACTCCTGTTGTTCGTTTGCTTGATAAAGGCCTTGTTGGTCGAAACGTTGCTGTATTTTGTCATTGTTTTTGTACTTTGTAAAACTACAGTACTTTGTGATTACGTGTTTTGCCATCAAATAGTTTTACTGCAGTCTCATCTATTTTGAATATTTCGATTGTATTCTGACAGAGATATGAAAGTGGAGATTTCAGCATCGATGGACATCAAAAGTGCAGTGATATTAACTCTTAGTGGACCAAGCGCCACGCTAAGTGGCGTTGAAGTGGATGCGTTTTACATTCCGCCACGCTAAGTAGCGTTTGGTTATCAAAACGTGAAATCGCTTGTAAAAACGTGACTTTTGCTCTGGTCCACTAAGAGTTAAGTCACTCTTACCTCATTTCTCTACAAAAATCACTATTACTTTTCGGCAGTTTGTTGCTGGGGCCCGCAGGAGGAGCAAAGAATAGTAACACTGCGACCTACAAGGCATCCAGTTTGCCGTAAGAGGCGACTGAGGTAGCGGCCTAGGGAAGCTACCCTAGTAAATAAAAGCATAGCAGAAATAGGATGTGCTGGCCTACTTGTAGGCGCATAATTGGCACAATGTACAATCGCTCTTAGGTTCAGATGACATACAAATCACAAAGAGTGGTTTAACAAGTGGTCGATATGGAGCGTTCAAGAAAACTATTACTATTTAACTGCAAAAATTAAAATTTTTGTCAACAAATTTATCTTGCTAACAGCTGCAACAAATCTGTTATATCAAAAGGTTTTACCAATAATTTTCTCTGTTTATCATTTGGTATTGAAACATATTTGTGTCAAATAAAAATGTGACCAAGTGTGTAAGTTAATAAAAGATAATTATTTATCAAGTTACCTGAAAGTCTGTAACTTATTTTTAGGGAAGTGTTTGTGTTGTTTGTTTCAAGTCCTGAAAGATAACAAATTTGTTGACATGAGTCAGCCCTGATGTCCTTTCTATGACCAATCAGATCTGATACCATGCTACACTATAACTCCAGATGTGATACTTTAAAGTGGGGTATTTTATGTTTGTAAAATCTTACATTTGCCTGTCTCTAAAAATGTGTGTCCTGTTGAATAATATCCATATAATTTGGTCAAAATTCGATTGTGCCTATCCTAGATGATGTATGGGACCTAAAAAAAAGTTAATTGCATATCCTTTACAGGACTTTGCGAATCAACCCCAGCTTTTAATGCTGTTTGTGATTTTTCTAGGCAATAATACGTTCAGTAGTTTGCCATTGCTTTCTGAACGGGTGGTGCCATCGTCCTTTTGTTAAAATACACGCAAACAATTTGCAACCAAACTGTCCGAGCGTTATTCGAACTCAGAACATCAGGGTTAATAGACAGAGTCACTAACCCCTAAGCCACAGACGCCACATGTGGGACCTAACGGTGGTGTAATATTCTAATCATTGTCTCGCACAAACCACAAAGGTTGGTAACTTGGTGGATAACAACGAACACAAACAATTACAAATTTGTACTCTTTTTAATGTGCCACTCATCTGAAATTGCATTTTCAGCTGCTTGTAGATATTTCTTGTGACGATTATTTTGAATATGTGATTTCCAGAAATTTCTATCAAATCACAGAAGCCTGCTTGAGTCAATATGACCTGGGGTGTAATGTTACAGGGTAAGCATGCTTCAACTTTCAAGAGGATATAATATTTTCTTCTTCTGCGATCAACTTCTACTGGTATGTGACTACTCCAGTATGTGTCAACAACAGGGCGGTGCGCATGCAGTCTTCACCAACAACAACCCTCCCCCTCTTCATAGTTTGTTCTAAAGTGTAGTTCCTGTTGACCAGATTTCCATTCCCATGCTGCTTAGGCTGGGGCAGTCTTTACTGGATGCGCTTTGGGGGCTGCTTTAGTGTTCCACAGGTGCAGGCAGCAGAGTCCATTAGACCCATTCTATGGAGGTGTACTCTGAGATCTCAGTTTCCCATTCTAAGTCTGAAGACTGTGGTCTGCACTTTTCTGTTTAATGTATTTATGTTGTCATGCTCTGGGTTGTATCCTGTTTTTCTTCACATCTTTTTTCTGGACTGTTTCAGGAATCCTTACTTGCAGCATCTAAGGCATGTTGATTGAATGATTTGGTTCTCTTCTAAGAGACAGGTATAGGTTCTTAACAGGCATCCATTATATCCATCCTTGGTTTTTTATAGTCAGACAAAGCTCTTACCAGGGAACTCTATGAGCAGGTCTTAATCAATATGTTCCCTGATTGTAGTAGGACTGAGTGCTTTCTTCTAAAGAGTTAAAATACACAGCTTGACTCTATCCATATTTCAACACATGATTTGCTTTCATAAATAATATTTATCTTCATGTGTCATTTCTTTTGTAGGAACAGTGAAATGAAACTGAGTGAAGGTACTGATACAGACAGGGATCAGAGACATCACCTTCATTTTTGTCCTTCTGCACGCTTGAGTCATGGGTAATAAACCAGCTAATAGATTGGCTGGCATGGCTACAATATCAGAGGGAGCTGCAATGGACCGAATTGACATTCTCAACACATTGGAGAGCCTTTCTGAAAGAGGAGTTTCAGGGTTGTGAATTTCAGTTGCTGATCAGACTGAGAGAGATGGGTATCGATATTGGTACAGCCCGAAAGAAGGACATACTAAATATGCAAAAAGATTGATTATCAACATTGAACTAGTGTGTTGGGCCACTAGATGCTGCTGGATTTGTTGAGGCGGAGATCGGAGCACCAATGGATATTTCCCGGAGTGCTGTGATGATAGTTCTCATGTAACTCTTAACTCTTTTACAGAATATTGGTCTCATCAAATCTCTCCTGAAAGATTTGATTTTTCCAGCCTTCTCTATCATAATGTTCAAAGTTTCTTTAATGTTCTTTTGCCACTATTATCTTAGTCGTCTCCTGTCATGCTCTCCATTATTGCTCACTCTAATCCACCGTGACTTTTAATGTGACTAAAATATTTCACTTTCCGAGACATGATATTGTTTATGTGTCAACTTTCCTGGATATTCAGGTCTTGTAGGATGTCTTTATTTTTCATATTTTATCAAGGCACTCTAAGAATTATTCTGAATTTGTTTCAAAAGAATTTAATGCAAACTGATTCAAACAACCATATGGGATGCACCAGCAGTGACAAACATATGTTCATTGATGAATATATAATATTGATATATTGTAAAATCGATATAGTAATAGCATAGTACTGTAGTTTTACAAAATACAAAAACAGTGACAATACACATCAACGTTTCGACCAAAATGCCTTTATCAAGCAAATGATACAACAGGAGTGACGAATCTCACAGCACACTACATATAGACTACGACAGAGATATTCCACCGGTCATAAAACACAGCAGCATACATATGAATACATTTGATCATTTTATGACCGTTGTAATATCTTTGTCAAAGTCTATATGTAGTGTGCTGTAAAATTCGTCACTGCTGTAGTATCGTTTGCTTGATAATGACCTTTTGGTCGAAACGTTGATGTGCATTCTTTTTGTATTTTGTAAAACTACAGTACTTTGTTGTTACCGTTTATACATTGTAAAACAAAACCACCAAAAAAATTGTCATGATAAAATTACTGGGGAAAATTGTCATGCATTAATTACTGTGCAATCGCGGCTCTTACTAACATAATGTTAACTCACACAAGGTACAAACACAGATGAACACAGCCGCATACATATGCATACACACTCGTATAACCTCACTGAACAAATACTGATATACACACATTCACTCACATAAACACGCTGAGATACTTTGAAACGCAATAGTAGTACGTCTACCAGTCGTGGTAGTAGCTTTTTTACACACAATTGTATGTATGGTCTTTTTCGTCTTTACAGACGGTCAATGACTCTCTCTTTGTGTCTAGTCTGGGCATCCGATATGAAGAATGTGCCTTGCCCATTTTGCACAAACTCCCTTTCTACCCTACTGTTTCATCCAAAGGAAAGACAAAGTCGATACGTTTGGAATCAAGCAGGGTTTGCAGGAGATACCAGAAGATGGAAAGGAATACACATCTAACCATCAACTGTCTTAGGGTCCGTCCCTCCGGATTTAGGGTCAAGGTTTACACCTCTCGCCCTCTGCATTACCGTCCTGACCCACAAGGCAGTGGGGATTTTCTATCAGAGTTTATTCCCCTAGCCTGTAGCTCTCCCGAGAATTAAACAATACAATATTCTACACATTATTACACATTAAACATGTCACCATGAATACTAAAATGACATTGTACAGCATGATATTTCTCAGATATTTTATCAGTGCCAAACTTGGACCCTGAGATCAAACGATAGAAGAAAACTAATCACAACAGAAATCTAGTGTCTGGCGAGTCAAGAGAGTATCAAGAAAAGACCGGTTTAGAAATAATGACATCAGGAAAAAAGTGGACACAACGTCAGTACTGAACTTCATCAAGAAACAAAAATAGTTCGGCCACACACAATTTATTTTACAGACAGTGCGTTGCAAAGGGCAATGCTACTCAGATACAAAGTATACAAGTAGGTCGTCTACGCACAAGGTGGATCACAGAAATAACAGATGCAGTGAATGACATCATGTACGTAGCGTGAACACAAAAGCCCGTTCTACAAAATATCTACTTATCCTGTGACGTTGCTAGATAAAATAGTATTAGAAGAGGAAGAGCTACGGAAAGGACGCTGGCAATGAATAGGACACACATTGAGAAGACCAACTGGAAGTATTGCAAGACAGGCACTGTTTTGGAACCCGCAGGGAAAGAGGAGTAAAGGAAGGCCTAGACATGCTTGGAGAAGGGAGCGTGAGACTGATATTAAAAGGATAGGTAGAGCGTGGAAAGAATTAGAAGATATGGCAGGAGAGAGGAAGAGCAGTGCTCCGTTGGGAGTTGAAAGGCGAAGGAGAGGAATAACCCTATTTATTTTCTTGCCGTCTGTGGGTAACAATGATGTTGAGATGAAGCAGCCACATGAAGAAAATCACGCCATCACTATCTCAATAAATACAAGGTTGGTCCAGCTGAATCATAACAAACGAAAACAGTTGCCGAGCCTGTCGTAGATTCTAAATTTCAGAAACACAGTCACTCATTCCGCCCAAATGCTGACCGGGACCCAAGTTTGGGATGCAAAGAATAGAACCACTGTTACCTGCCTCGCATGTCGTTAGAGGCGACTATGGAATTGGACGTGGGGATAGCTACCCCATCCTGTAAAAACACTAGATAGCTACAGAAACCACAATCAAGAAAATCCTGAGACAGGCTCTCAGATGGAATCCCAAAGGTAATAGAGGTAATGGAAGACCCAGGAACACACGGAGGTGAGATTTGGGGACGGAATACAAGAAAATCGGGGAGATCTGGAAGCATGACCTTGATAGTAGGTTTGGAAGGTCCTGGTGCACATATGCTTCACAGGAGGATGAAGAAGAAGAAGAAGGCGGCACTCATTCATGACTGTAAATTCATAGTCTAGCGTGCCATTTCTAGAGATTTTCAGAACACATACAGCACAAATAGCATCGAGCCAATAATCCATTGGAGTATTTCGTTGTTACTTGTACGGCTTGTGTATTTCTTGGATCGGAGGGGTGGAGAACTCCTGATCCAGTTAGTGTTCTTGTCGAAAAACACGGAAACCTGGTTGGCTTGTTAAAAACTGGAAGAATCTTCTTTGATAATGTTTTCTCTACATATATTGACTCTGCACATGGTCCCATGCCAATCGGAACCTGAAATAATATATAATTAACATATTGATTTCTTATTCAATATATATTGCAAACAGAAAGAGTCCGGGTCTAAAAATAAATGCGCAACGAAAGTGAAATTTAAACAAAATGAAGTTTAGGACTGATGTTGCACCTAGTCATTTTTGTGATGCCTTTTTTGTAACCGTTCTTCTCATGATACTCCAGTACTCTACGTACTTAGTGTCGTGATTAACAAAAATAATTGTAACAATATTTGAGACATATTAATTGAATATTATCTTTATATCGAAGATACCTGCTTGCCCAGCGTGTTCGTAGCGCGCTGGGCGACGGGTGACAAGCCCCCCTGTGAGTGCGGTTCAACACTGGTTCTCCAGAGTTACGGTGTTCGTGGCACCGAACCGAAGAGCTAAAATCTCAAGTGCTTCTGGATCGGAAAAAAAAAATAATCGAAGATCGGCTTCAGTGGGTCTGAATTCCCAGCATTTTACCCATGTATGATTCTCAGTTACTAAACGAGATGACTCAGAAAAATTGAGATGGTCTGGGCGCAAAGACAATGGTTGGAGTCTCTGAGGTGGTCAAAGCTGACATTAATCAGTTTTATTTCTGCGTCAGTGCACACAGTCGTAAAGGAACGAACGGGCAGAAAGACTTGCGGGCATGGTTACTATATGAAGCGGAGAAGTAATCAACAACGATGGTATTTTAAATGTCATCAGGAAGGCAAGGCAGGTAAGCAGTTCAAGAGACTACCTAGGATTGTTGCCGGAGCTACAGAGTCCGTGTTTTGTACATACCTCGGCAGTGGCGTGCCACTTCTGCGGATAGGGACATAGTAAGGAACCCCTTTCATACCTCGTGGTATATAGGTCAATACAGTGTTAGGCCTATACCGAACACTGTCGGCACCGATGGTGATGTCAGCATCACGCCGGCCGCCTTTACTTCCAGAACATGTCTGGTACCCAGTTGAGGCTGGGTCGACCTGAGAGCGTCGCGGTCGGGAAAATTCACGCGCATTGAGAGTTGAACCCAGACCATCAGCCTTGAGAGCGAGTTCACTAACAACTACGCTACAGCGGCTCTCATATGGACATAGTCGTATGGGGTAAAACCGGGTGCAATGAACTCAATTCTTCGGCTTTAAAACCTTTAACGATTGAAGATGTGATGATGAACCTGCAACATTAACTAGACTGCAAGCATATCAATTCAAACTGTGTGTAGTTAGACAAGAGCGTTATATCAATGTTTTCTGCAACATTAACTAGACTGCAAGCATATCAATTCAAACTGTGTGTAGTTAGAAAAGAGCGTTTTACTTGAAGTCATATATAAATAGTGCCCGAGTGGTTACCGGGGCCCAAATTTGGGGTGTAAAGAATAGAACCACTGTTACCTGCCACGCATGTCTAAGAGGCGACTAAGGAGGTTTGGATGAAATCGGATGCATGTATCCTAAACGTATAGAAGTCTATGCGTTTAGGGGCCTACCAAACCAATGTGCAACGTATTGGCAAAGATCAAACATATCACAAAGAGTGATTAAAATTGGTCGTAAAGAACGAACGCAAAGAAGAAGAAAACATGAAAATCAAGCCATTCATGTCGTATGTAGCTGGACTTTATTGAGCATGTTCATTGATTCACTCAGTATAAATGCATGTATGTACTAAAGGGTGCTCTGCAAGTTTGAAACTCTGGCAAATACGTAATTAGTTATAATTTAGTCTCTCAGTAAATAAAATTGGTTACAAATGCTACCTTGAAGTACAATTTTCCACCAGCTGGAGTGAATCTCAGCTTTATCTCCAGGAAATATTCCACTTTAAGCCTGCTGTTTCCAAGTGCGTATGGAGAAAGTAACCCAGTATTGGTAGGTATTGTAACATCAAAGACAGTCTGTTCCGTCTTCTGATTGGCAAAATTGTCCCCAGTTGGAGATGGATCTTTCCGTATTATCTTGGAAAGTGTAAATACTATTGGTTCATGATTGAAATCGATATGAACCAGTTCTTGCAGTTTGCATCGTATTTCCTAGAAAGAGAAAAAGAATATTTATGGAATATAAATGAAAGAAAATGGAACAAATAAAGCGAAATACATGCCCTTAAAATAGTGTAAGATCAAATCAATAAGTATTACTAACGAAACATGTAAAAACAAGTACGTAATTTTACAAAACACAATAACAATACACAGCAACGTTTTTCGACCAAAATACCGTTATCAAGCCGTGGCCCCCGATAACATATGACTGGCGGGCTCAGGTAAAAATTCTAGAAAATAAGATCATAACTGTCGCGTGAATTCGCATTCCAGTAGTGTTGTATAAAGACGAATTGATTTTAAAATCAACACAACATGCTAAATCAAGGTTATATTATGTTACAAGTTAAGCTAACGATAGGGAATATCAGTATTATTAATATTTTTCATTAATAAATAACCATAGACTCATAGAATTGAGTAAACTTGCGAAAAAAGCTTGCAGTGTTCTATCAAATATATACAAAAACTAGCCCCCAATTCAAAACTGGGTCAGGGTTTCTATAATCAGTTTTGTGGCCCAATATGTTGACTGTGGATTCTTCAAACGGAAATGCCCCACAAGAAAGTATCACAGCCAGGTGTCCCGCCTCTGTTACCGTCATGCTCAAATCATCAGTTACATCCTGAATCCATCTTCTCCGTGGTCTTCCTCTTCTCATCTTTGCCAGGATGTCTCATTCCATATTGGTCTTCTTCAACCCTTTGTGCATATTTATATGTTCAAAATACTTCAATTTTTTCAATCTTCTTTGTAACATCAACTAGTTTACTTTGTTTTTGAGTTCTTTCTTGAATTTTATTTATTCATAGTATTTTATTTTTACATTTTTATTCCTTTATTTAAAAAAACTAGGTGGGGCTCTTCTTTTCTTCTTCTTCAAACGTTCCATATCGACCACTATTTGTGGTTTGTATGTGATCTAAGTCTAAGAGCGATTGTACGTTGTTCCAGTTATGCGCCAACAAGTAGAAAAGCACATCCGATTTCTGCGATGTTTTTGATTTACTAGGGCAGTTTCCCTAGGCCTCTGCTACAGTCGCCTCTTACGACATGCCATGTTGGTCGCAGAGTTACTATTGTTTTCTCTCCTTGTGAGCCTCGGCAACACACGGGTCGGGTGGAGTTCAATTATTCCCTAACTGCTTAGAGTTCAATTATTCCCTAACTGCTTAGAGTTCAATTATTCCCTAACTGCTTAGAGTTCAATTATTCCCTAACTGCTTAGAGTTCAATTTTTCCCTAACTGCTTAGAGTTCAATTTTTCCCTAACTGCTTAGAGTTCAATTATTCCCTAACTGCTTAGAGTTCAATTATTCCCTAACTGCTTAGAGTTCAATTATTCCCTAACTGCTTAGAGTTCAATTATTCCTAACTGCTTAGAGTTCAATTATTCCCTAACTGCTTAGAGTTCAATTATTCCCTAACTGCTTAGAGTTCAATTATTCATCCCTTCTGTTCCAATTATGATTTGTGATACCCCTTGTTACTACTAACCTTCACAGTTTGAGAACTAGGTAGGGACACACGTATCCGCAGTCTTATCTCGTCACCTGCAAGAAACACAGACCGATCCAGGTGGATAGAAACAATTGCTGTTTGTTGATCGTTGCATGCCAACTGTACCTGAGAGTTAAAGTGGAGGTTAGGTTAATTTGACATATTTATAACTGACAGAAATGAGTTGATAGACAGGCAGACAGACATACAAAGGCGGTCTGAAATATTTTGCCTCCACTTCAAAGGAAAATTAACGGGAAAAGATATTTTAATGAACTAAGAAAATAAAATACCGACGTCAAATAGTTTTTAAAATGCATACTTATTTTTCTACAAAATCAACATACAAGTCAATATACTTTTGAAACCCGTCTATAAGAAATCGTTGTGTTTTTGAAAGAAATCGTGTTTTTGAATGAAATCGTTGTGTTTTTGAAACCCGTCTATAAGCAATCGTTGTGTTTTTGAAACCATTTCCTGACTCCAAACATCACTGCATCATCACATCTGAAGTGTTCACCCTTGAAATGTTTCTTTAGTTTTGGAGACAGGTGTCAATCACTAGAAGTTTTTACATGACAGACAGTGTCGACTTCGTGGTAGAGAGAGAAGGTATACTAATCAATTTATCATGGGTAAGATGAACAAATGGACGTTAGGATGGCTGCTGCAGCTGAGGACAAAGCACGAATGGGAATTCCCAATGTGCCATGACGTCGATCGCATAACATAACATAACATAAACATAAACATAAACATAATGTTAAAATAGATGCAAATTAAAGTATACATACACAATCCAACGAAATGCACAACAATTTAGATAAAACACGAAATCACAAAGTACTGTAGTTTTACAAATTACAAAAACAATGACAAAATACAGCAACGTTTCGACCAACAAGGCCTTTATCAAGCAAACGAACAACAGGAGTGACAAATTAAAAAACACACCAAATATACGACCAAATACAAACGTTTCTAATCATTTCATTAGTACCTGCTCAGTGTGTATGACAGGTGCCATAGCTGTAGGTATATTACAAATGTCAAATCCCCGTTGAACGTTGAAGTGTACCTGTGGTGTTTTATAAACTAGAATTATATAAATATCGATATAAAGGAAGACTGCAGTAAAACTATGTAGCAATTGTTATTGTTTTTGTACTTTGTAAAACTACATTACTGTGTTTTTATATGTTTCGTCATTATGAAATAAATATGCAACGATATCTTAATTTACAAACAGGAATGCACTATGACAGTATAACGCAGTGCTATTTAAAGTTTTTATATTTTGGGGCGCATCTGACTAAAGACTGTGGAGTCCACGTGGCAGTTACATAATAATACTAAACATAATAATACTAAATAACAAAGTAATATTAATAGTCATATAGAAGGGTTCTTTCCTGGAACCTGCAAGGACAGCGAGAAAAGGGGAGGCCGAGAAATACAAGGAGACGAGATTTGGAGGCAGAGATCAGCAATATAATGAAGAGCTGGAGGGAGCTGCAGGTGATAGCTAGAGATAGGAAGACTTGGCATGAGTTAGTTGAGGGCTTATGCCCCAGTCCTGGTTAAAAAGGCCTAGAGAGAGAGAGAGAGAGAGAGAGAGAATAGGAATATGACTGCAACAAAAATAATAGGTGAGAACGTAATCCTAACTAAAGTTAATAAAAAAAACAATTTTGTACTTAAAAAAAAAAAAAACATGCTGTTAATTAGAACTGCTTTTTTCTTTTAATTCTGATTAACGTTAAAGACGGAGGGTTAAAACAGAGCGCCAGCGACGTATTATACATGCGCCATGGCGTATGCGGATGCCATTTTGGACAGCACATGTATAAAGCAACATTATAGAGCTTCTTCTACTGTTATCAATGATCTAGTGATGTTAGACTGTTGCCTTATATGACAAGACCATGAAGACATAGCATTGAAGAACTGTAGTGTCTGTAGATTTTCTACCCATCTCGAATAGAGGCCAGAAATGGACTGCACTAGCATTAATGGACAAACGGTCTCACTTGGGCTGCTGAATAATACAACAGCCAATGTTGGGTTCAGTGTGCTCACTCCCCGCCACCAGATTGATTACTAGCTATGTCACTCTCTGCTATACTATTCTTCTTCTTTTAACTACTTCCGTCACTTCAAAAGACAACACCCACCTGCTTTTCCATGAGTACCCTAACCATGCTGTCACTTGCTGATGAATGTCCAAATGTAGGCACTATGTAAGGATCATCACAAACCCTTACTCTGATCGTGTACTTAACGTCAAAAAGTAAGCCAGTCACAGAATCTTCATAGTGAATAGCGGATGGTAAATCTGGAGGCAACTTGATACTGAAAAACAAGATATTAAAGGTTTAAAGGATTTTAAAGCCGAAGGATTGACTTCATTGCACCGGGCTTTACCCCATATGGCTCGGTCCCTCTCCGCAGAAATGGCAAGCCACCTGACGAGAGTATTGCACAAAGCACGAACTCCGTAGCTCCAGCAACAATCCTAGGGTCTCTGGAAAAACTGCACTCGTGAACAGAACGGCGCGATCCGGATTCGAACCCACGACCTTCGACTCACAAGGCAAAGGACTTAACCACTCAGCCACAGAGACCCCCTAATAATAAGATTTTTATAATATTAAAGCTACCGCCCATGTGGTCTCGGGACCCGCAAGGGAAGCAAAAAATGGTAACACTGCGACTTACACGACATGTCGTAAGAGACGACTGATGTAGGACCTAGGAAGCTACCCTAGTAAATAAAAAACATACCAGAAATCGGATGTGCTGGCCTACTAGTTGGCGCTTAACTGACACAACGTACATTCGCTCTCAGGCTCAGATCACATACAAATCACACAGAGTGGTTAACAAGTGGTCGATATGGAGCGTTGAAGAAGAAGAAGATATATTAAAGCTACTATTATAGCTTCTCAGTTGTTCTACCGTTACTACCTGTAATACAACTTTTAAGGGCGGTGTAGGAATCTAGTCATGTACCTGTGGAATTTACTGGCCGCATGGCTAGTGCAGTCGCCGCAAAATTGTACATCATCATCATCCTTATCAAATAGCTTCTCATGAGCTGAACTTTGCCACCCCAACAGTCCTTCGGAATTTCTATCTCTCATAATCCAGATGTCCCATCTTTGCACCCGTCATGTTCAAACCATCAATTACACCCTGAATCCATCTTCTCCGTGATCTTCCTCTTCTCCTCTGTGCCGGGATGCCCTCTTCCATCATGGTCTGTTCAGGTTATAATTTTTCTTTATGTTCCCGACAGAAACAAACCTCCTTCGCCTTGCTGAGGATTAAACGCATGGGAGCCACGCTCTAATCCAATCGTTCAGACTCTCCACAAGATGTAGATGTGGTAATATCAACTGGAAACGTATGTTTCTACAATCTATTCTTTAGCCGATATGTACACATTTTGTTACTCCTTAAATAACTATCGTTACTGCCTGTAGTCATGTACCTGTGAAGTTCAGTTATTCCAGTAGTGACTAAAAGACAGATTATAAATTCAATCTTTCTACCAACACTGTGCTACCAGAGTCAAACATGGGAAACTGACAAAAGAACAAGAAAGGAAAATTACCACATGCGAAATGAGATGCCTGAGGAAAGCAGTAAATAAAACAAGAAGAGACCATATAAGAAATGAGGAAATTAAAAGAACAGTCGGAACAACACCTGCTATTAGATTTATTGAAAAACAGAGACTCAAATGGTTTGTCCACTTGATCAGAATGAATCCGAATACACCAGTTGCAAGAGCGTACAACCTGAAAATGGAATCATCAAGAGGAAAGGCCAGACCAAGAAAAAGATGGGTTGATGGAGTTACAGACATCTTAAAACTCCACAATCCCACACCATATCAAGCGACCGAGCGTGCATTATCTCGGAAACCGATCATCAGTTAAACCTGCTACGCCTAGCGGCAAACAAGCAGAGAAGGACAAAAGAAAGAAAGAAAGCCAATTAGTTAAACCTGCTACGTCTAGCGATAAAAAAGCAGAGAAGGACAAAAGAAAGAAGAGACTGTCTGTAGTACCGTTTTTAGGGCGATGTAGGACATATGGGACGTGAACCTGAGGAATTTAATGGCCGCATGGCTAGAGCAACCACGAAGCTGTTCGGTTTAGGATTTTTTATTTTTGCAGACAACCGAAAAAATTATTGACTTACCGTTAATTAAACACGGGTCTCCCACTTTATTCATCATTATCAAGTAGCTTGTCCCTCCCGGAACTTGACTCCCATGACAGTGGTCCTGAAAAACTCTCTGTTTTGTGCAAGTTGACCGGTGTCAACAGCAGTCATTATCAGATGACATCCTGCACTTATCGTCTTCTAGGTCTTCCTCTCATTCTTCTTCCAGGCACCATTACCTCCAAAATTATTTTGTCTAGGCACTCATGTCGTTTGATGTGTCAGAAATATTTAATTTTCCTTGTTTTTATGCTCTTTAGTAACCAACTCTTTAATATCAAGCTGTTGCAGAACAGAAGCGTTTGTTCTTTCTCTGTCCACTTTATTACCGATCGATAATTATGATTTCAGATTTTGCTAGCTTGTGATAGAAGTATATTCTTCTATCTACATAATTACATTGTCACTCATTCAAGTGAATTTAAGAAAAAAAAATAGACAAGAAAACCACAGTTTAATTTGTATATAAATCTGAAGAGGAAAAGTAAACAAAGAATATTTTGTCACATTTTGTCACATTTTCAATGCTATATTTAATAGATTAAAAACAGATACACACATATCTACTCTGACTAGAGTCACAAAATTACAATCATGCGTGCATTCTGAGTGATTCATAGAGTATGATCGGAAAGGTCAACTCTGGTTCTGTGCGTGCGCAGACTGTGGACTGAATCATTGCAAGCGATAACAATTCGCAGAATTACATTCATTTTCGACCTAGGGCACATGGGTGTCGATGACAATGAGAGAGAGAGAGAGAGAGAGAGAGAGAGAGAGGGAGAGAGAGGAAGGCTGGCTGACTCTGCCACCATTTCGTGGGAGGGGGCAATCAATAAATAGACGGGACATTCTGAACGTTCTCATAGAGTCTGACTGTAAAGAGGATTTTCATTTAAACCTACCCACGTCAATAGCTAGATTGCAAGAATTTGGATTGAAGATCAGGTGGCTAGTAAAGAACAGAACAACAGGTATATAAATAAGCTATCAATCACAATCGAACTGGTACTCTTAGATACTGGACGTTGTTGGAAATATTTCGAAGGAGATCGGAACCCCTATGGACATTTCTTCTTCACCCTTCCCCCCCTAGGAGAAGCATAGGTTCGCAATCAACGCCTTCCAAGCTCGCCTATCCAAGGCCATCTCTCCACTCTTTCCCCATTTTCTTGCATTCCGTCTCCAGATGTCGCTGGGTCTTCCCCTACCTCTATTACCTTGGGGGTTCCATCAGAGAGTCTGTCTTGTTATGCTGTTATGGACATGTAATATTTCAAACTGAAAGAGAAACATAAATATTGAAGTAGTACTAGACATTTTATGTGCATTCTAGAAATATATTCTTATCCTGACGCTGTGAGGCAGTGGCGGCTCGTGATCATTTTTGTTGGTGGGGCTAGACATTTTTTCCGGATAAATCATGGTTTTTTGGTTGCTACATTTTAATTTATAAAATAATAAATACGCGTTATACATTATTTGTCTGGCCCCACTGGCTCTTAATGACGAGCCGCCACTGCTGTGAGGTAAACCAGGATTTGAGAAAAGAAACAAAAGAACTAGAAACTTGAATTATATAACGTTCACACTTTACTTACCGAAATTTGGATGAATAGCGACCAGACGTCAGCAATGATATCAGCATACCCTCATATGCTCCTATGATGCATTTCTCTTTATGCATGTACGTCTCTAGTACACTGTAAATCACACCATTTTCTGGTTTTATTATTCTAATTTGACCCTGACCTACTACTATTAATTCCACAAATCGAATCTCTAAACTCTTGCGAACTAGGAGTGTTACTGTTCCTGTTATGTCTTCTCCTGGTCTGTATTGGTAACGTGGTACTTTATCTATTTCTATATCAAAATAGGAAATAGATGCTCTTATATCGGGTCTCTTGTAATGTCTAGAAATTATGGGCACATGAATAGCGTTGAGGTTATTTGCTCTTTCAATTATGATAGGTACATAATTTCGACTTAATGTCATTGAATTGTTTAAACCATCGTTAACACTAACTCCCCGTAGAGTGTACCCAATGATAGAAGGTTGACGTATTGTTGCATACATTTTATGGCGACCACTGTTCGTACTACTGTTGTTGTATGCATTATCAAATATCTTTGCACTCTCGTTTTCGTCAACGACATGACGATATGCCGAATTATTAGCCCCCAAACTGCCTGTCAAACTTCCGGAGGGAATTCTGTCCGATTCAGATATACGAAAAGCAGGATTGGCAGTACCGGAAACTGTGCTCTTCGGTTTACCACTTCTAGACGTCATTGTACCCTTAAATTCTCCATGGAAGTCTAGTGTGCTATAATTTTCCATTGCGATGATGATCTAGTTTCTAGATGGGTTGTCAGTTGTTACTTCTTTGTTTTGGAATATCAGGAATCTTGTGTCTGAAAAATATAACAAGAAAGATATATACATAGTATAAATAATGAGTACCATGGAGAAAATATAATGAGAACAGAGCAAGTGGAAGACGATACAAAAGATGGAGTAACAGTATCAAAAACATATTTATAAAAATGATTACCAACTTAATAAGTGCATACAATAAATAGCATGAAGATCATTACAGTTGTCCCCAACATCGGCTCACTGAGGTACAATGGAGGAAGAGAAGAAACAATATTGATTAATCAACACCGAACTGGTGTATTGGGCCGCTGGACGCTGCTGAATTTATTGAGACGGAGATCGGAGCATCTATGGACATGTCTGGAGTACTCTGATGATAGTCATCATATAACTGATAATGAAAGTATGAGTAATATTGGTAAAGTAACTGTGATGGGAACGTTATCTTCGTCTTCTTTCACTTTCCAAGCCCTTGAGGTTCTATGTTGCCACTCAACATTGGTGACAATACTTCAAACAGAAGGTTTAACAAAAAGAGTTTTAAAGCCGGAGGATTGACTTCCTTGCACTGGGTTTTACCCCATAGGGCTCGGTCCCTCTCCGTATAAATGGCACACCACCTGTCGGTAACAATACTAGGGTTCTCTGGAAATAAATGCAGCCGTGAAGAGAACGGTGAAGAGAAGAATTCAGATTCGAACCGACGATCAGTCTCTCCCAACATATAAGAGTATGCATACTGAAGATTGATGTGACTCGCTGATTAAACACACTTCTCTCTCTGCCCCTCAAGCAGCAGGTTCTACGTGTACAACGTGTAATTTCAAACTCCTTCAATTGCTGGATAAATTCAACAACTATTTTAGTGTTTTCATCCAACAGGACGTCCCCAAGACACCGAAGAACATCCCCCCTTATCCATTCTAAACACTACGGCAATTGATGCTGTTGATGCATGATTGTTGGCTCTCTCATTGGCGCAAACACCAGCATGTCCAGAATAGTAGATCCACGTTAACCTTTGAGGTTGGAAACCCCTATAGACGAAACCCTACCCTCCCATACTTCAGTCTGCCATTCTAGATCTTCCGAAGCATCGACTGAGAGTCAGATACAGCATCGGCCCCCAATAAATGGAGTTACAGATACCCTACTGAAGGCATCAGTAACTAAAAAATAGTATTTATTTATGTGACATATGCGAGTCTCATACACGAAACGTCTTCAGAATTTGGCATTGTTGACATGTCAGACGTCGTCACGAGGTAAGAAGAAGATATACTAATCAGCTTACGTACGTAACAATGGACTTGGGATGCTGCTGACGGAGGACAGCACGAATCGGAATGTCAATGTGCACGACGTGATCATAACATAACATAACATAACGTAGCGTAACGTAACGTAACATAACATAACGTAACGTAACGTAACATAACATAACATATCATAACATAACGTAACGTAACATAACATAACATAACGTAACATAACATAACATAAACATTAAAAAAGTATTTAATGTCCACACTATTCCTCGTTTTATTCTTATTTGAACGTTCCATGCCGAACCCTTGTTAAACCACTCTTTGTGATTTTTATGTGATCCAAGCCTAAGAGCGATTATACGTTGTGCCAGTTATGCGCCTACAAGTAGGCCAGCACATCCTACTTCTGCGACACTTTTTATTT
Source organism: Arion vulgaris (assembly GCA_020796225.1). Classification (NCBI taxonomy): domain Eukaryota; kingdom Metazoa; phylum Mollusca; class Gastropoda; order Stylommatophora; family Arionidae; genus Arion; species Arion vulgaris. The sequence goes on from CM036768.1 coordinate 20,275,743, forward strand.
ACTATGGTAACTTGACTAGGCCCCTACCTCAAGAGCCTCTAACGACATGTTTTGTAGGTCACAGTGTTGCTATTCCTTGCCCCCCTTGTCGACCCCGGCAACACACGGGCGATGTTAACACTATTAAAATTAATGTTACCTGGAGTTTCACAACTTATTTCACAGACTCTATAAACTATAGTTACACAAATTTCAATGAATGCTTAGATGCAGATCTGTGACTTCCTCGTCATTCTTGTAATTCGTATTCTCTAGAATCCATATATAATAGCGGCACAAAGTCTAGAAACAGAAAAGAAAACCTCTCGGGATACATCTGCACTAAACCAAACAACATGAATTAAACATTCCGAAACAAGTAATGTGGAATCGAACACAAGTTCTTCCGAGTTGTGGCTTCGTTTTGTTAAGAAAGACAAGTGTCTAGTCTATATATGGTTTGTGCGTAGCTGTTAGAAAGTTAAGTAAACAATTGCGTATATAAATAGATCTTGATGTATCACGATCATGTTAGATATTTGTAGAATCAATGTCTTTTTTTTTCTTGTTCTCTCTCATTATTGCATTGGTGCTTGTAGTCTTGTCATTCGGACACAGGCAATGTAGGCACATCATTGAAGAAGTATTAAAAACTAAACCACTTCTACACAAGCTGTCTACACAGAATACTAAAAATAAACTGACAGGACCAAATTTCAGATAGGGAAGTCCTCAGAAGAGCAAAGATCCCAAGCGTCAACACCCTGTTGCAGAAGGCCCAAGTGTGCCCTATAAAAATTATTTCCCCATTATAATTATTGTTGTTGTTAGTGTTATTATTGAAATCGCTGCACTGCACCCGCATATCACAGTCTTAGAAATGTTCCGATATAGACAAATATTGGAAAGTAACGGGTTATAACGGTATGCTAATATCAGTGTCTGTATATGAGCGTCTGTAGCTCAGATGGTTGTGATCTGATCACAAGCCCAAGCGTACCTGGTTCAAACCCACGGTGGGCAAGTTTGGAAGCAAATTCGTTTCCTTGGGATTTTTTACAAAAGGTAAAAACAGACTTCACCGTTCAGAAAGCAATGGCAAACTACTGAACGTATAAGTGGTGCCTATAAAACGACGATTAGTTTACTGTGGTTGATGGCTACGTCCTGTACAGGATGTACCACAATTTTCATTTTTCATTAATATCAGTAACAGGATAGTTGCTTTCCTCAAGGAGCACGTATAACGCCCACTTGTACGTCTTACAATAGTCTTGAGAGAATGAACTACATAATGAACCTTTTATTCAGTCAGAACATGGCAAGATGACTTTACGTATTCAGTATCTACTTATACAGGTTATACAACACAGTCTAAGGTTGAACTACACAGCGTATGTTAGTGTGTAGATAGGTCTACATATGTGAACTACACAGCGTATGTTAGTGTGTAGATAGGTCTACATATGTGAACTACACTGCGTACGTTAGTGTGTAGATAGGTCTACATATGTGAACTACACAGCGTATGTTAGTGTGTAGATAGGTCTAGATATGTGAACTACACAGCGTATGTTAGTGTGTAGATAGGTCTCAATATGTGAACTAACAGCGTATGTTAGTGTGTAGATAGGTCTAGATATGTGAACTCACCGTATTTAGTCGTAGATAGTGTCTCATAGGAACTACCCGTACGTTAAATGTGAGAATGGTCTACATAGTGAACTACACAGCGAATGTTATGTTACATAAGGTCAAATGTGAACTACACAGCGTATGTTAGTGTGTAGATAAGTCTACATATGTGAACTACACAGCGTATGTTAGTGTGTAGATAAGTCTACATATGTGAACTACACAGCGTATGTTAGTGTGTAGATAGGTCTAGATATGTGAACTACACAGCGTATGTTAGTGTGTAGATAGGTCTACATATGTGAACTACACAGCGTATGTTAGTGTGTAGATAGGTCTCAAGGTTTAAGGGTCTGAACCAGAAGAACTGACTTCATTACACCGGGATTTATGCGTAAGTTCGGTCCCTCTCCTCAGAAAGTGCAAGTTCTGTGCCGTGAATGTTGCACAAAGCACGAACTTCGTAGCTCCGACAACAATCCTAGCAGCAGTCTATCTGTGGCTAAGTGATTAAGCCATTACCTTGAAAGTCGAAGGTCGTTGGTTCGAATCTGGACATCCCCGTTCTGTTAATGAGTGCATTTGTTTAAAGAGACGACTAGGATTGTTGCCGGAGCTACAGAGTTCGTTCTTTGTGTAATAATCTTGGCAGGTGGCGTGTCATTTCTGTGAAGAGGGACCGAGCCATATGGGGTAAACCCGGTGCAATGAGATTAATCCTTCGCATTAAAACCCGTGGAAAAATGCCCTCGTGAAGAAGGGCGCGGTCGATTCAACCCACGATTTTGGTTATAACCAATTAAACTTAGTCACAAGACCTCATGTTATAACTTAATTAGCACTTAGTCACAGAGACCCTCTAATATGTAGATAGATATCAATCAGAAAAGAAGTCAAAATTTAACAATTAGAAGGAGGATTATGAAGCGATACAGAATTAAGGATATGCTGAATGTCCGCAAGGCATCTTGTGGTAGACGTCGGCACAGTTTAAAACTTCAAATAACAAAGTCAAACAGAAATGAATTTGTGAGTGGATTGTGTTTTAGTTGTAGCAGAAAAAAATAGCAAGCATGCATATGAGAAAGGAAATTCCGACAAGCCTTTGCTATCCTGCACATAGTGTGAAAATTGACTGCCATATCCACTAAAACAAAGCTCAAATATCCAGCTCAAATGTGAAATCTATCTTTTTATATGACTGGGGGCTCCGTGGCTCGCAAGAAGAGCAAAGAATAGTAGCACTTTGACCTACAAGGCAAGTCGTAGAGGAGACTGAGGTAGGGCGAGAACTATCCTAGTAAAAAAGCGTCGAGAAATCGGATATGCTGGTCTCTTGTATGAGCATAAATGGCACAACATACAATCGATTTAGGCAAATCACATACAATTAACAGCCTGGTGTAACAAGTGATCAATATGGAACGTTCGAAGAAGAAGAAGATAGGGCTGGAAATGTGGTAGACAACATTAAATACAAATAAGATTCAGACTTTATTAACAGATAGATGTCTCGCGTATTCTCAGACTTAGATGGTATGACATAGCTGCAAACATAGACGTGTGATTAAAAACAGGACAGAACCTGATGGACGGTTAACCTTTAGCTGCAAGGACGTATATATACGTTTTCCCATTCACTTAAAGACCATTAACACGTCTGTTATATCCTCTTTCGATAAAGACGTGTAACACGTTATACATGCTACTGTCACTGCTATAGAGCATACATACACGTTGTGACCTAGAAACAAAGAGTAGCTATTTTTAACAGCCTTCAGAAAGTATGTAGCAGCGAAGGTTAAGAGAAGAAAATAGCGAGGAACTAGGCAACCCTGTGGAAGTCACAGTCAGTGTCCCTAGACAGGCATTTGAGGGAATCCACAAGGAAAACAGGACGTCCTAAACAGACCTGAGGATGGAGTCGTCATGAGGAACTAAAGGATGATGCACTATCCCATGAAGCCATAAAGAAAACAGAGACCGGAAAAAGTGTAGAACAACTGTTGAGGTCCTATGCTTCACGAGGAGCGGAGTGGAATAAGCAAGTAAATAGGTATGAAGAGAAAAAACGGGATCTAAATACCTCTGGGAAAGTTTGTAACCAATTTGAAAAATGAAAAGAAAAGAATAGAACCGGTTTAGTGATATAAACTCATTTCTTATGTGGTCTGGCGTAGGCGATTGAGAAACTGAATACACCAGCAATTCTGAAAAATGTTAGAAATTGAAAAGTCAGAAGATGTCAGGTTCATCACATAAATTGATTGTGATGATGATGTTCAAGTCTAACAGCAGTTGATAATAGACGAAATCTTCTAGCAGAATATGCAAAGAAAGCACAAGAAAAATAGATGACTGCCTGTACCTGATCCTAAATTGTCACAAGCGATGGAAGCAATGGACACAGCTCATCATTATATGTGTAGTTTTGATTTTTGAAGACGATGTTGTCAGGTTGCTAAGCTGGACGTTGTTATAATAAAAGTGGGTCGAAAGAAACCCAGTCAACTCTGGATATTATTTCAACCCCCGTACAAAATATTTCAGTGTTATTTGCATTTAGCATATAATCATCCTTATAATCCTTATTATAATCATCATCATTATCATCACCATCATCGCCCGAGTGGTTACCGGGGCCCAAATTTGGGTGTAAAAGAATGAACCACTGTTATCAAACATATCACAAAAAGAGTGATTACAATTGGTCGTAAAGAACGAACGCAAAGAAGAAGAAGATCACCATCATCGTCTGCACCACCATCATATTCATCATATTCATCATCATCATCATCTGCACCATCATCATATTCATCATCATCATCATCATCAACAACATCTTCATCACTCAATTAGTATCCCTCGGAACTTGATTCCCATGACAACAGTTCTATCTGTCTCCGTATTCTATGTATGGTGCCCGGCGTATGTTGCGTTCATATTCAACTCGTTTATGACTTACTGCACCCCTCTTCTTTGCCTTCTTTGTTTTGAAGATTGTAAAACATTTTGAGAGTATAGTAGATATCAACGTGGTAGCAAGAAATTTGATGTATTGGAACGCGCATACTTAACCCTACCTTGGCTGCTGAATTATTGAGAACACAGATAATCGTAACTAGACTGAGAGAGATGGATGTCAATATTGGTGCATCCTGAAAAGAAGGACATACCAAATATGCAATGTGATTGGATCGAACTGTCGTGTTGGTCCGCTGGACGCTGTTGGATTTGTTGAGGCGGAGATCGGAGCAACTAGGAACATGTCTGAAATGCTATGATGATAGTCCTCTGATAATTGATAACAGATAATTGTACCCGCCCCAACCCTCCCCGTGCTAGATCAAATTTAATTCTGACTCCTGTCAGTGGTTGGTATAACATCCACCGACACCCCCTTTTTCAAATCCCAAGCATCTCTGAATCATTGAAGAAGAAAAAGAAATAAAGTTTCCAGAGCAACCCGTTTTTGTCCGCAACCTTGATCTTAGTTTGTCCCCCAGTTCATTACCAAAAACCTGACACACTTTCAGAAGTCACTCAACTTGTCCAAGAGCTCTACTAAACCTCTCCATGAAACTTATAAAGTAAACTGTTGAATGGCAAACAGAAAAGAAACATTGATTCAAGCTATCTCTCTTTTAATAAAAACTGTCTCATTCAGACAGTCACTGCACAAGAAGTGTGTTTCTAAGAGTACTGGGTAGACATATTTACATTCTATGCGTCCACCTGTTTAGAAAGCATGCTTATGATCAATGGATGAGTTTGCTTGCTACAAACGTATGATGTTTGAATAAAAATGACACGTTTTCCCTACAATTTACATTATGATATTGGTGACCATTTATGGGTTTACTTTGAAAGATAGGATTACTGCAACATGTCAGACTTAACTGGGTAAAATTGTTTGAGTAATGAGGTTAGTAAGTAATATCATTATCATGTAGTATATATTTTGTAGGTTGTTCTCATTACTGATAGATTTCCGATATATATAGGCAGTTCCACCTCCCCAACCTTTCGTCATCATGTTCAAGATTCTAATATTACAAAATTACAAGGAAAATGTCACTTTCAAAAAAAAATTTCGAGTTAAAACTTCTTTTCCTGGTGATACCTGAAGAAGAAAGTCTACATTAGAAAACCAGAACATTTGTTGCAATTGCAAGCAGTTCTTCGATATGACGTTCAGAGAAGAAGAAAATTCTTGCAAAAAAGTGTTTTAAAAACACACCCGCTCGTATGTTGCCGGAATTCGCAAGGGAAGCAAATAATAGTACCACTGCTACCTAAAAGGCATGCTGTAAGAGGCGACTGAGGTAGGGACCTAGGGAATAAAAACCTTATTAAATTAAAAGCGTCACAGAAATCGGATGTGCTGGCCTACTAGCACAACGTACAATTGCTCTTAGGATCAGATCACATACAAATCACAAAGAGTAGTTTAACAAGTGGTCGATATGGAGTGCTCGAAGAAGAAGAAGTAACACTCACCAAAGTTTCATTCAACACAATTGAAGGCAATTCTTTAGATTTATTTCTTAGTGCGTGTGTGCTTTTCGTTGAAACTTGGCTGAGGTCTTGTACATGAAACTCTAGGTAGGTCATTACGATCTCTCGAGAACGAGGTCATAAAATAGAGGAAAGTTTACTTAAGCCAGCACATATCAACATTTGAAGATTAGTTAGTAGTAGTTTATATCGTGATGTCATAATGTCATCAGATGACATATCTCATGATACGAAAAACAAATATCTTAAAGAAGACGCCCAACGTCAAATCAGAAACAGGGTGTCCATATTTGTTAACTAGAAACGGCCCTAGCCTTTTACGACATGCCTTGTAGGAAGGAGCCTAGAGGAAGCTACACTAGTTAATTTAGAGGAAGGAGCCTAGGAAAGCTACACTAGTAAATGAAAAGCGTCGCAGAAATTGGATGTGCTGGACAACTTGTAGGTGTATAACTGGCACAACATGCAATCGTTCTTAGTCTCAGATAACATCACATACAAATCACACAGAGTGGTTAACCAGTGGTGAATATGAAGCGTTCAAATAAATAGAAGAAGATACCAAATATATTAATGAATACAATGCTATGAAATGAAATGATAATAGTGGCATATCCTATTTACAGGACGTAGTCACCAACAACATTCAACGAGTCGTAGATTTTCTAGGCACCACTTATACGTTCAGTAGTTTATTATTGCACTCTGAAAGGTAATGTCTATTTTACAGTCAAATACAGATTCTAAACATACATAGGATACCAAATCATTTATTGAATACATATTAACCTAATACAATTGCCCCAGAATGAGGAATATATAGCCAAACAGAATGAGGAATATATCCCAATAGAATGGGAATATATCCCAACAAATGATGGAATATAGACAATAGAATGGGAATATAGTCAACAGAATGAGGGAATATATCCCAATAGAAGTTGAGGAATAATCCCAACAGAATGGAATATAGACAATAGAATAGGGACTATAGCCCAAATAGAATAGGATTATAGCCAATAGGATGTGGAATATAGCCCAATTGGAAACACATTTGTACGGGTAGGTTACTGATAACATTTTAAGAATATGAAACCCTGGTATATTTTACCCCATCTTCTGAATGATACTGTAACATTGCATCAGGTATGGTTGGTCTTATAGAAAGTCAACAGGTTGGAATAAGCGTAAAGTAAGAATTAATAGCAACATTTACAATCAGATATTGAAAACGGAGATAAAATAATATTTAGCATACAGAGAGATGATTTAGCTGTTCTTTCAACAGGTAGTGCGTCTCAAAGAATACTGTTTCTTCGATAAGTGTATACACACAAAAGGCCGGAAACGCAAAAAGTGGACTCAAAGATAACTGAGGCGACGAAATATACTGTTATGAAGGCCCAAAAGCCGTTCTGAATCTTCTACCTGAAGCTGTGAGGCAAATCAGATTGAGAGAGAAGAAAGACAAGGCATAGAGAGGGCTCCAGGTGTTTTTTTCCACCTGACACTGAAAGGCAAACAGAATTAGAGAATAGATAGATAGAGATGCTTACATCTCCTCCTCCCAACACTTTACTGAAGTACAATGAAGAAGAGGAACCACAGAAGAAGATATATATTATCTTTATGACTTCTGTTGACTTCTTCTGCAATTACTGTTACTATTCAAGAAAAACCTGCGCATATGTTATCAATATAATGACATATAATATAAACATAGATACGCCAAAACCAGTGGCGGCTCGTGATCCTTTTTGTTAGTGGGGCCAGACTCAAATTTTCGGGAAAACTCATGGTTTTGGGTTAGGTTATAATTTAATTTATTAACTAATAAATACACGTTATACATTATTTTTGGTGGGGGCCAGACCCCACTGGCCCATAATGACGAGCCGCCACTGGCCAAAACTCTCCCTATCCTTCTTTTAGACTTTCAAATAATATCTTCTGTTCAATATCACACATTTTTACAACCTTATGTTATTGAACATGAAGATACCCGTATGTTGTTGGGGCTCGCAAGGGGAGCAAAGAATAGTAACGATGTTACATACAAGGCATATCGTCAGAGGCGACTGAGGTAGGAGCCTAGGGAAGCTACCTAGTAAATAAAAAGCGTCGCAGAGATAGGATATACTGGCCTACTTGTTGACGCATAACTAGCACACCGTACAGTCGCTCTTAGGCTCGGATCACATACAAAGAGTGGTTAACAGGCGGTCGATATGGAGCGTTGGAAGAAGAATAAGAATGTGAATATAATGACATATCCTTGACATGACGTCACCATCAACCACAGTAAACGAGTCGTTGATTTTCTGGGCATCACTTATACGTCCAGTAGTTTGCCATTGCTTTCTGAACGGTGAGGTCTATTTTTATCGTTCGTAAAAATCAATGGAATAAATTTGTTTCCACCTTGCCTGCCGTAGAGTTGGAACCAGGTATTCGTGGGTTGTCATCAACCTCATTACCGCTTAAGCTACAGACGCTATTAGACTCAACCTCACTACCGCTTAAGCTACAGACGCTGATTCAACCTCACTACCGCTTAAGCTACAGACGCTATTAGACTCAACCTCACTACCGCTTAAGCTACAGACGCTGATTCAACCTCCCTACCGCTTAAGCTACAGACGCTATTAGACTCAACCTCATTACCGCTTAAGCTACAGACGCTGATTCAACCTCACTACCGCTTAAGCTACAGACGCTGATTCAACCTCACTACCGCTTAAGCTACAGACGCTATTAGACTCAACCTCACTACCGCTTAAGCTACAGACGCTATTAGACTCAACCTCACTACCGCTTAAGCTACAGACGCTGATTCAACCTCACTACCGCTTAAGCTACAGACGCTATTAGACTCAACCTCACTACCGCTTAAGCTACAGACGCTGATTCAACCTCCCTACCGCTTAAGCTACAGACGCTATTAGACTCAACCTCACTACCGCTTAAGCTACAGACGCTGATTCAACCTCACTACCGCTTAAGCTACAGACGCTATTAGACTCAACCTCACTACCGCTTAAGCTACAGACGCTGATTCAACCTCACTACCGCTTAAGCTACAGACGCTATTAGACTCAACCTCATTACCGCTTAAGCTACAGACGCTGATTCAACCTCCCTACCGCTTAAGCTACAGACGCTATTAGACTCAACCTCACTACCGCTTAAGCTACAGACGCTGATTCAACCTCCCTACCGCTTAAGCTACAGACGCTATTAGACTCAACCTCACTACCGCTTAAGCTACAGACGCTGATTCAACCTCCCTACCGCTTAAGCTACAGACGCTATTAGACTCAACCTCACTACCGCTTAAGCTACAGACGCTGATTCAACCTCCCTACCGCTTAAGCTACAGACGCTATTTGACTCAACCTCACTACCGCTTAAGCTACAGACGCTGATTCAACCTCCCTACCGCTTAAGCTACAGACGCTATTTGACTCAACCTCACTACCGCTTAAGCTACAGACGCTGATTCAACCTCCCTACCGCTTAAGCTACAGACGCTATTAGACTCAACCTCACTACCGCTTAAGCTACAGACGCTGATTCAACCTCCCTACCGCTTAAGCTACAGACGCTATTAGACTCAACCTCACTACCGCTTAAGCTACAGACGCTGATTCAACCTCCCTACCGCTTAAGCTACAGACGCTATTTGACTCAACCTCACTACCGCTTAAGCTACAGACGCTGATTCAACCTCCCTACCGCTTAAGCTACAGACGCTATTTGACTCAACCTCACTACCGCTTAAGCTACAGACGCTGATTCAACCTCCCTACCGCTTAAGCTACAGACGCTATTTGACTCAACTTCACTACCGCTTAAACTACAGACGCTGATTCAACCTCCCTACCGCTTAAGCTACAGACGCTATTAGACGCTTACGTCATTGACTTGTAATTAGCTGTGTCACCAGAGCCAAACATGGACAATGAGCAAAGCGCAGTCGCAAAAAGTAACTACATATGAAATGCGATGAACACGAAAAGTTACCAACAGCATCAGAAAAGACAGTCACCAACATCAGCGTAAGACATAAAGCTGGGTCAGAACTTTGCTTGAATTACATTGAGAAACAAAGAAAAGAATGTAGCAGTACGGCAACTTTATATGAATGTAACGAAACGTTACTGTTTACAGAATCTTCTACAACAGAACATCAGGAAAGAAAGCGAGAGGAAGACCACAAAAAGGTGTTTAGATGACATAGCAGAATCCTGTCAAAAAGCAAAAAAAACAAACTTTCACCCAAGCAACTTAGAGCAGCGCAAGACAAAAACAAAAAAAAAACCCACAACACTGGACAACAACACGGTAGCAATGTGATAACAAAAGAAGAAGAAGAACAATTCGTTTTTCTTGTTTACTTTCATTCATGTCATGATATTTATTTCTGAACATTTTCTCTCCTTTCTTGTCACATGTCTAACGTTGTCATTTACTGTTACGTGTTGTCATGTATCTTTGGTTATTGGTTACCGACCCGACGTCATAGCACACATGGAAGACCCATAGGTTCTTAGTCTCTCCCAACAAATATGTAAGGGTATGCATTCTGCTTGTCATCATCATGATCAGGTGATGTCCCGGATGGCGTAGGCGATCATGAATCTCCACACATCTCTGTCTCTGGTGTTTGCTGTCATCTTAGATGTTGACGCTCTTTCATTCCATGAAGTCAGGCTATTCAAAATATTCACTCTCTGTCTTCCTCTGTCTCGTCTCCCTTCTATTTTATAGGTTGTTACAATGTGTTCTAAACCTCCCCCTTCTCAGTACATTCCCGAAAAATGATGACTGCCTCTTTCTTATATTGATAATAAACGTTATCTATGTCTTGACTTCATTCAACACCTTCTCATTAGGTTCAGAAGTCCATGGGATTGCCATCATGAAAGAAGGCATACCGACAAAGAGAAGAAGAGGAAGACCAAGGAGAAGATGGATTCAGGACGTAACTGATAGTTTGAACATGACGGCTGCAGAGACAGGACATCTGACCTGTGAGAGAGAGAGAGAGAGACTCTGGAGGTCTGTTGGGGTGGCAAAGTCCTCCTCATGACAAGCTATTTAATGATAATGGAATTCTCATCATTCTTCTGTAAATCCACATCTCTGTGGCCATAAGAGATCTTTAGATATGTTTGTTTATTGTCCATGACTCGCATCTGTATGTCAGTATTAGTTCTATGTAGCACTGTATAACTGTTATTCTGATCTCAATTGACAATGACTTTTGCATATCATTCTACACCTTTTCTGGATTTCTGCTGGTATATATATATATATAACTTGCTCTTTTCTTCACTGGAATGATACGCTATTGAAATCTTCATTTTGTGAATCAGAGATAGAATCCCGAGTAAATTCTTTGTTCGCAAGATGACAGTTCAAGATGGCGTCTGCAATGATGTGATAGTTCATTTCTCTGAGAGCGTTTGTAAGCTGTCGTATAGCTTCCATTTGTTTATCCTTGCACTGCAAACAAGACAAGCACACATTAATAAACAATAGTTGTTGTTGTAAAACAAATAACATTAAACAAGTTTTCATTTCATTTTTTTCCCTGGACAGGCAGAAGTCAGGGATAATTCACGAGGTGATATATTGGCTGACATGGCTACGATACCAGAGGTAGCTGCAATGTACCGAAATGATATTCTTAACGCATTGAGAGCACCTTTCCGAACGGATGAGTTTCAGGGTTGTGAATCCCAGTCGCTGATCAGATTAAGAGAGATGGGTGTCGATACTTGTACAGCATAAAAAGAACGACATACCAAAAATGCAAAAAAAGATTGATTAATCGAATTGACGCGTTTGGCCGTTGGACGCTGCCGGATTTGTTGAGACGGAAATCAGAGCACCTAAGGACATGTCCGGAGTGCTATAATGATGGTCCTCTGATAACTGAAGTTCTAATACATTCACATGACAAGGTCAACACTATCAAAACTTTAGATGATTATTTCTTATTATTTTCATAATTTGTTTAGAAAACTAAAACTGAACTTGCTCTTTAACTTTCTTATAACAAGGTTACCTGTTTCTCTGGTTACTTCCACTTTCTATTCGTTTATTATGGATTTCTTTATCTTCTTTGTATTCTTCTTCGAACTTTCTATATCGACCACTTGTCAAAGCACTCTTTGTGATCTGAGCCTAAGAACGATTGTATGTTGTTCCAGTTATGCGCCTACAAGTAGGCCAGCACATACGATTTTTATTTACTAGGGTGGCTTCCCTAGGTCCCGACCTACTATTGATTTTATAGACAATATCAAGACCACACTAAATAAACACGGATTTAACACAAAGGTGATTCATCTGGCCCTGGAACGTAGATTAAAGCTTTACGCAAGAGTGGACAACCAATTTCATCATCTACCTGGGGAAAGACCACAGACATTATTGATTATCATTCATTTTTTATTTCTATTCTCTAATCCTGTTTTGTCACACAGGACTATTGTCAAGTATCGTGGCTTTCTGTTTTGGTCTTGCACTGCTCTCGTTGCATGTTATTATTTATTTCTTGACATGATTCTGCTATGCCATCTAGCCATCCTTGTCGTGGTCTTCCTCTTGTAATAAACGCGTTGTTTTGCGTATTGATCAATTCTTCTGTGTTGTTACTACTTCCGCCCGCTTTGTCATAGTGTGTTTGGACTCTGGTGTTATCGCATATTGATCAATTCTGTATTGTTACTACTTCCGCCCGCTTTGTCATAGTGTGTTTGGACTCTGGTGTTATCGCATATTGATCAATTCTGTATTGTTACTACTTCCGCCCGCTTTGTCATAGTGTGTTTGGACTCTGGTGTTATCGCATATTGATCAATTCTGTATTGTTACTACTTCCGCCCGCTTTGTCATAGTGTGTTTGGACTCTGGTGTTATCGCATATTGATCAATTCTGTATTGTTACTACTTCCGCCCGCTTTGTCATAGTGTGTTTGGACTCTGGTGTTATCGCATATTGATCAATTCTGTATTGTTACTACTTCCGCCCGCTTTGTCATAGTGTGTTTGGACTCTGGTGTTATCGCATATTGATCAATTCTGTATTGTTACTACTTCCGACCGCTTTGTCATAGTGTGTTTGGACTCTGGTGTTATCGCATATTGATCAATTCTGTATTGTTACTACTTCCGCCCGCTTTGTCATAGTGTGTTTGGACTCTGGTGTTATCGCATATTGATCAATTCTGTATTGTTACTACTTCCGACCGCTTTGTCATAGTGTGTTTGGACTCTGGTGTTATCGCATATTGATCAATTCTGTATTGTTACTACTTCCGCCCGCTTTGTCATAGTGTGTTTGGACTCTGGTGTTATCGCATATTGATCAATTCTGTATTGTTACTACTTCCGCCCGCTTTGTCATAGTGTGTTTGGACTCTGGTGTTATCGCATATTGATCAATTCTGTATTGTTACTACTTCCGACCGCTTTGTCATAGTGTGTTTGGACTCTGGTGTTATCGCATATTGATCAATTCTGTATTGTTACTACTTCCGACCGCTTTGTCATAGTGTGTTTGGACTCTGGTGTTATCGCATATTGATCAATTCTGTATTGTTACTACTTCCGACCGCTTTGTCATAGTGTGTTTGGACTCTGGTGTTATCGCATATTGATCAATTCTGTATTGTTACTACTTCCGACCGCTTTGTCATAGTGTGTTTGGACTCTGGTGTTATCGCATATTGATCAATTCTGTATTGTTACTACTTCCGACCGCTTTGTCATAGTGTGTTTGGACTCTGGTGTTATCGCATATTGATCAATTCTGTATTGTTACTACTTCCGACCGCTTTGTCATAGTGTGTTTGGACTCTGGTGTTATCGCATATTGATCAATTCTGTATTGTTACTACTTCCGACCGCTTTGTCATAGTGTGTTTGGACTCTGGTGTTATCGCATATTGATCAATTCTGTATTGTTACTACTTCCGACCGCTTTGTCATAGTGTGTTTGGACTCTGGTGTTATCGCATATTGATCAATTCTGTATTGTTACTACTTCCGACCGCTTTGTCATAGTGTGTTTGGACTCTGGTGTTATCGCATATTGATCAATTCTGTATTGTTACTACTTCCGACCGCTTTGTCATAGTGTGTTTGGACTCTGGTGTTATCGCATATTGATCAATTCTTCTGTATTGTTACTACTTCCGACCGCTTTGTCATAGTGTGTTTGGACTCTGGTGTTATCGCATATTGATCAATTCTGTATTGTTACTACTTCCGACCGCTTTGTCATAGTGTGTTTGGACTCTGGTGTTATCGCATATTGATCAATTCTTCTGTATTGTTACTACTTCCGACCGCTTTGTCATAGTGTGTTTGGACTCTGGTGTTATCGCATATTGATCAATTCTGTATTGTTACTACTTCCGCCCGCTTTGTCATAGTGTGTTTGGACTCTGGTGTTATCGCATATTGATCAATTCTTCTGTATTGTTACTACTTCCGACCGCTTTGTCATAGTGTGTTTGGACTCTGGTGTTATCGCATATTGATCAATTCTTCTGTGTTGTTACTACTTCCGCCCGCTTTGTCATAGTATGTTTGGACTCTGGTGTTATCGCATATTGATCAATTCTTCTGTATTGTTACTACTTCCGCCCGCTTTGTCATAGTGTGTTTGGACTCTGGTGTTATCGCATATTGATCAATTCTGTATTGTTACTACTTCCGACCGCTTTGTCATAGTGTGTTTGGACTCTGGTGTTATCGCATATTGATCAATTCTTCTGTGTTGTTACTACTTCCGCCCGCTTTGTCATAGTATGTTTGGACTCTGGTGTTATCGCATATTGATCAATTCTTCTGTATTGTTACTACTTCCGCCCGCTTTGTCATAGTGTGTTTGGACTCTGGTGTTATCGCATATTGATCAATTCTTCTGTGTTGTTACTACTTCCGCCCGCTTTGTCATAGTATGTTTGGACTCTGGTGTTATCGCATATTGATCAATTCTTCTGTATTGTTACTACTTCCGACCGCTTTGTCATAGTATGTTTGGACTCTGGTGTTATCGCATATTGATCAATTCTTCTGTATTGTTACTACTTCCGACCGCTTTGTCATAGTATGTTTGGACTCTGGTGTTATCGCATATTGATCAATTCTTCTGTATTGTTACTACTTCCGCCCGCTTTGTCATAGTGTGTTTGGACTCTGGTGTTATCGCATATTGATCAATTCTGTATTGTTACTACTTCCGACCGCTTTGTCATAGTGTGTTTGGACTCTGGTGTTATCGCATATTGATCAATTCTTCTGTATTGTTACTACTTCCGACCGCTTTGTCATAGTATGTTTGGACTCTGGTGTTATCGCATATTGATCAATTCTTCTGTATTGTTACTACTTCCGACCGCTTTGTCATAGTATGTTTGGACTCTGGTGTTATCGCATATTGATCAATTCTTCTGTATTGTTACTACTTCCGCCCGCTTTGTCATAGTGTGTTTGGACTCTGGTGTTATCGCATATTGATCAATTCTGTATTGTTACTACTTCCGACCGCTTTGTCATAGTGTGTTTGGACTCTGGTGTTATCGCATATTGATCAATTCTTCTGTATTGTTACTACTTCCGACCGCTTTGTCATAGTGTGTTTGGACTCTGGTGTTATCGCATATTGATCAATTCTGTATTGTTACTACTTCCGACCGCTTTGTCATAGTGTGTTTGGACTCTGGTGTTATCGCATATTGATCAATTCTTCTGTATTGTTACTACTTCCGCCCGCTTTGTCATAGTGTGTTTGGACTCTGGTGTTATCGCATATTGATCAATTCTTCTGTGTTAGTTACTACTTCGACCGCTTTGTCATAGTGTGTTTGGACTCTGGTGTTATCGCATATTGATCAATTCTTCTGTATTGTTACTACTTCCGCCCGCTTTGTCATAGTGTGTTTGGACTCTGGTGTTATCGCATATTGATCAATTCTTCTGTGTTGTTACTACTTCCGCCCGCTTTGTCATAGTATGTTTGGACTCTGGTGTTATCGCATATTGATCAATTCTGTATTGTTACTACTTCCGCCCGCTTTGTCATAGTGTGTTTGGACTCTGGTGTTATCGCATATTGATCAATTCTGTATTGTTACTACTTCCGCCCGCTTTGTCATAGTGTGTTTGGACTCTGGTGTTATCGCATATTGATCAATTCTTCTGTGTTGTTACTACTTCCGACCGCTTTGTCATAGTATGTTTGGACTCTGGTGTTATCGCATATTTTATTTAGTTTTGCACATTATTGCTTTCTTCAAATCACTGTTGCATTTAGTGTAGGAAAAATATTTCATTTTCTCTGATATGATAATCTTTGGGCCCAACAAGGATGAAAATAATAAACAAGTTTTTAGAACATCCTGGATAGAGAAGATAAAAGACATCCTTCAAAATGTCCATGTCGAGGAGCATTTTCTCATAAATAGAATCATGTCCAGGAAAATTAAATATCTTGACCACGTTAAACGTCACAGTGGTTTCTGAGAACGGTAATGGAAGGCATGGTTTCTGGAGTACGAGGTAGGGGACGACCAAGATGAATGTGGTAGCAGGACATCAAAGAAACATCGAACATGACCCTGGAAAAGGTGTGAAAACTTGCTAGAGGCAGAGAGTTTTTTTTCAGGCGGGCTGTCATGAAAGCAACGTTTCGCAAGGGACATGCTAATACTTGAGATATATTGCTTAATATATATTTATTTTTGGTCTGTACCTTTCTTTTCCAGTGAAGAAGTATCTTATAGGATACATCAGACATGTTGAGACTGTTACTAAGTGCATCAAACCCAATACCAGTTATTGTAGAATCTGGAAGCTGAAGATGAACGGCTAATGTTAACCCTTCAGGAACCAGTCTAGCCAATGTCATGAGAGATCTACCTGTAAGTGCACGGGACTCCTTATCAGCTGTTGGAAATAACAAATGATAAAATTTAGCATTTGAAAAATAGAGAATGCTTACAAATGTTAACCCTTTTACTCCCTAAATTATTTTACCTCAAGACGCATTTATATTTCAATGTATACTAATTTAGCCAGTATACTGGCTTTGCGTTGTCTGAAAAAATTATACGAGTTCATTAATTGTCGGTTAAGATGCGTGAAAGAGTTAACTTTAAAAAACATTAACATAAAATTATAATAGAATGAAAATTTATTTTTAAAATATTGGCATCAAAAGTGTTGAAGAAAACAATACAATATGTATCTCATCATGGTTATCAAGTAGCTTGTCCCTTCCGGAACTTGGCTCCCATGACAGCAGTCCTGAAAAACTCTCTTTTTGTGCAAGTTGACCGGCGTCAGCAGCAGACATTCTAAGATTATCTTTGACATCTTGTACCCATCGTCTTCTAGGTCTTCCTTGCATTCTTCTTCCAGGCACCATTTCTTCCAAAACTGTCTTCTCTAGGCACTCATATCTTTTGATGTGTCCGAAATATTTAATTTTCCTTGATGTTATTCTCTTTAATAGCCAAATCTCTCTAATATCAATATATGTTACTAGATATGATAAAAACAAGGATTGACAATAATATAAGTAACATTTTAAAATAAGGAATACTAAAGATTTTGAGCACGAAACTTTATGAAATAAAAATTACGATAGAACGAAAGTTATTAAAAACAAAACCAATGTTTGTCCAGCCTTTCATGAAACAAAACACAAGTTTCCATAATTTGAGAAGACAAAAAGCGAAGAAATATATGAATTAAACTAGTTTTACTATTTCCGAGAATGAAATGAGAATATATGAAGTTATAATAAAGAACAACAGTTGAATAAATCATAAATGATAAATGTATATAAATGATTTAAATATAAGATAAATAAGGGAAAAAATAGCAAAACGAAACCAGGAAGGGTCTAAGCAGGAGTTTAGTACACTACACATGTCAAATATGTATAATTTATAACATACGAAATGTGACACGAACTAAGAAAAAAACAACCATTTACTGTTGTATGTACATTTTCCTTGGCTTCTCAATATAATCTGCACAGACATTGACACATATAGCTCCTTCGTTTTATCTACAACCGCTCCCTCCTCCTCTTACTACTAATACTACTATTACTACTACTATCGCTGCGGCTACTACTGCTACTGTTACTACTACTAAAATTAATATTACCACAACTATAGCTAGTACTACTACTCTATTACTACTACTACTACTACTACTACTACTACTACTACTCTGGCGTAATGTAACGTCACGGCAAGGAAGGAACATATCTTGTTGGAAATATATTACAGTCAACCTTCGATGCAAACTACACGATTGATTGAATACTACTACCACTACTACTACTACCACTACTACTACACATACTGCTACAACTCCTACTATTTCAGCTACTACTATTATTTCAACTGCTACTACTACAACAACAATAGCAACAACAACAACTACAACAACTATCACTACCACTAAAGCGATAGTGGTAGTGATAGTTTTTGTTCCCAGATGAATATATGTGATAACTTCTGCTCGGGATCGTATTTAATTCCGATTGTATTTGTCAGATTCGGTCCATTTGATTCCATATAAAATATAGCTGAATTACAGAAGATTTAGCTGTGGTAGTAGCACAAAAATATAAATGCACAGATATACACTGACAACTCAAATTTGCCCAAAAAAAAAAAAAAAAAACAATTACAGCGACACAGTAGTCATAGAGAACATAATACATTGTACATGAATAGAAATATAAGTTGATACGGGTCTTTTATCGAATTCTAATTTGTTAACTGAATTATGTTAAACAGTGACCAATGCAAATTAAGCCGACTAGCTCAGTCGGGAAATCGAAAATCCCCGTTTGATGTGGGCTGACTTTTATATATGTTTGATAAAACATTGTAAGCCTTATTGAAATATTACTCAATTATGAGTCTATTGTTATTTATTGTTGGAATGTGTTACTATTACTTATATTCTTTATGGTTACATTTAATTTGTAAAACAATAGAATATAGTTCTAGCATGTTGTGTTGTTTTAATGAATCCATGATTCTTTATCTAACAATACTGGAATGAGAGGTTCACGACGCGATTGTGGTCTGATTTTCCATAATATCTAACAACTGAGCTCGCAGGTCTTATTTTATCGGAGGTCACAGTTAAACGAAACTCAATCTCTACTCATTTATATTGCAATGTATAATCAATTAGACAGTATACCGGCTTTGCGTCATGTTAAAAATACAACGAGTCAGTGTACCAGCTCAGAAGAGCGAATGTGTTAAGACTAAAATAACATTGGAATTTGAAATTCATAATTTAGTTGGGTTTTTTGGGTTTTTTGGTTCCGATCCAGAAGCACTTGAGCTTTTAGCTCTTAGGCTTGGTGCCATGGACATCGTAACCCTTCGGTTCGGTGCCACAAACACCGTAAATCTGGGAAACCTGTGGCTTTTCTGCCAGACCGTGGAGTTGAACCCACACACACAGAGGGCTAGGCACCTGCTGTCCAACGCGCTACGAACACGCTGGGCAGGTGGACAATAATTTAGTTTAAAAACTATATATCTTGGAGTTTCATACAATTCGTTTTATCATAAATTCTTGTTAGTATTTCCAAATCAAAATTGCAACTCAATAGTTTGTGTTTGTTAGTTTTATCTAATCATGTTTTCTCGTCAGGATAGAGATTTCTAGAACGCTGGGCTCTCATAAACAGTCTTTCACCTCCTCTTTATTTCTGGTCCACCCTTTTAACGTCAAAAAGCATGTATATAGTAAAAATAGCTTATGTATATACAGTAAAACACAAATATCCGTTTTTTATATATATATATATAGTAAACACAAAATATGTTTTTATATATATATATATATACAGTAACACAAATATCTTTTATATATATATATATATATATACAGAAACACAAATATCGTTTTATATATATATATATACAGTAAAACACAAAATATCGCCTTTTATATATATATATATACAGTAAAACACAAATATATTTTTATTATATATATATATATATATACACAAAACAATATCCCGTTTTTTATATATATATATACAGTAACACAAATATCAGTTTTATTATATATATATATATACAGTAAACAAAAATATGTTTATATATATATATATATATATATATATATATATATATATATATATATACAGAAACACAAAATATCATTTTGTTAAATTTATACATTAAAATCACTTTCTTTGTAAATTTTATCTAATCATAAATTCTTGTTAGTATTTCAGTACAGTCAAAATTGCAACTCGAATAGTTTGTAGTTTGTTAATATCTAATCATTTTGCTTCATTGTAGATAAGAAAGATGTATAGAAGGCTTGTGGGCTATAAAACAGTGCTTTTACTATACTTCTTTTATTTTGAGGTATTTATTGAACGTCAAAAATAGCTTATTATATACAGTAAAACACAAATATCGACGTTTTGTTATACAGTTTCAAGTAAAAGCAGCTGAATGAGTCATTGGATATATGTATGAAACATAGAAGGTTCAGTTATAACGTAGTATAGGTCAAGGTTATGTGACGGTATGTAATTGTAGTGCGGAAGGTGATGAAAAATGTGACGTAAAACGAGCTGGTCAGAACCGGTTTAAATAGTACATAAACATAACGCGATAGATTATCGCAACTTTGATTTGTCAATGGGGCTGCTTTAATCTTGAACACCCTGTATATATATATATATATATATATATATATATACAGTAAAACACAAAATATCGCCGTTTTGTGAGTTTAGTTGATAAAGTTGAACTTGTCTATCATTGATTATGATTAGAAAATGTGAAGAACAAAGGAGGAGAACATAATTATACACAGACATGGAAGGTTGGGACATTATTAAGCGAAATATGAGACAACCATACATGTACATTATAGAGGAGACGCAAAGCAAAGGATTTCAGTTTGTAATAAATACTGCCATTTTACCTGCAATTTACCTGTCTCTCCGGATGTTCATTTCTTGTCAGTGCCATTATCAAATCTTATGTTACCTTTGATCTTAATACATGCCTGCTTGTTTGTCTCGATGTTTGTATGTCTAGTTATATAATATATATATATATATATATATATATATATATAATTCCTCTCGTACCGTTATACGTTACATAGGGCCTGCCAGCAATTTATCCATATCGCTCTATCCTGGGCATCTCGCTTACTCTCCTCCATGGAACCGAGACCGATATTTCTTGCCTCTCTCAACAAAGTTCGTTTCAGGGTCTCTTTAGGCCGTCCTATCTTTCTTGAACTCTTTGCATCCCACTTCATTGACTGCTTTGATATTCGTTGATCATTTCTCCTCAAGGTGTGTCCAACATATCTCCATCTTCTCTTTCTTATAACATATTATCTTTCTTATAAATATATATATATATATATATATTAATATATAGTGCTGCTCCTTCCATCTATCCATCATATGAGCACGCGATCACCTACCATCTAAAATATAAATGTCTTTTTATCTATCTGTCTATCTGTCTGTCTGTGCCTGTTTGTGTGTGTATATATAGTATTATATATATATATATATATATATATATAAATACAATTTCCGTAGTCTTTTCAGACCTTAGGTATGCAGCCTGCCACTTCATATTTCTAGTTCGTAGTATGCAGGAGGTAGGAAGGCCAGTTCATTTCCTCGCGTGTGGAACGTCGAGTGTGTGATTAAACCTGCAGCCTTCTTGTGCCCGAGTTGATAAGCAAACGTTTTAATCCGTCCTACATACAGCATATACAGTGTGTATGTATATATGTTTGTTTGTGTGTGTCAGTTCATTTACTTTTATCTATCTATCTATCAATAATCTTTCAGTCTATGATTTTGTCCATGTCTGTCTGTCTATTCAATAACAATCGATCAAATCAATCATGCATCGACTATTCGATCACATTTCGTGTCTACCTATCTTATCTATCTAGTACTGAGTAAGATAAGTCAGTAATTAGTACCAGCTAATAGTGTTGGTAGAGGTCTCTCAAAGATCGGAATATGAGGTACTAGTCGTCGTTGTCAAATTGTGTGCCAGGAAAGAAAAGAAAATAGTAATTTCAAATTAAAACTTCTCCAATATGATTACTACAACAACATACAAATTATTCCTCTATAAAATTTAATTTTTAAAATATATTTCTTCCACTTCTTCTTCTTCTCCTAAATTCCTATTGAAGCTTTAACAAATTTCATCCAACCAGATATGTCTTGAGCAATCCAACTTAGTTCCTTCCAGGTCTTTCTCTCTTCCCTTTCTCTGTCTACAGTTCGTCTCCAGGTCTTTCTCTCTTCCCTTTCTCTGTCTACAGTTCGTCTCCAGGTCTTTCTCTCTTCCCTTTCTCTGTCTACAGTTCGTCTCCAGGTCTTTCTCTCTTCCCTTTCTCTGTCTACAGTTCGTCTCCAGGTCTTTCTCTCTTCCCTTTCTCTGTCTACAGTTCGTCTCCAGGTCTTTCTCTCTTCCCTTTCTCTGTCTACAGTTCGTCTCCAGGTCTTCTCTCTTCCTTTCTCTGTCTACAGTTCGTCTCAGGTCTTTCTCTCTTCCCTTCTCTGTCTACAGTTCGTCTCCAGGTCTTTCTCTCTTCCCTTTCTCTGTCTACAGTTCGTCTCCAGGTCTTTCTCTCTTCCCTTTCTCTGTCTACAGTTCGTCTCCAGGTCTTTCTCTCTTCCCTTTCTCTGTCTACAGTTCGTCTCCAGGTCTTTCTCTCTTCCCTTTCTCTGTCTACAGTTCGTCTCCAGGTCTTTCTCTCTTCCCTTTCTCTGTCTACAGTTCGTCTCCAGGTCTTTCTCTCTTCCCTTTCTCTGTCTACAGTTCGTCTCCAGGTCTTTCTCTCTTCCCTTTCTCTGTCTACAGTTCGTCTCCAGGTCTTTCTCTCTTCCCTTTCTCTGTCTACAGTTCGTCTCCAGGTCTTTCTCTCTTCCCTTTCTCTGTCTACAGTTCGTCTCCAGGTCTTTCTCTCTTCCCTTTCTCTGTCTACAGTTCGTCTCCAGGTCTTTCTCTCTTCCCTTTCTCTGTCTACAGTTCGTCTCCAGGTCTTTCTCTCTTCCCTTTCTCTGTCTACAGTTCGTCTCCAGGTCTTTCTCTCTTCCCTTTCTCTGTCTACAGTTCGTCTCCAGGTCTTTCTCTCTTCCCTTTCTCTGTCTACAGTTCGTCTCCAGGTCTTTCTCTCTTCCCTTTCTCTGTCTACAGTTCTTCTCCAGGTCTTTCTCTCTTCCCTTTCTCTGTCTACAGTTCGTCTCCAGGTCACCATCTACTTCTCTTGCCACCAGAATTTCATTTCAAAGTCATATGTGGGTGTCTGGACTTCTGCATTCTTAATATATATCCTAACCACTTCTATTTCCTCCTTATGATTTTCTCGTTGATATTGTTGATGCCTGTTGCACCGGGTGATTTCAATATTTTAAAATATATTTACATATCAGTTATTTCAAGTGAAGTTGTGTCAGATTTAAGACTAATACTCCTTCTTCTTCTGCGATCAACTTCTGCAATGCGATAACTCCGGTATGTGTCATAAACAGGGCGGTGCGCTTGAGGTCTTCACCGGTTCCCCATAATTTGTTTTGTAGTGTTGTTTCTGTTAGCCAGATTTCCATTCTCACATTGCTCAGGTTGGGGCAGTCTTGCAGGATGTGTTCTGGGGACTACTTTGGTGCTCCACAGGTGTAGGCAGCCGAGTCCCTGAGACCTAATACTGATACAACAGTTGTTGTACATATGCTACCACCTTCATGACAGCTGAAACTTTTGCAGATTTGCTCAACATACAATAGTGAACGGAGAAACATAAGACGTCATGTTGTTTTTAGATAGAAAATTTTACGACACTGTTGATTCTTTCTTTCTTTCTTAACTCTAATCCTGTTTTGTCTCACAGCATCAGGATAAGAAGAGATTTCTAAAACGGGCTTTTGTGTGCGCTTCATAAATAATGTTTTTTGTTCTTGTTATTTCCAACATTTGTTAACATGTTATTGACTTATTGCACAATGGTTTCCTCACATGACTCGATCTTTCTCCACAGAAATGGCACGCCACATGCCAATAGTATTGTGCAATTGCACTAACGTCGAACTTATTAATTTATGTGTAGTCATGAAGCAAATTATGCACCCCTCTGACTGATTTGTGCTTGGTTGCTTGCTTTTCTGATCACCAGTGTCTTTTGCCATTCAGACGAGTCTTACTCAGACCTCAGAAGTACTTATAACTTAGATCCTCAAGTCGCGGATCAGGGTTTCCTGTATTCCAACCATGTATCGTGTGCACAACGAGAAGTTTTCTATCATCTCAGATGTTGACTCTCTTCTGTGCCATGAAGTTAGGCTATCCAAAATTCTCTCTCTATGTCTTTCTCTGTATCGTTTAAGTTAGCACCATTTATGTTAGTACATTAAAAAACAACGAAGCAGAGTTGTTTGTTGTAGAATATGTGTTCATGTTAATGCTATTAGCACACAATATAAACGCACACATGTTGTTATTTGTTACTTGTTAGCAGTGGCGGCTCGTGATCATTTTGTTGGTGGGGCCAGACAGATATTTTCGGAAAAATCATGGTTTCGGTTAAGATATAAGTTAGTGTATAAGATAATAAATACACGTTACACCTTATTTTTGGTGGGGCCCGGCCCCACTAGCCCCTAATGACGAGCCGCCACTGCTTGTTAGCTGTTAACAAAAATATTAAATAATCACAAACACACACATACACACACGGCACCACGCTCACAAATCACAAAACAAACCCCCCAAAATTGCACTTACGAACTGTTACTGGCTTCTTTGTAGTTGTTAATCTTCTTACAACTTTTGTGGGAATATCTTTCAATTTAGGAGTCTGTGGAGGTGGTGGAGCTGGTTCTTCTTTAGGTATGTCTGGTACAATATTAAGGTTCAATTCCTGCATGAAAAGTTTATAAATTTAATGAAAGTATATCAGCTTTGAAACTAGTTGGATTCAAATTAAATTAGCTTTTCTAAATTGAATTTTTCTCGTCTCTATTGAAATCAACTCGTCTTCACCGATATTAAAATTTCTATGTTAAAATTAGTTGTTCAACATTGAAATTAGATTATCTACATTGAAATTAGATGATCTACATTGTAATTAGAAGATATACATTGAAATGAGCTATTCTATATTGAAATTAGCTGTTCTAACTTGCTAAGTGTTAAAACATGCTAACTAGAGTGACAGACAGACAGACAGACAGACAGATAGATAAACATGTATATATATAGATTGATAGATAGATAGCTAGCTAGCTAGATAGATATAGATAAATATATATATATATATAGAGAGAGAGAGAGATAAATAGAGAGATACAGAGAGACAAAGAGAGAGCAAATGGAAGATAAATGAGTAAGATTAAATGGAAGAATCTCACCATGAACACTTAACGATAATTCTACCACCCAATCTTTCTCCCAACACCATGCTATCAGTGCCAGACCTGGATGATGACAGTAAATGATAGAAGAAAACTAGTCACAACAGAGATGAGGTGTCTATGTAGAATGCTGGGAGTATCAAGAAAAGACAGGTTTCGAAGTAAAGATATCAGGAAAAAAGTTGATATAACATCAATACTGAACTTCATTCACAAACAACAAATTAAATGATTCGGCCACATAAGCAGATTACCAACAGACAGTTTGCTTCAGAGAGCAATGCTACTCCGATACAGTCGATACACTGCAAAGGTCGTCCACGTAAACGATGAAACATAGAAATAACACAGGCAGTGAAATACACTATGCAAGATGTAGATTATCATCGGACTGCGCTTCAAAGGACAATGCTACTCCGATACAGTGAATACACGTCAAAAATTACTCCATGCAAAAGGTGAAACACAGAAATAACAGAGGCAGTGAAAGACAGTACGAGTCCACACAAAAGCATGCTCTAGAAATCTGTTCTTATCCTGACGCTGTGAAGCAAAATAGGATTTGAGAAAGAAAGAAATGATTAGATTACATATATTGGTAATGTACAAACAGTGATCTGTGTGTCTCTATATGTGTGTCTCTATATGTCTCTATATGTGTGTCTCTATATGTGTGTCTCTATATGCATGTCTCTATATGTGTGTCTCTATATGCATGTCTCTATATGTATGTCTCTATATGTATGTCTCTATATGTATGTCTCTATATGCATGTCTCTATATGTATGTCTCTATATGTATGTCTCTATATGTATGTCTCTATATGTATGTCTCTATATGTATGTCTCTATATGTGTGTCTCTATATGTATGTCTCTATATGTATGTCTCCATATGTATGTCTCTATATGCCTGTCTCTATATGCATGTCTCTATATGTATGTCTCTATATGTATGTCTCAATATGTATGTCTCTATATGTATGTCTCTATATGCATGTCTCTATATGTATGTCTCTATATGTATGTCTCTATATGTATGTCTCTATATGTATGTCTCTATATGCATGTCTCTATACGTATGTCTCTATATGTATGTCTCTATATGTATGTCTCTATATGCATGTCTCTATATGTATGTCTCTATATGTATGTCTCAATATGCATGTCTCTATATGCATGTCTCTATATGTATGTCTCTATATGTATGTCTCTATATGCCTGTCTCTATATGCATGTTTCTATATGTAAGTCTCTATATGCATGTCTCTATATGCATCTCTATATGTATGTCTCTATATGCATCTCTATATGTATGTCTCTATATGCATGTCTCTATATGTAAGTCTCTATATGTAAGTCTCTATATGTATGTCTCTATATGCATGTCTCTATATGTATGTCTCTATATGCATGTCTCTATATGCATGTCTCTATATGCATGTCTCTATATGTATGTCTCTATATGTATGTCTCTATATGTATGTCTCTATATGCATGTCTCTATATGTATCTGTCTCTATATGTATGTTTCTATATGTATGTCTCTATATGTATGTCTCTATATGTCTCTATATGTCTCTATATGTCTCTATGTATAGTTCTATATGTCTCTATATGATAGCTTATAGTCTCTATATGATCTATAGTGTCTCTAAAATGTATGTCTCTATATGTTGTCTCATATGTATGTTCTATGGATGTCTCTATATGATGTCTCTATATGTATGTCTCTATATGATGTCTCTATATGTCTCTATATGTCTCTATATGTTCTATATGTCTCTATATGATGTCTCTATATAGTCTCTATATGTATGTCTCTATATGTTCTATATGTTTCATATGTCTCTATATGTATGTCTTATATGATGTTCTATATGCATGTCTCTATATGTATGTCTCTATATGTTGTCTCTATATATGTCTCTATATGACATGTCTCTATATGTCTCTATATGCATGTTCTATAGTATGTCTCTATTGTATGTTCTATATGTATGTCTCTATATGCATGTCTCTATATGCATGTCTCTATATATCTCTATATATGTTCTATATGTATGTTCTATATGTATGTTCTATATGTAGTTCTATATGTAGTTCTAATGATGTCTCTATAGTATGTCTCTATATGCATGTCTCTATATGCATGTCTGATAGTATTTCTATATGTATGTTCTATAGTATGTCAATGGATGTCTCTATATGTATGTCTCTATATGTCTCTATATGTTTCTATATGTCTCTATATGTTGTCTCAATCATGTCTCATATCATGTTCTATAGTATGTCTCTATATGTATGTCTCTATATGATATGTCTCTATATGCATGTCTCTATATGTCTCTATATGCATGTTCATATGCATGTTCTATGTGTATGTCTCAATCTGTAGTCTCTATATAGATGTCTCTATATGTATGTCTCTATAATGTATGTCTCTATATGCATGTCTATATGTATGTCTCTATATGATGTCTCATATGTATGTCTCTATGATGTATGTCTCTATATGTATGTCTCTATATGCATGTCTCTATGTGTATGTCTCTATATGTATGTCTCTATATGCATGTCTCTATATGCATGTCTCTATATGCATGTCTCTATATGTATGTCCTCTATAGTATGTCTCTATATGTATGTCTCTATATGTATGTCTCTATATGCATGTCTCTATAGTATGTTCTATATTATGTCCTGATAGCTGTATGATGTCCTATATGTATGTTCTATATGTATGCTCTATATAGTATATGTATGTCTCTATATTTGTCTCTATATGTATGTCTCTATATGTTGTCTCTATATGTATGTCTCTATATGTATGTCTCTATATGAATGTCTCTATATGTATGTCTCTATATGTATTCTCTATATGCTAGTATGTCTTATATGTATGTCTCTATATATATGTCTCTATATAGCTATATGTATGTCTCTATATGTATGTCTCTATATGTATGTCTCTATATGTATGTCTCTATATGTATGTCTCTATATGTATGTCTCTATATGCATGTCTCTATATGTCTCTATATGTGTGTCTCTATATGCATGTCTCTATATGTATGTCTCTATATGTCTCTATATGTATGTCTCTATATGTGTGTCTCTATATGCATGTCTCTATATGTGTGTCTCTATATGCATGTCTCTATATGTATGTCTCTATATGTATGTCTCTATATGTATGTCTCTATATGTCATGTCTCTATATATGTCTCAATATGTATGTCTCTATATGAAAATTGTAATCTTACTCTCGGTTTCTCTGGAATCTTCTCAACTGGTTTTGTTTCTCTCGGGGAGTCAGGCACCAGAAAGTCCACCATCGTAGACTCCTCTATCTCAATCTTGAAATTCAAAGTAAGCTTCTCCCGTAGACTCTCATCATTTATCGTCATTGGAACTAGATTAACAGAAGCCACCAATGGTCTGGGATCCATATCCAAAGGTTCAAAAAAGAAAGTTCTGTATGAATATGAAATAAAAGTATAAGCATGGACGTGGAACATGCAAATTATAAATGTATTATAAATATAACTCTTTCCATACCACGAATTTGCGAGTTCTGACTACGATTATTTATAAATGAAAATCGTGGCATATACTTTACATGACGTTGCAATCAACCACAGTAAACGAGTCGTTGATTTTCTAGACACCACTTAAACGTTCAGTAGTTTGCCATTGCTTTCTGAACGGTAAGGTCTATTTTACCGTCGTAAAAATCCCACGGAAACTAATTTGCTTCCAAATTACCTGCCGCGGAGTTTGAACCAGGTATGCTTGGGTTGTGATCGAGCTCACTTCCGCTTAAGCTACAGAAACCAACAATATAGATAATATATTTGCACATACAAATACTAATATTTCAGATGAACACGTACCTGAAGGTCTCATTGAGTCTTGCAAAGTATCTCAGCTGGGCGTTGTCTCTTAAATCAGCATCATTTCTTAATCTGACATCCCCCTCTACGTTAATAAACCACGTCAGACCCTCTTGCAACTCAAAACTTTCATCATTATCAACCAATGGTGTGCTTTTAGTGTGCAACTGATGTCTACGACTTGAGAATCGAAACGAGGCAGCTTCTGTTGCTTTGGTCTGTGTTCTTGTGATAACCTAGTTTATAAAAAAATGAGGAAATGAATATTAAAAGTGATTGACAGGTGAAAAAGTATTAAACGCAGTGGCGGCTAGTGATAATTTTTGTTGGTGGGGCCAGATACAAATTTTCGGGAAAATTATGGTTTTGGGTTAAGTTAAATTTTAGTATTTACTATTATTTGTCCTTTCTGGGAAGTTATCCTCCCCCTTTACTAGAATTGGTTATTGGTTCTGACGGTCAATAACTGACGTCATTGCACCCGAGCAGTCTCATAGGTACTCAAGTCTCCCTAACAGATATCGAAAAGTATGCATACTGATAGTTCTCGTGGCTCGCTAGTTAAACACACTCATCACCCTGCTTCTCAGGCATCCATCTCTACATGTACAACGGGTAACTCCAAAGTGCTTAAATTGCTGGATCGATTTAACATCTACTTTACTGTCTTCATCCACCATACAGTCGCGAAGAGACCGAATAACACCCCCTTTATCCATCTTCAACTCCCCAACAATCGGTGCTGTTTGATGCATTCCGCTCTCTCATTACCGCAAAACATCCGCATACCCAGGACAGTAGATCCACTTAAGCCTTTGGAGATCTATATCCACTAATACCGACAGCAGTTCATTTGTGAAACATCTTGGGAAGCATCGACTATAACGTACTAGTCATCAGCAAATGTACATCTAATGTGTAAACTTAATTTGATATCCTAAAGACACTGAAATACATGCTTGGGATGGGATCGGAGTAATTATATACATGTCTGATGTACGATGAAGATGATCCTCAATTGAACAACGGACAAACTAGATGTATTGAGTACTATGAGCAAATACGGATGTCTTCGGTTGATTCTCATACTGAGATGGTATGACAGATTTGCAAACACAGACCCCTGGATAAGAACAGGACAAGAACCTATGCTGACCCAGGTTGAAAGGAGAAATGGCAGTGAGTCCGGTATACCCTACGGATGACACAGCCTGGTGTCACGAGACAAACATTTAAGTGAAACTCGCAGAGAAAATGGAATAGAGGACGACCTAAACAGACCTGGAGACGAAGTCTTCTTGAGGAACTGAGGAGTGCTCGACTATCCTGGGAGACCATAAAGAAAACAGAGACCAAGAAATGTGGTGAACAACTGCTGAAGTCCTATGCTCAACGGGGAGCGGAGAGGAATAAGTGAAGTAAGTCATAAGCAAATACACACATACAAAGAAAATTAGATTAAACATATAATTGAATTATCATAAGCAAATACACACATACTATAAAACCTTGATTACATATCTTATTGAGTATCATGAACAAACATATACTTACTGTAAAACCTTGACTAATTCTCTCACTGATTTTCGTACATGCATCATGCTGAGGAAATACCTCCACCAGAGCTAGCCAAGATTTGTTTCTTATTGACAGAAAGAGACAAACTTCTCCTTTCTCTTTCTCACTTTTTCCCTCTAGTAGTGTAATTGCCTCCTTCATTTTCTTCTGTCTTCCTGGTACGCACTGCATGACGCAGAACCTTAATAGAATATACAGATGTTGTGCTTTGAATATAAATGTTATAGAAGAGTATTCCGTTTATCGTAGACAAATAAGACAATAAATAAATATATCCAGAAAACAAAAACTCAAAATTACAAAGAACTGGCTGATACTGCAAATAAGAATGAGAAAATTGAAGCATCTTGGAGATAAAAAATACAGGAAGGCTTAATGGAGAAGATAATCATTGAGGGAGGTACCCAGGCAAAGAGGAGTAAAGAAAGATGAAGCGGGAATTGAATTCAGGATGTGATGGATGATTTGAACATGACGGCAGAGGAGGCATGCATCTGGACAAATGGAAAGGGAAATTCTGAAGGACTGTTAGAGTGGCAACGTTTTACTCAGCACAAGTTGTTAGAGGACGATTCAAACATTGCATTTATGCAAAAACATCCTCAATGGAAACTAAAATACAGTTTGAGATACAGTTCAAGATCTCCCAGATACAAAAGTTTATGACATAGAAATAATAGCAATAATGAGAGTAATGTGTCAAATTGTGTAAATAATGTTACATTTCGAAAAGCTAAGTATTGTTTCAATTGTTTAAGTATTGTTTAAATTGTGAAAATAGTGTTTAAATTGTGAAAATAATGTTTAAATTGTCTAAGTATTGTTTAAATTGTGAAAATAATGTTTAAATTGTCTAAGTATTGTTTTAATTGTGAAATAATGTTTAAATTGTCTAAGTATTGTTTGAATTGTGAAATAATGTTTAAATTGTCTAAGTATTGTTTAAGTTGTGAAAATAATGTTTAAATTGTGAAAGTAATGTTTCAATTGTGAAAATATTTAAATTGTGAAAATAATGTTTCAGTTGTGTAAGTAATGTTTCAATTGTTTAAGTAATATTTATGTGGGCGTCTGTAGTTTAAGCGGTAGTGAGCAAATTCGTTTCCTTGGGATTTTTACAAAAAGGAAAAAAATGGACCTCACCGTTCAGAAAGCAATGTCAAAATACTGAACGTATAAGTGGTGCCTAAAAAATCAACGTCTTGTTTACTGTGGTTGATAGCTACGTTATGTAAAGGATATGCCACGATCTTCGATTTTCGAGTAATGTTTTAATTGATGCCCCGGATGGGTTGCATGGCCATGGCCATTTGAGTTGTTCGTATGTGTCGATTCCTCGTTTCTGAGGACATCTTTTTTGAGGTTGTTCTCTAGACAGTTGCAGTCCCCTGCTGACGAGATCTGTCTTCCCGGGTTTGTCTGGAGTCGTCCTACTCTAGATGACTTCAGCCTTCTGTTGCCGGGCTCACCAACCCAGGCTTTTTGCAGGGTGTGCTCCCTGGACACTGTAGTTTAATCCCTTATGCTTAAGGAAAGTGTCAGAGAAGTAGAAGACAAGACAAGAAAAGGATGTCCTCCTCAAGAGAGAGAGGACAAGTGCTATTTGTCCCATAGCTGGGGATGGGTTGGTTGCAGCCAGAGCATTTACCACTCGCCGGTGGGTTCTGCACTGTCACCTTATGAGGCCCCATCCTGCTCCCCGCCTTTTGGTCTGGCCTTTCACCTTCAGTCTGTTCGGCTTGGTTAGACCTGTCAGGAGTTAGACTCCCGCCGACATAGCCTGAAGGATCCTAAAGGCACACAAACCCTCCAACCACGATAAGGTAGGCTAATATGGAGGGGATGGGTTGAATTCTTGTGTAATTTTACTAACCAACACGCCTTGTTTGAACTGAAGAGTACTCGACTATCCAGGGAAACAATAAAGAAAAACAGCCAAAGACCGAGAAGAGTAGCGAACAACTGTTGAAGTCCTATGCTCCACGAGAAGCGGAAAGGAATAAGTCCCACACCTTGTTATAACCAAAAACAAGATACAAGATAACAAGATAAGTAGGTAAGAGATGTCCCGTGCCCCGGCTTAGTAATGTAGTGAGTAAAGGAATCCGTTCTCATACCATAGGTTATATTGGGAATACAGTGTTGAGTACGTTTTATTTTCCTTTGCAACAAGATTGGTGATGTGGTCCCAGAGTTTCCCTTTCTTTCCAGTGCCTCCTTGACTTCCCAGTGTATCCTTGTCTTCCCAGTGTATCCTGTTCTTCCTAGTGTATCATTTCCTTCTTAGTGTTTCCTTTTCTTCCCAGAGTAACCTTTTCTTTCCAGTGTATCCTTTTCTTCCCAATGTATCCTTGTCTCCCCAGTGTATCCTTTTCTTCCCAGTGTATCATTGTCTTCCCA
The DNA here is from genome assembly GCA_020796225.1 of Arion vulgaris. Classification (NCBI taxonomy): domain Eukaryota; kingdom Metazoa; phylum Mollusca; class Gastropoda; order Stylommatophora; family Arionidae; genus Arion; species Arion vulgaris. Next base: position 20,309,230 of record CM036768.1, read on the forward strand.
GTGTATCCTTTTCATCCCAGTACATCCTTTTTTAAGTTTCATTTTCTTCCCAGTGTATCCTTTTCTTATCAATGTATGTTTTTTCCCCAGTGTATCCTTTTTTCAGTTTCATTTTCTTCACAGAGTATCCTTTTCTTCCTAGTGTATCTTTTCCTTCTTAGTGTTTCCTTTACTTACCGGAGTAACCTTTTCGTCCCAGAGTAACCTTTTCTTCCTAGTGTATCCTTGTCTTCCTAGTGTACCCTTTTCATCCCAGAGTAACCTTTTCTTCCCAGTGTATCCTTTTTTCAGTTTCATTTTCTTCCCAGCGTATCCTTTACTTCTTAGTTCTACCTTTACTTCCCAGAGTAATCTTGTCTTCCCAGAGTAACATTTTCTTCCCAGTGTATCCTTTCCTTACCAGAATAACCTTTTCTTCCCAGTGAAACCTTTTCTTCCCAGTGTATCCTTTTCTTCCCAGTGTATCCTTTTCTTCCAAGTGTATCCTTTTCTTCCCAGTGTAACCTTTTCTTCCCAGTGTATCCTTGACTTCCCAGTGTAACGTTTTCTTTCCAGTGTATCCTGTTCTTCTCAGTGTATCATTTTCTTCCCAGTGTATCCTTGTCTTTCCAGTGTAATCTTTTCTTCCCAGTGTAACCTTTTCTTCCCAGTGTCTCCTTGTCTTCCCAGTGTATCATTGTCTTCCCAGTGTATCCTTTTCTTTCCAGTGTAATTTTTTGTTTCCAGTGTATCCTTTTCTTCCCAGTGTATCTTTGTCTTCCCAGTGTATCATTTTCTTCCCAGTGTATCCTTTTCTTTCCAGCGAAATCTTTTCTTCCCAGTGTATCCTTTTATTCCAAAAGTTTCCTTTTATTTCTAGTGTATCCTTTTCTTCTTAATATTTCTCTGGTACCCAAACGAAGCTGGGTCAACCTGAGAGCTGTCACGGTCGGAAAAAAATTCCTAGACTTACGAAGAAAGAGCACTAACTACAGCGATAGGTTCTCTTGTACCTAGCTTAAAGAAACTTTAATCCCCTAAAATAATTAAACAAACTACAATTATAGAGTTTCTGAGAGTACCTGGACATTTCTTTGACATCAAAGCAGACTGTTGTTTGGGTAAACTTGTAAGAGGAATCAAGTAGCTCCCAACCTGCGTTTGTCTTGTACATAACTGCTACATCTTGGCTTCCCTTTCGAGCTGTGCCATCTCCTGTTAACAGATATAATGATGTGTGTTTGGGCATTTACTTGATATTATGTGACAGTTCCTCAACAGTGACATAAGTAAAAAAAAAGAACTTTAATAAAATGCACTACTTTTTTATTCACATTTTTTCACTTCGTAATAAATATGCTTTTAAAATGTAGGTGTCATTTGAAGACATTTGACAAATAGGATGCTTCAGATTTAAAGCTCAAGTCACATTGCATCATTTAACATGCTTATCAATCGGTGCACAGTTTTACACATAACCGTCATACCATGTGATAATCAATATTTTTGATGATGTTACCAACATGCTTCTTCTTCTTTCAAACTCCAGGACTTATTCCTATAGTGCAATGGGAGGGATGGGAGGAGGGGGGAGCACCCGGGCTTTCTTGAAAACCAGAAATCTCCAACAGCTCTAGGCGTGTAGTGCTATGCTTAGTGTTCTACGAGACTCCTACCAAGGTAGGGTTCATTGGTCATCACTGCAGTATTCTCCCTCTTCTAGTGAGGTTGGAGCTCTAAAAAACATAACTTGTTGGTCTACGGCAGAGAAGGAATACAGCACAGAAAAGGTTTGAAAAAATAAACTGTCCTCGTTTAGTTCATGTATTATATTTCATAATAAAAATATAATAATAATAATAATTCCTCTCGTACCTTATACGTTACATAGGGCCTGCAAGCAATTTCTCTATACCACTCTATCCTGGGCAACTTGCTCAATTTCCTTCATAGAACTGAGACTAATATTTCTTGTCTCCCTCAGAAAAGTTCGTTTCTGGGTCTCCTTAGGCCGCCCTCTCTTTCGTGAACCCTCTGCATCCCACTTCAATGCCTGCTTTAATATTCTTTGATCGTTTCTTCTCAAGGTGTGCCCAACATATCTCCACCTCCTCCTTCTTATAACAGTTGTTACCAGACATTTCTCCGATTTCATTACTTCTCCTGAATTCGTTCCATTTTCTGTTCATTATTTTTCGCAGACATCTGTTTCAAATGCACTCAACTTGTTTTTTTTATATCTTTAGTCATTTTCCAACTCTCGCTAACATATGTTAGGATTGATACAACATTTGAATTGAAAATTCGTAATTTAGTTTTAACACTATATAACTTGCAGTTCCATATTTTTTAAAAGACCTTTTTTTCCGATCCAGAAGCACTTGAGATGAAAGCTCTTCGGCTCGGTGTCATGGACATCGTAACCCTTCGGCTCGGTGCCACGAACACCGTAAATCTGGGGAACCTGTAGCTTTTCTGCCAGTCCGCGGAGTTGAACCCGCACTTACAGAGGACTAGTCACCCGTAGTCCAAAACACTACGAACACGCTGGGCACGCGGGCAAGACCTATAAAAGCTGATGTTGCTTTGACAATTGGTAGCATATTTATAATAAAAACATACCATTTTGTTTATCCTTTTCTTCCACAATTTCGAGTTCTGCAACTGACGGAAGCGGAAGTTTAATGGTAGCAGGTCGTGCAAAGCGACATTCGACGTTGGTGATGATGTCAACAAACTCAGTAACAGCTGAAATGTTGGCAGAATCCGTAAGATATTGTTCTTTCGATAGTTGAAGTTTTTCTGCACAGATTGGTATGATCTGCAATATAAAACAAAAGATAATTAAGATTATTGCCACAAGACTGCAATAATACTACACAACACTGCGCTCTTTATCATATCGAGTCAAGACTATCTGGGATCTTATTAACGTCATGGAGAATTTTTCCATAAAAAATGTTGTCAGGAAATTCATCAACTGAAGTCTTCTATTTCTTCTTCTTTCAAACGTTTTCAGACATCGATGTGTATACTTTTAAAGTAGTTAGTGGTCAACTCAATGGTTTGGACACCTGACAAGAATGCCATGGTATCGTTTAACACAGAGAGCAACATACGAAAAGTATAACGAGTACAGAGCAAGAGGATGACCACCCAAAAGATGGAGTAGTAGCATCAGAAACAGCCTTAAGAACATGAATAACAGCTTACAAAGTGCATTAGAACAAGCACACACAAGATCACACCCCTCCTTTGCCATACACTTCTATAAAAAAGTAAATGGAAGAGAAGAAGAAGTGGTCAACCCGGGTCCATGTACATCTCCAAAAGCGTACAAAATCGTAAAAGAGGGAACAAAAGCGTAACCTCGCACTCCTTTGGGGAACAGCCACACTTGGAATAGTAATCCTTCTTCTTTGAAAACTCTATATCGAACACTTGTTAACCACTCTGTGTTATTTGCATGTGATCTGTGCCTGAGCGATTGTACAGTAGGCCAGCACATCCAATTTCTGCAATCTTTATATTTACTAGGGTAGCTACCCTATGCCCCTACCTCTGTCGCTTCTTACTTGTAGGTCGCAGTGTTACTTATCTTTCCTTCCCTTGCGAGCCCCAACAACCCACATGCGAAAGAGGGAACAAAAGCGTTACCTCGCACAACTTTGGGAAACAGACATCATTGGAATAGTTATCCAACTTAGAATATGTGTCGTTAGCTGCCACACGCAGAGTGACGTTCTGAGAAAGATCAGAGCACTCATAGATAGACTAATTGGATCGGTGTGTGGTGACAATAAAGCCGTCCTCACACGGGTCGACAGGTTTGCAACGCGAGTCCCGGTTGAGCATGCAACTGTCTTGTGACCTTGCCTGTGTATAGCAGTGGGGGACCACACACGGGTCGACTGAAACTAAACTGATTTCAAACCAGTCTACAACTGGTTGTGGGCGACTGTATTTCTAGGTCGCAAAGCAGTTGAGTTGCATGGTTACTAGTGAACACCAGGGAAAATGAGTGGCCAAAAAATGAATATCATTTTTGTTGGAGAGGTTGAAAACCATGAATGTTTGTATATTTATAGACTTGCTATCTGTTTTATTGAGTTGTTGTGCTGCTACAAATAGCCTTAAATGAGTATTTCTATTTATATAACACAAATACTCCCTTAATGCTCTTCTATTTCTACGATACTGATAATATTCAATAATATCTTCTTCATCTGAACTACTACTTGACATCATAGTTCTAAAGATGGATGACAAAGTATGTTCTACAATAGCAAAGTACATATCTTGAGTGGATCCGACGTGACTGGTTTCAGACGCTCAACATGCTCGTGTGTGGGGGTAGGTTTCATTTTGGTTGCGAACTGGCTGTGTATGTGACTAGTGTAAAACCAGTTTTCAATTAAAGTCACAAACCAGACGACCCGTGTGCGGACGGCCTAACCTGACGACTAAACTAAACTAAAACTAAAAACTAAACTAACCTGTACTCATAGATAGACTAGTTGGATCGGTCATGTTCCAGCCCGCCCCTAGAGAACAGTATTACGATCCAGTCATCAACATTAAACACCAGCGTCTCCAGTCAACGGACAACTTTGCTTATCTTGGCAGCCTCCTATCCAGATCGGCAAACATAGATTCTGAGGTCCACAATAGGATATCCAAAGCTAGTGCTGCGTTCGGAAGGTTACGTGTCACTGTGTGGGAACGGAAGGGGATAAGCATAGTCACAAAGCTGAAAGTTTACCAGGCCATAGTGCTAACCACGCTGCTGTACGCAAGCGAGACATGGACAGTGTATAGCAGACACGCAAGAAAATTAAACCATTTCCACACAAGCTGTCTACGCAGAATACTAAAAATAAACTGGCAGGACAAAATTCCAGACAGCGAAGTCCTCACAAGAGCAAAGATCCCAAGCGTCAACACCCTGTTGCAGAAGGCCCAACTGAGATGGGTCGGTCACGTTGCTCGAATGCCTGATAAACGCATCCCAAAACAGTTGATGTATGGCGAGCTTGAAGGGGGCAGACGTTTAGCTGGTGGACAGAAAAAACGCTTTAAAGACACTCTTAAAGTGTCTCTGAAATGCTTCGATATAGACAATACGTGCTGGGAATCCCTTGCACAAGATCGCCAAATGTGGCGCTGTAACAACAAAGAGGAACCCGAATAGCTGAGAATCATCGTATTATTGAGTCACAGAGAAAACGAGCAGCGCGAAAAGACAGAGCACACAACACGCACATGTCTAACCTTGATCATGTATGCCCCACCTGTGGTTGGGGATTCTGTTCTAGGATTGGACTCTACAGTCACCTCCGCACACACCAGAGAGGTGCAACAGTACACGTCTGAGATTGTTGTCATCATCGCTTGCGATGGACGGCTATTATTAGTTGGATCGGTGTGCAGTGATAATGTTCTGACGACAAAACTAAACTAAAACTAAACTAAACTAAACTAAAACCACACTCAAACTAAACTAAAACTAAACTAACCTGTAAAGAGCATTGTATATCTTGCAATACTGCTTTCTTAGGAAACCTAACTGTTATGTGACGTGAGAGTCTAGATTGGTACAGACAACCTTGAGTCGTAACTTCAAACGTTTCTGTCTTGGGCGTTGTAGTGACCAGGAATGTACCAAGTTTGTTGACGTCCAGTTCAACATACGGTCCGTTTTCCTGTTCCTAGAAACAGTATACGCACATTGTTAACAGACAGAAAATGTTTAAACAAGAAATCGGATTGAACAGCAACAAAACTAAATGGATTCGCTGGGAAGGTCTAAGCTGACAAGAATCAGTTTTATTTTTGTGCCAAGGGGTAAGGGGAATGAACTCGCCGATAGGCTTGCAGGTATGGCTCAAGATTCAAGTCATAGTGGTGAATCTACAAAACTAACCATACTGCACTAATTCCAACACAAGTGTGGTGTAGCTAGACAAGAACACTATTCTGATAGCCAGAGAAGAATAGTAAACCAACAAAGAACCGGGATTGTTAGCTGTTCCATGCTGACAGACATACTAAGCGGAAGATCGGAGCACTTACGAATTAATTGGTTCGATGTGCAATGATGATGATCCGACAACTAAACTAAATAAAACTAAGTTTTTGAAAGTAAATTTTTGTCTGTAACGCTACAAATAACTAATTAAACTACAATTTATTAAAGGACTCACGAAGTCGCCGATAATGAAACTGATTCAAGTAGTAGAGTGTCCCTTGCGGAGCATCACATTCATTACATCTCTCTGTCTCTTGCAAGTTCTCCGGCCTCTTCTAGCGTCATCTTGAAAGTTTCTTTGATATCCTGCTGCCACCTTCGTCTTGGTCTTCCTCGTATTCCAGGAAACATGCCTTCCATTACATTTTTCTCCGAACTTCTGTGGCGTTTAATGTGGCCAAAATATTTCATTTCCGGAACGTGATGTTATTCATGAGTCAATATTCCTTGATATGCAGGTCTTGTAGGATGTCTGTTTCTTCTCTTCTCTGTCCATGATGTTCTAAGATCTCTGTCAGGATTTCCTAGTACCCAATTGAGGCTGGGTTGACTCGAGAGCCCTTTCGGTCGGAAAAATATTCCATGTCCTCTGTAGAATTAAACCCGGACCACTAACCCCAGAAGCTAGCTCACTAATCACTAACAACTACGTTACTGTGGCTCTCTATAAAAACAAATGAAAATCGCAAATTGATTAGAAAAATTAGATGTAGACAGTACATATTTTTTGTGTTATGATGTGAAATAGAGATGGAAATTTGATGACAACCAGCAAATGCGGTGAGAAAAAAGCAAGGGAAGATAAAGAGTTAAAAACATGGATGATTTGATCACTTGCCATTGTTGAGAGAACACAAATCTGGTCTGAGTCTTTTGTGATCGTGTGAGATGGCTAATTCATCAATAGATGCCTGCGCAGGATACTAAATCTGCGATGGTATGACAAGACAACACACATGCAACTTTAGGATAGAATGGGACAACGGCAAGTGGAACAAGAGAAAAGGTGCATACAGTTGTATAGGAGATACATTGAGGAGACCTCCGGACAGTATCACCAGACAAGCTCTACGATGGAACTCCCAGGGTAATAGAGGTAAAGGAAGACACAAGAACATCTGGAGACGGGAGTTGCAAACGGAATGCAAGAATATGAGCAGAGAGTGGAGAGATCTGGAAATATGGTCTTGAATAGGATGTTTTGAAAGGTCTTGGTTCCGGACCTATGTCACCTTAGGGGCGAAGGGTGAAGAAGAAGAAGCGATATTGTGGCTAACCATGAGAGCTTGCATTTATCGGCATGGCACATCAAGATGATTATATTACTTACCTTTATAAGGAACCCTACATTAGCCCACTCTATATGCCCTGTCCATTTCACCTTGACATTAATGTCATTAAATTCTGAGTTGATGGGAACAAAACGTATACAGATGATGACATTTTTCTTCAGATGATGAATAGGCGAATCTAAAGTGTAGATCTCGCTGTTAACTTGTTCATTTCGGGACATATGGGTCGGACAGGTGCTCCATCTTGTTTGTGGTGTTGCTACTCGACATATTAGTTCGTCCCGTTTACCAAAACATCCCTCTGGGACGGTAATACTGGCATCTAGAGGAAGAACAAAGTCCTCCTCTTTTCCAGGTATGATACTTGTTTTGAAGCTGACAGATAAATAATAGTTATATAAACAATTATAGTAATTGAAATATACACAAACTATATTACATTTCTACTTTATATTGTGTGTGAAGAATAAACATTTTACAAGGCGATGAAAAAAAAATGTCTGCTTTTGAATATAAGTGTTACAGAAGATTTCTTCGTATACCATGGACAGAGAATAGAAAAAATAGATCTATACAGAAGGAGCTCAAAATTGAAGAACACTGGCTGATGCTACAAATAAGAATTAGAAAATTGAAGTATTTTGGACATATAAAGAGAAGCGAATGGTTGGAGAAGACCATCATGGAAGGAGGTATCCAGGAAAAGAGAGAAGAAGAAGCCTCGGAGAAGTTGAATTCAGAATGTTTACTGATTTCAGCAGCAGAGTTGAAACAATTGGCCTATAAGAGAGAGAGGAGAGAGAAAAGAAATTCGAAGGACTGTTAGGGTGGCAACGGGCAACATTTTGCTCAGGACAAGCCATTTGATCTCGCTCTTTCTTGTGTATTTTAACTTTCTTGTGTCTCAACCAACTCATGCCAAGGCTACCTATCTTTATGTATCACTTGCAGCTTCTTCCATAATTCATACAGTGTACCAGCTTTCTAAGTGTCAATTGTGAAGTTTTTCACAGGTGAAAGGAAGATAACCTGTGGTGCAGATCCTTGTTGTTTTCTCTGTATGGCGTCTTACATTTTCTAGAAGATCATCCTTTCCTCTTTATTGTAACAATTTGTTTTTTTTTTCTATTTGATTTGTTTCTTTTTGATTTGATTTGAAAGCAAACATTTTCTACCTGATGGGGTAGACTGCTCGAAACGAGCCCCACTTTGACCAACTTTTACACAAGCTTTGTAGATCTCAGTTTTATTATTCGTTGCTTTCATTTCTAGCCCTAGCAACATCCGTGCGATTAACATACATATACATCATCAAGTAGCTTGTCCCTTTCGGAACTTGGCTGCCATGACAGCAGTCCTATAAAACTCTCTGTTCTGTGGAAGTTGACAGGCGTCAGCAGCAGTCATTCGCAGATCGTCAATTACATCTTGCACCCATCGTCTTCTAGACCTTCTCTAATTCTTCTTCCAGGCACCATTCCCAACATACATGACAAATATAAAAGGAAGGAAAGATAGAGTAATATTGTACATAGTAAACAGTTCTCAACAAAACAACCTTTATGTAGAACTATTGTTGCGTGTATTTTGGTTACATCTAAATCCATATTGTGTTATGTTGACAACTACTAATTTCATACACATTTTTCCTATAATTATGTTTAGTCATATTCTACTTGCCTGGCTAATCAGGGTCACTATTCTATAATTAGTACATCATTTTGTGTCTCGATTTTCAAGTATTAGAATTTCTAGTGTCCAACATACAATGAACAGAGAGAACACACAATTTCAACCTCCATGTCAGTCTAAGACACGCTATATGGAGATGTACACACACTCCAGTTGACCAACAACTACTTTAGAAGTAAACAATTCGGAGTTTGAAAACATTATAAGAAGAAAAAGTATAGGGTATATACTCGTATTGTTTGGTTTCCTACTCTTTGTTCATGTTTCTGTTTCCGATAAATTGTTTACGTATTGCGTTTTATATTTGTATATTTTATTATCAAAGAATAAATCGTTGCTGAAATATTATCAGATCCTGATGAGTTTCCTGCCTTCAAGTTTTTTTTGTATTTCCCATTCATCTTTCTTTTCACTGTCCTTTGTCTATGATTATTTCAGAGTTTGCTCTATTGTCCTTTTAGTCTCTGGTTTGTCTTCTCGTACAAGCCCAAACATTGACAAGGGCTGGCACTTTTGGACGCAATCGACCTACAATTGTAGAACGACGTCCCCAAAAAATGCTTACACTCGCAGGTTCAGATCAAAATGGCAAATTAGCAGTTGAAAACTGATCGTTTCGAGTGCACGCCTGTCCGTGCAAGTTATCGCTCACTACTCTCTCTGGTAAAAATCACACATAGCTCACAAAGAGTAGTCAACGAATGGTTGTTATAGAACACCCACTGAAGAGGCTCTCTAACTATAATCATATGTCCAACGTCATCAATAAGTGATGGTTTTTAGAGCTACTAGAAAAGGGAGAATACTGCAGTGATGACCAATGGACCCTACCTGGGTAGTATTCTCCGCAGCACTAAGCATATAACTACACGCCTGGAGCTGTTGGAGGTTTCTGAGTTTTCAAGAAAGCTCGGTGCTTCCCCCATCCCTTGCGCTATAGGAAAACGGTGAAAATTCATAACTCCTGGGGTTTGAAGAAGCAATCTCGTTTCATATTTTTTTCGTTGCAGTACTATTTCCATTTGTTAAGAATTTCTTCCTGCTCTCTCATGATTCTTTCGATCTAATCTTTTGTTTGCACTTCGCTGTGGTTTAAAAGTTCAGGTTATTACTTTCATTTTTTTGAACATTTCATGTTTTATTTCTTTCTTCTGAAGTTTTTCAAATCATGCACGTCGACTTTGTTGGTACAGTTTATAAAATTCCTTTTTATGTTCTTTAGTATTTCTCTTGATACATTTTGGCAGCATGTTCTTCAAACGTTCCATGAAGTAACACGATTGTACTTGTGCCAGTTATGCACCTACAAGTAGACCAGCACATCCTATTTCTGCGATGCTTTTTATTTACTAGGTAGCTTCCTTAGGTCCTACATCAGTCGCCTCTTATGACATGCCTTGTAGGTGGCAGTGATACTATTCTTTGCTTCCTTGAGCCCGCAAACACACAGGCGATTATCAATATATAAATCAGCAATTAGAAGAAGCATTCAATTTGATAAAACACAAGAATACAACAATAACATAGAACTTACGTAGCTTCATCTACAATTTGTGGATGTTCCCGCTGTGTATCATTGTTGTAGTTGAGTTTGTTTGTCTCATTTTTCCTACAAAAGTAAAGTAAAAAAAAACCTAGTTTTCATACCTTGAGGTTTATTGATAAATATGATGTTAGGCTCGTTGTTTGATTTCACCAGCTGCAATATATTGGCGATTTCGGACGGATTAGCGTAATGCACAAGTACTCGCCTATCGACACGGGCATAAGAGCGTTGTGATTTCAATCCCACACGCTCCGCTCCACTCATGGTAAGAAATTGGCCTTCCTACCTCCTGCCCACTAAGATAACGAAATGTGAAGTAACAGACACTTTTACCTACCAGTGTCTCTATGGTATACAATTGGCCGGGGGCTACCTGACTACTGGAGAGACGCGATTGCGCAGTGCTTAGTCGTCGAGGGATTACATATACATTAGTAGTAACATTTGTCTCAGATCGTAGAGTCTTTCATGTCAGCCCATCATCAGTTGGGCACTGAGAAGTAAAAGCGGTCAGCTTGATATACAACTTTGTTTGCTTGATTCTGTATGCAAGAAATACAACCATCTATTTCATATACCACTCTATATGTCTGCTTCTGTGTGCAAGAAATACAACCAACTATTTCATATACCACTCTATATGTCTGCTTCTGTGTGCAAGAAATACAACCAACTATTTCATATACCACTCTATATGTCTGCTTCTGTGTGCAAGAAATACAACCAACTATTTCATATACCACTCTATATGTTTGCTTCTGTGTGCAAGAAATACAACCAACTATTTCATATACCACTCTATATGTCTGCTTCTGTGTGCAAGAAATACAACCAACTATTTCGTATACCAATCTATATGTCTGCTTCTGTATGCAAGAAATACAACCAACTATTTCATATACCACTCTATATGTCTGCTTCTGTATGCAAGAAATACAACCAACTATTTCGTGTACCACTCTATATGTCTGCTTCTGTATGCAAGAAATACAACCAACTATTTCGTGTACCAATCTATATGTCTGCTTCTGTGTGCAAGAAATACAACCAACTATTTCGTGTACCACTCTATATGTCTGCTTCTGTGTGCAAGAAATACAACCAACTATTTCATATACCACTCTATATGTTTGCTTCTGTGTGCAAGAAATACAACCATCTATTTCATATACCACTGTATATGTCTGCTTCTGTGTGCAAGAAATACAACCATCTATTTCATATACCACTATATTTGTCTGCTTCTGTGTGCAAGACATGACACCATCTATTTCATGTACCACTTTATTTGTCTGCTTCTGTGTGCAAGACATGACACCATCTATTTCATGTACCACTCTATTTGTTTATTTCTGTGTGCAAAAATTGCAACTATTTCATGTATCACTCTTTCCGCGTTCTATGTCAATGAAATTCGTCTCAAACTGGTTAATCCCTTCCTTGCGAGTCGAAGGTCATGAGTTCAAATCATGACCACACTGTTTTGTACACCAGTACATTTATTTCAGAGACACCTAGGATTGTCGGAGCTACGGAGTTCGTTCTTTGAGCAATCCTTTCAGCAGGTGGCGTGCCATTTCTGCGGAGAGGGACTGAGCCATATGGTGTAAAACTCTCTGCATTGAATTTAATCCTTCAACTTTAAGACCCCCAGCTGTAATCAATATTTTAATTAAAACTGTAAAAAAAGGTAATTGCGTGAACACATTTCAATTAACTATTTATGTGACAGTTAGGAACAAGTTTGAGCTCTGGTCGTTGACAGCAACACATTCTTAATGGGTCTAATCACAGACATTCAAAGCAGACATGTTTCTGCCAAAGGGGTTGCATGCTGTTCTGTTTTTGCCAAGATAATGACATCATATTGTGTTTAATCGTTGGGAACCACAAACTGCACTTGCTATCATTGATTTTTTGTACAACTTGATTGTCTCTGAATGAATGTTCGAGTTGTTGTGTGTGTACGTGTTTATGTGCGTTTGTCTGTGAGTGTGTGGAGACAACGGGGAGTGTGCTTGCAGGTTTGTGTACATGTGTGTTTCATTCAGCGATCTAGAGAACAACAGCTACTGTTTGAATACATATTTTGGGGGGTAAATCGATAGATAGATAAATAGATAGATATTAGATAGATCGAACGATGTTGGTTGGATGGTTGGATGGTTGGAAGAATTGGACAGACGGACAGACAGACGACTGACAAACAGACAGAGAGGACGGACAGACATGAGACAGACGGACGACGGACGATAGACAGACGATAGATCAGACAGGACAGACTAGGAGGATAGATAGATGGATAGATAGATAGATAGATAGATAGATAAATAGATAGATAGATAGATAGATGATAGATAGATAGATAGATAGATAGAGTAGTAGATGATAGATAGATAGATAGATAGATAGATAGATAGATGCAGTAGAGGTGCATGCTAGTAGCTAGATAGCAAGGCAGCACACATTCTCGGATTAGCAGTTGCAGGCACGAGGCAGGACACAGGCAGCAGGCAGCAGCAGCATTGCAGCACAGCATACACGTATGCAGACAACATGCACAGACAACAGACAGACAGACACAAGAAGAGGACTAAGGAGCCTGTCAACATTGGTGGAGCTGGTGGTTTTAGTGACTGTGAAAGGATGTGTCTATGGGATGGATGGAAGGTGGAGAAGAGGGATGGGAGGAGGCTATGTTATTCGTTTTGGAAACAAATAATGTGTTGTGGGAGGGTGTAGAATGAGGAATGAGGCTATGTCATTCATTCTGGAACCATTCTCGGTTGACCTGACCTGATATGCAAACAAAATGTGCTGGTAAGTGCTTACTACTGTTGAAACGTGTCACCGTTTTGAACAAAACAGTCTATGTTTGCTTGGACCCCAGTACGATGCACAACATGATATCTTCTAACAAGAGAGAAACAACTGGGAACCAGAGAGAGAGAGAGAGAGAAGTATGAGTGAGAAGATATATAACTGCGCCATATGAAGTCTTGAAAACAAAAAGAGAAATATTGGGAATAAAGTAGATGGCAATTACAGCAGACAAAGAAAGAGAGTGACATTGAAAGATATCATATGTACAAGAACAAAAGGTACAATGTTAAATATAGGAATAATAAGAATGCAAATACATGATGTGCATGAAGCATTATATGAAGAACAAGTAGAAGTAGATAGCAGTAGTAGTAAGTAGTAGAGTAATGTGTAAGTAGTAGCAGAGTAGTTAAGTAGTGCAGTAGTAGGAAGTAGAGTAGCAGTAGTTAAGTAGTAGCAGCAGTAGTGTAAGTAGTAGCAGCAGTAGTGTAAGTAGTAGCAATAGTATGTAGTAGTAGCAGCAGTAGTAGTAGTGTGTAGCAGTAGTAGGTAAGAGTAGTAGGCACGAGGGCTGAGTAAGAGCACATGGAAGAAGTGCATTAGTGTGCAATAGAGGAGAAGAGAAGTAGACAGCAGTGAGTGTAAGATAGATTGCAGGATTTGACTAATGATCAGCATAGTGAAAGAGAGCAGTAGTAGTGTAAGTAGTAGCAATAGTAGTGTAAGTAGTAGCAGCAGTAGTGTAAGTAGTAGCAGTAGTAGTGTAAGTAGTAGCAATAGTAGTGTAAGTAGTAGCAGCAGTAGTGTAAGTAGTAGCAGTAGTAGGAATAGTAGAAGTAGTATGAGTAATAGTATTTTTGACATATAAAGAGACACGAAGGATTGTAGAAGGCCATCATGGAAGGAGGCGTCCCGGCAAAGAGGAGAAGAGAAAAACCACGGAGAAGATAGATTCAGGATTTGACTAATGATCTCAGCATAACGAAAGAAGAGGTGGAACGTCTTGCCCATGATAGAGATACATTCCGAAGGACTGTTAGTGTGAGTCCTCATTGTGGTAAATGTTCTGCTCAGGACAAGCTATTGGATACATGGATATATCCATCATTTCACGGACCTGAGGTGGTAGGATATGGTCACAAATGAGAAGCTTTTAGGCAGAACAAGACAGATTCCATTAAACCAAGAGGTTAAAAAAAGAGGCTGTTGGCGAAGAGGACACACCGTGGCACAAAAGAATCGGAAAGGAATATATCAAGAAGAACCCTATCCTCTAACCAACAGGGAAAGCGAAAGAGAGGGTTGCCTATAAATACACGGAGAAGGTATTTGTAGGCAGAGATTAACATGAGCTTGGGGAAGCTGCTGGAGATAACTAAAGATAAAAAGACTTGGCATGAGCTGGTTGAGGGCATATGCCCCAATCGGAGTTTAAAAGGCATGAGAGAGAAATGACAATATCTTGTAGGACAGCAACAATCTCGTTCTTTGAATCTGTTTCTATAACAGTTTAGTTTTGTACACGAGAATGAAAACTCTAACAGCTGCTCATTTGTCATAAAATAATGTTATTATATTCATAATCGGGCGCCTAGGGAGACGTGGAGCATTCCAGAATTTCTAGCAACACGCAAATGTAGTGTGGTCAGATACAGATTAGTGATTAGCATCGTCATCCTATCACTCCGGACAGGTCTACGGCTGCTATCAATCTCACCAATATCCTTACCAGTATATTAAGACTAATCACACGTGTTCACACACGACACAAGAAAACTAATAACGAAAGAGATGAAGTGCCTACACAGAATGCTGGGAGTATCAAGAAGAGACAAGAAATTAACATACCAGGGGGAAAAAGTGGGTACACCATCAGTACTGAAATTCATCAAGAAACAACAAATTAAATGGTTCTGCCACATACGCAGAATACCAACAAACAGTGCGTATCAAAGAGCAATGCTACTCCGATAGAGTTGATACAAAGCAAAATACCGTTCCACGTATAAGGTGCACCTCGGAAACAGTTCAGTGAAAAAACACTATTTATGAAGCGAACACAAAAACTCCTTTTATAAATGTCTTCTTATATTGACGCTGTCAGGCAAAAACCGGATTAGAGATAAGAAGAAGAAGAACAGGATACCCGTTCTATTTTGATTAATAAAATATCACGAGTTTTTATCAAAGTCTTCTCGTTTGGCCTTTCTAATGTGTACTTCCATTTTCTTCACACTGGATAGGAACGCATATTTATCAAAGTTTTCAACCTCATTTATACAACCTGCATATCTTATATCATTGATGATATCTACACTATCCAATGACTGTTCTTCATCGACCACTGCTGCATCAGCCAGATGATCTGCACGTGCATTCCGTTGTACAGCCCGCATTCAGTGGTACAGAAAAATGTTAAAGTGGTCATTCGGGATGGAGTTAAAGTGACATGCCATTATCACTTATACAGCCGCCCGAGTGGCTACCGGGCCCAAATTTGGGGTGTAAAGAATAGAACCACTGTTACCTGCCACGCATGTCGTAAGAGGCGACTAAGGAGGTTTGGATGAAATCGGATGCACATGTCCTAAACGTGTAGAAGTCTATGCGTTTAGGGCCTACCAAACCAATGTGCAACGTATATACGTTCTTGGCAAAGATCAAACATATCACAAAGAGTGATTAAAATTGGTTGTAAAGAATGAACGCAAAGAAGAAGAAGACTTATACAGTCAGCCTTAGTGGTTAAACGTTTGCACGTCTTTCTGAAGGCTGTGGAGTCGAATCCGGACTCGTTTGTGTGTCGCCTGCATGAGGTGCAAAGAATAGTAACACTGCGACTTAAATGCATATCGTATGAGGCGACAGAGGTAGGGGTCTAGGAAAGCTACCCTAGTAAATAAAAAGCGTCGCAGAAGTCGAATGTGCAGGCCTACATGTAGCCACATAACTGGCACAACGTACAATCGCTCTTAGGCTTGGATCACATACAAATCACAAAGACTGGTTAACAAGTGCTCGATATGGAGCGTTTTAAGAAGAAGAATTCTGACCACGTCACATGCGCAACATTTTCATGAGATCCCCAGAATTGTTTTCTGGAGCTACAGAGTTCGTTGTTTGTGCAACACTCTGGGCAGATGGCTACCATTTCTTCTGATAGGGACGGAGCCATATGAAGAAACCTGATGCAATGAAGTCAATTCTTCTCCCTTAGAACCTTTAGTCAGCCAGCCTGAGTTTTCTTGAACATATTCATTATGTCGATAGAATTACAAGTTAAGTTTGGACATGCCAGACAGTGTCGTCTTCGTTATAGAGAGAGAAGGTATACTAATCAACTTTTCATGGGTACGGTGAGCAAATGAGCTTTAGGATGGCTGCTGCAGCAGAGGACAGAGCACGCATGGGAATGCCCAATATGTCATGACATCGATCGTATAACATACACGCATGTTAGATACAGAAAACAACAAAAGAAAGATTATGGGCAACAAAAGAATGGTATGACAGAAAACCAACTTTAAAACTGGTTGACAGTGTTAGAAAAAAGAACTTGCCCGCATGGTACATGATAGAGAGAGAGAGAGAGAGAGAGAGAGAGAGAGAGAAAGAGAGATAGAGATAGATAGATGAGAGAGAAGAACGAGAGAAAAAGAGAGAAGATAAGACCACACCAGGTCGATATAATTGTACTAGAAATCAATACTTGTGACAGAAAACCGCTCTAACAAAACAAAAATCAGTAAAAGAACATAAAAGGCAAGGTGAGTCGAGTCTGATATCGAAGGTAAATACTTGATTGATTGATGAGACAAAGATGGAATAGTTGATCAGATCAGACTCTGAAGATATTTGTTTTGTCCGACTATTATACGATGCGCTAATGTTCTCATCAGAATTATTTCTTCAAGAACAACTTATTCTTCATCTTGTGTCGTCACACCGCTACCGGATTGTATATCTAACTGTTCTTTTCGTGGTCTTCCTCTCGCATTCTTTCCTGATATTATGTTCTAGAAGAATTTGTATACTGTGAAGTTTGGTTGAATTCTTATTAAGTGGCCAAACAACTTTATTCTTTGTTTCTCTATGTAATTCAAGAAAAGGTTCGGGGACTGCCTAGAGTAGTTGATAGTAGCTCGGCCTGCTAGCTGTGAGACGCCTCATAGCTCGGGTTCGAACCTACTGTCCGGAATTTGTTCGAGTCCCCTGGTCTTACTCAGGACGATAACGTGAGTACCTCTGAAGTCGGAGAAAATCTGCCTGTATGGCGAGGGAATACTAATTACGAGTACATTGAGCACACGGCTGCCAGTGTAAAGTAATTTACAATGTGCACGCTGCTGCCATTGTAAGAAATTAGAAAAACGGATTTTCACGCAAAAATCAGTTTCAGAGATGAAACTTCGTCTGAGTTGAAAGCGGACGAAAAAAAAAAAAAAAAAGAAGCAAGGTTCTGTACCAACTTCTGACTTATGCTGATGTTGGTGACTGTCTTTTCTGGTGGTGTTTATAACTTTTCACAGGCAGCGCATTTCACATGTAGTTATTTTTTGCAAATGTGCTTTGCTAATTGTCCATGTTTGGCTCTGGTAACACAAAGTAGACATGAAAATGCTATTGATGACCTGTTGGGTGCTTTAACAATGGGGTTAGCTGGTAGGTTACAGCGAATGTGTGTGTGTGTGCCCCACCTCTACAATCTCCTTATTCAGTGCTGGAGAGAGGGAACACTTCCTCAGGACATGATGGATGCAAAGATAGTAACACTCTATAAAAACAAAGGGGATAAGGGGATTGTAACAACTACAGAGGCATCTCCCTTCTAAGCGTAACAGGCAAAGCTTTTGCACTAGTCCTTTCAAAACGACTACAAAACTGGCGGAGCGTGTTCTTCCAGAGTCACAATGTGGATTCAGAGCTAGACGGTCAACAACTGACATGATATTCACCCTTCGACAGCTACAAGAGAAGTGCAGAGAGCAGAGCAAGCCTCTATGTATTGCTTTCGTGGATCTGATTAAGGCATTTGACACAGTCAGCAGGCAAAGTCTTTATAAAATATTGAAGTATATTGGTTGCCCCCCAAAGTTGCTCCAATTGATTGTTTCCTTCCATGAGGGCATGAAAGCCAGCATACAGTTCGATGGCAGCACATCTGATAGTTTTGAAGTTAAGAGTGGAGTCAAGCAGGGCTGTGTCCTTGCCCCCACTCTCTTTGGTATCTTCTTCGCAGTCCTTTGAACCACGCCTTAGGGGACGCTGATGGTGATGTTTTCATCGGCACTAGATCTGATGGTTCACTGTTAACTTGGCTCGCTTAAGAGCCAAGACAAAAACGACGGAAATACTTCTCAAGGACCTCCTTTTCGCTGACGATGCTGCATTAGTCGCCCACAGTGAGACTACACTGCAATGTCTAATTAATAATTTGTCAAAGGCATGCGACCTCTTTTCTCTGACAATAAGTGTCTCCAAAACAGTTGTATTATGTCAGGGAGGTAAGACATCAAATATCACTTTAAATGGTAACCATCTAACACCAGTGCAAAAATTCTGCTATCTTGGGTCCACGGTCACTGCCAGCCTTTCTCTTGATGAAGAAATCAACGCTCGTATAGGGAGTGCGGATACTACATTCGGCATACTATCAAAGCGAGCGTGGGACAACAAAAATTGACATTGCAGACGAAGACTCAAATATATCGAGCCTGTGTAATTAGTTCTTTACTATATGGCTCAGAAACATGAACAGCCTACTCAAGACACGAGAGGAGACTTAACATCTTTCACCTTCGATGTCTCCGCAAGATTATGAACATCAGGTGGTACAACAAGATAACCAACTCTGAAGTACTGCAACGTGCAAATCTGCCTTCCATCATGGGCATGCTCAACAGTAGACGACTAAGATGGTTGGGACATGTGAGAAGAATGGAAACTTATCGCATACCAAAACAAATGTTGTTCTGTGAACTTTCGGAGGAAGAGGCACCAGGGCAGACCACTGCTCAGATATAAAGATGTCTGCAAAACCTCAATGAAAAACTTTTCTATAGATCCCAGCACATGGGAGGGACTAGCTGATGACAGAGTTGTGTGGAAAGCCAAATTACGGAAGGGCGCAGAGTCTTTTGAGAAGAGACTTATGTACGAGCTGAACGACAAGAGAGAAAAGCGAAAACTCAGAAGTTGTCACAGTAAAACACTTGCCTATTGACCGTCTGTAAAGATGAAAAGGGCCATATATATATATATTGGTTTGTCGACACATTATTCTTTGCATCTGACAAAGTTTATATATATATACATAATTTTTAAATAAATAGATATGCAGATAGAAAGATAAATAGACAGACAAACAGATCGATGGATTGGATGTATGGATATATAAATGCTGGTTGTATGGATAGATAAATAGATAGATGGAAAGTCGAATATATATATAAGTACACATATATATGTATATGTAGATGGATGGATAGATAGATAGATAGATAGATATGTAGATAAATAAATAGAAAGATAGATAGATACATCAAATGATGCAGAAAATAAAGAGAGAAAGATAGAGAATTCGATATATATATTTAGATATATGGTTATTTTAACACGTGTTCCTTTTCGTGTTCAACTTGAACATGTGACCTGCATTTTATTGTCCGTACCTTCTAGAATTGGTAACTCACCTTCAGTGAGATCGTCCATACCCTCTATGACTCGTGACTCGTTCTCACTTATAGTGAGATCAGGAATCACTGGAGAAATATAACAATCGTTCTACGCGGGTAACGCACCGAGTACTTTTGAAGCGAGAGGCAAGCACCTTACCTCCCAGACACAGAAACCAACTATTTGTTTGTTTGTTTGTTTGTTTGTTATGTACGAGATTAAAGCCTCTTTAAGCAGAGGCACTGCACTTTTAACCTAAGAACAACACCTCTGTTGGTTATATCAGGACATGAAGACTATTTGGAGGTCTCAATGGTAAAGTTGTTAAGACGTTTGCCTGTTGTTCTGAAGGTTGTGGGTTTGAATCCGGACAGAGTCACGTGTGCAATGTTTTCAGGAGATCCCTAGGATTGCTGCTGGAGCTACAGAGTATGGGCTGTGTGCAACACTCTCAGCAGATGATATGTCATCTCTGACGACAGGGACGGGATCGTATGGAGAAAACCGGCGCAATGAAGTCAAACCTTCTCCTTTGTACCATTTTTTTTTATTGTTATTGACGTCAGGACTGTGCCGTGCTATGATAGAGAGAGAGAGAGAGAGAGAGAGAGAGGCGGTCGCATCAGGTGGTACCGTAAGGGAGCGTCATAAGCAGCGAAATCAAAATACAATTTGAAACATTTAGGGACAGCATTTTGAAGACTTGCATCATACTGAGAAAATATACCGTATGGTCCTGTTGACGTCGAAAATATCAATCGGCTTGAACGTAGAAAACTGTTATAATTGGGGCGAGGGAAGGGGCGTTACAAAATGTATGTCTTGCAAAGTGATTCGTGGCCTGAACAAACAACAATGGACTCCTTGCGGAAACTACAAATATATAACTGTAGCTGCGTAGAACTGCTTTGGTTTTAACATCTTGACTACCAGCCAGACGCACAAATCAACAACTCCAATGACTAGACTACCAGCCAGACGGGTAAATCAACAACTCCAATGATTAGACTACCAGCCAGACGCGCAAATCAACAACTCCAATTACTAGACTACCAGCCAGACGGGTAAATCAACAACTCCAATGACTAGACTACCAGCCAGACGCACAAATCAAGAACTCCAATGACTAGACTACCAGCCAGACGCACAAATCAGACAGACTCCAATGACTAGACTACCAGCCAGACGCACAAATCAACAACTCCAATTACTAGACTACCAGCCAGACGCACAAATCAACAACTCCAATTACTAGACTACCAGCCAGACGTCAAATCAACAACTCCAATACTAGACTACCAGCCAGACGCACAAATCAACAACTCCAATGACTAGACTACAAGCCAGACGCACAAATCAACAACTACAATGAACTAACTACCAGCTATGTTCAGACAAAATATTAAACCACAATCGCGTAAAAAAGAATATGAATACAAAAGAAAACAATGAGTTTGTGTCACTCAAAATCAGACAACTCCAATGAATCCTTTCTACACTTTAAGAATGTCAATAATTGATGTTTGCATTTATCAAACATGTTTACTCATTATTATGTTTTGATGTCGGCGCTAATGCATACACTGTACTGCACTGAATATTTATACACAAGAAAATGACATTTTTAAGTCACAAGAAATCGATTAAAACTACATCAAAGGGGAAGGTTGGAAATTCACATATTTACAAACATAGCTAATGTTCATTGGATGTTCGTCTCTCTCTCTCTGTGTGCCCCTGTGTGTTGTGTGTGTGTGTGTGTGTGTGTATGTGTGTTTCTCTCCTTTATGTGCGTTTTCTACAGGGTGTTCAAGATAAAAGCAGCCCCGTGAAGGAAGCCAATCTGGCATTTGTTTATGAAAATGAGAAGGTTCAATTATGACATAGTATAGATCAAATGAGCGAGTCTATTTGTGATGGTGTGTGCTTATGGTATGGGAAGGGACGATGAACAAATGTGACGAAAGGACGAGCTAGTCAGAACCGGTTTACATAGTAAATAACAAAATGCAATGCGTACCAGGTAACTTTAGTTTTATCAATGGGGCTGTTTTTATCTTGAACAGAAAAATTTGCCTAATCGAAAATATAGATTGGGACAATAAGAAGACTGAATACGCAATTAAACATATGAGAGTAGAAAACGTTAATCTTCTTCTTCTTTGCGTTCGTTCTTTACGACCAATTTTAATCACTCTTTGTGATATGTTTGATCTTTGCCAGAACGTGTAAAACGTAAATGATTTTGCTTTTGTTCTGTACACCGATGGGTCAGTGCATTGCGGTGAGAAGTCAAAGCTGGATTTCCTAGCCAGCTTGCATGGTAGGGTCGTTGCAGAGCGGAAAGGAATAGAAACATACGACAACGCTTCATTTCAGTGCAACAAGCTGAAATACCATTTACTGGCAATACCAACTGTACTTGGTCACATCAAAGAATGTCCAGAATATTGATTTTAATACACATGACTCACGTGCACCCACCTACATCAAACCAAGCCCAATAATACCTACAGATCCACTAGGTTTATGAAATAATATCAAACATATTGACATGCAACGCAAAGCATACATCTGCACATAACAACTACTTCCAGTATAGGACTGAAGGTTAAGGTCGCTACAGTTGACCTCTAGTGACAATCTGATACTCCGTTTCCTGGGGTCGTTGGTGTGTACGTCTCACAGTTGATAGATCGGGAGATTCAAAACAGCAAGATGTGGTATGCATGGAGGTCGTCTATTAAGGTTTACAACCTGCAGATATTTACGTGTATCTGCTGGACATGTGGGTGCTCGCAGCAATGAGAAAGTGGACAGTCTTGCGTCAACAGCAACGATCATATGGGCGTTACGGGTAAAAGGAACGTCCTTATGTGTTTCATACTAGCCCGCCTGCCAAGCGTGTTCGTAGCGCGTTGGACTGCGGGTGACTAGTCCACTGTGTGTGCGGGTTCAATTCCGCGGACTGGCAGAAAAAGCCACAGGTTCCCCAGATTCACGGTGTTCGTGGCACCGAACCGAAGGGTTACGATGTCCATGGCACCGAGCCGAAGAGCTGAAAGCTCAAATGCTTCTGGATCGGAAAAAATGTTTCATACTTGTGTGATACTATATACACTTGTCTTTGTCTATAAACGTCAATTTACTTAGTATCACCGCAGCCTACCCACGGTTGTCTTCGGATCTGGTCTGACCACCTTCGAGTTGTAGATGTCCGTACATCGCCTTATGTTTTTCAGTGGTCTCCGGTTGAATGACAACACTAAAACTGATTTGAATCTATCCAGATATTAAACAAGTTTTAAAAATTACACGTCGTACAAGCAGAACTGGATGACTTGTGTATAGTGAGGGGTATGTTTAACTAAAGAGCCGCAGTTACCATCAGTATGTACAACCGTTGACTTCTACTGAGGGAGACTGAACACCCTTGGGACTGCCTGAAGTGATGAGATATCAGTTCAGTAACCCGTAATAACTGTCCATCGCAAGCCCTGGTGACAACAGCCTCAGATGTGTGTTGTTGCACCTCTATGATGTATGCATAGGTGAATGCAGAGTCCATTCCTGGAACACAGTCTCCTACCACAAGAGGGCATTATCAAGGTTGTACATGTGGGTGTTGTCAGTTCTATGATCAGGGTTGGACGTGTGGGTATTGTGTGTTCTGTCTTTTCGCGCAGCTCGTTTTCTTTGCTCCTCAACTGTACGACTATTCTCAACTATGAGAATTGTTCTTGGGTTGTTGCGGCGCCACATTTTGGTGATCTTCCGCAACGGATTCCCCGCACGTGGTGCCTGTATCATAGCATTGTAGACACATTTTAAGAGTGTCTTTAAAGCGCTATTTTCTGTTCACCAACCGATCGACTGCCCCACCCCATCAAGCTCGCCATACATCAACTGTTTTGGGATACGTTTATCAGGCATCCAAGCAACGTAACAGATCCATCTCAGCTGGACCTTCTGCAACAGGGTGTTGATGCTTGGACCAAAATCCAATCAGCTACTCGAAAATAGGTGTGTGTTCGGAACTACATTATGTGATCGACCACCAAGAAATGTTGGTTTAATGTTGCTCGGATAAATGGAATATATATTTTAAAAAGTCAATGTTTAGGAAAGCGTTTCAATAAAAAAAATCTTGGGTTAGATCCGGTTCTATATTTATACATGCAGATCTCTCTGGTGTAGAGGTAAGGCGCTCGCCTCTAGCTCCAAAGGCACTCGATTCATTTCCCCGAGTGTAGCAATAGGAGTATTTTTACAGACATCTCTGATAACAATGTAGGTGAGATCGAGTTTCTAGTCCTATCGAAGATGGACGATAAAACGCATTTTCGTGTTCAAGTTGATCCCGTAAATAAGCGATTCGCAGTTGGAAATCGATGCGAGTAGGCTGCAAAGTCACAGCATATGCACAAATTATTAAACAAAGAATAATACAAAATTCTTTCCAAAATGTTTCACTATCTTCAAACTCACATGGTGGAACCTTCGCCGGTGCTGAAGAGCGCGTGAACTGTCGCTGATACCTTTCTGTGTAAGAAAGAGATCGGGACACAAGTAGTTTTTCACCGCAGAGCCATGATGATGGTCCTATAACCAATCAATCAATCAATGATTGATTGATTGATAGGAAAATTATCATTGCACTTCGGCGAGTAACCTTGTGTGCTCCAATCTCTGTCTTACACAGGAAGATCTCACCTGCAGTACACGAACTCCGTAGCACCGGCGAGGGTCCCCGGTGTAATTTTGAAGATAGTGAAGATAATTTTGTAGGAATTTAATTTGTAATATTTTCTAAAGAATTTTTCCCGGGCAGCGACTGCTCAACCTCCTCTTCTCGACTTTGAACTTCCAAGGGTTCTTTTACGTGCCCAAATTGAACAAGAGATCTACGTTTTATCCTCCGTCTCCGATAGGACTAGAAACTCGATCTATACTGAGATCAGGGATCTCTGGAAAACCACTCAATGAATATGTTTATACGTTGTCAACAAACATGTATTAACATTTATTTAGAAAATTAATTTACTTCCAACAGTATGCAACTACATTCTGGTCTTTTTATTGACACTTGATAACACACAGGAAGGGCAAACAACGTCAGAACGCAGACAGCCAGCGAAGTATTAAAATTAAAAAAAATATTTATTACAACTTCTAACAATAACATTTCTATCCTTGCTTTGACAACATTATAAAAGAATAACTCTCGTGTCTCAGTATTCTTTATTCATTGTTACTATTGAGATCACACAACAGTCTATTGAATTTCAAAAAGTCTTGTGGGAGACATAAAATGCCCTACCTAACGCTGCTAGAATGAGATTATTATGTAAAAGAACTAACAGAAGTCTAGGGGCCGGATTTTTAAGATAGGTGTGTCAGTTGTCAATGGTGACAGAGAGAGATAGATATATAGAGAGAGATAGAGAAAGAGAAAGAGAGAGAGAGAGAGAGAGAGAGAGAGATAGAGACAGAGATAGAGAGAGAGAGAGAGACAGAGAGATAGAGAGAAAGACAGAGAGAAAGAGATAGAGACAGACAGATAGAGAGAGAGGTGAGTACAGTATGTATGCATATATCAAAAATCGTGGCATATCCATTACATGACGTAGCCATCAACCCCATTAAACAAATCGATGATTTTCTAGGTACCACTTATACGTCCATTAGTTTGCCATTGCTTTCTGAACGGTGAGGTTATTTTTACCTTTCGTAAAATTCCCACGAAAACGAATTTGCTTCCAAACTTGCCCACCGCAGAGTTTGAACCAGGTACGGCTTGGGTTTTAAGCAAGCACACTACCCATTAAGTTACAGACCCCCACATATACATATATACAAGAATTAAACTTGACATATGAAAAACACATATTTTTAAAAATGTCTAAATAGTGCTTTTAAAAATTGTCTGATTTCGGATGTCACTTCAGCTTAGAAGTAACGTGTTCGTCTCTCGTTTCAATGTTACTTGATTAGTTTCCTGCGTGTAGCAATTTGGATATTTTTGTCTAGAGGTCCCTGATCTCAATGTCGGTTAAATCACAGCTAACTCTAGATAACTTTATAGATAAGTTTATTGTTGGCTCTGGTTTAATCAAATTCTTAGACCTGTCTCTCTCTTTACCTTTTTAGCCCTGATTGGGGCATATTCCTTCAACCAACTCATGCCAAGTCTTCCTATCTCTAGCTATCTCCTGCAGCTCCATCCAGCTCTTCTCTATATTGTTCATCTCTGCCTCTAAATCTTGTCTCTCTGTATTTCTCAGCCTCCCCTTCTTTCACTGTCCCTGTGGGTTCCAGGCAAAGACCCTTCTTGTTATATTCCCCTCAGGTTTTCCCTAGACCTATCGGAGAAGGACAAATAAAACGTAGGTCCTGTGTTCAAGTTGAGCACGTCATAGAACATTTGGCAGCTGACATCCGAACACGATTACACAGTTTATTCATCTTCACATTTCAGCTCCCAACGGAGCACAGGTCTTCAACAAACTTCTCCCAGTTCTTTCTCTCTCATGCCATCCCTTCCAATTCTTTCCATGTTTTACCAATCATTTTAATATTGGCCTCCAGCTCTCTTCTCCAGTTATGTCTATGTTTATTCTATCTAAAATTACATCGGCACCCATGCCGTTGCTACGGAATTCGTGCAATGCCGATGAGATCTTAATGCGTAATAAAGAGATCGCAGCACACATGGTTATTCACTAAAGTACAATGGTGTTGGTAATATCAATCAATAAATAAATCAATCAATCAATCAATTAATCAATAAATGAATGTATGATTTCATATTCTTTTCCATTGCCTTTGTAAAATATTTCCAGTTCAGTAAACTGATAATCTCCTATGATCTCTATCTGGTATTGATTTTGTTTTGTCGATGAAATTTCTCATTCTGTTTTATGTCCTTTCTCTTATCTGTATTTTTCCCTATACAAGAAAAGCTAAATGAGCACACGAGGGACAGAGGAATGGAAGACTATATATTATATCTGAAAAGTAGATTAGTGTTGGAAGAATGGAAGACTATATATTATATCTGAAAAGTAGATTAGTGTTGGAAGAATGGAAGACGATATATTATATCTGAAAAGTAGATTATTGTTGGAAGAATGGAAGACTATATATTATATCTGAAAAGTAGATTAGTGTTGGAAGAATGGAAGACTATATATTATATCTGAAAAGTAGATTAGTGTCGGAAGAATGGAAGACGATATATTATATCTGAAAAGTAGATTATTGACGGAAGAATGGAAAGAAAAGTAGATTATTGTTGGAAGAATGGAAGAAAAAATAGATTATCGTTGGAAGAATGGAAGAAAAAGTAGATTAGTGTTGAAAGAATGGAAGAAAAAGTAGATTATTGTTGGAAGAATGGAAGAAAAAGTAGATTATTGTTGGAAGAATGGAAGAAAAAGTAGATTATTGTTGGAAGAATGGAAGAAAAAGTAGATTAGTGTTGGAAGAATGGAAGAAAAAGTAGATTAGTGTTGGAAGAATGGAAGAAAAAGTAGATTATTGTTGGAAGAATGGAAGAAAAAGTAGATTATTGTTGGAAGAATGGAAGAAAAAGTAGATTATTGACGGAAGAATGGAAGAAAAAGTAGATTATTGTTGGAAGAATGGAAGAAAAAGTAGATTATTGTTGGAAGAATGGAAGAAAAAGTAGATTATTGACGGAAGAATGGAAGAAAAAGTAGATTATTGACGGAAGAAAGGAAGAAAAAGTAGATTATTGACGGAAGAATGGAAGAAAAAGTAGATTATTGACGGAAGAATGGAAGAAAAAGTAGATTATTGTTGGAAGAATGGAAGAAAAAGTAGATTATTGTTGGAAGAATGGAAGAAAAAGTAGATTAGTGTTGGAAGAATGGAAGAAAAAGTAGATTATTGTTGGAAGAATGGAAGAAAAAGTAGATTATTGTTGGAAGAATGGAAGAAAAAGTAGATTAGTGTTGGAAGAATGGAAGAAAAAGTAGATTAGTGTTGGAAGAATGGAAGAAAAATTAGATTAGTTGTGAAGAATGGAAGAAAAAGTAGATTATTGTTGGAAGAATGGAAGAAAAAGTAGATTATTGACGGAAGAATGGAAGAAAAAGTAGATTATTGACGGAAGAATGGAAGAAAAAGTAGATTATTGACGGAAGAATGGAAGAAAAAGTAGATTATTGACGAAAGAATGGAAGAAAAAGTAGATTATTGAGGGAAGAATGGAAGAAAAAGTAGATTATTGACGGAAGAATGGAAGAAAAAGTAGATTATTGTTGGAAGAATGGAAGAAAAAGTAGATTATTGTTGGAAGAATGGAAGAAAAAGTAGATTATTGTTGGAAGAATGGAAGAAAAAGTAGATTAGTGTTGGAAGAATGGAAGAAAAAGTAGATTATTGTTGGAAGAATGGAAGAAAAAGTAGATTATTGTTGGAAGAATGGAAGAAAAAGTAGATTAGTGTTGGAAGAATGGAAGAAAAAGTAGATTAGTGTTGGAAGAATGGAAGAAAAAGTAGATTAGTGTTGGAAGAATGGAAGAAAAAGTAGATTATTGTTGGAAGAATGGAAGAAAAAGTAGATTATTGTTGGAAGAATGGAAGAAAAAGTAGATTATTGACGGAAGAATGGAAGAAAAAGTAGATTATTGACGGAAGAATGGAAGAAAAAGTAGATTATTGACGGAAGAATGGAAGAAAAAGTAGATTATTGACGGAAGAATGGAAGAAAAAGTAGATTATTGACGGAAGAATGGAAGAAAAAGTAGATTATTGACGGAAGAATGGAAGAAAAAGTAGATTATTGACGGAAGAATGGAAGAAAAAGTAGATTAGTGTTGGAAGAATGGAAGAAAAAGTAGATTATTGACGGAAGAATGGAAGAAAAAGTAGATTATTGACGGAAGAATGGAAGAAAAAAGTAGATTATTGACGGAAGAATGGAAGAAAAAGTAGATTATTGTTGGAAGAATGGAAGAAAAAGTAGATTATTGACGGAAGAATGGAAGAAAAAGTAGATTATTGACGGAAGAATGGAAGAAAAAGTAGATTATTGACGGAAGAATGGAAGAAAAAGTAGATTATTGACGGAAGAATGGAAGAAAAAGTAGATTATTGACGGAAGAATGGAAGAAAAAGTAGATTATTGACGGAAGAATAGAAGAAAAAGTAGATTATTGACGGAAGAATGGAAGAAAAAGTAGATTATTGACGGAAGAATGGAAAATAGTATTGATTGATCGATTGATAGGACCATCATCATTGCACTTCGGCGAATAACCATGCGTGTTTCCATCTGTTTCTTACAAGGGATTTCAGTAACAGTACACAAACTCCGTTACTCAGGCGAAGATTCCGATGTAATTTAGAAAGTGGTGACAATATTTTGAAGTAATTTTTTTATTATTTTTTATTTTTCTAAAGAATATTGCTCGGGAAGCGGATGTCCAGCCTGCTATTCTCGATTTTGAACTTGAGGATATCATAACTAACAAGATTGTAAGCCTAAACGTTGAATCTAGTATTTTCTGGGAATCTTCCAATTATTTAACTATTGAATACAGTGCAATCCAGGGTCTCTATCGATAGGTGGTTAAAACGTTCGCCTGTCTTTCTGAAGGTTGTAAGTTCAAATCCGGACCGAGTCATATGTGCATATTTTCAAGAGATCTCTAGGATTGTTGCTGGAGCTACAAAGTTCGTTCAGAACTACGTGTTATTTATTTGCGACAGGGGCGGAACCACATAGGGAAACCTGGTGCAATGAAGTTAATCCTTCGCCTTAAGACCCTTCTTATACAGTGCAATATATGATCTAATATAGACTTCTTATACAGTACAATATGATCTAATATAGAACATTATTATACAGTACAATATGATCTAATATAGATCCTTCTTATACAGTACAATATATGATCTAATATAGACTTCTTATACAGTACAATATGATCTAGTATAGAACATTCTTATACAGTACAATATGATCTAATATAGAACATTCTTATACAGTACAATATGATCTAATATAGATCCTTCTTATACAGTACAATATATGATCTAATATAGACCCTTCTTATACAGTACAATATGATCTAATATAGACTTCTTATACAGTGCAATATGATCTAGTATAGAACGTTCTTATACAGTGCAATATGATCTAATATAGACTTCTTATATAGTGCAATATGATCTAGTATAGAACGTTCTTATACAGTGCAATATGATCTAATATAGACTTCTTATATAGTACAATATGATCTAGTATAGAACATTCTTAATACAGTGCAATATGATCTAATATAGACTTTCTATATAGTACAATATGATCTAGTATAGAATCGTCTCTTATACAGTGCAATATGATCTAATATAGACTTCTTATATAGTGCAATATGATCTAGTGTAGCCGTCAAGGCTTGGCTACTGTTCGAATTCTGGTTCACAGGCGCCAAATATCCTCGGCTCAACGGCACCATTCAATGTAATCGTAAATCTGAGTTACTGCTTCTGGTCTGACCTATTATCTTTTATCTTTCGTCACTGCAACATAAACACTACTAACTCGACAACTATCACACTCTAACATAGAATATAATCCAATTTAAAACGACCGTCAAAGATATTATACCTCTATGTGAGAATCAATCTGATTCTCAACTTTTATTTATTCATTTGCTTATTTCAATACAAAAATATACATTCATATATATAAACATGCAAATCAGTTGATTATTTATGGTTCTGTTTAGCATTTGTCAATTTTCTCCATATCTAAATTTAAAACAACCAATCTTCCTGAAAAAATATATATAAAGTATATTACCTCATCATATTAAGACACCTCTATATAAAAATACAACCGTAATTATTATCGTATTAAATATTATGGTCTACTTATCTCTTCTGCCAAAAATATGAACATGAATGTTTCTGTTCAGAAGTCCTTGAGTATGTCCCTTTTTATTTGAAATGTTTTGATCGAACCGCCTGAATATTTCTTGTTTATGTCTTTTATTCTATTTAGTTGCAACTGTCTCTCTATTTAGGTCAAATCAACCTCAGGGCTGTCTTGTTGATAATACTAAGTTCTGCGTGTCACCAACTGTAGACTACCAAGCACTGGTTAGCTTGAATGATGTCACTATCTGTAGACTACCAAGCACTGGTTAGCTTGAATGATGTCACCAACTGTAGACTACCAAGCACTGGTTAGCTTGAATGCTGTCACCAACTGTAGACTACCAAGCACTGGTTAGCTTGAATGCTGTCACCAACTGTAGACTACCAAGCACTGGTTAGCTTGAATGATGTCCCTATCTGTAGACTACCAAGCACTGGTTAATCTTTCCTCCTATCAATTAACTGTCTGTTACTGTCTCGGGACTACCTAACTGCCTGTTCCTGGGTACCTCTCTGCCCCTTCGTCTCTGTGAAGTGTGTGTGCGAAGTCTCCCATAATCTACAAAAAAAGCCTTCTATTTAACCACTGGCAATTTTCTTTGTATCCAAATCAGTCATTGTCCTAGAATATAATTCTCGCGGTCAAATCTAGTTGCTGGTTGGGAAAATCCCAGCTAATTTGATATTTGTGACCTATGGAATTTCTAGAAAAACAAGAATACAATTAACCCTAAGTTGACTGCAGGAGAAAGAAAACAGGGGCATAAATCTTCTTCTAGTTAAGAAGAAGTCTCATTGCTAACATATCTGGTCTGTAATTATATGTTCCACCGCCCAGGTATATTGTTACCCCTTTGGTTAATTGAAAAGGAGCAAGGGAAAAACATGGTGTCATATTCCCTGCTACACTAGTATAGAACATTCTTATACAGTGCAATATGATCTAATATAGACTTCTTATATAGTGCAATATGATCTAGTATAGAACATTCTTATACAGTGCAATATGATCTAATGACGAAGCTGGGTGAAGGTACTGGTACAGACAGTAATCAGAGAAATCACCTTCTATTTTGTACCTGAGCACGTAGTAGTCAATGATAATGATTGAGCTGATAGATTGGCTGGCGTGGCTACAATATCATAGAGAATTGCAATGGACCGAATGACATTCTTAACGCATTGAGAGAGTCTTTCCGAACAGAGGAGTTTTAGGGTTGTGAATCCCAATCTCTGATCAGATTGAGAGAGATGGGTATCGATATAGGTGCAGCCCCAAAAGAACGACATACTAAATAAGCAAAGAGATTGATTAATCAACATCGAACTGGCATGTTAGGCCGCTAGACGTTGCTGGATTTGTTGAGGCGTAAATCGGAGCACCTATGGTTATGTCCGGAGTGGCTATGATGATAGTCCTCATATAACTGATAACCGTGCAATATAATCTAATACAATATGAAGTTTTGATATATATGGATTCCTTCTATATGTCAACCCGAAGAAGAAATTTATTCAATATTTGATTACCGATAATACCTGGTATGGCAAACGATGACGTGGGTCGATAAATCTGACGGAACTCCAATCGGCTTGATGGGATAGTTCCGGGTTTATTGTTTTCAAGATTGTGAGCACCTGGGCCGGTATCTCATTGGAAGGTGACATTTTCTTGGTTGTCTGCGAGGAGTTAAAGGTTAAACATTGCTAGCACTGATACTAGCGCAGTCAAATCAAACTCAATTACGCTCAGACATTTCGATTTCATTGCATCGAAAGTTATAAAGGAAATTCATATTTTTCATAGCTTTTGTGTCACGTCTAGCTTTTTCTCCGTTGCTAATAAAGTTATGTTTTTTATGTTCATATGGCACGATGACCTAGGCGTCCGATTACTATTTGCTTGAGAAATCAGCGATATCAGAGGTTCACAAACTTTTCATTACCACGGACCACATTTTAAATACATTTTGCTGCCACGACACCCACGTGTCTATATATCTTCTTCTTCTTTGCGTTCGTTCTTTACAACCAATTTTAATCACTCTTTGTGATGTTTGATCTTTGCCAAGAACGTGTATACGTTGCACATTGGTTTGGTAGGCCCTAAACGCATAAGACTTCTACACGTTTAGGACACATGCATCCGATTTCAGCCAAACCTCCTTAGTCGTCTCTTACGACATGCGTGGCAGGTAACAGTGGTTCTATTCTTTACACCCCAAATTTGGGCCCGGTAACCACTCGGGCGAGTGTCTATATATGAAAATCTTCTAGCGGTGGAGTTATTATTACACCATACCAACAGTTAAGCGTGATCCAATTTCTTAGACTGCGGGAAACTTCAAGTGATCTTTAATATCAGACATTTATACTCCGGTCTGTTCAGGCTCGTTTGATTTCATAGAGGGACTAGTTTACCACTGTTTTCAGAATTTATTTTTCTGTTTGAAATGTCAAAGATCATAATATTTCTTCAAGCGCTTGAGGACCCATGTGAGTACCTCGCCGACCCCGGGGTAGAGGACCCATGTGAGTACCTGCCGACCCCGGGGTACGAGGACCCCAGTTTGGGAGACGCTGAGCTATATAGTCATTTATCCAGAGCGAGTTTTTGTGAAATACAATATTTGTCTTTGGATTATTCTTCTTTTATCTAATCTTATTTTTTGTCTCAGAGCGTCAGGATAAGATGAAATTTCTAGAACGGGCTTTTGTGTTCTTGTCAAATGTCTCACAGTCTATTCCGACCTGAGGGTATGAAGTCACTTTCCATTTCTTGTCCTAGTGGGCAGGAGGTAGTTAGGCCAATTCCTATTCTCACGTGTGAAACGTTGAGTGTGGGATGGAAAGCACAATCCTCGTGTGCGCGAGCAGGTAGGTGAACGTTTATACATTACGTTAATCTGTCAGGATTTTTGTATGCACTTCATAAGCAGTGTCTTTCACTGCCTCCGTTATTTCTGTGGTCCACCTAAAACTAACCTCTTCACAATCCTTTTTGATGTATAGCTGTTATCGCAGCCTATTATTATGATAACATCATCTATGATCACTCAGATCTGATTCATACTATGCTACAATACAACTGAGCAGATGTTACACTATAAAGTAGGGATTTCTGTTTGGAAAAACTAAACAACAGACTATCTATACAAATTTCAAGAAATCACTCAAAATTCAGACTTCCTATACGGCAGACATAACATATACAGTCAGAAACTAAATCCCTACGGCCATGAATTACTTCCCTTCTTTGGTATCCTTCGCTTGATAAAGACCTTTTGATCGAAACGTCGATGTTTATTGTTTTTTGTACTTTGTAAAACTACAGTACTGTGTTTTTACGAGATTCACCATAGACACATAGCTACAGAAATCTCAATCTCTGCATAGTCAAATTTGCAATCTGACGGCTTAGAAAGAGCACAGTGAACCTTGCTTTAGCAGCTACATCTTGGACAGCACAAAAAACATTCTCGTTCTCTTGTGCGGATTTCAACTTCTGACTTCTTTCCAAGGTTGTTCGAAATGTACAGACTCTTGCAAGCTTCACAGAATCATTGAAGAAAAAGGAGAATTACATTCTACCACATGTTGGAAAAAACATAAGTAGTCATAAGCTGAATTTGATTATATGCAGAATTTGATTATATGCATAATTTGATTATAGGAATAATTTGATTAAAGGAATAATTTGATTATATGAATAATTTGATTATATGAATAATTTGATTATAGGAATAATTTGATTATAGGAATAATTTGATTATAGGAATAATTTGATTTTAGGAATAATTTGATTATAGGAATAATTTGATTATAGGAATAATTTGATGATAGGAATAATTTGATGATATGAATAATTTGATTATAGGAATAATTTGAAGTTATATACGAGGGGAAGTCAATAAGTAAGCCACAAATGGCTGTAGAAAAATAACTAAACATGATAACAACTTGAAACCAGTTTATTTTTATACATACATTGTTCCTTTATTTCTCAACATAATTTCCAACATCATTGATGCACTTATCCCATCGTTTTATCAATCCTCCCAAACCGGCTGTATAGAACTGCGGGCTCTGTTTTCTAAACCACGTTTTCACTTCACATTCAACTTCGGCGTCATTCACGAAATGTCTCCCGCCAAGGTGGGTTTTCAGTGGACCTAAAAGGTGGACTAAGTCGGAACTGTAAGGTGGATGTTCCAGAACTTCCCACCCTAATTAGTTAATTTTCTCCTGAGTTAATCGAACCGTATCTGGTCTCTTGCATTGTCATGAAGAAGCAACACTCCTCTAGTCAGCAGTGCTAGACATTTTTTTCGAATTGCATCATGAAGCATCAATAGAACTTCACAATACGATTCAGAATTCACATTGTCACCTTTCTTCTTGAAATTGGTTAAAAGCACTCTTTGACAATCCCAGAACATCATCAGCATGACCTTCCCTGCTGATGGCGTAACCTTGAATTTTTGGACACAAGGCGAAGAAGGATGTTTCCACTGCACTGAAGCACGCATTGATTCGGGCTGGTAGTGATGCACCCATTATTCGTCCCCAGTAACAATCCTGTTCAGTATGTCGTCTCCTTCATCTTCATATCGACAGAGATGATGCAAGGACAGGCCAAATCGGTTCATTTTGTGTTCCTCCTTCAATTGTCTGGGTACCCACATTGAGCACACTTTCTTAAATTTCAATCGATCATGCATTATGCTGTATGCTGAACCATGTGAGCACCCTATTGCAGATGCTATAGAGTCTATCGCTACTCGCCTCACACTTCTAATCTTCTCCTCCACCCGCTGCACGGATGCTTCTGCTGCAATCTCAACAGGACGACCAGATCGGATTTCATCAGCAATTTTAGAGCGTCCTTTGAGAAAATGTTTCTATCCAGATATGCACCGCTTTACGGGACAAAATTTGTCAGCATCAGCAGGAAGCATTCCCTTATGAATGTATTTGCAGGCAGTCAATTTCCCACAAAAAACGCGCAACAGCACGTCGCTCTCAGTTATATGAGGACTATCATCATAGCACTCCGAACATGTCCATAGGTACTCCGATTTCCGGAACAAATCCAGCAGCGTCCAGCGGCCCAACACGCCAGTTCGGTGTTGATTAATCAATCTCTTTGCATATTTGGTATGTCGTTCTTTCGGGCTGCACCAATATCGACACCCATCTCTCTCAATCAGGTCAGGAAGTGGGATTCTTCTTCTTCTTCTTTGCGTTCGTTCTTTACGACCAATTTTAATCACTCTTTGTGATGTGTTTGATCTTTGCCAAGAACATGTATACGTTGCACATTGGTTCGGTAGGCCCCTAAATGCTTAGACATCTACACGTTTAGGACATGTGCATTCGATTTCAGCCAAACCTTAGTCGTATCTTACGACATGCGTGGCAGGTAACAGTGGTTCTATTCTTTACAACCCAAATTTGGGCCCCGGTAACTGCTCGGGCGATCGAGTGGGATTCACAACCCTGAAACTCCTCTGTTCCGAAAGACTCTCTCAATGCGTTCATTTCGGTCCATGGCAGCTCCCTCTGATATTGTAGCTATGCCAGCCAATCTATCAGCTCATTCATTACCACTGACACCTGCGTGCCAAGTGACAAAATAAAGGTTCTTTCTCTGATCACTGTCTGTACCAGTACCACCACCCAGTTTCGTAACACCATTCCTGATTCGACTTTACGAACCCTGTTCATGAACAATCTATTTGATGATGTAGGTAACAAACATAAAAAATATGAAATTAAATTTCTCAACAGAACCGTACGACTTATTGTAGACCGGACACTAATCAAATCGATCACGTCAAGGATCACGTCATCATCTGATTGATTTACACGCAGTTTGTTTAACGGTAGTTTTAAAAAATGGATTGGGTTCTAATATGAGTCAGAACTGATGGAAAACCCGATCAATGGCTTAAAATCGAAATGCTTTTCTTGTGGCCTGTGCATAATAACTTGATTTATTTTTACAATTCTTATTTTCAAATCTAAAGACATCCTGTACGTTTTGAGATAAAGTTGTAGAGCTCTAATTTTGTGTTAGTTTCAGTTTGGAATATCTTCAATGGACTCCGGACATGTTCATATGTTCTCCGATCTCCTTCGCAATATCTTCAACAGCGTTCAGCGACTAACCGTACCAGGTCGATTTTAATTGACGAGCCTACTCATATACCTGTTGCTCTGTTCTTTCTGGCCACTCCAATCTTCAATCCCAGCTCTTGCAATCTAGCAGTTGACGTGGATTGGTTTAAATGAAAATCCTCTTTGCGGCCACACTCTATGAGAGCTCTATCACTTGTTGGACCTCTGCTATGGTGGCAGAGCCTGTCTGCACTCTCATTCCAAACCACACCTATGTGCCCAGGCACGAAAATAAGTGTGATTCTGCAAATTGTTGACGCTTGTAGCGTTTCAGTTCATTGTCTGCGCAGTGAACTAGCCTATACTTTTCGGATGATACTTCATGAATCACTCAGAATGCACGCACGAGTATAGTTTTGTGACACAAGCGATGATGGCAACAGCCTCATACGTGTGCTGCTGCACCTCTCTAGTGTGTGCGAAGGTGACTGTAGAGTCCAATCCTAGAACACAATGCACTACCACAGGTGGAGTATATATGATCAAGGTTAGACATGTGGGTGTTGTATGTTCTTTTTTTCTCTCTGCCTCAGCGGCACGATGATTCTCAGCTATGCAAATTCCTCATGATTTGTTACAGCGCCACATTTGGCGATCTTGCGCCAGGGATTCCCAGCACGTGGTGTCTATATCGAAGCATTTAAGAGACACGTTAAAGTGTCTTTAAAGCGTTTTTTTCTGTTCACCAGCAGAACGTCTGCCCCCTGCAAGCTCGCCATACATCAACTGTTTTAGTATGCGTTTATCAAGAATCTGAGCAATGTGTCCAGCCATTAATGCTCTAGTCACCGCCAGTACTTTGAATTGTGTTATTTTTGTTTATCTCAGTACGAGTAGATGGATTGTAATTGAGAACTGCACCGCCCGAGTGGTTACCGGGGCCCAAATTTGGGGTGTAAAGAATAGAATCAATGTTACCTGCCACGCATGTCGTAAGAGGCAACTAAGGAGGTTTGGGATGAAATCGGATGCACATGTCCTAAACGTGTAGAAGTCTATGCGTTTAGGGCCTACCAAACCAATGTGCAACGTATACACACTCTTGGCAAAGATCAAACATCACAAAGAGTGATTAAAATTGGTCGTAAAGAACGAACGCAAAGAAGAAGAAAATAACTGCACATCTAGTGTAGTGTTGATTCAAGAAATATAAGTTGCAGTGTCATTACTTGGGTGCTGTTTTGGGCGTGTTGTTATGAAGGTGTGCTATTGAATATTGAGCAGTTCACTTTCTCAATATATGCTTCTTCAATACATGACGTTGTGAGACAAAACAGGATCGGAGAAAAGAAAGAAAGTATGATTTCAAGTAAAGGGTAAAGACGAAACAGCTTGAAACCATCAATGTCACAGGTATTGCCAACGTATCACTGAATGCATTAATAGATTATCTTAAAGATTACGGCCAAGGATTTAATCTCTGCGACAACTGTCAAATTGTTCTAAACGAATGAATGCAATGAATAGCACGTTCATATAATTTTTTACAAAGTTTTATTCCTTCCAGATTACCAAGTTAAAGGATCAAATCTACTCAGGCTCACATGAATCTACTGTTTTGGGCATGCGGGTGTTCGCGGCAATGATAAAGAGGACAGACTTGCATCGGCAGCATTGACTGTTGCGGAGGCTAAATTGGATAATGGGGCTGTTCTTTGGTTCCTTCTCGACTTGTTGGATGAGGACACTAAAATTGATTTTGAATGTATCCAGCGATTTAAGGAGTTTATAATTACACGGTGTGTAAGTAGAACTGGATGCTTGAGGGTCAGAGAGAGGAGTGTGTTTAACTAGCGAGTCATATGAACGATCAGTATGCGTATCCATCGACATCTGTTGAGGGAGACTTAGCACTTATGGGTCTGCTCGGAGTGCAATGACGTCGGTTCAGTAACCAATAATGAATCTAGTTAATCACATATCTTTTACAGGACTTTGCGAATCAACCCTAGCTTTTAACGCTGTTCGTGATTTCTCTAGACATTATTACGTTCAGTAGCTTGCCATTGCTTTCAGAACAGGTAGTGCCATCGTACTTTTGTCAAAATCCACGCGAAACAATTTGCAACCAAACTGTCCGCAGCGTAATTCGAACTCAGAACGTCGGGGTTAATAGACCTAGTCACTATCCCTTAGGCCTCAGACGCCACCAATAATGAATCTACTAAACTTAAATCTCTAGACTTTGAAACCTTGGTGTCTCGGTTTCGTCCCATCTGCCGTTTATTGAAACACTTCTGTACCTCCTGCGTAGCTGATAACACTTCCAAGATTTGTGAAAGCATGTACCTTACTTGGACCATAGTAGCAAGAAAATAAGCTGACATAGTAGGACAGTGTCAGTGAGATAGCACTCACTCAAGACATACACATACATCAACTGGTGGTGATCCTTGAATCACTACAATGTTTTAGTCTGGTTAGGGGTAGAATTAAATCAAATGAAGGGGAGGGGTGGGGTCTCGTGGCTAAGTGGTTAAGCCCTCTTGCTTTGCCTTGAGTCGAAGGTCGTGGGTTGAACGACCGCGCTGTTCTGTTCACGAGTGTTGTTTTTCCATGACCACTAGGAATGTTGCTGGAGCTACGGAGTTCGTGGTTTGTGCAATACTCTTGGCAGGTGGCGTGCCATTGTTACGGCGAGGACCCATATGGGTAAAACCGGTAATGAAGTCAATCTTCGGCTTGAAAACCCTTTTAAATGAAACTACCATGCGAGACGGTAGTAATGTAAACGCATCGACGCATGATGTACGATCTGCTCGCACGTAGACTTGCAATATCTCACAGCGACTGCTACTAAACGATTTCCCTGATCGAAGTCCTGAAATCAATAACAGGTACAAACAATGTGCAGCACAATTGACTAGATCAGCTTTTCCCAAACTGGGGCCCGCGAGGTACTCACATGGGGTCCTCAAGCACTTGAAGAAATATTATAATCTTTGACATTTCAAACTGGGGTCTGCGAGGTACTCACATGGGTTCTCAACACTTGAAGAAATATTATAATCTTTGACATTTCAAACAGAAAATTAATTTTTTTAAACATATATAAAAACAGTAGTAAACTAGTGCCGATGTGAAATCAAAGGACCCGGATCAGACCGGAGTCTAAATGTCTGACAGACAAATGAAAGATTATTTGAAGTTTCCAATAATCTCATAAATTAGAGCCAGCTTGGCTGTTGGTGTGTTGTAATA
Organism: Arion vulgaris; assembly: GCA_020796225.1. Classification (NCBI taxonomy): domain Eukaryota; kingdom Metazoa; phylum Mollusca; class Gastropoda; order Stylommatophora; family Arionidae; genus Arion; species Arion vulgaris. Next base: position 20,349,557 of record CM036768.1, read on the forward strand.
TAACTTCATCGCTAGAAGAATGAAATTGAAGTAAGTAATTGGCTGAAACGATCTTGGGAAAGATAGGATAAATAACTTTGCTGCATTGATTTTTTGCTACAATACATTTTGGCTGAGCTTCAAGATGGATCGCTCAAAATTGAAACGCAAATGTAGTGATGATGCTAATGATGGCACGTCTTGTTCAAGGCAAAAGGAAACCTCTTCCTATTTATTAAAATATTAAATTGCAGACATTGTTTACTATTGTAGCACACAGATAATTACAGACATTGTTTACTATTGTAACACACAGATAATTACAGACATTGTTTACTATTGTAACACACAGATAATTACAGACATTGTTTACTATTTAACACAATAATAATTACATACATTGTTTACTATTGTAACATACAGATAATTACATACATTGTTTACTATTGTAACACACAGATAATTACAGACATTGTTTACTATTGTAACACACAGATAATTACAGACATTGTTTACTATTGTAACACACAGATAATTACAGACATTGTTTACTATTGTAACACACATATAATTACATACATTGTTTACTATTGTAACATACAGATAATTACATACATTGTTTACTATTGTAACACACAGATAATTACAGACATTGTTTACTATTGTAACACACAGATAATTACAAACATTGTTTACTATTGTAACACACAGATAATTACAGACATTGTTTACTATTGTAACACACAGATAATTACAGACATTGTTTACTATTGTAACACACAGATAATTACAGACATTGTTTACTATTGTAACACACAGATAATTACAGACATTGTTTACTATTGTAACACACAGATAATTACAGACATTGTTTACTATTGTAACACACATATAATTACATACATTGTTTACTATTGTAACATACAGATAATTACATACATTGTTTACTATTGTAACACACAGATAATTACAGACATTGTTTACTATTGTAACACACAGATAATTACAAACATTGTTTACTATTGTAGCACTCATATAATTACAGACATTGTTTACTATTGTAACACACAGATAATTACAGACATTGTTTACTATTGTAACACACAGATAATTACAGACATTGTTTACTATTGTAGCACTCATATAATTACAGACATTGTTTACTATTGTAACACACAGATAATTACAGACATTGTTTACTATTGTAACACACAGATAATTACAGACATTGTTTACTATTGTAACACAGATAATTACAGACATTGTTTACTATTGTAACACACAGATAATTACATACATTGTTTACTATTGTAACACACATATAATTACAGACATTGTTTACTATTGTAACACACAGATAATTACAGACATTGTTTACTATTGTAACACACAGATAATTACAGACATTGTTTACTATTGTAACACACAGATAATTACAGACATTGTTTACTATTGTAACAAACAGATAATTACAGACATTGTTTACTATTGTAACACACAGATAATTACAGACATTGTTTACTATTGTAACACACAGATAATTACAGACATTGTTTACTATTGTAACACACAGATAATTACAGACATTGTTTACTATTGTAACACACAGATAATTACAGACATTGTTTACTATTGTAACACACAGATGATTACAGACATTGTTTACTATTGTAACACACAAATAATTACAGACATTGTTTACTATTGTAGGACACAGATAATTCATTCCTGTCCATTTTCATTTATAGAAACTTGTGGTAGTCCACGACGCCAAATATATTTAAAAGTGGGTCCGTGATAATAGAAAGTTTGGGAACCGCTGCTCTAAAATAATGTTAACAGGAAATACCCAAAAAACATAAAAGAAATTCTAAAACAATGTAAACAGAACATAAAAACACATAAAAATCAACTCTAAGACAATAAATAAGAAACTTCAAAGCAAGTGAGGAGAAACTGGAAATATATTAACTAGAAATTCTAAATGAAGTAACGAAACACAAAAAGAAGTATGAACAAATTTACAGTACATGATTTACATAAATAGAATTTCAGAAAATTTCCAAACTATGGTACACCGTAATTTATAATTTTTTGTTTGTCCAATAATAATTTTGCTTTGAAGACAAAAGCGTCAGTTTGAAACTGTTTTAACTGTGCCATTTTTCAGAACGTTCAAAGAAAAAATATCAATTTAGATCAAATTTGTATTTGATTGTAAAATATTTCAGTTCAGTCAAATATTGGTGACCAGTTTTGTGATGTTATCTATCGTCTATAGATTACTGTATTGCAAACATGCTATATCAAAGAAACGTTTAATGAAGAAAATAAAAATGAAGATAATTGCAAAACTAATTAAATGTCTTCTAACTAGGAAAATGGAGTTGCAGATAACAAAGTTAATAATACCTTCTTGCGTTAGTGATCACGTGCCGCTGAAATAAAGGGATTCCATACCAGGTAAAGTAAACATTTCTCGGTGTGCACAAGGTGCGTGATTGAACTACAGGAGGATCACCCATGTGTTGCCGGGGTCCACAAGGGAAGCAAAGAATTGTACCACTGCGACCTACAAGGCATGTTGTAAGAGGCGACTGAGGTAGGGGCCTATGGAAGCTACCCTAGTAAATAAAAAGCATAGTAGAAATCGGATGTGTTGGGCTACTTGTAGGCGCATAACTGGCACAACGTACAATCGCTCTTAGGCTCAAATCAAATACAAATCCCACAGAGTGGTTAACTAGTGGTCGATGGAGCGGTCGAAGCAGAAGGTCTAAAAGAGACCCTGATCCTTTACTTGGGGATATAAATTTCAAGTACCTCAGAAGTCGGATTCAGGTTCGTCTGAATGACGAGAGACCCTTGTGGTAGAGAAAAAAGCATCCACGTAAAAATCACTCAGAGACGTTATATAATACGATTTATTACAAACGAATTTATTCTGAACTTGAATGCTAATGTTATGGTTCGTGATTCAAAACAATTTAGTCTCACAGGAAAAATACATGTCTACAGAAGATTGACTTTGATTTTCTTGCTCGTGTTATCCCACATATTATAGCGTTTTTGTAACTTTTTTTTAAAGTATGTGAGCTTGTTCTTCTTCTTTGCGTTCGTTCTTTACAACCAATTTTAATCACACTTTGTGATATGTTTGATCTTTGCCAAGAACGTGTATACGTTGCACTTTGGTTTGGTAGGCCCCTAAACGCATAGGCTTCTACACGTTTAGTACACGTGCATCCGATTTTATCCAAACCTCCTTAGTCGCTTCTCATGACAAGCGTGGCAGGTAACAGTGGTTCTATTCTTTACACCCCAAATTGAACAAAAATCAAGTATTTATGAGACTGCGTTTTTCTCTTGGTCACATATGCTTGTGAGACATGGACCATTGACATAGCGACTGAGAAGATCATTAATGCATTTGAATGCAAATGCTACAGAAGAGTACTTAGAATATCATGGACAGAGAAAAGAACAGATACTTCTCTTCTGCAGCAGCTTGATATTTAAGAGAGTTGGCCATTACAAAGCATAACATCAAGGGAAATTAAATATTTCGGACACATCAAACGACATGAGTGAGTAGCTAATATAATTTTGGAGGGAATGGTGACTGGAAGAAGAACGAGAGGAAGACCTAGAAGACGATGGGTGCAAGGTGTTGTTGACAATTTGAGAATGACTGCTGCTGACGCCGGTCAATTTGTACAGAAGAGAGAGGTTTTCAGGGCTGCTGTCATGGGAGCCAAGTTCTTAAAGGGACAAGCTACTTGATGATGATGTTGGAGCAAATATTTTTAAATTTTTCTTTGGTTGTTTGTGATCAAAGATAACTATGATCAAATTTGTTGGAGTTTCAGTATCACCTGAGTCATACCAATTCGAAGCTGATTTTAAACTGTTGTTTCCTGTTCCCAAATTGTGCAAGTACATTTTTTTCCAGCTTACTTCTACGCATACTCAAAGACCTAATATAATGGCTGATATGACACGCTAGGAAATGTAAATATTTTAAACCTTCTTATTTAACTCATAACTCCGTAAAAAAAAGCATAGAAAGTGTTGAAAATTGTCACGCTGGTCTACACACTTCTGTAGGAATAAGTTGCCCAAACTTCATTGTTCCATAGCAGGACGTTCTCAAGCATTTCCCGTGACACACATACAATTAGTTTTATAATTAAGATTGGTGAAGACTTAATCTCATGCTGATTAGTCTCATGCTTTTCATTGATCAATGGTAGACGGTGTGGTTTAACTGATCTAAAGTCGAAAGATTGAGACTTCATTGCACCGGGTTTTAACAGATATGACTCGGTCCCTCTCGACAGAAATGGACAGCCACCTCCCGAGAGTAGTGCACAAGACACGAGCATCATAGGTTCGGCAACAATCCTAGGGGTTTGTGGAAAAAAATGAACTCGTTAACAGGACGGCGCGGTCCGGATTCGAACTTGGAACGTTCTGAACGCAAGGCAACGGCTTAACAATTAGCCTTAGATGTGGTCAACATCACGCCAGTTGTCTGACATTCTTGCTAACAATTTCCCAATTCAAGCGGGCAAAAGTATGGACAGAGCCGATGTCATCAATGCGGTAGGCTCTCATTTATGTGATATGGGTGAGTCTCAGTCATCGGAACGAGTTTGATAATTAGAAGTTAAGTTTGGACATGCCAATCAGTGTCGTCTTCGTGGTAGAGATAGAAGGTATACTAATCAACTTCTCATGGGCACGGTGAACAAATGGACTTTAAGATTGCTGCTACAGCGGAGGACAGAGCACGAATGGAAATGCCCAATGTGACATGACGTCGATAGCATAACATAACATAACATTATGCCAGTTGTCTAAACTTCCTAATATTTCCCTGGTACCAAATTGAGGTTGAGTCGACCTAAGAAGCGTTACGGGTAGAAAATATCCCACTCTAATTATGGAATCTGATCCTGGAACCTCGTGTCGACGAAGCGGATATTATTTCTCATTACAGACAGAACAGCAATGTCACTGTTGTAGACTGAACCAATGCTAATCATTTTTCACGCTACAACGGTCATTCTAAAGGAACATATTGTATTTGTCCCATTGAAGCAGATACGGCTGAGTCACGGCGTAATAAGGTCACGACCTGGCTAGTCATTATTGTTTTTCGAGGTTTTTTCTCCCCGTAAAGATTACAATTTTTCACAATTTTCTCACTGACAGGTAATTGAGTTTGTGTTTTAAGTTTTTTGCAGATTAGTTATGGCTGCTTCGTTTTGGAGTAGTGCTAACAACGTGTGTTGGTGAGTTGACTGTTGGTCTAATGTTACCTAATATTAACAACGTGTGTTGGTGAGTTGACGGTTGGTCTAATGTTGCATACTATTAACAACGTGTGTTGGTGAGTTGACTGTTGGTCTAATGTTGCATACTATTAACAACTTGAGGTGGTGAGTTGACTGTTGGTCTAATGTTACATAATATTAACAACGTGTGTTGGTGAGTTGACTTGTAATGGTCTAATGTTACTCTAATATTAACAACGTGTGTTGGTGAGTTGACGTTGGTCTAATGTTGCATACATATTAACAACTTGTGTGGTGAGTTGACTGTTGGTCTAATGTTACATAATATTAACAACTTGTGGTGGTGTGAAGTATTATGTTCTGTATTATTTTTATCTTCTTTTCGAACGCTCCATATAGACCACTTGTTAAACCACCTTTCGTGATTTGTATGTGATCTGAGCCTAAGAGCGAGTGTACGTTGTGCCATTTAAGCGCCTACAAGTACATTTATAATACTTGCGCGCATATCCGATATCTGCGACCCATTTTATTTACTAAGGTAGCTTCCCTTGGCCCCTACCTAAGACGCCTCTTACGACATGACGTGTATGTCGTACTGTTACTTTGCTCCTTTGTGACCCCCGACAACACACATGTGGATATGTTAACAGACATGTGCCATAATGAGATATTTGATATTTTCTTATTACATTAGATTATGAATATCGGAAATCCGTTTTTTTAAAATTGAGGATAAATTTTCTTCTATTTTTCTGTTGTCGTTACACTGTTACCGGGTTGTTAGTCAACATTGCTACCGGGTTGTCAGTCAACATTGCTACCGGGTTTTAGTTGACACTTCTACCGGGTTGTTCGTCCACACTGCTACCGGGCTGTTAGTCCACACTGCTACCGGACTGTTAGTCCACACTGTTAGCGGATTGTTATAATGTTACCAGGTTGTTAGTCCACACTGTTACCGGGTTGTTAGTCCCACTGTTACCGGGTTGTTAGTCACACTGTTACCGGGTTGTTAGTCCACACTGTTACCGGGTTGTTAGTCCACACTGTTACCGGGTTGTTAGTCCACACTGCTACCGGGTTGTTAGTCCACACTGTTACCGGGTTGTTAGTCCACACTGTTACCGGGTTGTTAGTCCACACTGTTACCGGGTTGTTAGTCCACACTGCTACCGGGTTGTTAGTCCACACTGCTACCGGGTTGTTAGTCCACACTGTTACCGGGTTGTTAGTCCACACTGTTACCGGGTTGTTAGTCCACACTGTTACCGGGCTGTTAGTCCACACTGTTACCGGGTTGTTAGTCCACACTGTTACCTCCCACACTGTTACCTCCCACACTGTTACCTCCCACATGTTCTCACAGTGGCGGCCTGTTATTAAGTGCCAATGGGGCCGGGCCCCACCAAAAATAAGATGTAAAGTGTATTTATTATTTTATACATTAAAATATATCCTAACCGAAAACATGATTTTTCCGAAAATTTATGTCTGGCCCCACCAATAAAAGAGATCACGAGCCGCCACTGCCTCCCACACCGTTACCTCCCTACCACTGTTACCTCCCACACTGTTACCTCCACACTGTTACCTCCCAGGTGTAAATTTGAAAATGGTGACGATATTTTGTACGAATGTTATTTATCTTTTCGAATAAATTTGTCCGGACAACGGCTTTCCGGCCTGCTCTTCTCGTTTTTGAACTCCCTATGATTCTTTTACGTGTCTAACTTGAACATGGGGCCTACGTCTTATCGATCATCTCCGATAGGACTAGGAACTCGATCTCACCTACAATGAGATCAGGAACTCTGGGAAAATATCCCAATGGCTCCACAAGAGAGAGAACCGAGTACTTTTGGAACGAAAACCTAACCTCTACGTCATAGAGACCCCCACACAGAGACCCCCACACAGAGACCCCCACACAGAGACCCCCACACAGAGACCCAAAAACAAAAGAGATATAAATGATAGACCCTTACATGAATGATTGATTAACTCATTCACTCTTCAGAGCTGATTTAATGGTTCGAGATATATTTTAAGATGTCTCAAACCCGATATACTGGCTAATTCATTATACATTGCAATATGCATGAGTCCGGGAGATAACAAATTACGGAGTGAAAGTATTAATTCATAGTTACATGAATGATTGATTAATTCATAGTTACATATGTGATTGATTAATACATAGTTACATGAATGATTGTTTAATTCATAGTTACATGAATGATTGTTTAATTCATAGTTACATATGTGATTGATTAATACATAGTTACAGGAATGATTGTTTAATACATAGTTACATGAATGATTGATTAATACATAGTTACATGTGTGATTGATTATTTCAGTGTTTAATTAATCATTCAGAATCACTATGGTATATCGTCTTCTCCACCCTTCGTCCCTAGGGAAGTATAGATCTGTAACCAAGGCCTTCCACGCCCGCCGATCCAATGCCCTCTTTTCCAGATCTCTCCACTCTCTCCCCATTTTCTTGCATTCGTCTCCAGCTCCGTCTCCAGGTGTACCTCCTTGCGGGTCCTTCTTCTTCATCGGGTGATGAGCTATGAATTTTCCTGGTTGTGGTTTATGTAGCTATCAAGGGCTCTTTATGGGGTGGGGTAGCTAACCCAACAAAAAAACACCTCCTTACTCGCCTCTTACGACATGCGTGGCAGGTAACAGTGGTTCTATTCTTCATATCCCAATTTATACCGCGATAACCACTCGGGTGCAGTATAGTTATTCGTAAATTAAAATGTACAGAAGTAATTTCCAAATTCAAACTTACCCAAATGGCTTCTTAGTCCGATGAACAGCATTAGAGTTTGAAGATGTTTCAAGATCAATTGGAGTAACTGCTTGCTTTTTATTGACGTTAGATCCAGTTGTTGAGGCATTTGTTTTTTTACTGGCCTTGTCTACATGAGCAGAAGATGCACCGGTCGCGTACACATCTGCTCCTAGAAGCTTGCTGATTGCATCCATCAGATAGTCTTTATTATTATTAAGCTGAACCCGATGTCTATTTGATAGTAATATGAAACGTGAAATCTACTCAACTCACAATTTTCTAATTAAAAATAAAATAAAAAAACAAATTGAGATCTAACCGTGTTCCATATTAATGTTTATATTCATTGTTACCAGCACAAAATATCAACAATAGAAGTAAAGCTATAACCACCGGTACCTTCTATCGCGAACTGACTGTGTCAGAATGAAAATTCATGACCAGCTATAACGCCTTCATTGAGTGTCTCGTTGTGAGGTTTCGATCGCGTTCTGGCACCACAAGGCATGAGATATACTGTGACGTGTTTGAACATTTTAGTCCCAATAAAAACGATATTTACTAAAGTTCATAAACGTTAATATCGTAAAACGAAAAGTTGTATAACAGATTTGTCATCGTTTCTATTTAAGAATGTTGTTTTAGTTATCTTTTATATCTGAGTTTGATAAATGTTGTATCTTGTGTCCTTATCTCTAACAATGAAGAATGTTGTATCTTGTGTCCTTATCTCTAACAATGAAGAATGTTGTATCTTGTGTCCTTATCTCTAACAATGAAGAATGTTGTATCTTGTGTCCTTATCTCTAACAATGAAGAATGTTGTATCTTGTGTCCTTAGTTCATAGTTCATAAGTACGGTTTCAACTTCACTGCAACGGGTCACCCCATAATTGCTCCGTTCCTGTGCCAATGAAAATCACACGAAATGCTAACAACTGTGAAATGTTTTCTGTGTGAACTAATTCCAGAATGAAACAGCCGCGTACCGCCACAAAGAGAAACCTGCTCCGCATAAAATGTATATGGCCGTCGCTAATGTAGCAACACAAACTGTTCATCACTTGAATTGCAATTCTTGTCGAAGGGAACATCAATCACGACAAAATCCAGCTTCTGCACCCGCAATATAACTGCATACGGCAGATTGAGCTTGTTCGTCATAACCGCTGTCCGCCATTTTATGAATACACACTAACACACAACAAACGCACGGTTGACACATCTTGTGTCCTTATCTCTAACAATGAAGAATGTTGTATCTTGTGTCTTTATCTCTAACAATGAAGAATGTTGTATCTTGTGTCCTTATTTCTAACAGTGAAGAATATTTTATCTTTCGTCATTCATATAAGAGTCTGAGAATGTTGTATCCTTCGTCATGTATGATAATGTTGTATCTTTCGTCATATAAGAGTCTGAGAATGTTGTATCTGTCGTCTTATATATATATGAGTCTGAGAATGTTGTATCTTTCGTCATATATATATATATATATATAGTGTCTGCGAATGTTGTATCTTTCGTCCTATTTGAGTCTGAGAATGTTGTATCTTTCGTCATATATGAATCTGAGAATGTTGTATCTGTCGTCTTATATATATGAGTCTGAGAATGTTGTATCTGTCGTCTTATATATATATGAGTCTGAGAATGTTGTATCTTTATGTTTTCTTTTTTATGTAGGAGATTAAAGCTTCTTTAAGTCGCGGCACGCTCTTTCAACCTAAGTACGTGTCTTTTATTGGTTATATCGAAGCGTGTAGGCCAACAAAGATGAAAAATTAGAATGAACTTTCCGAGAATCGAATCACTTGGTGAGTATTCTGAGAAATGTATTTTTTCGACATTTATATCTCGCCCGTATGGTGCTGGGGCTCACAAGGGGAGCAAAGAATAGTACCACTGTGACCTACAAGGCATGTAGTCAAAGGCGATGATGTAGGAACTAGGAAAGCTACCCTAGTAAATAAAAAGCATTGCAGAAATCGGATGTGCTGGCCTACTTGTAGGCGCATAAATGCCACAACGTACAATCTCTCGTAGGCTCAGATCACATACAAATCACACAGAGTGGTTAACAAATAGTCGATATGGAGTGTTTGAAGAAGAAGAAGAATGTCTTGGCCGTGCGTGCTATGATACATAGAGTAAAGGCAGCCGCATCAGGTGGCACCGTAAGGGTGGCGGCATAATTAGCAAAATCAAAATACAATTTGAACCATTCAATAATTTAAAATCACAATCGAATGTTATTTTAAAGAAAAAAATTTTTATGGGGCGGCATTTCGATGTCTTGCATCATACTGAGAAAATATACCGCATGTCCCTGACTGTAATCACGCACAATACAAATATCTGCAACAAAAAAGACAAAGTTCAAGCGCTCACAAAAACTTGTTCTATAGATCTCTACTTATCCTGACGCTGCGAAACAATATAGAATAAGAGAAAAGAAAGAAAACAGAAGATGTGATATAACTTTATTTTGAATATCTTGATCAAAGTTTGACAGCAACAACGCCAGAACATTCTTAATTAACACCACTGTAAGCATTATTGAAGAAAAGCTTGTAGTCCTCTTATGTTCTTTTCATTGGCAACAAACAATAACTAAAGAAATCCTGCTTACATATAAAACATGAATGAAAATAATGAAATCTTTGAATCACATTGGTTTGCCTGTTACCTTTACAGATTGCTATAACGTCCATCAAAGTACCATATAACGAAAATACCATCAAAGAACTCTGTAACCTGGGTATGAATCAGAAGGGGCGTGTTGCTAGCTAGGTAAGCTGTTAATGCCTCCTTTCCGTTCATTGTGTTTGTGTATATGTTGCTTGACAATGACTTAAATCTAAACTTTGAATTTTGTTAGTTTTATGATTTGATTAGTCTATTGCCTTATGTGATACCATACATACGTGACTTTCTTACTTATGTAATACCATACATACTGACTTTGCTTGCTTATGTGATACCATACATACATGACTTTGCTTACTTATGTGATACCATACATACATGACTTTGCTTACTTATGTGATACCATACATACATGACTTTGCTTACTTATGTGATACCATACATACATGACTTTGCTTGCTTATGTGATACCATACATACATGACTTTGCTTACTTATGTGATACCATACATACATGACTTTGCTTACTTATGTGATACCATACATACATGACTTTGCTTGCTTATGTGATACCATACATACGTGACTTTGTGCTAAAACGCCAATTTATTAAGTATCACCGCAGCCACCCTCGGTTTCTCCAGATCTGATCTGATCCGACCACCTCAGATTTTAGGCTTCTATCTATTGTCTATTCCCAAGTGGAGATATAGTTGGTTGTCCACTCTTGCCGTTAAGCGTAGGGATGGGAGCTTTAATTTGCGTTTTAGGGCCAGATGAGTCGCCTTTGTTGTGTTATATCCGTGTTTATGTAGTGTGGTCTTGATATTGTCTATCTATCGTTTTCTTGGTCTTCCCTTAGCTCTAGTACCCGATCTCTTTTTATTGTATGCTGTTATTGGTGGTTAGTTGTATTTCATTCTCATTAAATGTCCAAACCATTTGTTGTCTTTCGTTGTATTCGGTGCATGAAGTTATGCCCAGTTAGGTTTCCGTAAATTCCGTAAAAGTCCAATGGTGTTTTCGCCTGACATGTGTAATGTATCATTTTGAAAAGTAAATGCTTGTTTGTCCAAACGTAGTTTGTTGTTGCACTTCATGTATATTTAATATTTTATACTTTTTTTTTTCAATAGCACAATATTTTCATTTCTCTTCTTCTTCTTTCTGTTCGCTCTGTTACAATTATTAGTTAACCATTGTTTGTTATCTGTGTGTGATTTGTTCCAGAGAGCGTTGGTACTATGTGTCTCGATTTGTTGCTTTCTTTGCCCAGCATATCATGTTTCCACGTTCATGATAACACAGAAAGGATGTTCACATTTCATATACACATACTGAAATGATGTTCACATTTCACATACTGAAAGGATGTTCACATTTCACATACACATACTGAAAGGATGTTCACATTTCACATACTGAAAGGATGTTCGCATTTCACATACTGAAAGGATGTTCACATTTCACATACACATACTGAAAGGATGTTCGCATTTCACATACTGAAAGGATGTTCACATTTCACATACTGAAAGGATGTTCACATTTCACATACTGAAAGGATGTTCACATTTCACATCCACATACTGAAAGGATGTTCACATTTCACATACTGAAAGGATGTTCACATTTCACATACTGAAAGGATGTTCACATTTCACATACTGAAAAGATGTTCTTATTTTACATCCACGCCCGTCTGTCCAGCGTGTTCGTAGCGCGTTGGACTACGGGTGACTATCCTCTGTGTGTGCGGGTTCAATTCCGCGGATGGCAGAAAAAGCCACAGATTCCCCAGATTTACGGTGTTCGTGCACCGAACCGAAGGGTTACGATGTCCATGGCACCGAGCCGAAGAGCTGAAAAGTTCAAGTGCTTCTGGATCGGAAAAAAATTTACATCCACATACTGAAAGGATGTCTGCATTTTAAATTATCCGCATCAGGTGCCGTGCCAGCAAGTGAAGGCGATCATGGATCCCCACAAATCTCTTTCTCTGGTGTTTGCTTATCATCTCAAATGTTGACGCTCTTCCGTGCAATGAAGTCAGGCTATCCAAAATTTTCTCTCTCTGTCTTCCTCTGTTTTGTCTTCCCTTGATTTTACTGGTTGTTACAATGTGTTCTAAACCTACGTACCTCAACACATGTTCGAAAAATGATGATTACCTCTTTCTTATATTGATGATAAGCTTTCTCTGTGTCTTGATCTCGTTCAACACCTCAATAATAGTAATTTTAGCAGTCCATGGGATTCTCATCAGTCTTCTGTAAAACCACATCTCTATGTCCCTCAGATATTTTTCAATCTGTTTGTTCATTGTCCATGACTGGCATCCGTATGTGAGTATTGGTTCTATGTAAGACTGTATAACTTATTTTACATACACATACTGAAAAATTGTCCTCATTTGACTCATACATACTGAGACAATTGCAACCCCCTCCCTCCCCACCACCACTCCCAGTTTCTAATGTACGTATTCGAAGAGTTCTCAAACTACGGCACAATCATTTACAAACGTTCTATAACACATTGTTCCAATCTTTCAATCTTTACCATTAGTCAGTTGAAGGTATCGATTATTCGATTTGCAGTCGATATTTCGTTTTCGAGAAGTAGGATTATTTTAGTCATATATGACATTGGCATGGTTCTTCGGCGAAGATTGATAGTCTCACTCACAGTCAAGGACAATGACACATAATGTGCGACCTAGATGGCATTCAGAGAATTGACTGTTCAAAAATAAGATTTGTATGCATGCACTTAAAGAAAGCAAACAATTCTTAAGAAGTAAAAAGGTACACTCTTTAGTGTGTGTGTGTGTTTCACGGGGTTTTAGTTTCTTGGGTAAAATATTGATCGGCTATCGAAATAGTTTCCACTCACCTTTACCAGGTAAGTCCACTGATCGGCTATCGAACAAGTTTCCACTCATCATTATCATGTAGTGATCGGCTATCGAACTGGTTTCCACTCATCAACATCAGGTGCGCCTTGGCGCCTGTGTCATACATTTATGGCGACCTATTAGTGGTGCATGCTTTAATTCATATTTGAACCAAACACTTTTTTCATTCTCTTCGTAACACTTCCATGAACATGAGCTTCCTGTTTTTGCAATTTTGTTTTATTGTATAACCATTCTACTACTCTCTAACCCTAACCATTTTGTTTTTCACTGGAGAAAGGACGATGGTGCTAGATAGGACACACGTTACAAAAACCCGACGGTAATAAAACAAGAAGGACACTGTATTGGAACCTGCAAGGTAAGCGAAAGAGACAAATGGTTTAAATACAGATAGAAGAGATTTAGATGAAGCGACTAATGATATATGGAAGATTATGGAAAAATCTGCAAGAAAAATAATGATATGAAGACTTGTCATGCGTTGGGTGAACCATAGGGTTAAAAAGGAACAAGAGACAAGAGAGAGAGAGAGAGAGAGAGAGAGAGAGAGAGAGAGAGAGAGAGAGAGAGAAGACGTTTAAGAGCGAAGGATTGGCTTGATTGCACTAAATACTGGTTCCGTCTGATCAAATATTTGCGCATGATTAGCCAATCATATTACCGAATATTTAATGATTAAGTCACGTTAGGCACAGGAAGTGCATGCTGGGAACGCTCAAACTCGACTTAAGCCTGTACAGCTTAACAAAGAAAATCTTGGAGATATGTTATGAGAATTGCTTGGTTTAAAGGATTGACTTCATTGCTCCGGGTTTGCCTGTTTCTCTATGTCAGTCACTTTTCGCAAAAATGTCAAACAACCTGTAGAAAGTATTGCACAAATTCTGTAGCACCAGCAACACTACTATGGATGAGTAGAATATTTAAATACCTGTCAAGGCAAAGTAAATATATGAATCTTGTGTCCTATGATTTATTGGGAATACAGTATAAGGTCATTATTTTTCATTGACCATCTGCATACGATGTATGGTGTGGTCAACATCCCGCCGGCCGCCTTTACTTCCCAGTGCTTTTTTTTTTGGTACCCACATGAGGCTTGGTCAACCGAACAGTTACGCCCCCATCCCCCAAAAATAAATAATGTCCATCTCCAAATGTGCAATTGAGCCCAATAGAAGAAAATTAGTCACGATAAAGATGAAGTGTCTACGCAGAATGCTGGGAGTATCAAGAAGAGACTAGTCACGACAGAGACGAAGTGTCTACGCAGAATGCTGGGAGTATCAAGAAGAGACTAGTCACGACAGAGATGAAGTGTCTACGCAGAATGCTGGGAGTATCAAGAAGAGACTAGTCACGACAGAGATGAAGTGTCTACGCAGAATGCTGGGAGTATCAAGAAGAGACTAGTCACGACAGAGATGAAGTGTCTACGCAGAATGCTGGGAGTATCAAGAAGAGACTAGTCACGACAGAGATGAAGTGTCTACGCAGAATGCTGGGAGTATCAAGAAGAGACTAGTCACGACAGAGATGAAGTGTCTACGCAGAATGCTGGGAGTATCAAGAAGAGACTAGTCACGACAGAGATGAAGTGTCTACGCAGAATGATGGGAGTATCAAGAAGAGACTAGTCACGACAGAGATGAAGTGTCTACGCAGAATGCTGGGAGTATCAAGAAGAGACTAGTCACGACAGAGATGAAGTGTCTACGCAGAATGCTGGGAGTATCAAGAAGAGACTAGTCACGACAGAGATGAAGTGTCTACGCAGAATGCTGGGAGTATCAAGAAGAGACTAGTCACGACAGAGATGAAGTGTCTACGCAGAATGCTGGGAGTATCAAGAAGAGACTAGTCACGACAGAGATGAAGTGTCTACGCAGAATGCTGGGAGTATCAAGAAGAGACTAGTCACGACAGAGATGAAGTGTCTACACAGAATGCTGGGAGTATCAAGAAGAGACTAGTCACGACAGAGATGAAGTGTCTACGCAGAATGCTGGGAGTATCAAGAAGAGACTAGTCACGACAGAGATGAAGTGTCTACGCAGAATGCTGGGAGTATCAAGAAGAGACTAGTCACGACAGAGATGAAGTGTCTACGCAGAATGCTGGGAGTATCAAGAAGAGACTAGTCACGACAGAGATGAAGTGTCTACACAGAATGCTGGGAGTATCAAGAAGAGACTAGTCACGACAGAGATGAAGTGTCTACGCAGAATGCTGGGAGTATCAAGAAGAGACTAGTCACGACAGAGATGAAGTGTCTACGCAGAATGCTGGGAGTATCAAGAAGAGACTAGTCACGACAGAGATGAAGTGTCTACGCAGAATGCTGGGAGTATCAAGAAGAAACTAGTCACGACAGAGATGAAGTGTCTACGCAGAATGCTGGGAGTATCAAGAAGAGACTAGTCACGACAGAGATGAAGTGTCTACGCAGAATGCTGGGAGTATCAAGAAGAAACCTGTTTAGAAATGAAAACATAGAAGAAAAAGGGGTACAATATCAGTACTGAACTTCATCAAGAAACAACACATTAAATGATTAGGACACATAAGCAGAAAATCAGATGCCCGAGTCTGCTAGGGAATGCTAACCCAAAACAAATGCTTGCAGAAAACGGATGCACCAGGCCGTAAGGCGCATAACATGGTGCAACGACCCTCACCATAAGGAATGGGATAACAGATTCTACGGTCGCCAATCTGCCTCGGAGATTTAGCCACGCAGTAAGAATGTCAGACCTACCGTCACGAGGGTGGCCAAAACTTACTGCAGGAAGAGGTCGGCACAAACGGGGAAGTAGAAATCATAGGAATTATATCCTACAGAACTGCCCCAGTGTGCAGACTTGAGAAGAAAGATGTGGCCCACTTACACTAGCGTCTACGACAAACTGTATGGCGTTGCTGATAATCTGATGCAGACGGCTGCCTTTATTAAAGAATCCGAACTCCCAATCTAGTGAGAAGGCAGAAAAAGATTTTATCATGAAGCTGTGATGTCAAACATAATTAGAGAAAATAAATAGGAACACTATTACAACCAGGATTCTTCTTCTTGTTCGGACGCTCTATATCGACCACATGTTAAACCACTCTTTGTGATTTGTATGTGATCTGAGCCTAAGAGCGATTGCGCGTTATGCCAGTTATACACCTACAAATAGACAAGCATATCCGATTTCTGCGACGTTTTTTTTATTTATTAGGGTAGCTTCCCTAGTTCCCTACCTCAGTCGCCTCTTACGACATGCCTTGTAGATCGCAGTGTTACTACTATTTGCTCCTCTTGTGAACCCTGGCGACACACGAGCGAACTAGAATTATTAGAGCAGATAAAACTACAGCTGCCCACTTACTACTATGTCTACACTGCTAGAGGCTACAACATCTACTATACATACTGAAATTATACATTCCCTGTTGTGTTTAACTCTGCTACCACAGATATATGGGCGTCTGTAGCTTAAGCAGTAGTGAGCTCGATCACAACCCAAGCGTACCTGGTTCAAACTCCGCGGCAGGTAAGTTTAGAAGCAAATTCGTTTCCGTGGGGATTTTTACTAAAGGTAAAAATAAACCTCACCAGAAAGCAATGGCAAACTACTGAACGTATAAGTGGTGCTTTAAAAAATCAACAACTCGTTTACTGTGGTTGATGGCTACGTCCTGTAAAGGATATGCCACGATTTTCATTTCACCACATATATTATCTCGGCACTTTGTTTGGTCAGCGCTTGAACTGTGCTTGCATGCACTGAAAATCATGGAAAACTTGATATCTGGACACTTCAACAGAACAACCACTTCTACCGTATCAGGAATAAAGCGTCTGAAGGTCAGAGTAATCTAATGATAAACAGCTTCCACGAGACGAGAATATGTTTGCAGTAATTTTCAGTTCCCTCACCCCTTAAACTCCTCAACCACATCCACTACAAACTCCCAACATATAATGTTTTAGTTAATGCTAATGACAATAATGCGTGAAGTAGTTAGAGCTCTGGTTTTCAGTGGTTCATTTCTTCTTCTTCATCTTTCAACTCCCAGTGGAGCACAGGTCTTCAATAAACTTCTTCCAACTCTTCCTCTCTCCTGCATCCTTTCCATGTTTCACCTGTCCTTTTTATATCAGTCTCCAGCTCTCTTCTCCAGGTCTGTTGAAGTCTTCCCCTAATCCTCTTTCCCTGTGTATTCCAAAGCATTTCCTGCCTTGCAATGCTTCCGGTCGGTCTTCTCAATGTGTTTAACCTATCCATCTCCAGCGTCTCTTCCTGAGCTCTTTCTCCACTGGTATCTGTTTAGTTATTTCTCTAAGTTCCTCGTTTGTAATCTTATCATACCATCTCAGTCCCTCTATTATTTATAAAGGTCTGTATTTTACTGGTGGTTTCTTTTGTTGTTCTCCATGTTTCCGAGCGATATAACAGCACTGACTTCACATTTGATTGACATATTTTCAGCTTTGTGTTTATTTTTATCTCCTTTGACTTCCATATTTTACTCAATGCAATAAAGTATCCCCTTGCTTTCTGTATTCTTATCTTCACATCTTTGTTCTTCCTTCTGTGCCTATGTTGCTACCAAGGTATGTGTATGATTCTACATCTTGTAGAGCTGTTTCCTCCAGTATAATCTGACTATATTTACTGCATTTATTCTCATGACCTTGGTCTTTTTTTTTCTGTGTATTTTCAAACCTAGTTGCTGAGACTTATTATTTAGAATATACATTTTATCTTTAATCTGTGCATGGCTGTGCGACAGCAATTTCCATGAAGCATAAGGCATCAACACATTTCCTTCAAGCAGATCTGTCTTGAGCAAGCCAGTTTAGTTCATTACAGGTCTTTACCGCCTCTTCTCTTTCTGTCTATGGTTCGTCTCAATGTATGTTTAGGTCGTCCCCAACCTCTCTTGCCTCCCGGATTCCGTTTTAAAGCCACATGTGGGTGTCTGGTTTTTCTGCACTCTTAATGTATGTCCTAACTACTTCCCTCTCCTACTTTTTTATGATGGCACACCGTTAGCGTATAACAATAACCAATTATTATCTTGTTATATAACAAGAGTTGTTGTGCTCCGTTAGATAGAGGCTTACGTGGATCTACTGTCCTGGGCATGCAGCATTGAGAGAGCGGACAGACTAGCATCAACAACATCGATTGTTGGGGAATTGAAGATAGATAAAGGGGATGTTCTTCGGTCTCTTCACGACTGCCTGTTGAATGCATACACTAACATAGATGTTGAATCGATCCAACGATTTAAGCAGTTTAGGGTTACTCGTTGTACAGGTAGAACCGGATGTCTGAGGGGCAGTCAGGAGTGTGTTTAACCAGCAAGCCATATGAACCATCAGTATGCATACTCTTTGATATCTGTTGGGAGATACTGAGCACCTATGGGTCTGCCCGATGTGCAATGACGTCAGTTTAGTAACCAATAACCAATCTACGTTAGATAGGTACAAACATTAATGTGAACTAAAGCAAATTTAAAACGAAATAATTTATGTCATGTTGTGTGCCTAATTCCACCATGGATTCATAAAAAAATACAGGGTCTGTGCTCTAGTATGCCCTGGCAAGACAACACCACTGTTTGTCCTAGTCTGTGTAAAACGAGCCAGAATGTTAGTCAAACAGACGCCGAGAACAAGTTTGCAATCACTGAGATCAGGTTTCATAAACATATACCCGGACACTGCTTATCGCTTTTTAATTTACTGTTACTGGTCAAAGGTTACCCAAACAAAGTAAGTTAAGGTGTAGTGGTTTTTCTAGACTAGTGGTTCTCAAATATATTTGTATTAGGTAACAGTACATTTTCTAAATATCACCTACAAATCCATAGAACGGGACACAACGGTGACATAGCACACCTTAAAAGAATAGGTCTCAGGGACTTGACTGCCTGCACTCGTGGAGCACCAAAGTAGCTCTCAAAGCACATCTTGCAAGACAGCCTCAGTATGAGCAGCCAAGGAATGAAAAACTGTCTACCAGGAACAAACCTT
The DNA here is from genome assembly GCA_020796225.1 of Arion vulgaris. Classification (NCBI taxonomy): domain Eukaryota; kingdom Metazoa; phylum Mollusca; class Gastropoda; order Stylommatophora; family Arionidae; genus Arion; species Arion vulgaris. Next base: position 20,369,245 of record CM036768.1, read on the forward strand.
CATAACAAAATCTGAGGGACAGGTGAAGACCTCAAGTGCACCGCCCTGTTTATAACACATAGCCGAGTAGTCATGTAGCAGAAGTTGATCGAAGAAGAATTGTCTATGAACGGATATATTGTCTATTCCCAGGTGGAAGATGTAGTTGACTGTCCACTCTTGCCGTTAAGCGTAGGGATGGGAACTTTAATTTGCGTTCTAGGGCCAGATGAGTCGTTGTGTTATATCCGTGTTTATGTAGTGTGGTCTTGATATTGTCTATCCATCTTTTTCTTGGTCGTCCCTTACCCAATCACTTTTCAATGTATGCTGTTATTGGTGGTTGGTTGTATTTCATTCTCATTAAATGTCCAAACCACTGCATTTGTTGTCTTTTATGAATTCGGTGAATGAAATTATGCCCACTCTGCTTCTGATGTCCTCATTTCGTAGGCTATCTTTCCTGGCGACACCCACTGCTTTCCTTAATCATTTAATTTCACACGTGGTGAGCTTTCTGTGGTGTCACCTTCCGTAAGAACCATTCTCCGTCATTTTAAACACAGACACACAAACCCAAATCAGACAAATAAAATAACTGCTTGTTTATTTATACGTTTCAATCGAATAATTATTTCCACTAATACAGATTACTTGTCAGTAATACAGATTACTTGTCAGTAATCATGCCTAACAGGTAGTTGGAGAAAAGCAATTTAAGAAACACTGATTTAAGCACAGGTGTTATTTTAAGAACTTTTCTATCCTATATTGTTACGTAAAGAAGTGTGTGTGCGTGTGCGTGTTTGTACTTAGCAAGTTCAAACCTTGCACGTTGTCTATCTTTCGGTCTATTATATGCTTAATATTGTACTTTATAGACTAGACCCGGGCGTTTAATAAAGTAAATCATCAGTCACTCCAAAATGTTCGAAGACTTAAATATCGACAGCAATGATCTAAGTCGTTCAGAATATATGCTGACAGCTCTATACTGTATATCTATCAATCTATCTACCTACGTTCCTACCTATTCATTAATCTATTTGTTCACCTACCTTTATATATATATATATATAGTTATATGATGATTAACGTCTTTGCACTTGGGCATGTCCATAGGTGATACGACATCCGCCTAAAATATTCCAACAAATATAAATATATATATATCCAAGTATGAATATCTGTGCGACTCTCCCCACCACCATTTGCCAGCTGGTTACTTTCTATGACTCCCTTCCCCTGTACCGTACTTAACAAATCTGATTGAAACGCAGAGATAGTCATTTTTTCATCTGTGTTTGTCTTGATCCACTGATATTTTTGGTACTGTCATTTTTTGTAAGCGAATTACAACGTTTGTGACACCACTGTTGTCACATAAATAGATACCGCTAACAACTAAATCAAATATGATAAGAACGATTTCCTGGCCAACACTTTGTTACCAGTGTCAAACATGGCCAATAACAGCAGCTAATGAGCGGAAAATCATAACGACAGAGATGAGGTGTCTTAGAAGAGCTGCAGATGTGACAATAATAGAAAAAAATTAGAAATGAAGAAATCAGAAGACTGGATATGAAACAAATCATGCAGTTCATAAAAGAACAACAGAACTAAATGGTTTGGACACCTGACAAGAATTCTCTAGTATCGCCTACCACCTGAAAGCCACACAGAAAAAAGTATAATGAGTACAAAGCAAGAGGAGACCACGTAAAAGATGGAGCGACGACATCAAGAACAGTTTTGTGAAAATGAATATCAGCTTACAAAGTGCTTTAAAACAAGCACAGACAAGATCACTACGCCCCCACCAACACTTCTATAGAAAATAAATGGGAAAAGAGAAGAAGAATTACAACGTTATTTGTGTTAAGATCAGTTCTAGTGGTTTATTCAATATTGAAGATTAACATATAACAAGAACCGATCAAGTGCTTTCTTCATATTGAAGATTAACTTATAACAAGAACCGATCAAGTGCTTTCTTCATATTGACGATTAACTTATAACAAGAACCGATCAAGTGATATCTTCATATTGAAGATTAACATATAGCAAGAACCGATCAAGTGATATCTTCATATTGAAGATTAACATATAACAAGAACCGATCAAGTGATATCTTCATATTGAAGATTAACTTATAACAAGAACCGATCAAGTGATATCTTCATATTGAAGATTAACATATAACAAGAACCGATCAAGTGCTTTCTTCATATTGAAGATTAACATATAACAAGAACCGATCAAGTGCTTTCTTCATATTGACGATTATCTTATAACAAGAACCGATCAAGTGATATCTTCATATTGAAGATTAACTTATAACAAGAACCGATCAAGTGATATCTTCATATTGAAGATTAACTTATAACAAGAACCGATCAAGTGCTTTCTTCATATTGAAGATTAACATATAACAAGAACCGATCAAGTGCTTTCTTCATATTGACGATTATCTTATAACAAGAACCGATCAAGTGCTTTCTTCATATTGAAGATTAACTTATAACAAGAACCGATCAAGTGCTTTCTTCATATTGACGATTAACTTATAACAAGAACCGATCAAGTGATATCTTCATATTGAAGATTAACATATAGCAAGAACCGATCAAGTGCTTTCTTCATATTGAAGATTAACATATAACAAGAACCGATCAAGTGATATCTTCATATTGAAGATTAACTTATAACAAGAACCGATCAAGTGATATCTTCATATTGAAGATTAACATATAACAAGAACCGATCAAGTGCTTTCTTCATATTGACGATTAACTTATAACAAGAACCGATCAAGTGCTTTCTTCATATTGAAGATTAACATATAACAAGAACCGATCAAGTGATATCTTCATATTGAAGATTAACATATAACAAGAACCGATCAAGTGCTTTCTTCATATTGACGATTATCTTATAACAAGAACCGATCAAGTGCTTTCTTCATATTGAAGATTAACATATAACAAGAACCGATCAAGTGCTTTCTTCATATTGAAGATATGCTGTAATTGATGTTCAAATATTCGATTTCTCCGGCAATGTTGATTCCGTTTGTTAGTCTGTTATTTATCTTCGTATTAATTACGTCTCCCGTCTTATAAGCTTGTCTTGATGGAGGTGCTGCTACAGACAGGGATCAAAGAAATTACCTTCATTTTTGTTCCTGGGCACGCAGGAGTCAGAGGTAATGAAGGAGCTGATAGGTTGGCTGATATGGTTACGATAACAGAGGGAGCTGAAATGGACCGAAACGACATTACTAACGCACTGAGAGAATCATTTCGAACTGAGGAGTTTCAGGGTTGTGATTCCCAGTCGCTGACCAGATTGGGGGAGATGGGTGTCGATGTTGGTACAACCCGAAATGAACGACATACCATAATATGCAAAAAGATTTGATTAGTCAACATCGAACTGGCGTGTTGGATAGCTGCACACTGCTGGATTTGTTGAGGTGGAGATCGGAGCACCTATGGACATGTCCGGAGTGCTATAATGATAGTCCTCTGATAACTTTCTCTTCTACTAAGTCACTGAGTCTTTCAAGATTTCTTGGTGTGCATCGTACGTCATTGTTACTTATACACCCCCAACAAGAAATCCCGGAAGTGGAGACAAAGTGTTCAAGAAAGAAGACACCTAAGGAAACCCAGAAACGAACTTTACTGAGAGAGACAAGAAATATCGTTCTCCTTTCCATGGAAGAGATTGAACGAGCTGAACAGGATAGAGCGGTATGGATAACTTATTTGCAGGTCATGAGATTGAGCGAGTTGCACAAGGTAGAAAGGTATGGAGAAATAACTTTTCGGCCCTATGTAACATATAACGGTACTAGAGGAATTACTATTTTTATTATTATATTGATTAAAACGTGTTCCTTACGTACAATGTCTTTCATTTTCGAAATCTTGTTATTGATTAACCTTTCATGAAATTTATTTATGAATTTCTAACTAGAGAATTAATTATGCCTCACTGGTTAGCAAAGCATTACCAGGGAATTAAAGTATAAATAATGTATAGTAATACTAGGATATTAAAGCGCTGATCAGGAGAGAGGGGCGAACATAGGGAGAGAAATGGAAAATACAGAAAGGGAGAGAGAGAGAGAGAGAGAGACAGGTCATATTGTAACAAATCTTCATGAAAAATATAACACGTTCAGAACGATAACCTAACGCAATCTGAAGAAATAACAGTCCAAACACACCGTACTAAATTTATAGCATGAGTTATGATTTCGTACGGTACACCAGGTAGTAATATTGAAACTTATTTCGTTCTGAATTATGGACGCATTCTCAAACAGGCAATTAATAATTATTGCATTATAAAATAACGTTTTAGTATCATTTTTAGATTTACCAATGTTTTATTTTCTTTATTATATTTTGGTAGTTTTCTACAAAATGATAATTTTATTACTTCAATTTCACAGTATTTATAACTTAGCTCATGCTTGTCTTCTTCTTATTTACATTAATCATGTTTGCCTCACAGGATAAGAAGGGAAATTGAAAGCTGATGGTGGAATGGTTAGCAGACCTACTTAACATTTTGTCTCTAAACTCAATTTTAAGAAAGCATCAATTACATCTATCTCCACTAGTACGTTGTCTACATTGAGTAGTTAGAAGATGCCGCTATACTGAGTAACTATAGTTCGTTCCAAAATTCGTGATCATCCCCTTGACATAAATTCTTGATTTTTACATAGGTAACAGTGACGACCTTCCAAAAGTATTTTTGCCCACCCAAACCTTTAGTTTTGTTAGATTTTTATTATATGTTATTACTATAATTCCAGCGGTCTTGATTTGATATCAATCAATCAAGTGCCATGCCTTCCGGCGTAGGCGATCATGTCTCTCCACAACTCTCTTTGCTCGGTGCATGTAATCAGTTCTGACGTCGATATTTTGTCGAAACCATGTCAGGCCATCCAACATCTTCTCCCTCTGTCTTCCACGATCTCTCCTTCCCTGAATTGGTATACTTGTCGAAATTATACAGTACAATTGTCAAGTTTGTCTAGAAGATGCCGCCTACACTGAGTAGTTAGAAGGTATCTGCACTGAATAGCTAGAAGGTACCGCCTACACTGAGTATTACTCCACCATTAAATGACATGTCAAGTACTAAACTGTGAGCTATACAAATGCGTCTAAGGGCCAAGGATTTACTTCCTTCACAATATGACTCGGTCACTCTCCGTAGAAATACACGCCACATAATGAGAGCATTGTAGCTGTCCGTACACTGAGGGAGAAGGGCCAAAGCCAACTATAAACTTATGGGCCTGCGGACTTACGGGGAAACTCCAGACCTAGATTGAGGGGGCCGCTGGAATGTATATATGTTTGATAAAACACTGCAATCTGTTTTGCAATTTTACTCAATTCTGTGAGTCAATGGTTATTTATTGGTGAAAAATATTCATAATATTGATATTTTTTGTTGTTAAACTTAACTTGATGCATAATATAACTTTGCTTTAGCGTTTTGTGTTGATTTTAAAATGAATTCGTCTATATACAACAATAATGGAATGCGAGATCAAGTGACCGGTTGTGGTCTGATTTTCCCATAATTTTTACATGAATCCGCAGGCCCTATGAGTTTATAGTTGGCTGTGGATAGACATACCTACATGGGCAGGTTTTCTATGGCCTGTAATATGTTTGACCTTACAATTAACACCAGAAAGTCTGAAGTCACGATTCAGCCCACTCCTAATGAGCAGTACCATGAAGCAGTCACCAATATTGAACATCAACCTCTTCTGTTAGCGGAAAATTGTCTATCTTGGCAGCGTCCTATCCAGATCAGTAAACATAGACTCTGAGCTCAATAATAGGATATCTAAAGCCAGCGCTGTATTTAGAAGGATGCGTGTTACTCTATGGGAGCGAAAGGGAATAAGCGTAGCCCCAAAACTGAAAGTTTACCGCACCATAGTGCTAACCACGCTACTGTACGTCATAGAGACACGGACAGTGTATAACAGATAAGCAAGAAAACTAAACCACTTCCACACAAGGTGTCTACGCAAAGAACTCAAAATGAAGTGACTGGACACAATTCCAGATACTGGTCCTCATAAGAGCGAAGATTCCAAGAGTCAATACCCTGTTGCACAAGGCCCAGGTGAGATGGGCCGGTCAAGTTGCTCGGATGCCTCACCTGCGTGTTGCCGGGTCAACAAGGGATCAAAGAATAGTAACACTGTGACCTACAAGGCATGTCGTAAGAGGCAAATGAGGTAGGGGCCTACCCTAGTAAATAAAAAACGTCACTGAAATCGGATGTGCTGGCCTACTTTTCGGCGCATAACTGGAACAACGTACAATCGATCTTAGGCTCAGATCACATACAAATCATAAAGAGTGGTTAACAAGTGGTCAATATGGACTGTTGAAAGAAGAAGACAAGCACTTGAGTGGAACCCATAAGGAAAACAGAAAAGGGGACATCCTAAACACACCTGGAGACGAAGTCTCCTAGAGGAACTAAAGGGTGCTGGACTATCCTGGGAGGCTATAAAGAAAACAAGCAGAGAAAGAAGGGAAAAAGTGGCGAACAACTGTTGATTCCCTACACTCCCACAAGAAGAAAAGAAAATAAGTAAGTAAACTGATAGATACAATATTCAGTCTTACACCCAGTGCCAGAAATAGGACAGTTTAAGAAAGTCAAAAGCGTAATATCACAGCACTCTCTCGATCCCCCAGCAGATTCATCCCCATAATTCTATTCATGTGGAAATCTGATTCATGCAGCCTTAGTTTGGGGTGTTTTAGTCACATCTTCAGAAACCCTTTGGAGCTCTGGTGCTTATCCTTCGACGATGTGTCCGGTTTCAGCCAGCGTTTACTCGGTTCGCTCTCCGTTCTGTAGCCATCTAGTGTGTTTTGCGGTGCGGGGTAGCTAGCCCCACCTACAACCTCCTTAGTCGACCCGCGTGGTAGGTAACGGTGGTTCTATTCTTTACACCCCAATTTGGGCCCCAGTAACCACTCGGGCGATATTACAGCACCTGAGATGCATACAAAATGAAGCAGGCAATAACAAGAAATAAAATAAATGAAATCACTAAGAACAAGTCTAGTGTCAAGAGTGGTCAATGAGTTTAAAGAACATTAAAGACTGAAACCGTTCCGTCCCTTTGTTAGAATGAAATCACACCAAGCTGCAGCACTAGTATTACCACATGAGAACATCAGGCTACAAGCAAGTGAGAGTTTCCCAGATTGATTGTACCATCATCATTGTGTACTTTGGTGAGTAACCATGTGTGCTCTAACCTCTTTCTTACACAGGAAGATCTCAGCAGCAGTGCACAAACTTAGTAGCGCCGGTGTGAGTCTATGATGTAATTTAGAAGATGGTGAAAATACTTGATAGAAAATTATATTTGTTATCTAATGATTTTTTAGTAGGAACTTGATCTCACATACACAGGGATATTTGGAGAAATATGTTGATGGCTCAATGAGGGAGCGAACCTTTGAAACAAGCACCAAACCTCTACGTCACAGAGACCTCCAGAGTCACAGTACAAAGATGGATAAACATGATGAAAGAGACACTAAATAAACTCAACATGACAAAAGTCCAAGTTATACAACTGGGGACCAACAGATAACTATATATATATATACCTTCTCTCTGCAAAGCTTCATGGCAAAAACAATTAAGACAAAAGAAATAATTCAGCAAATACTACTGTAGTAGAGATAGTGAACCCATCTTCTATTGTTTATCGAACTTTTACTTGCATACAAATTCAAGCAAATACATGGTACAGCAGATTACATGAGGGAAAAACTTAACAAAATTATATTTAATTTCTAACAATTTTGTTTTTCTTTATCCAATCTCTCCATACCTCATTAGATTTGGGACATGCCTGTTACATAAATGTTCTTTCAAATTTCATTAGTCATCTGTTGACTAATTTCATTCCCAAGTAATTAATATTTAAACTCTTGTTTCGTGTGCCAAATAATGGAGTCAGTACTTTGAATTCAATGTTTCTTTTGGCAACACTTTTCAACATTGTTGGTAGGTTCCTAGTTTTTCTTCAAATATCAAAGGGATGGTCTGACTGTTGGAGTAAGGTCACTACTTTTGAAATATTCAACTTTAGAGAAGACTTTGCCTGTGATGCTTTTACAAACCCGAAGGCACACTGAAAAGGAAAGGGTTGCTTTCTAGCAGTCTGGCATTGGTCTTCAGCAGGATTAACAACAACAGAAGTTATATTTCTTCCTTTGTTAGATTAACTAGTTAGGTTATTGAATGTTCTACGATTAGACAAAGAAAAGTCATGGTCAGAGTATTTCCTGCCCAGACATCTTTGCCAAATTACTAGGCAATTGAAGACATATGGATTTTATTTTCAGTTCCAAATATCTTCATTGCACTCCGGACATGTCCACAAGTGCTCTGATCTCCAAAAGCATCATATTTTATCTTATCTTAACCACATTTGCAGTGAAGCGCCATGGGGAGATTTAGTTTTCTATCTTGTGCCAGTGCTTGACGTTGCCGGTCCACGCTTTCGCAGGGACTCTGAGATGTTATCTATCTATCCTGTTCTTGACCTGCCTCGTTCTCTGCGCCCTGAGTGTCGATTATTGTAGGCATGTGATAGTAGTAAATGTGGTTCCATTCTCATTAGATGGCCAAACCACTTGATTGCATCATATCGAGCAAGTAACCATACCAGTTCGATGTTGTTTGATGAGCCTAATTGGTTTAAATGATAATTGTCTTTGCAGCCACACTCTGTGAGGGCATTCAGAAGTATGTTAACTCTATTCAATGGCTGACCCCCTGAAATGGTGGCAGAGCCAGCCAGCCTGTCTGCTCTCTCATTGCCATCAACACCAATGTGCCCTGGAGCAAAGATAAATGTTGACTCTTGTAGTGATAAACTCCACTGCCTGCTCACCGAACCAGACTATTTTATTTTGTTCTATGGAAGTATGGTAAATGAAATGTGTGCTTTGATATACATATTTGTCATGGACCCAAATATGATCAATCAAAATATTCATACAAATATATATTTGACTAGCTAACATGGTGCACTCAACAAGAAAAAATAGCAACATATTGTTTGAAATCTGAATATACTGTGTGTGCTTGTGAAAATGTGCTGGGATTACATAGATAATTAATCAACTGTTAACATAATTGTAAACAAGTATTAACGGCCACAGGAAAAAACTATTTACCTAACCCAGGATTCAAACCACAACCTTACTTCTTGCGACACCCATTGTCTAGAACTGCAGACTAACATTTTCTAGCACAACCTGCTAGTTCTAACAAAAAAAGAGCTTCACTTAGTCGTGTCTTTTTCAAGCCACGTCGACTACAGAACACAGGTATTGTGTTCTAGCTGTGAATCATTTCTTTCAGTTCCTGATCTACTGTTCTTCTTCAGGTTGTTTTGTGTCTTCCACATTTTTATTTACCCTAAGGGATGTTGTGGGTGAGAGGGGTGTGGGATCCCTAAAGCTGAGATTGAGTTCATTGCACTGGGTTTTACCCTATATAGCTCGGTCTCTCTCTGCAGAAATGGCATGCCACCTGCCTAGAATATTGCACAAAGACAAACTTTGTAAACAATTCTAAGGGCCTCTGGAAAAAAGCACCATCAACAAGTGGGAGCCTGCATTTGAACGCACCTTGGACTCTGCTGGTGTAATCTCAATGCAGTTTGTAGGAGTTAGTCTTCAACATATTCCATGTTTGATCCTTCTTCAATGAATTATTTGAATTAGATATTCAGTCATAAGTATTATTTTTATCCAGAATGTAATATATACTAATTTTGTCTGTTCAAAAGAATAGTGAGTAACAAAATCTTTATCTGAACCTAACAAGGACTAAAATAATGCCAACCGATAAAAACCAAATATGGTAATTGATATACATATATATGGATAAATGAAACCAAAATTAAAATGGTAGAAAGTGTTGAATATCTTTGGCCATTAATAACTAATAACAGAGACTAATAATTAATAACAAAGGAATGAAAAAAAAAAAGAAAATATATCACTCTTCAAAAATTAAACCAACTGAAGAAATTGTGGCACTTGACAGACGGAACTAATAATACTAAATATTAAGGGCATACATCTTTTCTGTCACTGCATATGCCTGTTAGAGCTGGATATTTGGAAGAGCTGTAAAAGGGATCCCAAAAGGGTTGACTTAACCCTTTTGCTGCTACATACTTTCTGAGGACAGATCTAAAAATAGCTACTCTTTGTTTCTAGGTCACAAACGTGAATGAACGCCTATAGCAGTGACAGTATAAATGTATAACGTGTTAACACGTCTTGGCAGTAATGGGAAAACGTATATACACGTCCTTAGCAGCTAAAGGGTTAATCGCACCAGGTTTTTCCAGAGATTGGTCCCTCTCTGCAGAAATGACACGCTACCTGCAGAGAGAATTGCATAAAGCAAGACCTCCGTAACTCTGACAATAATCTCTAAAGAATCTAAGAGTAAAAAAAAAACAATTGCAATGAAGACGACGCTGTTCGTATTCGAAACCACACCTTTCAAAATGCAGGACAAACACTCAACCTCTATGCCAGACACCCTGCAACCTTAAATTCTTATAGCAATAAACTGGCTATGGAGGGATTTTTGTAACTTTATTCAGGTCATGGAGAGTCTTGTAACATTAGCCAAGTCATGGTGAGATTCTTGTAACAATAATCCAGGTCAGTGGAAAGATTCTTGTAACAATAATCAGGTCATGGATAGATTCTTGTAACAAGAATCAGGTCATGCAGAAGATTCATACTACAAAATAATGTAAATTAACAAACTTACCCTTTTGACAAAATAAATCAAATTCAGGAAACTACCTTTTGACAAAATAAATCAAATTCCAGACAAAATTAAAAATGTCAAGACTTCATTAGGATTACATTTATGAGTTTGAAGTTGTCAAATAAAAAGCTTTCAATGCTTTCAGAATTAAATACAATTTAGCAATTCAAATTAAAAAAATTCAAAAATTTTGTGGAATTAAATATTATTGTCAAGCTAATACAAATGTGCATAGAAAAAGAATGAATACTGTGAAGAAAAAACACAAAACCAGTTCTAGGTAAAGCTACCATGGTAAATAAAAAGCTGGCACATAGGGCATGCTACCCTAGTAAAGAAAATGTTGGCAAAATTGGATGTGCTGGCCTAATCAACATAAGGGCATAATTGGCACAAGTTTAAAAAAAATGTTCTTGACAAAGGCTGTTTATATATCACAACAAGAATGATCAAAAATGACCAAAAGAACATTCAAGAAGAAGAAAAAAGTAGATCTAAGCAAAAGCAATTTTAATTATCAAATTTCATAAAATGTGAATATGAAAAAACAGAACTTAACTCATAGAAACCAGATATAGAGGTTCAAGATGTAAACATCTTCCATTCTGCTTCATAGTTCTGATAAAACACCGTTATTTGTCAGAAGATAAAAAGATAACAATATAGCAAGCTGCCAAACTTGTGTTGAATGATTCCGAAGATGAATTAGACTTATAGACTGTGATTATTCTGATAAGGATATCAAAAATGAATCTGATGATAATTTAGATGATTGGCTCCCATGAGCCGCTGGGAGTGCCACTGTGTATTTCTTTTAGATCTATTTGAAAGAAAATTCATTTATCTACAAAATGGTATATTAATCATAAAAATCGGTAAATAATTAAGGAAATTGCAGCTGGATTTGTACATACACCTGCAATTGAAAAATTGGACATAAATTCAATTCAGCCACAACCCGTTTTTCAATTCGGTAGCCAATCAGTTAAAGATGAATTGAATCAGTTGATGTTCCAGCTAGGTTTGTTCAAAATGGAGATCAGTATATGGTATGGTATGTAAACCTCGCAATATATCAATTAAATTTAACTAATTCCTCACTAACTGCAAAAGGGTGCGCCACAATTGTCTATTAAAATAACTCAAATACAGCACACTGCGCCAAGCATTGTTTCATATAAATTTAAATCATCACATTCTCATCTACAACAAAGCTATCTATTACTAGTGGTCCAATCGGGAGTTGATTTAAATTTGTTAATTTGTGTGAAGTTTACATATTTTCAAGCTGAAAATGGGAACAAAAATTAATCAGCCATGTCGTGATTTAAATTCGGTGATGAATGTGTTACTGCAGTTTGGTCTCGTTCGAATATATAATAATATTGGAGATAGGTGGTAAGTCAATAACAAATTTTACAACAATTAACTGTGCCAAATTGTCTTATTTTTAATATCACTCCTGCATTGCAGGTTGGCTGGGACAGCCAAAGCGACGTAAGTGACACAGTAAGCTGGTTGAAATCGACACTTCACAAGGATAAGCACTAGAGCTCCAAATGGTACTAACGATGTGATGTAAAACACGTTCTTGTCAACGGCTGTTTATATATCACAATGAGAATGATAAAAATGGCAGAAAAGAAGCGATCGAGAGATATCACTCCGATATGTGCTGTTTTTACTCAGGAAATGGGTTTTTAGGTACAGGTGACCAGGGTTTAAAAAATATCAAGCAGTAAAACATATGATACTGCAGCTGGAATACATTATCCAATCCATGTTAGCAAACAAATAAAAATAATAAACAGCAAAATTAGCACATTATGTTCACCTCTGAAGCCAGAGAAGGCCCGCCTGCATGGCGAGGACAGCAATAAAGCGGTAAGCAGGATTTCATGCAAAAATCAGTTAGAAGCGCTATATCAGGTGCCATGGCCAGGCCTGAATTCATAGCAGGCAAATGCAGAAGAAGCACATTATGTTTAAAAGCACACAAAAAATGAAGCAGTTGAGAAATATTATTTCACAAAAGTTGTTTAAGTTTAAGTCACATGTTGAGCATTTATTATACAACATTGAATATTTTCACTGATGTTTCAAGCAAATATTTCTTTTTTATTACTTCATCACAGGAGAAAGTAAAATTATTTTCAATCATTGTTTATATTTTCTTATATAGTCAGTTGCTGTTTAAACTTATTTCTGAAACTATACACAAATAACGCATCATCAAATGCCACTCTCGCATTGAACTTTACAGTTACCAACAAAGCTGTGAAGTACCTATCCAGCTACACAGCTCTATGGTCCCTCAGGACAGAAAGAGACCTTATTCCACTACTTGTCACCTGGTCAGTTATTTAAGCCAGAATGCATTTCTTCAAAATTACATCTGGGCCCATGCCAGTTCTACAGATTTCATGCACTGCAGCTGAGATCTTCCTGTGTAAGAAAGAGATCAGAGCATACATGTTTACTCACCAAAGTGCAGTGATGATGGTCCTCTCGATCAATCAATCAGTTAACACATAAGCTTTTTTGAAAAAGCTGTATCAAAATGCTAATTAATTTTTTGGCACTAAATTCTGAATAAATTGAAGATTTAACAACTTGCAACTTCTACAAGAAACTGCGAGATAAAATAAAATTTTTTTGAAAGAATAATTCACAATTCAACAAATATAAAGCATCAAATGTACAGGAAGCATTCTTGTTTGTTGGATATTCTCGTAATGATATTAAGCATAGAAAAATTAACAAATGCATTGTTAGTCTGCTGTATAATAAACAATTGTGTTAATATTTCAAGTCAACAATGAATAAATGTCAATGAACAAAACGTAAAAGAAAAGAGATGAAAATAACTTGGCCATGTTATGTAAATGAGACCAGGTATGTCAGTGAAAACAGCCGGCATATGAGTATCAAAAGAAATAAAGGAAGACCAAGAAGAACATGGAAACAAAATGAATAATGAAAGAAAACAGTCTACAGTACTTCTTATGTGGAATACTGCATTGAAATTTGCTAATAATGTATACCAGTAAACCCATGATTTATTACTAATTTTATAGACCGGACAAGTAGACTATATTTTAAATGTTAAATTTGTAACTAGTACAGATACTACATATTCTTAAAAAAATATATAAGCATCTCTGTCAGCATTAACCCTTTCGCACTGCTGAACCTATATAATGGCTTGCTGTATTTGTTAACTTGACACAAAGCCAGTACCCTTGCTAATTCAGTGTACCTTGAAATGTAAGTGCATCCAGAGGTAAAAATAAATACGGAGTGAAAGAGCGTAATCACTTTTTATAGCAAAGTCCATCAACCAATGATGTTTTTATAGACTCAAATATATATGTTAAAATTAGTTATACAGTTACTATAAAAATGAACACAAATTAAGAATAACCTTTATAAATTTCTATTGTCTTTCCGCAGGTGGATGATGGAATTGGTTGTCGTCTCTTGTCGTTAAGCGTAAGGGTGGGAGCTTTAATTTGTGTTCCAGGGTCAGATGAGTCGCTCTTGTGTCGCCATCATCAAGGTGCATATCCTTTATAGGACGTTGCTCTCTTTGCAGCGCATCTGAAATTCATTCTGTTTCTAGCCAGTACACCCGCTTGTGATGGTCATATTTATGGTTTCTTTAATATCTTGTAGCGATCTTCTCCTTGGTCTGCCTCTGAGTCCTGGGACCCTGCCCTCTAGTATTGTTCTCTCCAGGCCACGGTCAGGCTTGATGTGACGAAAGTATCTAATTTTTCTGTATAGTATGTTGTTTATCAGCCAATTGTCTTTAACATTCACTTCTTTCAGGACATCAGTGTTGTTATATCTGTTTTTATTTAGTGTGGTCTTGATATTGTTTATCCATCTTTTCTTGGTAATAAGCTATAACAAGCCCTCAAAAGTGTCATTGAGACTATAGCCTCACTTTGAAATCTACCATGTAACCTTATTTTTAAATATGAGTGGCCACCTCAAAATTTTGCAACTAATTACAGATTTTTATGATCTAGCATCATTATTGTGTCTTCCCAATACCTACATCTCCACATCCCTTCCCCAAAAGCCTGTTATGCACCTTCAAAACATAGCCTTTCTGTGATTTTATTTGCCATTGTGGTGTGTTGTAGGTGTGTAACATTCAATGTTGACACAAATATGTTATTGACAGAATTGGCTAAGTCATTAAAAGGGAATGGTATTGTTTGTTACAGCTTGATGCTTTTCTAACTAAGAGCAATAAATAAATGGCATCCACCAGGTTACATTCTATTTAACAAAATTTAGACACTAACGGACATTCCATCTATTAGTCTACTAAATCATAAGTTTACGGTACTTATTACTAAAGACTAGTGTTTGGTTACCCCTGTTAGTTACTTACATTAGAATATGTTATTTAGTTAGTTATTAATGATCTAATTAAACAACCAACAACAGTTAGACAACTAAAAATAGTATGGAAGGGAACTGATAAAAAAAACAACAAAGATCAGAATACAAAGATCATGCATATTTTCAGTGGTAACATATGTGTATGAAATGTTGACATTTAAGAAGGCATTGGAAAAGTGTATATATATGTGCTTATGAATAAAAGTGTTCCGGAAGAGTCCTCTGTATATCATGGACAGAGAAGAAAACAAACAGATCTATCTAGAAGGAACTAAAAATCAAAGAAAAGTAGCTGATGCTACAAATTATAAACAGACAATTGAAGTATATGGACATAATAAAAAACACATGAAGGGTTGGAAGAGACCGTTATGAAATGAGGCAGCCCAGCAAAGAGGAGAAGAGAAAGACCATGGAGAAGATGAATTCAGGAAGTAACTTGATGATATGAGCAAGATGACAGTAGAAGTAGGACACCTAGTCTATGTGAGATAGAAATTGAGAAGCATTATTAAGGTGGGAAAGTTCTGCCCAGAACAAGCTTTTTGATGATAATGTGCATGTTTTTTAAGTTATGTTAGTTACTTTAATTACAGTTGTGTTACTTATTTCTGTTTCTGCCAGCACGTAAGATCAAATTTCAATTCACTGTTTCTTTGTATTACAGATATAATATTTACATCTTTAAGTGTAATATTTCTCTGAATACTCAAAGACTAACAGATCATTAGTAGCTCTGAACCTGGACATAGCCAACATTTGGCATGTTGTGAGAGTATGGATTGTTCCTGCTGTCCTCAATGAGAACATGTTCATCTGCCATCTGTGTATATCTTTTGTTGGGTAGCATATGGTTCATTGAACTAATAATCTGTAACAAAGGAAATAAGGGGATCATTAAAAACAATTAAATATAAAAAAGCAGCATTTAAAATTGAGTGCATGACTATCAAAATTAACTATTAATTTTTGAAATGCCCAGACAAGAAACCCATTGTGCATTTTAGTGTGTAACTATTTGGTGACTATTTACTGTAAAATTTCATGTATAATACACACAATTCTTTTACTCACTACAACTCAGGTGCGTATTATATGAGACTGATAAACAATATCATTCATTCGCAGAATTACATTTATTTTCATTCTGGGACACAAGAGTGTGGATGGCAATGAGAGAACAGATAGGCTGGCTGGCACTGCCACCATATACGGAGGTCAGAGCTCACATTCTGAACACCTTCATGTGTGGCTACAAAGAGAATTTTCATCTAAACCAATCCATGTCAATTGCTTGAATGCAAGAGCTTGGAATAAAGATTGGAATGGCCAGAAAAGAACAGCACAACAGGTGTATGAGTAGGCACATCAATCAACATCAAACTGGTAGGGTTAGTTGCTGGACGCTGTTGAAGATAGTGATCCGAGCACATATGGACATGTCCAGAGTACAATGAAGGTTTTCCAAACTGAAACAATGTCATTTTTACATCAAAAGTTGGATGAAGACACTAAAAAAGATGTTGAATCAATCCACCGATTTAAGCAGTTTGGAGTTACCCGTTGTACAGATAGAGCTGGATGCCTGAGAGGCAGAGTGTGAAGTGTGTTTAATCAGCGAGCCACAGGAACAATCAGTATGCATAATCTTCAATATCTGTTGGCGGAGACATAGCACCCATAAGTCTACGCATAGTGTAATAATGCCAGTTTAGTAACCAATAACATCAAAAGTAATATACATTGAACAGTAGTATACATTGAATCAGTCACAAATCGATAGTGTAAACAGTGTGAAACTGAATGTTCCAAGTGTTTGCTTATGTGTTAAACAATGTTACTTCTTCCTACGCTCCATATCGACCACTTGTTAACCACTCTTTGTGATTTGTATGTTATCCAAGCGTAAGAGTGATTGTATGCTGTGCCAGTCATGCGCATACAAGTAGGCCAGCACATCCAATTTCTGCTACGCTTTTATTTACTAGGGTAGCTTCCCTAGCCCCCTACCTCAGTCGCCTCTTATGATTGTCTAGTAAGTTGCAGTGTTACTATTATTTGCTTCCTTTGAGGGTCCCGGCAACAAACGAGCGAGACAACGTTACAAAACATTTTGTATTTTTAGTCTTTAATTTTGTGTTCACATTTAGCTTGTAAAGTTTAAATAAATCATTTACTTATTCTGAAGCCTAATAATGAAAATGTTATTCTTTATAATATGCAGAACTATTTATTTTTTTTAATATGCAGAATCTAATCTTATGACAGGCTGTATTCCAGTTTTCATGATATGTGATCGGGTATTTCTCTTTGTGATTTGTATGTGATCTGAGCCTAAGAGCAATCGTGCACTGTGCAAGTTATGCGCCTACAAGTAGGATAGCACATCCGATTTCTGTGACATTTTTATTTACTAGGGTAGCTTCACTAATCTCCTACCTTAGCTGCCTCTTATGACATGCCTTGTGGGTCACAGTATTACTATTATTTGCTCCCCCCTCCCTGACCCTGGCACCATACAAGCGACAAATACATTTAACTTACTTCCTATACCTTTAGTAATTTTCCAACTCTCGCTGGCGTATGTTAGGACTGATACAAAAAAGGGCTATTAGAATAACAAAGTGTAGAATAATTAATGTAAATATGTGCAGAGTATCTTACCACAGGTGTCAGTGGATTATCTGGTGATGCGAAGCATAACAGAAAAGAGACAAAGGTGACAACAGCAGCACCAGCAGCATAGACATAGAATGCCCATCCATAATTGACCAGATTCAACTTCATACCATAACCATCACTGACTGTCACAGCAAAGATTGCCACAGTTGCTATACCTAGCCCTCCTGCAGAGAAACAGATAGGTAAAAATCAATGGAATTCATTCAAAACAAATGCATGTATTTATTTCTTCTTGCACGAACAAGCATTACAACTTCTTACTTACTTTATAAACCTTCTGCGTTCATAACAAATTTTCAAGGCTGTAGATAGAGCAAAGTCCATTATCTTTCCTAGGACACGGAGGCCTAACAACTGCCTCAGTTCTGCATCCTCAGGCCAGACCAGAACTGCCATTGTAAGTCTCTATCCTGACCAGATCTGTCTTCATATATCATTGTAAAGTGAGTAGATTGATACAACCATCATCATTGCACATTGGTTGAGTAGCCATCTGTGCTCCAATCTCTTTCTTACATAGGAAGATCTCAGCGCCAGTGCACGAACTCCGTAGCACCAGCTGAATAGTCCTGAAGTATGTATTGATTGTTCAGTCTCTATCCTGACCAGATTTGTCATTCTATATCATTGTAAATTGGATAGTAAAAGTAAAGGAACCCTTTTCGAACCTTGAGGTACCTTGGGAATATGGTGTTAGGCCTGTATTTGCCCTTTGGCACACGATAGGTGATGTGGTCAACATGATGCCGGCTGCCTTTACTTCTAAGTGCTTTTCCTGATACCCAATTGATGCTGGGTCAAACTGAAAGTCACGACAGTCCAAAATTATTCCATGTCTACTGTGGAATTGAACCCGGACCACTTGCCTAAGAAGCGAGTTATCTGGCCTGGTTAGATCTGTCATCAAGTATCACTGTAAAGCGCGTATCTGGCCTGGCTAGATCTGTCATCAAGTATCACTGTAAAGCGAGTATCTGGCTAGATCTGTCATCAAGTATCATTGTAAAGCGAGTATCTGGCTGCTAGATCTGTCATCAGTATCACTGTAAGCATATCTGGCTAGATCTGTCATCAAGTATCATTGTAAAGCGAGTATCTGGCTAGATCTGTCATTAAGTATCACTGTAAAGCGAGTATCTGGTCTGGCTAGATCTGTCATCAAGTATCATTGTAATCTGGATAGTCCTGAAGTGATTAGTGAGAATCCTCATCATTACAATCTGTACATGTCCATAGGTGCTCAGATTTCCTCTTCAACATTTCCACCAGTGTAAGGTGACTGATACTGCAGTTCTGTGTTGATTGATCAAACATCTTGTACCAAAATCAAAGTGTTCACATCTGACAGTTCCCGGTTTCAGTCTTATCTTCACTCTGTAAAGGGATGCCAATTCATATGTGTCCGTAAAAAAAAATCATCGATTTGATTTGCTTTTCTTATGGCATTGATGTCTGTCCTGTCCATCCATCTTCGATCACCGCTGTGTAAGCAAGCCCATCTGCTAGCTCATTATATGGACAATTTGTGATGTGTTAAGTGTGTCTAGACATTCATTTCGTATGTAGCCAGACTAGATTTTTTTGAGCATGTTCATTGTGTCACCAAGAATACAGGCATGTTTGTAATCCTGTGTACCAAGCCAGCTAAATGCCCTAGTCACAGCCATCGTAAGGCTACGTGTGGCTTTAGAAAGCCCCACTCACCTTCTTAACAGATTTGTCTTTCAAGCTCGCTGTGAAGGCCCGAGCACCTCGATTGCCCCAAACCACTGAGCTGTCCATGTATACCACAGCATCCCCGTCTTTCGTGTTTTCATATATTTGCATATATTGTATTGATATATTATATATGCTCGGACATCAGAATCAACCATATCAGTATTCTGTTCTCTGCAGCTTTTATAAAGTGTGATATGAACCGAAAAGGTATTGTTACCCCCTCTTCCAATATTACAAGAATTCAAATCCTTTCACAGTTGAATTTCAGACCACCCAGCTTAAAATGGACATCCAACTTTTTTAAATATGAGATAATATGGAAATGTTTGAACTATTTCTGACACTGCAACAAGCTAAAAGGGACTGACCACCTCTAAAACTTACGTAAGACCCTGTTTGCATGCAATGTGGTATACTGGGCAATATGATATCAGGCCCATATTTTCTTTTTACTAATGGTAAACAATACTTTCCAGTGTTTCTCTGGTACCAAATTAATGTCACACAGACAAATGCTGTGGTAGAAAAAAAAACCTACAACAACTTAGGGCAATTTTTTTATTCTCGTTCGCCCACTAAGAATTCAGACCTGGTCATGGTACCTAACGTGGTAGCACTGACTGAATTTTGCATGAAGCCTTGCATTCTGTATCACTAGTGTCCCTGGTCATTTAGACAAGCCTCACTCAAACATCAGAGGTAATTTAGATACCCAATTAAATATAAGGGTTTCCTGTAGTACAACTGCACAAAGTATGCGCACCAATAATTTTTGGCTCAAGCTGGCCTCACATCTTGGAATTTCCACTGCATGTGGTCACTAGCGCAGTGTGTTAGTAACTTCGCTGTTAACGACCCCCACTGGGAATTTAAAACTTGGGACCGTGTATCTAAGAAACAAGTGCACTAACCAATGTGCTATTGCAGCTCTCATGAGCACCTATATCAGGAACCTTAGTCGCCTGAGTGGTTACCATGGTCCAAATTTGGGTTGTAAAGAATAGAGCCACTGTTACCTGCCATGCATGTTGTAAGAGGTGACTAAGGAGGTTTAGCTGAAATTGGATGCACATCTCCTAAACATGTAGAAGTCTATGCGTTTAGGGGCCTACCAAACCAATGTGCAACGTATACACATTCATGACAAAGATCGAACATATCACAAAGGGTGATTTAAAATTGGTTGTAAAGAACAACGAAGAAGAAGAAGGAACCTTAGTACAGGGTACATCTTAAAACAAGTTCATACATGTGTTGCTGCGCCCAAGGGAAGCAAAGAATAGTAACACTGCGACCTACAAGGCATGTCGTAAGAAACGACTGAGATAGGGAAGCTACCCTAGTAAATAAAAAAGCATCGCAGAAACTGAATGTGCTGGCCTACTTGTAGGTACATAACTGGCACAATGTACTATCACTCTTAGGCTCAGATCACATACAAATCAGAAAGAGTGGTTAACAAGTGGTCGATATGGAGTGTTCAAAGAGGAAGAAGAAAAACTAGTTATCCAACTAAAACAGTCTCACCTGCTATGAAGGTTATAATTCCGTGAAAAATAGTTTTCCCTCCAGCGCAGCAACAAGTGCGACACAGGGCAACCAAGGCACACATCAAAGTCAGTGCAACATTTAGAACACAGGCAATACGGACAGCCCAACCAGATGCTGAAATGATAAAATAATTATGCTTTTAATTTGGGAACGCATATGAACATATTAAAGAAATCAACAACATATGAGTATACACATACCTGTCAACTATAATGCTTTTCTGTAATTAGCACACTTTTTACTGGTTTTGAAGATGTATGGCTTATACAACGTTAAGACATTTTCAAGATAATATATGCGGCCACCGTTGTTGGTAGTTAAATGTGGATCTATACAAAAATATGATTGTCTCTTATGAATCCTAGCTCGCCCGAGTGGTTACCGGGCCCAAATTTGGGGCGTAAAGAATAGAACCACTGTTACCTGCCATGTCCTAAGAGGCGACTAAGAAGGTTTGGCTGAAATCGGATGCACGTATCCGCTAGGGAATGCTAACCAGAAACAAATGCTTGCTCAAACGGATGCACCAGGCCGTAAGGCGCATAACATGGTGCAACGACATCTCACAATGAGGAATGGGATAACGGATTCTACGGTCGCCGATCTGCCTTGGAGAATTAGCCACACAGTAAGAATGTCAGACCTACCATCACGAGGGTGGCCAAATCGGGGAAGCAGAAATCATAGAAATTATATCCTACAGAACTGCCCCCAGTATGCAGACTTGAGAAGAAAGAGGTGGTCTACTTGCACTGGTGTCCAGGACAAACTGTGTGGCGTGGCTGATAATCTGAGGCAGGCGGCTGCCTTTATTAGAGAATCCGAATCTAGTGAGAATGCAGAAGAATCCTAGCTAGGTTTGTTGTAGTCCTAGGGGAGGTGAGGCTGTGCAGGACATTAAGAACCAGCATTAACTTTGGTTGTCCTTAGCAAACAGACCCTTGTAGAAGTATCTTGATGTGATTGGCCAGGTGTGGGTGGTAGCGTCAAGCTGGTAGTAAGAAATGTGTGCTGGTTATTGTATGGATAGGATTTATATTAATCCGGTTTTCCACTAGTAAGGTGGTGATATGGTTTGCATCCCCTCAGACGGTCCATTATAAATATTCACAACTGATAATTATAATGCAAGAATTGGTTGAATTAACGTATGTTGAACCGTGCTAGTTCACAATACAAGTGTTCCCATTGCTATTTATGCATTCATGTTCTTGGCGGAGTGAGTTCTGTAACAAATAACACCCATAATATGTGGTGCCCCAGATAAAGTCCAGTGTATACAAATGACCAAGTCAAGACGTATGGTTGAGCCGAAAAAAGGTAAAGTCTATTGTGTACAGAAATAAATCAAGACATATGGTTGAGCAGATAATAAGCAAATTCTAATATATACAACTGACCAGGAGTACTTAACTGAAGGTTCTCCAATACATATTTACTATCTCGCTTCATTGTCACCTGTCCGTTTAATGTAATGTTTACATGACTACCCTGTCTGTTGTCTCTCTGTTGCCAACCTACGTCAGTATGTCCAATCTAAATTTGGTTTGTTTCTTCACGTCTGTTACTTATTACTAGTTACTTACTACTGTTCATTACACGCTCATGCTTCTGTCATACTATCATAGATCTGCATGTTTATCCGCATAATTCCATTAACTATGGTATATGTTATCTGTACAAACTGTGCATCATTGGAGACCATCATTAAAAGGTGAAGATGGATTGGTCATATATTGGTCATTGAAATGACATCACAGCACTCCAGACAGACCCATAGGTGCTCAGTATCCCCCAATAGATGTCATACTGATGGTTCCTGTGGCTCACTGGTTAAACACACTTTTCTATCTGCCCCTCAAGCATACAGCTCTACTCGTACAATCTGTAATTCCAAACTGTATATTGTTAGGGTGCGGCGTCTCCTTATGGTTGTATGCAATCCGTAACCACTTTCTCAATTTAATCTCTAGCTGTACTAGTTGTCTTGTTTTCTTCTGTATACAGTTTCAGTTTGGAATATCTTTATTGCACTCTTGACATGTCCATACATGCTCCGATCTCCTTCGCAATAGCTACAACAGAGTCCAGCAACTAAACGTACAAGTTCAATTTTGATTGATGAGCCTACTCATATACCTGTTGTGCGGTTCTTTTCTGGCCACTTCAATCTTCAATCCCAGCTCTTGCAATCTAGCAGTTGAAGTGGATTGGTTTAAATGAAAATCCTTTTGCTGCCACTCTATGAGTGTTCAGAATGTTAGCTCTATCCATTGTATTCATTATCACTTATGACCACCTGATGTCAAGTATGCAACACAGACAGAATTAGGTGTGTAGCTGTATATTCCACTTCATCTCTATCCCCAGGTGGTTTCCAATTACAGCAACCAAGATTCATCTTCATCAGTTCTCGTTGCTACCAAAGGCACATAAGACAGAGACAACAAATTTGCACTCAATTCGAACTTGTACCTTTTCTTTCTACCTTAAACCTAGCTCTATGCATGTCTTTGAGCTCTCCTGGTCCTCCATTTTTTCCTACTGTCTCTGTGGTGTCCACTGCAATGCATGTCTTGGATGCCTTTTATTTCACACTGAGGAAATGTCTAACCCATCAACACAGTCTCTTTTGTATCTCTTTATTTATGTTTTCCAGATCAGTTAGTTTTTAAAGTCTGATATTGCTAATCTTATCCTCTCATATACAACCAAGACTGTGTGTTTATGTAAAATGCTAGTAGTATCAAGAAGAGACTGATTTATAAATGAAGACAACAGAAAAAAAAGCGGCTACAACCTCAGTGCTGAACACCAAGAAACAACAAATGAAATGCTCTGCCACAATCATATTACCAAAGACAGTGCACCACAAAGTGTAATGTTACTCCGATACAGTGGATACAAAGCAAAAGACAGACCTCAGAGATAAAGGCGATGAAAGACACTGTTTATGACGGGCACACAAAAGCCTGTTGTATAAATCTCTTCTTATCCTGAAGTTGTGAGTCAAACCAGGGCTGGAGAAAAGAAAGAAAGACAAGGCTCATAGGGAGGCTCGCTCCAGGTGCCTCCTTTTTCAACCTGACGTCAAAAGGCAAAACGGGATTAGAGGATAGATATACCCAAGTATTTTTCTAATAATAAGTTAATGTCGTTACTGCCTGTAGTACCACTTTTTAGGGATGTGTAGGGCAGGGGGCACGAGAGCCTGAAGAATTCAATGACCGCATGGCTAGTGCAGTCGCCACGAAAATGTTCAGGTTAGGATTTTTCTTTTATGCAACCAACAGAAAAAAAATCCTTGGCCTTTGGTGGATTGAACATGGGAGCTGTGCTCTAATCCATTCGGCCAGAAACTCCTGTTCTAGTAAGTCTTCACTCAAATCCTCTTAACATACTTTCTGTTCTATTCTCTGATCTGACCAAGATTACTCTCTCTCTCGCCAGCCTGCGATGCCGCTGGCGCTTAGAAACACACACACACCATTCTTCTCTATTCTTGGCTGTCCTCTGTATTGTGTTCCAGTTGTGATTAATTTCTTTCAGTTCTTGTTCTACTTGTCTCATTTAGGTCATTTTTGGATCTTCCTCATTTTTGTTTACTCTTTGGTGTCCATCTCAATGCAATTTTTGTGACAGAGTTAGTCTCCATGCATATCACATGTCCGATCCATCTCCAGCATTAAAATTTTAAAAAGGGTCTAAAGCCGAAGGATTGATTTCATTGCACCTGGATTTACCCAATATGGCTCAGTCCCTCTTCACAGAAATGGCATATCATCTGCCGAAAGTACTGCACAAAGCATGAACTTCGTAGCTCCTGCAACAATCCTAGGAGTCTCTGAAAAAGTTTCACTCGTAAACAGCCCGGATTCATACCCACGATCTTTGGAACGCAAAACAAGGGCTTAACTTCAGAGACCCCCAGTTAAAATAACTAAAATAGTACTAAGTTGATGTTGTGAGCTGTTAGATATACTCTAAATACGCCAAGTGTATGTAATCTTTCTCTAGTACCATTATACGTTACGTAGTTCCTGCAAGTAATTTCTCCACAACGCTATGTCCTGGGAAACTCGCTCAATTTCTTCCACGGAATTGAGTCAGACATTCTCTGCCTATCCCTGAAAAATTTGTTTCAGGGTTTCCCTAAGGCGTCTTCTCTTTCTTGGACCCTTTGCCTCCCATTTTAATGCCTGCTTTGGTATTTTCTTTATCATTTCTTCTCCAGGTATGTCCAACATATCTCCATGTTCTCCTTATTATAAAAATTGTTACTAGTGGCTGATCAGACATTTCTCTGGAACAACTAGCCTGTGCCCCTGCAAAAAGGCGGACATGACGGCAGAACACGTACTGCAAGATTGTCAACTGATAGCAGGTATAAGAAAAGAAACCTGGCCCCATAACACAGAGCTTGCGAGAAGCTGATCGGAGGAACAGAGTCCCTTAAAAACACAGTAAAATTCATGATAAAAGTTGGTTCATCAGTCTAGGCCGGGATCGCGAGAGACATTTCTCTAATTTCATCACTTCTCCTGAATTCGTTCCATTATTTTTCTCAATCTATTTTCAAATGTAATATGATCAGTTTTATAATCCGTTCCTAGTATAGTCTCTTCACTTTCAGTAAAGTAAATACCTCTGAAGTCAGAGAAGGCATGCCTGTATAGCGATGAAACCAATAAAACGGTAAGCAGGCTTTCACAAAACAAACCAGTCAGAAGCACCACGGCTACACCTGAATTCATAGCGAGTGAATGCAGAAGAAGTAAAGTAAATTTCAAATATAAACGCTAACCTGATTGACTATCTGAAAAATCATAAACGCTCACATTTTTTTCCCCAAGAATTTCCATACAGTACCACCAGAGTCCACCATATAGTTTCGCCACTTTGATATCACCAATAAATGGGATTTTTTCTCCAAATATCTGAGTTAATGTGTTAACGCTCATCTGAAACATAAAGCATAATGTAACTGATAAGAAGCGAATGTATTCACATTGTTCTTGTGAAAATCTGGGCTACAACACTAACAAAAACCCTACAGCACCTTAAATAGTAAAACTGTAAACTACAGAACAAGTAGTAAAAGGATACTAAGGTAGGGATTGAAGTAGGTTTGGCCACCCCCAACCGATAGAAAATTGGACATGGTGGACATCATTAATGTCCATGGCCCCACATATGATGAAGCAGAACCAGAAGAGCTTAACCACTTGAATAAATTGGGGTGGGGTGGGAGGTTTAAAAAAGGTTTAGCATGCAGGTGCTATCTGTGGGGTAGAAAGAGAATGTGTGCCAATCAGCATCCCATGAGCTCAATGAGTGCTAAAACATTAAGATGGTGACTGCATTGTACGATGGAGCAGGTGTGAACACTTTTTTATGTGTGAAGATGCAGATCGGGAGAACTAACAGCCAATCTGATTTAAAATATTATTACACTTTGTCCAATGTAGATGGGAAGAACTAACAGCGAATCCGATTTTAAACATTCATACACTTTGTCCAATGTGTGATGATTTAGATAGGGAGAACAGAAAGTCTGATTTTAAACATTCTTATACAAATTAAAACTTATTCAATATATACTGTTGATCTTTTTTTCTTCTCTCTTTATAAATTGATGTCACCTAGCTTAATTTGTGTATTCCTGCAAGCAATGAAGTGCATGATAAGAAGTGTTTTGTGTATTCACGTCTTTTCAAACAACAAAGCTTATGAGGAGAAGTGTTTTAATACGTACGAGTTAAGCATCTACATCAATGTCTGCAAAATTAATGTGCTTACACTTCCTTCCTGCCAAAAAGGAGCAATGGCGCCAGACATGCACAGCAAAATCCCGATAACCAATCCAGCAAATGCAATTCTCTGACCTGTTCCATATCCCATGATTAGATTTCACTCAAAGGTTATTCAATTATTTTTCAAAAATCTGTAATGAAAATGAGAAAGTGAACATTTTTTTGGGGCAATAAAAAGTAATAAATTAAGGTTCCTCGTTATTGGCTTCTGAACCGACATCAAAACACGCTGGACAGGCCTATAGGTGCTCAGTCTCCACCAACAGATGTCAAAGGGTATAATTATAGTTCATGTGGCTTACTAGTTTAACACACTTCTCACTTTGCTCGTAGTTCTGCTTGTACAACGTGCAATTCCAAACTCCTAAAATAACTGGATAGATTCAACATCAATTTTAATGTTCTCATCCAACAGTCTGCAAGAGCTTATACATTTCAAGTAAAAATTACATAAGAACTTCTTCTGTAATCAATTTCTGCTTGTAACTACTCCAGTATGTGTCATAAACAGGGCAGTGCACTTGAGGTCTTCACCGGTCCCCCATGGTTTGTTTTGTAGGGTTGTTTCTGTTGGTCAGATTTCCAATCTAACACTGCTCAGGCTGGGGCAATCTTGCAGGATGTGCTCTGGGGAACTGCTTTGGTGCTACACAGGTGCAGGTAGCCGAGTCTCTGAAACCCATTCTGTGGAGATGTGCTCTTAGACTGCAGTGTCCCGTTCTAAGTCTGAAGACATAAGAACAAAAGCTGGAATTGCCGACTTTTAAATCACAAATATTGATTCGAATTTGTATTTGTTATGAGTTTTATTTCACAAACACTTCTCGTTGTTGTGAAGTTATTTCATTTGCCCTGGGAATTCAGTAGGAATTTTTTCTGAAGTGTTGGGACTGAAACGGTTGATAGATATAATAAATGTAAAAGCAGTCTGAAATTGAGGTGGCTCAGTTCCTGCTTCAGTTCCCGAAGGTTCATATATTTTCCCAAGAGTACCTTATATCTGACTCACCCATGATCTGCCTCTCTTGAGTCGACACCCTTTCTCCTTAATTAGTTTGTCATGGAGGGGATGTTCCTTGTTTGCGTTGATTTTAAGATATGATAGAGCCCTCCAAGTTTTAATTCTATGAGCAATAGTGAAAAGGTCAAGAGGGAATCTCATTGTCACTCCTGGTCACATATAATCTTGGAATAACTGTTGACAGAGGCTTGTCATTTAAGAGTCATGTTCAGAATGTAATTCTAAAGGCCAGAAAAGGGCTAACAGCTCTCAAAGTTATGGCGGAGGCGGATATTGAACAACACCTGCTGCTTCTTCTTTATCAGGGACTAGTGCTGAGTGTGGTGGACTATGGTCTTGGTCTTCTGACAGTGAGCAGAACATCGCTGGATAAGTTAGACCAGATCCAAAATGATGCGATGAGGCTTATACTCAGTTGCACATGCGACACTTCATGTGAGGCAATGCGCTATGTCCTTGGCTTTTCAACGATGGCCATGAGACATAAAGTCGCACGGGTAAAAGCTTATCGCTCTCTCCATCGTTCTTCTTCGGCCATTTTGACCATTCTTATTGTGATATAAAAACAGCCTTTGCCAAGAATGGCTTTTTACGTCACATCTTCAGTACCATTTGGAGCTCTGGTGCTTGTCCTTCGGCGATGTGTCCGATTTCAACCAGTGTTTACTGGGTTCGCTCTCTGTCAGCCTTTGACTGTCCCCATCCGACCTGCAAGGCAGCAGGTTGCTATTTTCTTTAGGGTAGCAACCCTTAGACGACCTACCCTCCCGGGTTGTTGAGCATCATCTGCCCAGGTTACCGGTCCTATTTTAGACTACTTGGATTGCCTACCGTCCAGTTTTGTGTACAGTTTGCTCCGCTAGCCTTTGATTGTCCCCAATATAACTACAAGGCAGTAGTAGTTCCCTGTAAGCAGAAACGCGAACTGGACTCAAGCCTCTGTTGGGCTTACCAGTCTTTCTGCACACTTGGGCGGTTCGCTCACCCCCACGCATGACACAGCCCCTCGTCGCTCCATCATCAGCGCCGTGCACGTCTGCTCCACCGGTGCATCGCCCGCATGCATGTTAGCTCTGCTTTGGTGCCTGCTCACCGTGTCTATTGGTTCTCACACATTCACCATGCCTCTAGCCTGTCAGGACTCTGATCTCAAATTGGGCCCCCAACTCAGAGTTTCGTCCTGTGTGGGCCCACATGCAACTCATCACGGGCCAAAATTTTGCTCAACTTGGGTCCACATCTCTTCTCTGGATGCACCCCTCATCCCTTTATGTTTATCTGTTCAATTTTCCCATCGGCCGGGAGAGATGTGCATTAATATAGCAACTCTGGGAATTCCATGCGGATCTCATCCAGCGTGACTACGTCTGCATCACTACTTATACCAGAGTAGCTCTCTCTTGATCCCTACCCGTTTATCCAGACAGGAACCATTGTCTGTTTCCAGGGTCACCACGTGGAGGTGGGGTAGGATCTTGATTAGTGCCAACTCACTAATCTTGGTGTGGCGTTGTCCCTTTGACCCCAAAAGCTTATCTGAGAGTTTCTGAAGACAGAAATCATCCTCTGCACAAATCCATAAATGAAAACAAGGACAGGCGTTTGAAGAGAGACAGATCCTGGATGGCCGAGGATGTTATTAAACAGGTCTGTACTCTAGATGAGCTGAGGCATGGGGAAGAATGGATGTATCAAAATGGATCAGAGGATATGATAGATTGATTACACCAGAGTTATCAGTACACTTGGACGCGGATGTAGAGAATGGTTCCAGGCGTTGCCAATGCAGAGATTCTTGCACTCGTGGATCAGTACTCCCAGCCAGGTGACATCATTATCTATACTGATGGTTCTGTCAGACGCGAAACCAGATCATTGTGTGATTATTCAGCAACGAGCCCACTTCATAAGAACTGCAGCGTTTCGAGATGACATCGAGCATGACTATGGAGATCACAGCTGCCTCCTATGCTCTCTCATGTGTGGCCGAGCAACAGGTAACCCATAGGATTATCATATCAGACTCGATGAATATGCTTCAAAGGATTGAACCTGGAAGTTTGCGAGGGAATGGGTGGACAGCATTCGGAGATCACATCTCAAGAAAATGACATGGCTGTAAAAACCTGAACATGCTGGAGTGCATGGTAACGAGCGTGCTGACTTTCTTGCAAACAATGTCCCGACTCAAGCGGGCAGAAGAATGGACTGAGCCGATGTCATCAATGCGGTACGCTCTCATTTATGTGAAACAGGTGACTCTCAGACACCGGAACGAGTGCAAGAATTATGAGTTAAGTTTGGACATGCCAGACAGTGTCGTCTTCGTGGTAGAGAGCGAAGGTATATTAATCAACTTCTCATGGGTGCAGTGAGCAAATGGACTTTGGGATGACTGCAGCAGTGGAGGACAAAGTACGAATGGGAATGCTCAATGTGCCATGATGTCGATCGCATAACATAAGTCACATATTACATATGAGACATGCCAAAAGTGATAACAAATACAGACTTGCGGAAAACAAGGTCAGAAATGAATAAAGCAGATTGGCTGAAATCGGATGCACGTGTCCTAAACGCTATGCGTCTGAAATCGGATGCACGTGTCCTAAACGCGTAGAAGTCTATCATAGTCTATGCGTTTAGGGGCCTACCAAACCAATGTGCAACGTATACACGTTCTTGGCAAAGATCAAACTCAAAGAGTGATTAAAATTGGTTGTAAAGAATGAATGCAAAGAAGAATAAAGCAGAGATGGAATATGGATTGGATAACAATCTTAGAACGTAGCCAGACACGCACTTGATAACCCACAGTAAAGGCCAAAGAATACATTATGAATAAGAATAGACGAGATGGCCAGGGGAGGTAGAGTCTGAGTAACAGGGCTGAAGAAAACGACTTTGAGCAGTGACAATTTCGTGAATTCGGTTCCTGGTCGGTTGTCGTGGGCCTAATCCTCTACAAACTTTCAAAGTAAAAGATTGTTTAGTAGTAGCAGACGAGTATACACTACAATGTGACTACAGTGGAGTGCATAAATCGAGCATAACTATCTCATGCACATATTGTAGCATACACAAAAATGCCACATACAAATAGGCCTATGTTTCACAGCTAAATAATGAAACAAAACTTATGAAATTCCGACTCTTTGTTCTGGTCAGCCATCTTACAACCCACTGTTAGTGTTACTGGCCAATTTATTTCTGAAATAATGGTTAGAAGCGTTTGTAAAATCTCCAGTTAAACGTGTGTAACTTCGATACAAACAGTTGTATTTTGTCTATACTACTAAATGAGAAGGTAGATATTTGAACTAACCGTTTTCAACGTGCATAAAATAGATTGTAGATATTACACCAACTTTCACAAGAAATAGAAATAGCTGTTCGTTCCGTGCACGCAATGCAGATACTTGTCGTTGTCTAGCCGCGTCTGCATCAAGGTCTTGTTTGTAGCTATCTGCGCATGTCAGTTCACCTCGGTTCTAAGAAACGAGACCAGTTTCGCATTAAGCGGTAACTTTCTGTTTGGCTGTGACTTGCCACTCGTTACAAAGATACTCGGTTTACGTTTCTTTGGGAGCGATCGAGATATTTTCCCAGTGATCCCTGATCCCAATGTAGGTGTTGTCGAGTTCTTAGTCATATCGAAGATGGAATTTTGTTAAGGATGGGGCAAAATGAATTCTTCAAAATTTAGTCAATAGTATACTTCGCGGAACGAAATGGAGATCAAATTCGCATAAAACTGTACGTCTACATGGGCGTCTACATAAGTTTTACAGTTAGGGACAAGATTTTAAAAAATATAGTTGGTAGTTTACTACGTTGAAAGAAAAGATCAGATTCACATAACACGGTTTATCAAAAGTCCATTTTCATGGGGTGGCACTTGCCTCCTACCATCCCCCGAATACCTCTTTGACGTATGAACGCGTAGGTATCGAAACATGGGTAATAAAACAACTCTGCAGTGAAGCCAGTATTTCGCCACTATACTTTTTTGGAGTTATTAGCAAACAAAGAAACACTTTTCTTATTTGTCGGAAACAAGAAGAGATGCACACATTCTACTTGTCCACGTACAGGCTAGGGACAAAAAAAATTTAACGTAGATTAATCTCAATCATAAGGAGAAATAAAAGAGTGGGAGGATGTCATTCTAGGCGCTAGCGAAAACGCATCTTCAAATACTATCCCTCTTATTATGCAACAGGGCAGAAAGAAAAATCACTATTTGCCATTCCCTCTTTAAAAGTCCCTGCCCTTTTAGATTATGTAAATTATCCTTATTCTTACACAAAGTGAAAAAAAACAACTTAACTATTTCACGCGTCACATCCGGGAGAGTTGTAAGCGTATGTTTATTCTGCCTGTAGCCTCATTTCGGCAAGAAAACCCTCACTCAGGGCTGCCAACTAAAAATTGAGAAAATCGGCCAAAAATTGGTGAAAAAGGCCAAAAACTATCTAGGTGGAAAAATAATGCTCATAAGAGATCCAAAATCAAGGAATATAAGAGCTCCAAAATCAAGGTCATCACTATCCTCACCACGAAAACCAGTACCATACACTTTATTAGTGGATACATTCTTTGACATATTAGGGGATGCAGTAAAGTCCTTGCAACATTTGTTAGATAAGAGCAGTTCTGTTCTTATTCTCACGATCGCCTGCAGCTGCTTCCATTTCTAGCTTTTGTCTTGACTGATGGTACAAGAAGGAACACCCTTTCAATAATAGCATTACTAACGAGTTATTAAACAAATCAGAGCAAAGGTGGTAAGCTCTTTAAATTACTCGTGTTGAAGAACACCAATCCAAAACGTTTCACTGTCTGTTAAATATCCATCTTTTTAAAATTTGATTTCTTCTTTCCAATCAGTACAAATTATTTTTATGTATTATTCTTCTATTGAACTAATGTAACTAGTAGTTCTGCAAATAAAGACCATGATGACTGGTTTAAAATTATCATAGGGATCAGTTTTGACAAGCACTAGGAACCTTCTCCACTTGAAGTTTATTATGTCCTGTTGATGGAATTCTCTGTCTGTGTTTTTCTGATTTTTCATGAGCAGCGAGGCCACTAGCTTTAGACAAGAAGGGGCATAATTTACAAAAAGCGTTTTAAGATCTATTAGAAGATCTTTTTACTTATACAAAAGTCTTTAAAAAGTCTTTTCCAATTGCTATTTGTATTCATGTGAGCGTTTGTAGCTCAAGCTGTAGTGAGCTCAATCACAAACCCAAGCGTACCTTGTTAAAATCCCACGGTGGGCAAGTTTGGCAGCAAATTCGTTTCGTGGGATTTTTACAAAAAGGTAAAAATAGACCCCACCGTTAAGAAAGCGATGGCAAACTACTGAACGTATAAGTGGTGCCTAGAAAAATCAACTACTCGTGTACTGTGTTTGATGGCTACGTCCTGTAAAGGACATGCCACGATTTTCATTTTCATTGTATTTATGACTACTGTCATATGATGGTTTCATTTTTTTGTCGGCATAGTTAAAGATTCCTATAAAAAATTACTGAAATTTCACACGGAAAATCAGATAAAAGGATTGCAGTGCATAGCTCGAGGCGGAAAAAGAACAAATGAAGTGATGTAACTGTTTATAAACGTTCATAGTCTTTAGTACTAGTATATTGTTTTAACAATAGCAACCAAAACCAATAAAAACCTTATAATACGTATATTTACCCAATTTGCTCTTAAGAAGTATACACATTTTTAGAGAAAAAAAAGTTTGCATACGAAAAAAGGCATAAAAACAGCAAAAGACCAAACACTTTTTTTGGACTCAACCACTTTTAAAAAGGGCCGAATTATATAAACCTGGCCTAAAAAGCTAAATTAGCAGCCCTAATCGTGACCTTGTCCTTATTAGTGTTTTAACCGAAACCAAACTGCAGTTAGAGGTTCTCACTGTATTCATACATTTTAAAACATTTTTGTGTTGTTTTTATAGTATCGCTATACACCGATTGAACGTTATTAGAGTTCCAAAGCACGTGAATTTGACTTACTTACTCGGACGCTACTATGATACAGTCAACCAATTTAAATATTTTGGAATTATGATTGTTTGT
Organism: Arion vulgaris; assembly: GCA_020796225.1. NCBI lineage: Eukaryota > Metazoa > Mollusca > Gastropoda > Stylommatophora > Arionidae > Arion > Arion vulgaris. Next base: position 20,403,417 of record CM036768.1, read on the forward strand.
TTGTTTATTTGCAGTCCACCCGTTGTGATATGTGTGATTTACGACGAGAACGAGAATACGTTGCGCTTCGGTTCATATGCTCCTACGTATGCACGAAGACCATGCCCATCCAACAATTTCGGTCTATGGGAATGTTTGTGTTTGTCTGAGCTGACCGTCCCTTACAGTGTCGGTTCTTTTATGCATCGGATGTTAAACACTCTTAATTGATCATTTTAAGCCGTTCAATTGAGTTTGTGTATAATCTACGCCAAAAGTGAGTGTTCATGCTTTGCGATGTACGAAAATATGCACAACTGTGGTGGTTAGACCGGATCAGGTCTGGAGAAAATTGTTTGGGTGGCTGCGGTAATACTGAGTAAATGGGCTATTGATCAAAGACAGTCATATTTAATCATTAATTTTTTCACTATTTTGTAATTGTGTACACACCTGTCTTTGTTCAATCGCCCATGTTCACACTTTGCAACTTTACTGTCTCGGTGAGGTCGTTCGGATCAGTAACATTATCGACCACTCTATGACGCTTATCGTTTTGTTACCACAATGCAATTGAAAGTTGTCACTTATGTACTTTGGTTAAATGTTTGCTGACATCTACTATAGTCTGTGCCCGACGACACGCCAAAGGAAATAAGTATAGTGGGTTACAGCTTCATAGATCTGAACAAGGTCCTTCTAAATATGTATAATTTTATTTTAAAGTAGCAACAATTTAAAAAAGCATAAAATAATTTGCATTAAAAAGTAACAACATTTTTAACAAAAAAAAATAAATAAATATATGTGGCCTATATCGTCTTTGAAATGAAAATCATAACATATCCTTTACAGGACGCAGCCATCAACTGCAGTAAACCAGTCGCTGATTTTCTAGGTACCACTTATACGTTCAGTAGTTTGCCATCGCTTTCTGAACGGGAAGGTTTATTTTACCTTTTGTAAAATCAGACAGAAACGAATCTGTTTCCAAACTTGCCTACCGTGTGGTTTGAACCAGGTACGCTTGAGTTTGTGATCGAGCTCCCTACCGCTTGAGCTACAGACGCTGATATCTTTACAGACGTCTTTATATCGTATTTTTAAAAAAAATTGCATCTCCTTTATATGTCTTTGCGAAATCAACCCCAGCTTCTTAACGCTTTGTGATTTTTCTAGGCATTATTAGGTTCAGTAGTTTGCCATTGCTTTCTGAACGGGTGGTGCCACCGTCCTTTTGTAAAAATCCACGCGAAAAAATTTGCAACCAAACTGTCAGCAGCGTGATTCGAACTCAGAACGTCGGGGTTAATGGACCGAATCACTATCCTCTAAGCCAAAGATGCCACCATATCGTCTTTACAGACGGTCAATTGGCAAGTGTGTTACTGTGACCACTTCTGAGTTTGCACTTGTCTCTCTTGTCTTCAAACTTATCCCTTTAACTCTTTTCATAAGATTCTGCACCTTTGCGTAATGTTGTTTTCCCATCTGTTGGAATCATAAGATTCTGCACCTTTGCATAATGTTGTTTTCCCATCTGTTGGAATCGATAGAAATGTTCTTCAATGAGGACTTGCATATATTCTTATATCTGAGAAATCCTTTTATATTAACTTGTAAAAATGGCTCCTGAGTGTACATTTGTAGACCTAGTAAAGCAATTTTAGAACCGCTTTTAAGTTGTAAAAATGGTTTATGAGTGTACTTACTTACTTACTTACTTAATCCCGTCATGCCTAGTGACACATGGGGCTTCAGAAAGGACTTTCCATGCTCTCCTGTCCCGTGCAACCTTCAGCGCAGAGCCCCACGTCAGAGATGCGGTGTCCAGTTCCTCTTCCATCATGCGCCTCCATGTTGTCCGTGGTCTGCCTTTCTTTCTCTTTCCTCTGGTGTCCAAGTGAGGGCTATCCTTGAAGGCATTTCTTGTCTCATTCTCATAACATGTCCGAGCCATTTCCATCTTCTCTTTTTGAGTATGTCATTCATTGCCTCTTGTCTTGTGTCTTGGAGTAGTTGGTTATTGGATATTTTTACTGGCCAAAAGATTCCCAAGATTCTGCGAAGACAAGAGTGGTGGAAAACTGACAGCCTGCTAGTATCTCCTTTGGTCATCCTCCAACACTCCGATCCGTAGAGCAAAACTGGCAAAACAATGCTTTTATAGAGTTTAAGCTTTGTGGTCCTATTGTAGATTTTGGACTTCCATACTGGTTTCATTCTGGCAAAAGCGGTTCTGGCCTTACTCAGACGTGATTTTATATCTTCCTCTGTGCCACCATTTAGTGTCAGTACGCTACCAAGATATGTAAACTGCTCAACCCTTTCCAGTGTTTCATCTTCTAACATTACTGGTTGTTGGATTTCACTGTTTGTCATAATTTTTGTTTTTCCTGTGTTTATTTTGAGGCCTACTGTCTTTGCCGTGCTGTGAAGTATTGTACTTTTCTCTTGTATATGTTCATATTTGTGTGACACCAGGGCTATATCGTCTGCAAAGTCCAGGTCCTCAAGCATCTCGAAAGGGGTCCATCTTATTCCTCTTGGTGCTTGTTGTTTTATGGCATTTTTTACTTAGGCCAAGTGAATTAATTTTAAGATCACACTTAATTTGTAATAGTTTATTATTGCACCAGCGAGTCAACCTTCTAAACTTATGTATGATGGTAGGATATAGCTAGATCACATACGTCTAACAAACATATTTCAAATGTTCTGCTAGGTGGCCAACAAGACTGACAAAGAGTGACAAGTCTAAAAATAGGCACGTACTAAAACAAATGGATTATTCATTTTGCTTGCTTATGTGATATCTTACATACTTGTCGTTGTCCTTAACGCCAATTTATTACGTATCATCACAGCCTCCCTCGGTTTTTTATCCAGGTCTGATCTGATGCGCTCTGACCAGATCAGATTTGTAAATTTCCGCACATCGCTTGAACCAGAGAGCAGACAAAGCCACTTCACCCGACTCTAGTTACTTGAAATACTGACTCTAGTTTCTTGAAGTACTCACTCTAGTTACTTGAAGTACTGACTCTCGTTACTTGAAGTACTGACTCTAGTTACTTGAAATACTGACTCTATTGAGAAGCCTCACTTTTCCAACACACCTAAAGAGGCTAATTGGTCTACGATTGCTTGGATCGAATGTGTCTTTTTCTTGTTTTAGCTTGGGCACTGGATAGCTTTTTCAATTCTCTAGGTATTTCTGGACTTTCCAGCTCGCATTCAAAACTTTTAACAGCTTTTTCTTGACTTTCTTGCCTAGATTAATGAGCATCTCATTTGTGATGCCATCCATTCCTGGTGACTTTTAACGTTAAGACCCTGGAGTGCTTCTTCAACTCACCTCTGTCCATGTTGAAACGTCTTATCTCTTCATCTCTGCCTTGCGGCTCTCCTATATTTAGCCGAGGCTGCCTTGAGTGCTATGTAGCTGTCTATGCTCTGCTCAGTTTCTAATATTTCTTTGACCTGACTCACTTTCTCTTCAACATTTTGGACCTCTTCTAACCAATAAGATTTGTAGTCTCTTCTTGCACCTCTAGGAATTGATTCTCTTGCTGCCCTCAGAATGGATATGTTAAGTAGGTATGTCATGTTCCTTATCTTTTTGGTTGTATTTATGGGGTCACAGTAGATGTCGCTGAGCCTCTAAACTGTGCCCAGTCAACTCTTTTGTAGTTCCACTGGGTCATTATGTTTTGGACTTGGGTGAAATATCTAATCTTCAAGGAGAGTTTGACAGGTTTGTGGTCACTGTCTCCTAGCTGTTCCATGAAGGTTCGATTCAAGTTGTGGGCTATGTCACCGTTGGCAAAGACGAGGTCTGTGGGATATATTTTTCTTTATTCTGGAGTAGAAGGTTGGTGGGTCATTGAGTCCATTCCTGAGCTACAGGTTGTTATCTATTTCCCACTGTTCTACCCCCTCCTCTTTTTTACATTGGTGTCTTGGTATCTCCACCTTTCTAGGGACTTAAAATCTCCACTACTAGAGAATTTGTATTGATCAGTGTCATGGTTTCCAGCATAAGGGCTCTGTTAGTTCGAATCTGTTAGATGTCTACAAAGATGCCAATTCCTATGATTTCTGCTTCCCCATTTGTGCGGACTTCTATCTGTTTCATGGTGTATTTGTTTCTAACTGTTGAAGCCCCCATCCCTCGTTTGGTCTTATCTGTATAACTGATAACCTCGGACAGTAAATCTGTGTGTGTGGGGATTCGATGTTGTTTCCCTGAATACATGCAAGGCCTATTTTTCACTGCTAGGGCTTGCCTTTTTGGTGTAAATGTCCTCGGCGTTCCAGCGGATTATATTGAATCTCCTGAGACTAGTGGATTTTGATCTGCAAGATTTTCCTGCCGCTCATTTGCACGGCGCACGTCGACTACATTTGGGACAGTTTTTTCAAATATGAATTCAACTGGCTGTAGCGTCCAACCATTGCCATAGCACCATCGGCAGCAGACAAGATATTATTCAGTGGAATTCTTTTTTCTTTAAAATGGTATTCCAATACGTCAAATATAGATTTTTCTTTATTGTCCGTTTCTAATGTTTAAGCAAATAATAGTTCTTGACAAATGTCTTCATCTTTTATGAAGCGAACCTGCGCCAGAGGTAAAGACTCATTTGTTGGTAAAAAAAAGACACATCAAGTTATAAAAAAGCTTCAAAAGTAGTCGTCAAAACATCATTTCGACGATTCATCTCTACACTGTGTTATTTCTCAATGAGACTTTAAAAAATAATTTCAGACCGCGGCGTATGCAGTACAGAACGCAGAACCTCACTCACCGTTGGAAGTATCAACTCTTTGCCAATAGTGTGCGGTTTTTCAGATTTAGCAATAAGTAGGAAATGTTGCATGAAGAGGTAACCCATCATTTTTTGTTTTGCTGCCGCCGAAACCATACCAGCCAAAGTTAGACATCTAGAATGTTGACCTCTAATCTTAAATTTAGGATACATTTTCATCTTTTCTGTCAGGATGCATTTTGCTCACATGTCCTGCTAATCGAGATGGTTTCATAGCTTTATGTGAAAACATCTTGTGGAAAATTCAGACACATTGATAATGTCTTGTTTTTGGGTGATTGAATAAAACGTATTTCAAATACTCGACATCATACTGTCTGGATTTCTTCTTTGATTCTAACATAACCTGGTACAATATGCATATATTCTGTCAATTGCATTATTAATCGTTGTGCGTGGGCAGGACTCGCGTGATTTTAAATTTTCAGCTTAGGGGGGCGGCAGATGGTCCTCAACGCCCCCAAAATTTACTTTCAACCCAGCGCCCCTTGCAACTCTCACCGCCCCGGGCGGTGCCCGCCTCGTTGGGAACCTATGAACTAGACTATTGACTATTTAGGCAATATTTCATGCGAACGAAAGGAAGAAAGAACAGAAAAGTCAGAGTTGATCTGGTGTGTATGTGTGTATGTGTGTGTATGTGTGTGTGTTGTTCTAGGTTGTCGCTGCTGTTGGTATCGACATCAATTCTTGTTGGTTTATTTGCATGCACACACAAGCGATCTAAGACAGGTACATTGTTTCGTTTTTATTTTTTTATTTTGTTAGCAAAGTAGTCATCTCAGCTGTGCCTACTCTTATTAAAACCCCAGCTCACCTGCGATGTTTTATTTTGTTAGCACGTAGTCATCTCAGCTGTCCTACTCTTATTAAAACCCAGCTCACCTGCGATGGTTCCAGATGTAATTTTGAAAATGGTAAAGATATTTCTGTAAGAACGTTATATATGTAATATTTTCTAATGAATTTCGCAACGGCAGCGGTTTCCAGTCTGCTCTTCTCTATTTTGAACTGCCAAGTGTTCTTTTACGTGCTCAAATTGAATACGAGACCTACGTTTTATCGCCCGTCTCCGATAGGACCAGGGATAACACTGAGATCAAGGATATCTGGGAAATATCCAGATGGCTTCACGAGGGAGCGAACCTGGTACTTTATCACGAAAGACGAGCACCTAAACTCTACACCATATGAGCCCCTTTCCCCCTTCTCACTATTAATAATTTTTGCAAGTATTTTGAAACATCCTGTTTTGTTATCTAACAAATATATCTTGTTTCAACAACAGGATATCACCAGGCAAGGAGTTTCAACTTTTTTTAGCTTTTGGCCACATTTTCATTTTCATTTGCATGCTAATACTGGACACATCTTAAAACCTATGTGGTAACCCCTTTGTGAGGGTGATTTAAATATATGAGTTCGGGAAGAGATGAAAATCACTTCTTATTCTTTGAACGCTCCATATCGAAGACTTGTTATTCACTATGTTGATCTGAGCCTAAGAGCGATTGTACATTGTGCAGTTATGCGCCTACAAGTAGGCCAGCACATCCGATTTCTGCGACGCTTTTTATTTACAAGGGTAGCTTCCTAGTTCCTAAATAAGTCGCCTCTTACGGCATGCCTTGTATATAGGTCGCAGTGGTACTATTCTTTGCTTCACGTATGGGCCCTGATACCACACGGGCGGGACAATACCACTAAAGATGTTCTAAATCCGAATGAGAAAAGAGGTGGGTTTTCTAAACTGGAAAGTTAGCATCTCAAACAGAAGCTGAAGATGAGCAGCTTGAAGAATATTCATGACATTAATGCTTAATGTCTCAGTAAAAGAGAAATTAGCAGGACGACACAGATGACTGTAAAGATAACGACACAGATGACTGTAAGATAACGACAAAGATGACTGTACCATATCGACAGAGATGACTGTAAGATAATGATAGATATGACTGTTACAGAACGACACAGAAGCTCTGAAGACTTCAACAGAACAGCACTGATGCCAATTACAGAACAACCCAGAAGACTACAACAGAACAATGCTGATAACTGTTACAGAACGACACAGAGGATTGCATCACAACAACACTGATAACTGTTACAGAACGAGACAGAAGACTGCAACAGAACAACACTGATAACTGTTACAGAACGAGACAGAAGACTGCAACAGAACAACACTGATAACTGTTACAGAACGACACAGAAGACTACAACAGAACAACACTGATAACTGTTACAGAACGACACAGAGGACTGCAGCATAACAACACTGATAACTGTTACAGAACGAGACAGAAGACTTCAACAGAACAACACTGATAACTGTAACAGAACGACACAGAAGACTACAACAGAACACCACTGATAACTGTAACAGAACGACACAGAAGACTACAACAGAACACCACTGATAACTGTTACAGAATGACACAGAAGACTGCAACACAACTACACTGATAACTGTTACAGAATGACACAGAAGACTGCAACACAACTACACTGATAACTGTTACAGAATGACACAGAAGACTGCAACACAACTACACTGATAACTGTTACAGAACGACACAGAAGACTTCAACAGAACAACACTGATGACTGTTACAGAACGACAAAGTTGACTTTAATAGAACTACATAGATGACTATTAACCTCTTAACCTACGTGTCAGTCCTGATTTGTTACAAGTATCAGAAAAGTGCTAACCAAATCGATAGTTACATGTCCTTAGTCTGTAGATAGACGATACACTGGCCTTCTCTTGTTACCATCTTGGATTGGTTTTGAGGGTAGTGGCCTGTGTGAAATTCCATTTTGATGTATATTATGTCGTTGCCTCCTATAACATAAGACCTGCGGAGAAAGGTAAAATACTAATAAATAAGACCATAAGTTTGTTTTTAATATGAGCTATTTCTGTTTAGATCTATTTGTTATCTTCTCTATTCATTACATACGGATGACACTTCTGTAATACTTATATTATTCTTCTTCAAACGCTTCATATCGACCACTTGTTAACCAGTATGTGTGATTTGTATGTGATCTGAACCTAAGAGCGATTTTACGTTGTGCCTGTTATGCGCCTACACTTAGGCTAGCACACCCGATTTCTGCAATGCTTTTTATTTACTAGGGTAGCTTCCTAGGTTCTACATCAGTCACCTCTTACAACATGCTTTATAGGTAGCAGGGGTACTATTCTTTGCTTCCCTTTGCAGGCCCCGGCACCAAACGGGAGACACTAATATTCAAAAGCCCATATATGTTTTTCCATTGCCTTGTTAAATGTACATGCTTCACACCCATGCGTTTCTACTGGTTATATTTATGACTTTAGTTTTATAATCTTTGTTTTTAAAGTGAATCATCATCAAATATCTTGTCATGAACAGAGCTTTCCAACCCTAACAGTCCTTCGGAATTTCTCATAGACCAGATGTGCCTTCTCTGCAGCCTTCATGTTCAAACCATCAGTTACATCCCGAATCCATCTTTTCTGTGGTCTTCAAGAGAAGATAGATTCAGAATGGAACTACTTTTTTGGTGATCCACTCTTGCCGTTAAGCGTAGGGATGGGAGCTGTAATTTGCGTTCTATGGCCAGATGAGTCGTCCTTGTTGTGTTATATCCGTGTTTATGTAGTGTGGTCTTGATATTGTCTGTCCATATCATTCTTGGTCTTCCATTGGCTCTAGTACCTGATCTCTTTTATTGTATGCTGTTATTGGTTGTTGGTTGTATTCCATTCTCATTAAATGTCCAAACCACTGTATTTGTTGTCTTTCGATGTATTCGGCGCATGAAGTTATGCCCACTCTGCTTCTGATATCCTCATTTCGTAGTTTATCTTTCCTGGTGACTCCCACTGCCTTCCTCAAACATTTCATTTCACATGTGGTGAGCAATTCTAAGGTGTATACAATTCTAAAATACAGAACAATCTTTTCATTGGTTCATTGTTGCATAATAAATACATCCTTGATGATATCTTGAAAATGCGCTTGACTTGACGAGCGCTCAAGGATGTAGCTAGTAATGATATTGTCTAACTCTTCATTTTTGTTTTCACCTGGACGGACGAACAATTAAACTAGAGGTGTCTCTGCTTGGTCTACACACACATCTTTACGTGATATCTGAGGTAACAATACTTAATTTCTTATATCATGAAAATTATCCATTTTGATTTATTACATACTAGCTGTACCCTGCGCGCGTTGCTACGCCTCCACCATAAATTGAATTTAAAGGAAACTAGCTATAACAACATTTAATAATTATTTTGGATTATTGTCCTTTTGTTCGTTTTCTTGAAAAAAAACTTACAATTTACCATTTCATGTTAATTCTGGTTATTGAAGTGCTTTTTGATATACAATATTTTTTGTTTTTCCGTCTGGTGCGTACACGAATAAATCAGAAGTGTTTCCGACGCGTGAACAGGCCACATATAGCTGTCCATGTGAAAAGCATGGATTTTCCAAATATAGTCTCCACACTTGTAGCGATTGTCCTTGTGATTTGTTGATGGTCATTGCAAAGACGAGTCACACCGGAAACTGCAAGCGTTTGAATTCGAATGGCATGTCTGTTGAATCATAGGGATGCGTGGCAATAGTATATCTTCTCCTTTAAATTTTTCATTAAAACTTTTTGCCAAGTTTAATGAATTTTGGATGTAAACTGAGACCGTGTATAGGTGGAATACAAACTGTTGAAATATATATATATATATATAGGAATACCCAGCGCCGGATTAGCCTAGTAGCAGAAGTAACAAATGCTACGGGCCCAGCGCTTCTGGTGGTCCCGCGCCTCTGGAGGCCCCGCGCCTATGTGACAGAGCTAGTTTGTCACTAGTCATAAATAAGGAACCAAGGTTGAGAGGTGGATAATAATATCCCCCTTTCAATTTATTCTTATTTAGGTTAGGACCAAGGTCATGTTTACTCAATTTCGGACATAGGTGGGCGATCACATTGAGATGAAAATGCAAAATATAACCAAGTGGTTGTATCAAAAACACACAAGCTATCTGAATTTTTTAATGTCGTGTATGATGGTGCTGAATCCAGAGAAATCGAAGTAGAAAATACAAAAGTCGCGTCTCACGGTATAGTAGATGAAGGCAGTGCTATAGAAGAATCATCATTACCATGATTACCATGGGCTTTGATCATCAACTCTGCACGATTTAGCCACATTTTCCACAAAACAAACTGAAGTCGAACGTACAGCAAGTCCTCCCAATTTAGCCATATCATCTTCAAGCCAAAGGAGAGGCAGATAGCACAGTACATGCTTCCAATGTAGCAACATCTTCTATAAGCCAAAAACACAACGAAAGTGAAATGTACTCCAACGATATTGGTGAATGGCCAAACAACTTCAATCGAGATTATTCGATTGCGAAAGGAAGTAGCGAAGTGCATCATTTGATCATTGATTTCTTGTCTTTAAAAAAAAAACCAGACAAAGATAAACAAAACAATCCACGATTTTGTCGAAAATCGTTTTTCACATATACACATAAACCAACAAACAAAACTCATGTGAGAGATTGGTTGTGTTATTCAGAAACTAAAGGACAACTTTTATGTTTTGTTTGCAAAGTTACTGATTCAGGCTGTTCGTCACGGTTTACGAAAGAAGGATTTGACGACTGGAAAAACGCAAATAATTTGTTGAAATGACATGAAGAAAGCATTTCCCATAGACAAGCGATAGTTTCGCAATTGAGACCGAACAAAAATATTGGCGGACACTTTTTCTGGCTCAGTATATAAATAGTTATGCAAATAAAGGAAAGGAACATACATCATATTTATCAAAAACAACAGGCGAGGAATTTATCATCTAATTGCATCGAGCTTACTGGATCATATTATTTGCGAAATTAAGAAATGCAAGTACTATTCCGTATCACTGGACTCTACTCCAGACATTTCGCATGTGGACCAACTCAATCTAATAGTGCGCTTTGTGTTACCATCTGGACCAGTGGAAAGGTTTGTGAAGTTCTTGGATATGAAAGTCATACTGCTGAACAGCTCGCCCAAAGTTTACTTGATTTTAAAAGATATATGGCTTTGATATCAAAGACTGCCGTGGTCAAAGCTATGACAATGCCAGCAACATGAGTGGGAAATACCACGGCTTACAAAAAAAGAACGCATTAAGGAGATAAATAAGTACGCAGAATATATTCCTTGCTTTGCACATTCACTAAATTTGGTTGCTAAGTGTGCTTCAGAATGTTGTATAGAAGCATCTATTTTTTTCGATTATGTTGAAAACCTCTAGCACGGTGTATCGGTAGCGCTCTTTCAGTTATGTCCCTTTTTTACGCTTAACTCCCCCTTTGTTTACAAATTACATTCCTGTACAGGAATGTGCACGGTTACGAAATGTCGACATTTCAGTAGGCTTATATGTAGCTTCAAAGTCCGGCTGTTGTTAATGTAAAACACACTATATACGCTATTGCATTTAGCTATAATAAAAGTTCATATGTAGCTCTAGATTATTGTGTAGTTTAAGTCTGTTATATAATATAGTTATGAAGTTATATCGGTATGAACTAGTCACTTTCCAAGTAGCTGACGATGTGCAGTGCTAATTACGCTGATAGTGTACGTTGTTAATATTCATTGAAGGAAGAAATATAGGTTACAAACATGTACAAAGTTTAGTTTTTGACAAGGAACACGTTATCAATACTAAAATTTATGTTTCTTAATACGCACATTTAACAGAAATATAGTGAGAATTCTTCATTGCCGTGAGATTTTCTGAATGAATGAGAGTAAGATAATAAGATAAGAATAAGTAATGAGTAAGATCAAAAAAATTGTTTAAATAAAAATGAAATTGTAATAAGACTGTAGAATATAATGATTCCAGAATAAATTAATTTTAAAGAATTTTATTTCATTATAACGTGGGGCACAATGGTTGACATATAATACTATACTCATATAATGTCATTAGCTAACGAAAGACGAATTTTAAAAGCTATGTCTGGTCATTTATAATAGCATAAAAATGTCATAGACAGTTATGACAAATTTACTGTTAAATTGCTAATATATTTAACATATCTCAACCTACCAAAATGTTATATATATATATATATATATATATATATATATATATATATATATATATATATATATATATATATAAATGTTAATCACAATAACATAAATTCACACATCTATTTCCATAAATACATAAGGATAGCTTACTTCTTCATGAACTATGTAATGTTTAACATAATTAATTTATCATTTAACAATAATACTTTCATTTCTAAATATACTGCTAATGGTAGTTCAAACAAAAATACATATCTTCATACATTGACAATACACATTTGTAATATAATTGTACAATTCTACTAGCCCATATTAATCATGATTAATGTAGCCCACAATTATAATTAATAACTTACTCATACATACTTTGCTCACACATACTTGCTCATACATACTTACTCATACATACTTACACAAACTTGCTTATATATACTTCATGACATGTAAAATGCTTGCCTAAGACATCTTACAAACACACATTACATATAAATATTAACTTCTAAATTGTTATTAAGACAGCTAGACAATACAGCAGTGACAAATTGTACAGCCCAGAGGTCTGCTATTATTTAAACTTTATGTTTTTCACAGTGAACTTGTGTATTTACAGTTGGATAAGTTTGTAGCAGCTGTGTTTCTATGATAAATTTTAATTCCTTAGTTTTATTTCTTACACCCCAAGCTCTTTTCTCTATACCAGCTACCATTGAATGTACAACTTCTCCGCACTGTTCTCCTAAAAGCCCAATCCAAACCATTAAGCATGATCCAGTTTGCACTGTGATGTTCTAGTATGTGTTGTTTTGGAATTATTTTATCTGGAAAATACAGTCTGTACATTTTCATGTAATCTTGTATTGCTAATTGTATTTCTGGAACTGTGTCAGCATGGATTGGTTACTGTGGAGATGTAATTGTGAACTTTTTCAAATGCTGTATTTAATGAATTAAAATGTCTCTTGTGATCAATGCAATATTTATTATATCCTTATTCTGTGTGTACAATTGTGTGTGTGTTATGACATCTTCTGTGAGATCTTTATAGACTTTACATGTTAAGTATTTATGACAGTGGTTACCAACAAAACTCTACTATGATATGCCTGTGGTGTGATTTTGTGTTTGTCTAATACTTTATCTAACTGTGAACACACTGGACCAGACCTATCACACAGTGCTACAAACTCAAGTTCTAATATGCTTCCTTGTGCTTTCTTAATCTTAGTATTGCATTTTATTTTCTCCTCCTCACTTTCACAAACTAATAAATCTGCATGTAACTTGTTTATTTCTAATGAGAACATTTCTGCCTGATGCAATTTTACCATATTGTTTTAAATATTGTATGGTGTTTGAACTAGTGTGTTCCTTTTCTATGTTTACCATGATATCTCTGTCTATTCTGTCAGCTGCTTTTTCTAGTAATGTGTGATGTTTATGAACAATACCTAATAAAATGTGAAGGTAAGGAGGAGCAACTTTGTCAATATCAATATTTAAAATTGAGCATGCAAGCAGTTATAATACAGAGATGCATGTTTTTTATTACCATGCCAATTGTAATGAAACGATTGTGATATTGTTTCAACAATGACAGACCTCTGGCTTGTACAGATCTGCTCTCCGTTGGAACCTGAAAGTCTTTACGTGATTGGAAGCACCACAAGCATGGATATCTTCCTGTGCACCTGATAGCCCATACACCTTGTTAAAAATCATAATCTCCATAAAGAAAACCACCAGTTTCTTACCCTCCCACTCTAACCGTGTCAGTGTTTCTATCCGAGATTTCATATCTGTCATAATTGTTTCTACATTGTTGTATGTATCTTTAACTTTAGCTATTGCAACTAGAATAGTATTTAATTTAGAATTTGGTCTTGCTAAGTTTGCAATTTGCATTGTGACTTTGAAACTGTTCTTGCCATGGTCACCTCCCACTTTAACCCAAATCTGATCTTCTGGTATACATCTGCTATGCCATGTTAATAATCCCTCTCTACTATAATCACTAAGAAGTGTACAAACAAAACTACCCAAATCTTTAATATAAGCATATGGTGCCTCCATTGTATGACCATCATGTCCTCAAATACTTTCTATCAACATGCACCCAGTCTCTTGTAACATCTTTCGCACACTGCCTTTCTGATCTTTCATGTGGCATCTCAACCCCAACCTGCTTCAGATATGCTTTATGTTTTCTTTCTTGCCTCCATGATAATCCTAATGATTCTTTCATAGAAATAGCTAAAGGAGTTGGGACTATTACTTTTAATTCTGCTACTTTACTGATATTCACACGGATCTTTTGGGAGTCATTTAATTTCATGTGCTTGTTGCACTTCTAAAGAATCAGTTGATGTGCCTGCTACAAGTTCCATAACATCTTGAAGATATTTAGACCGCTTTTCGTTTTGTTGGAGATTTTATTTGTGATGTTTGTTTCCTGGATTTTACTATTTTTTTTCAATACAAGTGGTTGTCCTCTTGTTCTGCATGTTATTACATTATGTGAGTGAGATGTGTTTAGTTTTCTTCTAACAAAATGTGTAAATAACTCTTCTTCTTCATCTCTAGATAGAGGCTCTTGAAGTGATTTACTACGATAGAGATGAATTTTTTTTGCTATCTAACATTGGTGAGGTTGAAGAGCATGTCATGTGTGATGCAGTTTTTTTTTCTATGTAAATTGTCTTCAACAGTCACATCAACCTCATCCTGTAAAGAAATATCCCTACCATCACTGCAAGGCTGCTTAGAATGCATGGGGAGATCATGGAGGACAGTATCCAATGTAACTGTGGGCTTAGAATTCATGACATTTTTTGAAACAACCAAGACGATTTTGTTTATAATGAAAACATAGACTACACTCATTTACACTAACATCAGAGTTAAACTCAGTCCATATATTCCGAGATTTATCAGCAATGTTGTGCGTTGACTTGAGTGAATTTTCTGATAGTGTTCTTTGAATACGTATAATTCTTGACACACATCTCCTACACATACTTGTTGAATGTTTATTTGGCAAATCATTATTTACATTTATTCCAAATACATAAAAATGTCATTTGTTTTATGTATACACTGTGCTGGCTTGTGGTATGATTTTTTTCTTTTTGATTTAAGAAGTTTTTTTCCACATGTCCTACACAGACCTTGGATATTTGAGACATGCTTGTCCAATGTATGTGCCATGTTAATATAATGCAGTATTAACAATAGTTCCAGCAAACAATATCTCAGCCTGAAATAGATAATTTACAAATTATTAGCTATTACTACAATTATATATAATTTTTCTGTGGTTACAAGCAATTTATTTCAATCATAATATATTCTATTATTTACTTTTATTTTTACTTATAACTTCTAATAGCATAATGTTACGAACTTACAGTCCCTAATTAGATCTCCAAAACATATTGTAATCGGTCGTTGGTAATATTCAGATAATGTAATAATGTCTTCTGTCGTCAATATATATGGATGATTGCATCTAGTCACATTTAGCTAGGAATTTATATCACTAAACTTGCTATTCGATACAAATAGCAACTAACCAGCAGAAATACAGCATAACAGAGTTTTGTAATTATGCTTAGAATTAGCGTTTATCGCTCTGTAAATAACAACACTGTTGTTTACAAGAGTCGGAGTGAACATGACGTAGTAGTCGGTAAAAGTGACATCGAAACAAAACGGGGTCGTCAATCTAGCGATCAAAAGTTTGTAGCTTCAAGATAATGTGCGCACACTAAAATTGAACAAATGAGAGGGGGAATCATTCATCATTTTGAAAATGTATGATTCAGTGACGTAATATATTTTAATCAGTGAAAATATGAAGTTTTGGAGCTGTAACTGTGCAAAAAGTAGCGGTGTACAAAATTATTGCGGTGACCCTTCGTAATTGTCTCGTTATAGGTAGCTTTCCCTTACGAAATGTTTATAAAATTGTTTGGTAATATGGAATACTTTAAAGTTTATAATAAATTTCATATTTTCTAGAAAAATTGACATACAAGTATACTAACCTGATTTATTTCACACCAGTTTCACGATTCACTAGAAATTCAAAATGGATACAAGTTATGAACTTTTTTAATTACCCAACATTCAACGCGCGAAGAATGTCTTGGAGGTTTCTTAAAGATCGGTATTTTAATACAAATAGGTGACGCGACATTAGTAGCAATGAAGCAGTATGTCAACTGGGACGCGACATTAGTAGCAATGAAGCAGTATGTCAACTGGGACGCGACATTAGTAGCAATGCAGCAGTATGTCAACTGGGACGCGACATTAGTAGCAATGAAGCAGTATGTCAAATGGGACGACATTGGCAGAAGCAGTATGTCAACTGAACGCGCATTAGTAGTAACTGCATGGGACGCGACATTAGTAGCAATGAAGCAGTATGTCAACTGGGACGCGACATTAGTAGCATTGAAGCAGTATATCGACTGGGACGTAATTCAATTTTTTGTTGAAGGTGTAGCAACGCGCAGGGTACAGCTGGCAATTGATAAATGCCTTAGGTAAACGCATGGGAGCGTACCATAGAATGACTGGTGTATTTGGAATACTTCGACAGTTAAAATCTCTTACAGCAGAAGAGATCTTGAAAAGAACTAAAATATTGTCAGCTCTTACTAATAGAATTTGGAAGAAAGTCTAGGCGACGAACTTGTGCAGTTCGCTGAACTCTTAAACTAATGTAGTGCTGCGATTAGCAACTGAAAAGCATTAGGCTCTTGAACTGCAATTTATAAACTTATAATGGAAAATTCATTAGAGTCGTGTTTCCCAAATGTAGAAATAGTCTTACGAATTTACTAGTTTTTAATGATTACTAACTGCAGCGGAGAACGTTCTTTTTCAACATTAAAGCGTATAAAAAGTGAGTTAAGAAACATGATGGGACAAGATCGTCTAAATAACCACACCTTAATGAACATTGAATGTAATTTACTTAGATAAATTAATTTGTCTAGTATTATCTCTAAATTTGCTCACATTAAATCGAAACAAGTTTGTTTGTAAAAGTTGTGTTTTATTATTTATTATACAAAACCTAGGGCCCCGCGCTAAAATTTGCTACAGGCCCGCGCTGGCCTAATCCGGCACTGGGAATACCCCTCAACTAATGCAGAGCAAACTATAAACTTATGGGACTGCGAATTCAGATAAAAATGATGGAAAATCAGACCACAACCGGTCATGTGACCTCGCTTTCCAGTATTGTTATGTATAGACGAATTCATTTTAAAATTAAAACAAAATGCTCGTATATCAAAATTATATTATGCAACAAGTCAAGTTTAACAATAAGGAATATCAATATTATGAATATTGTTCACCAATAAATAAATATAGACTCACAAAATTGAGTAAAATGGCAAAAAAGCGTGCGGTGTTCTATCAAACATATACATTCTAGCCCCTCCCCAGTTGAAACTAGGGTTTTTTCGTGATTTCGAAGACCCATATGTTTAAAGTTGGCTGTGGCTAATGTCAGTATTTACTTTGTATTTCAGATTGAGAACTAAAGACATCTAGAGTGAATTGTACAATGTCATATGGAATTGTCAATACAGTGGAGTTAGCAGGATTAGTCATTGGGTTCTTGATGTGTTGCTCATCTGCGGTTACACCTTACTGGCTGCATTACTATGTACGTGAGAGGTTATAACAATTATTGCAACGATGCGCTAGTTTATACTGATTATTGCAACGCTCATGACAAAAATCTTTGGATTGAAATGTAGATTATTTTCTTTATTTAGTAAAGTAACAGTACTTTACTTACTTTACTTTACTTATTCCTCTCCGCTCCTCGTGGAGCATAGGGCGTCAACAGTTATTCGCCTTTTTTCTCGGTCTCTGGCTGTTTTCTTGATGGTCTCCCAGGATAGTCGAGGACTCTTCAGTTCCTCAAGGAGACATCGTCTCCGAGTCTATTTAGCACGTCCTCTCTTTCGTAACAATACTTGAAGCTGCATTAATATTTAAGCATTGGCGTTTAACAGCATTTAAAGGCCACGTATTTACTTTATTCAACCAATTTTTTCCCCATATGGCTGTCACACACCTCATGGATGTCATGGATATCAGCAGCCCATTCAAACAAATCGGTACTGGAAAAAACTCAAAACAATTGTCAGCGCACTATTTTGGGAGCCATCAAATCTACACCTAATTTACAAATGGAAAAGGCAGCCAAAATCCAGCCCTTGGGAGACAGAAGAAAGAGAAAAGTTATTCTACAAGTGGAAAAGATCAAAAGAATGCCTCACCATCCACTACATGGAAAAATGGAGGCTAGGACAAAAAACAGACTAAAGCGTACAAGTCTAAACCACAAAGCAAAAGAAATAGGAAAGTCATACTTGGAACTACTAAATCATAACTCCATACCTGAAGAATTACTTTTTGATCACTGGGAAACAGACTCAGTAGCACTAAACTTCTCAACGTCCATCCCTAAATTGATAAGCAAAGATGCCGAGCCTAATCTAGTGAAGAAAGCAACTACAATGGAACATCTCCATTACATGTTTCCAGAAGACAGCTGGATAAGAATTTACACAGATGGATCGGCAGTGGAGTCAACCATGAATGGTGGAGCAGGAATGTACATTAAGCATCCAGATGCTACTACTGTTTCTCTAGAGTCCCCTACTGGAAGAATATGTTCCAACTACAAAGCAGAACTCTTAGCTCTTCTGATGACAGCACAGCACATAAATAAGCTGCAAGCACCTGCAGGCAAGTTGGTATTTCTTACAGACTCACTGTTAGCTATACAAACCATGGAGGTCAAATCCGCTGACAGCACAGTACAAAACATAAAAAGAGAGCTTGCTCAGCTTTCAGAAACGGCAGAAATTCACTTTCATTGATAATCGAAGTTTTATTGTATTTGTTTACGGTTTCTGCATGAATACATTATAGATTCAAATTCATTTCTGTTTTCAGATATATGAGGACTATCATCACTGTCCTCCGGACTTGTCCATATGTGCTCAGATCTCCTCCTCAACAAACCCAGAAGCGTCCAGCGGCCCAACACGACAGTTCGATGTTGATTTATCAATCTCTTTGCATAGTGATATGTCGTTCTTTTCGGGCTGCACCAATATCGACAAACTGTCTCTAATAATTTGGTCAGTGAGTGAAACTACCCTGTTCGGAAAGACTCTGTCAATGCGTTAAGAATGTCATTTCAGTCCTTGCAGCTTCCTCTGATATTGTAGCCATGCCAGCCAATCTATCAGCACGTTCATTACCACTGACTCCTGCGTGCCCAGGGACAAAATATGAAGATGATTTTTCTGATCCCTGTCTGTAAGAATAGCTCCATCCAAATTCGTCTCACCATTCCTGATTTGACTTTACGAATCATGCTCATGCTCATGGAGTCACTGAGTATGAAATAACCAGAGTAGTTATGAGAGGCCAACCATTTCACTGTCTCTGTATCCTGCCGTATCTCAATTGTCAAACTACTTGTGGTTGTCGCGTAGGCCCCACTTGCCTCTCTTATTACATTTCCTCCTGGCCGTCCTAAAAAAGCCCACGCACAGCGTTGCTGGCGAATGACTGAACCATCGGTGCAATTAGCTACATCTGTACTGTATCATTGATGTTGTCATTCAAGAGGAACTCAACCTCTACGTCAATTAGTGATTGATTATTTTGGATTATCAAATTCATTTATTTTCCCTTGAGAACTCTAGAGAGTTCAGATTATTTCCAACTTGACATTGGACTTTGGTGGTATTGTATATCTACTCCTTTAGGACGGGAATATTACTTCCCTTATGCAAGTATCCCAGCAAGTAAGTTATCAACCTATTAATCCAATACTTTCTTCATGATGTAATTGTTTATTAGAGTCGCAGGTGTGTTGTCGGGGCTTGCAAGTGGAGCAACGAATAGTAACACTACGACCCACAAGGCATGTCGTTAGAGGTGTTTTGAGATATGGGATTAGGGAAGCTACTCTAGTAAATAAAAAACGTCGCAGAAGCCGGATGTGCTGCTACTTATAGGCACATAACTTGCACAACGTACAATCTCTCTTAGGCTCGGATCACAAACAAATCACAAAGAATGGTTAACAAGTGGTGGACATGGAGCGTTTTAAGAAAAAGAAGTGTATTAGAACGAAGCAGATGAGACGACAATGGAAACTTTTTTAAATGACAAATAAGACATCATGAAAATCGTGGCATATCCTTCACAGGATGTAGCTATTAACCACATTAAACGAGTCGTTCATTTTCTAGGAATGACTAAGACATATAGTACAGACATTATAATACTGTCTCTATTATAAAACATATAATACAGACAGTATACTATTTATTATGATTTTATATTTATTTGTGTAATAAACCATACTAAAATAGAGAATAACAGTTGAGACAGTAACATTTTCAAGAATAATATAACGGGAAAATAGGAGAAATAACAACGACTTTTTAAATGATTGATTGATTGATTGATTGATAGGACCATCGTCATTGCACTTCGATGAGTAGTCATGTGTGTTTCGATCTCTTTCTTACACATGAAGATTTCAGCCGCAGTGCATGAATTCCGTAGCACCGGCTAGGGTCCCCGATGTAATTTAGAATATGGTGAAAATAGTTTGTGGTAATTGAATTTTTAAAATTTTTCTATGAATTGTGCACAGACAGTGGCTTTTCAGCCTGCTCTTATCGATTTTGAACTGCAAAGGATTTTTTAACTTGCTCAATCGCCCGCATGCGCAGCGTGTTCGTAGCGCGTTGGACGATGGGTGACAAGCCCCTGTGAGTGCGGTTCAATTCCGCGTGCTGGCAGAAAAGCCGCAGGTTCTCCAGATTTACGGTGTTTGTGGCACCGAACCGAAGGGTTACGATGTCCATCGCAACGAGCCGAAAAGCTGAAAGCTCAAGTGCTTCTGGGTCGAAAAAACAACCCACAAAAAAACCAAACTTGCTCAATTTAAACAAGGGACCTACTTTGTATCGTCCGTCTCCGATAGGACTAGGAACTCGATCTCGCCTACACTGAGATCAGGGAAATCTGGACAAATATCCCAATGGTTCGGCGAGGGAGCGAAACAGTTAGCTTTGGAAAGAGAGATGAGCACCTAACCCTTACACCACAGAAATCTAGTTTTCTAAGAATTATGTAACTCTTTCCATATATTTGAATGTCATCATTGGCATATAATAGTTTAGCATCAATATAACTGATTGCAAGCCATGGCATGAGAGAGAAGATGGGTTAAACGAAAGGTTGACAATCTCACCCGAAATGTAGAAATACCCTTACTACGAGTAGATCATCATCAAATAGTTCTCCTGGGCAGAACTTTAGCATCCTAACAGTCCTTCGGAATTTCTTTCTCTTATAGGTCAGATATTCCGCTTCTGCAGCCGTCATCATCAGTTACATCCTGAATCTATTTTTCCGTGGTATTTCTCTTCTTCTCTTTACCGGGATGTCTCTTTCCATAATGGTTTTTGCCAACCCTTCGTATTTTTATCTTTCTTTCTTTCTTTTGTCCTTCTCTGCTTTTTTGCAGCTAGGCGTAGCAGGTTAAACTGATGACCGGTTTCCGAGATAATGCACGCTCGGTCGCTTGATATGGTGTGGTATTGTGGAGTTTTAAGATGTCTGTAACTCCATCAACCCATCTTTTTCTTAGTCTGCCCTTTCCTCTTGATGATTCCATTTTCAGGTTGTACGCTCTTGCAACTGGTGTATTCGGGTTCATTCTGACCAAGTGGCCAAACCATTTGAGTCTCTGTTTTTCAATAAATCTAATAGTAGGTGTTGTTCCAACTGTTCTTCTAATTTTCTCATTTCGTATATGGTCTCTTCTTGTTTTATTTACTGCTTTCCTCAGGCATCTCATTTCGCATGTGATAATTTTCCTTTCTTGTTCTTTTGTCAGTGCCCATGTTTGGCTCTGGTAGCACAGTGTTGGTATAAAGATTGAATTTATAATCTGTCTTTTAGTCACTACTGGAATAGCTGGGTGTTTCAAAATTGGGGTAAGCTGGTATGTAATGTTGTTGTTGCTGGATTCTAGTTTCGATCTCTCTGTCCAGTCTACTATCAGATGTGAAGATACTTCCAAGGTATTTGAATTCTCTCACCTGCTTTAGCGTTTGGTCATTTATTTGTATGTTGATATCTTTATGTTCTCTGCTTATAGTCATGACTTCTGTCTTTTGAATGTTGATCTTCATGTTGTATTTGAGGCAGCTATTGTTGAGTAAGTTTATGTGTTCTTGACGCTGTTCAATATTATTATGGAATAAACACTGGTCGTCAGCAAAGCGCAGTTCATTTTGTTGGTCTGCGTTGAGTGATGCTTTATCTATTTTGGTGATACTATCCATGTATATAATAAAGAGGAGTGGTGATAAAACACATCCTTGCCGTACTCCTGATGTTACTGGAAATCAATTTGTGAGTCCGGCGCTTGTTCGCATGGCACTTTCACTTTCTATATATATGGCTCTAACACAGTCTAGCAGTGTTCCTTTTATTCCGTAGTTTTCGAGAACATCCCATAATATGTCTCTGTTAACCCTATCAAATGCCTTCTCTTGGTCTATGAAGGTTATATTCATTTGAGTTTTGTGTTCTATAGTCTTTTCACTAATTTGTCTTAGGGCAAATATTGCATCTGTGCACCCTTTTCCTTTTCTAAATCCAAACTGTTGTGGGCTGAGTGTTTGCTCCACAATTGGTCTTATTCGTTGCTCAAGAACTCTTGCAAACATTTTTCCCACATGGCTTAGGAGGGAGATGTCTCTATATGTACTACAGTCTTGTTTTTTACCTTTTTCTTCCATATTGGTACTATAATAGCTTTTTTGCCAATCTGAAGGGACAGTTCTTTCTTCCCACGCCTTCTTGAAGATGTAATGTACCCAGGTTACTCCAATCTCTCCACACGCCTTTATTGCTTCTGCTGTTAGTCCATCAATTGCCGCAGCCTTGTTCTTTGGGCTTCTCTTAATAGCTTCTCTTACCTCACTTACTAGTATTTCAGGTTCTTCAATGTTTGCATGTCTCGGTTTGAATGATGTTTTATTCCCAGTATCTGGTATATTCAAGAGGTCTTTGAAGTATTCTTCCCATCTTTCTCTGATCTTAACTTCTTCATGTATAGGTTTACCTTGATTATTTTTATATATCTCCAAAATACTTCAATTTTCTCATTCTTAGTTGTAGCATCAATCATTTTTCCTTTTGAGTTCTTTCTGGATTCTTCTGTAAAACTTATATTCAAAAGCACATATATGTGTTTCCATACCCTGTTAAATGTTTATGCTTCACACTCACACTTTTCCATTGGGAATATGCACGCTCGTAGTATCATGATCTTCGTTTTCTTCATCATCATCGACAGATGTCATGCCGGCTGGCGAAGGCGATAATGGATCTCCACAAATCTCGGTCTCTGGTGTTTGCTATCATCTCTAATGTTGACGCTCTTCCATGCATGAAGTCAGGCTATCCAAAATTTTCTCTATCTCATTTACACTCTCTCGTCTGCCCTCGATTTCACCAGTTGTTAGAATGTGTTCTAAACCTCCCTTTCTCATCACCTGTCCGAAAAATTATGACTACCTCTTTCTTATATTGATGATATGGATATTTCGACTCAAATATATTTCAGCACAAAGACTTTATAGTCTACGATTGAACGGTCAGTGTTTCGGAAATAGCCTGACCTAATTTCCAGTGTTTTTGTAAGATTAGAGTGTTAAGAAAGCACGACAAACTACAGCTTTTCTTTTAGAGAGCTCGACATATGATAAACATATTCTTCCCAATGCAGCTGATTTCATGCGGGTTTGGCAATGATTGGAGATTAAATGTAAAATTATTAATTGATACACACGTCCCATCAGTGTTTGCATAGGTACTTGTGAGATCTACTAAGATACTACTCAAGAGATGGTATATTCACACATGACTGATGTTCATTAAACGAAAATTTACTTAGTTGTCCGCCGCAGGCAGTTTGGAAGCAAATGTGTTCGGCGTCGCTTTTGCGATCGGTAAAAATATACCCCACCGTTTAGAAAGCAATGTCAAACTACTGAACGTTTAAGTGGTGTCTAGAAAATTCTCGTGTAGAGAAACGTCTCGTTTACTGTGGTTAATGGCAAAGTCCTGTAATGGATATGCCACGATTTTCATTTTCATATTTTGTGGACTGAACCCAAAGGTTTTACAATTTCAAAGTCCAGAAAGTAACAGTAACTGAATGCATGAAAAAAACATTTGAAAGATTTTTACCACTGCGCCGGATTTCCCCCCATGTTGTTTGTTTCTTCACATAAATATCTCGTAATCTGACAAGAGTATTGCACAAAGCACGAGCTTCGTAGCTTTAGTAATAATCCTAGGAATCTTGTGAATTGTACAACGCTGTCCAGATTCAAACACACGTTGTTAGAACGCAAGAGGAATAGTTTGAACAATGTGCTAGAGACTACCAATAGAAAGACCAACTCAAGACATGATACTTGTGAGCATTAATTAATTGCATATGTTCTTCTGTATTTTCAGAGTTTTTGAGTTACCGAGTAGCAAGCGTGATTAATGTCCTTCTAAGTTTGTCATGTGTTCTAATCAAACTGTCTCCAGACTTTAGAGATTATGGAAAAACTGTTGGTTATAAAATTACAACCTTCTGTGCCGGTAAGTCCATACTTTGCGTTCCCTAATACTTTTATGTTCCTAAGTTTAGTTCTCTAACACTTTCAAGTTCCTAAGTTTAGTTCCCTAACACGTTTAAGTTCCTAAGTTTAGTTCCCTAACACATTTATGTTCCTAGGTTTAGTTCCCTAACACGTTTATGTTCCTAAGTTTAGTTCCCTAACACGTTTAAGTTCCTAAGTTTAGTTCCCCAACACGTTTAGTTCCTAAGTTTAGTTCCTACACGTTTATGTTCAAGTTTGTTCCAAGTTTATGTTCCTAAGTTTAGTTCCTAACACGTTTATGTTCCTAAGTTTAGTTCCCTAACACATTTAAGTTCCTAAGTTTAGTTCCCTAACACGTTTAAGTTCCTAAATTTAGTTCCCTAACAGTTTAAGTTCATAAGTTTAGTTCCCTAACACGTTTAAGTTCCTAAGTTTAGTTCCCTAACACGTTTATGTTCCTAAGTTTAGTTCCCTAACAGTTTAAGTTCCTAAGTTTAGTTCCCTAACAGTTTAAGTTCCTGGGTTTTGTTCCCTAACACGTTTAAGTTCCTAAGTTTAGTTCCCTAACACGTTTAAGTTCCTAAGTTTAGTTCCCTAACAGTTTAAGTTCCTAAGTTTAGTTCCCTAACAGTTTAAGTTCCTAAGTTTAGTTCCCTAACAGTTTAAGTTCCTAAATTTAGTTCCCTAACAGTTTAAGTTCCTAAGTTTAGTTCCCTAACAGTTTAAGTTCCTAAGTTTAGTTCCCTAACAGTTTAAGTTCCTAAATTTAGTTCCCTAACACTTTAACACTGTAACGACAATCAGTCGATGCTTCACAAGATCTAAAAGGGTAGGTTTCGGTTTGAGTGGATGTCGTCATAGACGTTTATAACCTACAGCATCTTACGTGGATATACTGTCCTGGGCATGCGGGTGTTTACGGTAAGGAGAGAGCGGGCATGCTTGTATCAACATCATCGATTGTTGGGGAGTTAAAGATGGATAAGGGGGACGTTCTTAGGTCTCTTCGCAACTGTCTGTTGGATGAGGACACTAAAATAGATATTGAATCGATTCAACGATTTTAGCGGTTTGAAGTTACCCGTTATACAAGTAGAACTGAATGCCTGAGAGGCAGAGTGAGAGGTGTGTTTAATCAGCGAGTCACAGGAACCATCAGTATGCATACTCTTCGATATCTGTTGGGGAGACTGAGCACCTATGGGTCTGCCCGGAGTGCTATGTCGTCGGTTCAGTAACCAATGACCTATAACCAATAAGCAATAATCCTAAATCATAAAAAAGTAAGCAGTGACAGTAATGTAACCAGTTTTAGTTCTTAACCGCTGACTTCATTGTACCGGGTCTTACTCAATATGGCTCAGTCTCTCTTCGCGGACATGGCAAGCCACTTCCCGAGAGCTTTGCATGAAGCACGAACTCCGTAGTTCCGGCAATAATTCTAGGGGCCTATAGATACATATTTACTCGTAGATAGAACAGGGCGGTCCTGATTCTTCTTCAGTGATTTAAATCAGCGATCTTCTTTAGCTTCTTCGCTTAATTTACTGTGGACCACAACTGGGCAGTCAGCTTCAGGTCTGTCAGGTTTCCCCAAAGCTTAGTTTTCAGGTCGACTGGGTGTGGCCACATGTTGCTTCTCAGCTCACACAGGAGAGGACAGTCTTGCAGGATATGCTCTGGTGTCTGTTCCGCCTGCTGACACTGGCAGAGAGCTTTTTGACTTATTCCTAGTCTATATAAGTGTTTGTTGAGTCTGCAGTGTCCTGTGCGTAGTCGAAATATAATGACCTCGTCTGTTCTGCTTAGGTCTTTGAGGGATTCTTTTCCATAATCATATCTAGTGTTTGTCTTCCAGTCTACTGCAAATGTTCTCTGTATGAGGGTTTTAACCTCTTGAAAAGACAAGGGTTGGTAAATTTGCTCTTTGGCACTGCCATCCTTAGCTAAGACATCGGCACTCTAATTGCCTGCAATGCCACAGTGAGATGGAATCCACTGCAAGTCAATTTCTGCCTTTTCTGAAAGCTGAGCAAGTTCTCCTTTTAAGTTTTGTACTGTGCTGTCAGCGGATTTAGCCTCCAGGGCTTGCATAGCTGACAGTGAGTCTGTGAGAAATACCATCTTGCCTGCAGGTGCTTGCAGCTTATTCATGTGCTGTGCTGCCATCAGAAGGGCTAAGAGTTCTGCTTTGTAATTGGAACATATTCTTCCAGTAGGGGCCGCTAGAGACACAGTAGTAGCATCTGGGTGCCTAATGTACACTCCTGCTCCACCATTCATGGCTGCCTCCTTGCCGATCCATCTGTGTAAATTCTTATCCAGCTATCTTCTGGAAAAATGTAGATGTTCCATTGTAGTTGCTTTCTTCACTAGATTAGGCTCGGCATCTTTGCTTAACAATTTAGGGATGGAGGTTGAGAAGTTTAGTGCTACTGAGTCTGGTTCCCAGTGATCAAAACGTAATTCTTCAGGTATGGAGTTATGATTTAGTAGTTCCAAGTATGACTTTCCTATTTCTTTTGCTTTGTGGTTTAGACTTGTACGCTTTAGACTGTTCTTTGTTCTAGCCGCCATTTTTTCATGCAGTGGATGGTGAGGCATCCTTTTGATCTTTTCAGTCTGTAGAATCACTTTTCTCCTCCTTCTGTCTCCAAGGGCTGGA
Source organism: Arion vulgaris (assembly GCA_020796225.1). Lineage (NCBI taxonomy): Eukaryota > Metazoa > Mollusca > Gastropoda > Stylommatophora > Arionidae > Arion > Arion vulgaris. The sequence goes on from CM036768.1 coordinate 20,430,736, forward strand.
TGTTGGCTCCCTTTTTCATTTCTATAATTGGTGTACATTGTGGCCCTCGATTCGATTCCACGACCTTCGATTCGCAAGACATGGGCTCAATCACTTAGCCACAGAGACCCTCAGTAAACACGTAACCAGTGGCAACGAGAGAAAATATTTCATTTTTATATTTTATAGCTGTAGAAATATATATCCTTATTGTAATAAACTGTATTGGAGTGGATTATCGTAATGAGTTCACATAACAACTCGAGTACAAGTAGCCCTCCTGCACTCTAGGGCATAGACATGTAAAGTAACAGGTACTTCATACCCTAAGATCTGAGAGGGCTACATGACATTATTTTATTTGATAATAAGCTGTAACAGCTATAGCTAATGAATCATAAACTGTAACAGTTATTGCTAATGACTCAATTGAAAAATATACTGAGATATTTTATCGCTTTTTTAGTATAATAATAAATATAATAATATAATAATAAAGCCCATAACCTGTTATGTTCGTAGGACTGTCACTGAGGAGACATGAGCACAAAAAGCCCGCCATGAATCTCTTGTCTTCAACTCCTTGGGTGAGTGTGAAGAAACTCTGCCTTGACCTGCTCTTGATGTTGTCAAACCAGGATTTTCTCTGCCCTCCTTTCGTTCTTCCACACTCAACTGTTCCCTGTAGGATAGTCTTAGAGAGTGAGCTATGTCTCATCACATGCCTGAACCACGCAAGTTTACGCCGTTTCACGATTGTCAAGAGTGGTACTTGTCGACCTGCAAGGTTGTTTATTTGGTCCTTTTATATAAATATTCGTCTTATGTTCTATGTAACTAATACGTAGTACCCGTCTGTAACACTTATATTCGAAAACTTGTTTTCTTCGTTCCAGTTCTGTATTGAGCGTCCAGCTCTCACAACCGTATACAAGAATGGATAGCACCAGCGATCTGTAGATATTGATTTTTGCCATAGTAAACTACCAATCGTATACCACCAATCGTAGAATACAACATGGCATGTCCATTGGCTCATGGTCATTGAGTTAATCGTATGGGTTGATTCCTCCCCGCTATTAACGCTTAGAATACACACACTATTCTTTCGAGAAATCTTTTCTTATTCTGACTCTTGGAAGCAACAGTTGATTAGAGAAAGAAAGGAAAGCTTCAAATGAATCTTGTGAATAAATGAGTTTTTAAAAAATGTTTAATTCGTGAGGTGGCCTGCCTAAGATTTGTTACTGCCAGAATGGTTAGCTAGAGGGCTTGTCGTATTGTGTGAGTTAATGGCTGACATATTCCGTACTGGTGGCATCTTTTTTTCGAGTTTGCTCTCTTAACAGTTCAAATCCCTTGTTGACGATATCTGTCTTTCCAGGTTTTTGTTAAAGACGTCCTACTCCAGATGATTTCAACCTTCTGTTGTCGGACACAATAACATGGAATTTGAGCAGATTGTGCTCCCTGGAAACTATAGCTTAATCCCATATATTTGGAGAAGATTCATAGAAGTAGAAACGAATACAAGAAAAAAAAAGGTGTCATCAAGAGAGAGAGAGAGAGAGAGAGAGAGAGAGAGGACTGCTATATCTCCCATAGCTGGGGGATGGGTTGAATGCAGCCAGAGCATTTGTGGGTTCTACGCCGTTGGGATCTACGCTGCCACCATATGGGGTAGTTTGCTCTCCGCCGTTTGGTCTGACATTTCACCTTCAGTTTTTTAGGCTTAGTTAGAACTGCCAGCAGTCGAAGTTCCGTGGACAAGCCTGAAGGATTGTCAAAACACATAAACCTTCCAACCACGACAAGGTAGCCAAATGTGGAGCGGTAGAAGACGACAAAAATCAACTGTTCAATATATTTTTAAACCTGGTAAGACACAATTTGCAACAGCTTGATTTTAAAGACGTTTGGCTATTAAAGAGCACATAATAACAAAGTACTGTAGTTTTATAAAATACAAAAACAATGACAATACACAACAATGTTTCGACCAAAAGGCTTTTATCAAGCATGATTTGTATATGGTTTTACTGCAATCTCCTCCTATATCGATAATACTATTAACGAGCATAACATCAAGGAAAATTTAATATTTCGGACACATCAAACGACATGAGTGACTAGAGGAGATAATTTTGGAGGGAATGGTGCCTGGAAGAAGAACGAGAGGAAGACCTAGAAGACAAGATGCGTGCAAGATGTCATTGAAGATCTGAGAATGACTGCTGCTGACGCCGGTCAACTTGCACAGAACAGAGAGTTTTTCAGGACTGCTGTCATGGGAGCCAAGTTCCAGAAGGGACAAGCTGATGAAGAAAAAATCCTCGATATGCATAATATAACCCGAGTTCGAGGTAGAGAGAAAGCCACAAGATTGACCTGAGTGAACATTACTTGTCTCTGTCTCAGGGCTCTTGCGCGCCAGGAGCACTGATGATAAGACCATATTAGGATTTCAACAGACTCCAACAAGCACCTACCATGTGGATCCTTGATTTGTTATCCAGTTAAGTATGATATCATGACGTCACAAGAGAAGATGATACAAAATATTGACACTTACTGTTACCAACCCTTACAGATGTCTCTGTGGTGTAGAGGTTAGGTGCCTCACGTACTAAATAAAAGGTACCCAGCTCGCTCCCTCCATGAGCCATCGGGATATTTTCCCAGAGATCCCTGATTTCAGTGTAGGTGTGATCGAGTCATATCGGAGACGGACGATAAAACGTAGTTCCCGTGTTCAATTTCAGCACGTAAAAGAACCTCTGGCAGTTGAAAATCGAGAAGAGCAGGCTGGATAACCGCTACCCGGGTAAAATTCATTAAAAATATTAAAAATAAAATTCCTGTAAAATGTTTTTTCCTTCTACGAAATTACATCGGGAATCCTCACCGGTGCTACGGAGTTCGTGCACCGCAGCTGAAATATTCCTCTGTAAGAAAGAAATCTGAGTACACATGGTTACTCACCGAAGTGCAATGATGTTGGTTCTATCAATCCATCAATCAATCAAAACAGAGAAAACTCACTGACATTTGAAAGTCTTGAAGATAAGATGATATATTATCTATTGTCTCTTTTCCCAGGTGGATGATGGGCGTGGTTGTCCACTCTCGCTGTTAAATGTTGGGGTGGGAGCTTTTATTTGTGTTACATGGCCAGATCAGTCGCTATTGTGTGTTATATCCGTATTTATTTAGTGTGGTCTTGATATTAAGAACAATGATGTCCTGAAAGAACTGAATGTTAAAGACAATTGGCTGATAAACCATATACTATACAGAAAAATTAGATACTTTAGCCACATCATGCGTAATGATGGCCTGGAGAAAACAATATTAGAGGGCAGGGTCCCAGGACGTGAGGCAGAGGCAGACCAAGAAGAAGATGGCTACAAGATATTAAAGAAACCATGAATATGACCATCGACGAAGTGGGTGAACTGGATAGAGACAGATTAAATTTCAGATGCACTGCAAAGAGAGCAACGTCCTATAAAGAACACGCACCTTGATGATTATTGTCTTGATAGTGTCCATCCCTCTTTTTCTTCGTCTTCCCTTGACTCCAGTACCTGCCCTCTTTTTATTGTTTGCTGTTATTAGTGGTTGGCTGTAAAACTAAGGTGGTGCCCGTATAAAAAACAAATATATTTGACATCAACATAACTTTATTTCGTACGTTATAAACTTGTTAGTTAACTAATTAATAATATGTTAAACTATTTGTCCTACAGGTGCAGTTGGTTTTGCAACCATACTGATTTTTGTTTCAATAGTACAGGAGAATCGTGGGACGACAAAATATTACAGAGATTACACATATTATGCTTGGGCGTTTTACGTCTACTTTGCTGGCAGTGCAATTACTACGTTAACATCCTTTCTCATGTGCGCCCATAATAGTTAGTACAGAGGATCATGTGGTAAGAATTTACAATAATTTATAAGGAAATACATATTAGCTGTCCATCGCAAGCGTGATGAAAACAGCCTCAGACGTGTGCTGTTGCATCTCTATGGTGTGTGCGGAGGTGATTGTAGAGTTCAATCCTAGAACATAATTCCCTACCACAGGTGGGGCGTACATGATCAAGGTTAGACATGTGGGTGTTGTGTGTTCTGTCTGTTCGCGTTTTCTCTATGCCTCAAAGGCACGACGATTCTTAGCTATGCGATTTACTCTTGTGTTGTTGTTACTATGCCATATATGGCGATCTTGCTTAGCATGCGATTTACTCTTGTGTTGTTACAGCGCCACATTTGGCGATCTTGCTTCTTAGCTAGCGATTTACTCTGTGTGTGTTACAGCGCCACATTTGGCGATCTTGCGTCATCAATTCCCAGCACGTGGTGTCTCTATCGAAGCATTTCAGAGACACTTTAAAAGTGTCTTTAAAGCGTTTTTTCTGTCCACCAGCTGATCGCCTGCCCCCTTCAAGCTCGCCGTAGATCAACTCAGCTTCTCTTACATTTGGATAAAATATCTCCAAATTACATGTTTAATTATGCTAATTAAGACAACTATGAACCTGCTGCCTTTCAGGTTGGCTGGGGACCTTGAAAGGTTGACGGAGAGCGAACTCAGTAAACGCTGGCTAAAACCGGACACATCGCCGAAGGATAAGCATAAGAGCACCAAATGGCGCTAAAAATGTGACGAAACACAACCATGCTAAGGCTGCATGAATCATATTTCCACATGAATAAGAATTTATGGGGAAATCTGATACATCAGGTTAATCGGTGATCGCGACGCAGGAGAGAGAGAGAGAGAGAGAGAGAGAGACAACGATGAAAAAATATATTTCAAAAGAATGTGACATATATCGGCAATGACCGCTGCCAAGATGGATGAAATGTACACTTCTTTCTTTTTGATTTCGCTCGATATGAATTCAGGTGTAGTCAGGGCGCCTGGTATTGCACTTATGAGTAGTTTTGCTTGAATGCCTTCTTTCCTTTTTATCGGTGTGGCAGAGATGTATACAAAATCAATCCTCTGTGGAAACTATACGCGTAAGCTAATTTTCTCATACAATAAACATAATATAAAAATGCAAAGAAAACTTATCACCGCAATCATCTGGTTTTTTTTGTGCGTAATTTTTCAAAGCGATCTAGTTGATGAAAGCTAACATAGGAATCTCTATGACGCGTAGGTAAGATGCTGTTCTATTGTCTTTGCCCAGGTGGATGATGGAATTGGTTGTCCACTCTTGCCGTAAAGCGTAGGGATGTGAGCTTTAATTTGCGTTTCTAGTGCCATATGAGTCACCCATGTTGTGTTATATCCGTGCTTATTTTGTGTAGTCTTGATATTGTCTATCCATCTTTTTCTTGGTCTTAATCCTGGTCTCTGGCTTGAAATGTAGTAGGTTCGTCCCCACGTGAAGTGATACATTATGATATATTTTAGAGATCCATGATCTAAATGTAGATGAGATCTAGTTTCTAGTCCTATCGAAGACGGGCGATACAACCTAGGTTCTATGTTCTAGTTGAGCATGTAAATGAGTTTTTGACATTTGAAAATCGATAAAAATAAAATGCATGATCATTGTCTGACCAAAATTCACTAAAATAATTCAAATAAAATGAATTCAAAAATTTTTCACTATCTTTAAAATGATATAGGGACACTTGCCGGTGATGCGGAATACATAAACTGCAGCTAAGATCTTCTTGTTTCAGAAAAATATTGAAATACACTTGGTTATTCATCAAAGTGCAATGATGACTGTCCTATCAATCAATCAATCACTTAAACCTGTTAGAAGTAAATAGAACTAAGTTATGTTATTTAGCAACATTAAGAAAACTAGTCAAACAAATGAACTTAACACATATTTGTTAGACTCTCTGGGAATGACAATTGTCAGATATTTATATTGATCCTGACCATAATTCTTAATTGGCATCAACCGACCACCTGTGAGACGAATGTTTTAGAATCGACGACCAACCAAGTTTTTGTTGCAAAATTTGTTTCAAAATGTATCTCTGAAGTCAGGAGAATGCCTGCCTGTATGGCGTGGAAACCAATAAAACGATAAGCAGGCTTTCACGCAAAAATCACTCAGAAGCTCCATACCAGGCGCCATGGCTACACCTGAATTCATAGTGGTCGAACGCAGAAGAAAAAGAAGTTTTAAAATGTTTGATTTCGTCTTTAAGATTCACTACCGGCTTTTTTTCGCCACTGGACGGAATTATTTTTTAGCTTCAAAATATTTCACACATACTTTAGCTAAACTAAAATATTGTTTCTAAATATTATTTAAAGTTGAACTTATTATATATCAAATTAAAGATAAATGAATTTACTTTCACCAAATATTTATTGTATCCAAAAACATAATGTTGTGTTTACTATGCATGAAAAATAGTTTCATGAATTTAAAAAAAACTAATTGAAATTGTGAGAACAAAAAATCTAGCTTGCCAAGGGCCTTGATAAACAATATATTGTATAAATCAGCTAACTAGAATCAAACCTATTATAGAACCACATCTGAACATCGCTCAGTGTGGGTTCATAAAGGGAAAGAGTTGCACTGATGCCCTGTTCACAATAAGGCAACTCGGCGAAAACATCATAGAATATGACAAACAGCTCAACTTAGTATATTCATAGACCAAGAAAAGGCTTTAGATAGAATAAACAGAAACAAACTATGGGCCATACTAAGTGAATACGGAATTCAGGGCAAACTATTAGACAATATTAGAGCACTATACAAACTGAGTTCGAATCACGCTGCGGACAGTTTGCTTGCAAATTGTTTCCGTTGATTTTAACAAAGGACGATGGCGCCACCCGTTCAGAAAGCAATGGCAAACTACTGAACGTATAAGTGGTGCCTAGAAAATCAACGACTTGTTTACTGTGGTTGATGGCTACGTCCTTTGGGATATGCCACGATTTTCATTCATACAAAAAATGCTCAATCGTAGTACGAACAGCATGACCGACGAATTTGAATTATCAGGAGTAAGCAATGCTGTGTGCTTTCACCTATACTTTTACATATATATAGACAGGATAACGCAAGAAACCAAGACAGATAACAACCTCGATAAAAACTACAATTTAACCAACGAACTACTCTTTGCAGATGATCAGAGTATAATTTACAACAACGAACACAAACTTCAACAACACATAAATGCACTGCAAGCCACATGCGAAAAATATGACATGAAAATTAATACCTCCAAAACAGAAGTCATGACAATAAGTAGGTCAACAGGTCAACTAAATATACACGTGAATAATGTAAAATACAACAGACTCCAGAATTCAAATATTTCGGGAGTATATTCACAGCAGATGGAAAGAGAAATCGAGACTAGATGTCAGAAAGCAAACGCAGTGACATACCAACTGGTACCACTATTAAAACATCCAAGCATTAACATGGCAGTCAAACGACAACTGATAAATTGCATATTTATTCCAAACTCTCTGCTATCAGTGCCAAACATGGCCCCTGACTAAGACACAAGAAAGAAAGATTACAACATGTGAAATGATATGTCTACGAAAAGCTGTCAACTTTACAAGGAGAGAGAGAGAGTGAGAAAGGAAAATATCAGAAGCATCGTTGGTACTATACCATGCATACAGTACATCAAGAAGAAAAGAATCAAGAAGTTCGGCCATCTAATGAGAATGGAACCATATTTACTACGATCACGTGTCTATAATAATCGACACTCAGGGCGCAGAGCACGAGGCAGGCCAAGAACACGATGGATAGATAACATCTCAGAGTCCTGCGGAAGCATGGACTGACAACGTCAAGCGCAAAACACCTGGCTCACTATAGAAAATTACATTTCCCTACTTCGCTTCACGGCAAATGTGGTTAAGATAAGATAAGAATCAATCTAACTGCTCTCTTTATATAGGTAATACATTTATGAATACAAAAGCATTCAGGAAATAGTGAAGGAATGTATTGTTTATTAACTGTTCACAAAGTAACATCATGAACATTCATAAAAATTGCTAGTTTTTTTTGGCCACATGGTATCCTAGAATGAATGGTAAACTGTTTCACTTCTACTTCTAGCATAAGCCATGATGCTTTGTATTTGTTAAAATAGGGGGGAGACTGCAGTAAAACTTGGTAATTAGCGAAACACGTACAAACAAAGTACTATAGTTTTACAAAATACAGAAACAGTGACAATAAACAGCAATTTTAAGGCCTATCCTCAATGTAAGAAAGTGGCAATCATCATTTCTCTGACATGTGATGAAAAAGGAAAGTTTAGAATACATTGCGCCCTAGTGGTTACCGTTACCGGGGTCCAAATATGGGGTGTATGAGGCCTTGTTGGTCGAAACGTTGCTGTTTATTGTCACTGTTTCTGTATTTTGTAAAACTATAGTACTTTGTTTGTACGTGTTTCGCTAATATGTATTTGTTATCATTTATACTTAACTTTTACGTAGTTTTCGGTTAATACAATCTCTAATCGGAACAAAAAGTAATAAAAACGCAACAAACATATTCTGAGTGACGCGTGGTCCATGCGATAAGATATATTGACACTTGAGTGTCGCTAGGTACGGAATCAGTTCATGATTATGTTATTGTTCATGACAAACGTCCATATGTTGCCACAAAATGATATCTTCAGAACTTGTACTTTTGTTCATCATTATTATTTTCAACATATATTGTTAAATATATTGTTAATTATCCACAGGCTTCAAATCCAGCGTACATTTAGCAGCATCATCATCTTGAGTATTATCAGAATGCCAATTATCAACGCTTTGAGCATCCATTTATCCAAACTTGGAGCAATGCAATCACGCATGCTAAGCACATCAATACTTTCCATGATCTAACACAGTTTTCATCTCCTGACCTGGGCTACTTACTGATGTTGAAGACAGAAATACTGACACAAACTTGAAAATCTTTTCTTTAAATGCTAGATTGACTGGCGTAGACAATCAAGACCCTTAAAACTTTCCGCCCCTAATGCGTTTTCATAACTTATCTTTTTTGTGCTGTATGCAATTCTATTATATTATTATTAAACTAGTTGGTACCATTTTGTCAGATTATCCTTTACTTCAATTGCCATCACTATTGTTGTTGATTCTATTGCTTTCCATTTTTCTAGTTGTTCTTCTTTATCTTATTTCCAAAACTTTGCAGTTCATTGCTGCAGATATCCCCTGGCTCCATTCATTTTTGTTCTTAGCCTTCTCTTCCTTATTGTTGACTCCGAATATGTGTGGACCTACTTAAAAGTTTTCTGTCCATTATTTTCTTGGTCGGTCTCATGGTCGCTTCCTCTTCATCTTTTTCGTATATCCAAATATGTTCTATTTCATTCTGTCAAATGCCATCGTATTCATGTTGGTGGTAATTAATGGTGATTAATTTCACTATTATAAATTATAAATTTTATAAATATATAGACAGATTAAAAATATAATTATTGTTTCTCTTTCTCCACCTGTTTTCATTCTTGTTGAGCTCAAGCATTTGTCTTAAGATTCTGTTTTCAAAGTTATGTAATAATGTTTCATCAGGTTGTGTTGTACTCATTATTTAAATACACATAGAACAATTGGTGTTATTACAGTTTTACATTTTTATTATAATATTAAAAGTAGATTATCACTGGCGGCGCGTGATCATTTTTGTTGGTTAGATTATATTTTAGTATTTCTATTATTTTTTTTATTTCGGAATATTATCCCCTTTACTAGAACTTGCATTGTCGTACACAGATGTATATTGATGGAACGGACGATTTCCGTAAACTATTATATTATGGCTACTTAATTAGTTATATTATTTTCTATTATTTTTATATATCATATGGTAATTGCGTACCCAGACTAATTGTTTGCCCAATAACACCGTTCAGCAGTGCAGTGGCTTGGCCGCGTAAGAAGTTCTCTGCTGAATGAATGAAAATCACATATTTGTCTGTTCTAAATAATCAGTCGAGAAATAGATCAACGGTCGCTATGTTAACAGACCGTCTAAATACACCCCATTTCTACGGTCCCTAACAAAAAGAACGCTGGAAATACGTGAAGTATATTAATTAGAGAGTAAAGACGCTGAATTTCAGACTCTATATGATATTTTAACATTATAAATTCAACTTCCAAAGCTTTCAGTATCATATTAAAAGTAATAATTATAAACAGATAATTTATAAAATAATAAATACACTTACACATTACTTTTGGCGGTGCACGGCGTCACTTGCCCTTAATGACGAGTCGCCCCTGTTCAATATCAAAATATATGCTTACCAAAATAAACAACAAATAATAAATTTCACGTTTTCTTTTTCTTTATATAATTGTTTCAACAATTCTATTTTCTTTTCTTTTTATAATTACAGTATTATATTTTCTTTATACAATTGTTTCAACAACTCGATTGTGTTTTTCTTTATATAATTACTCAATTGTATCTTTTTTTAATAATTACTCGATAGTATTTTCTTTATATAATTACTAATATTTCGTAAAAAGATGCTTCTACATTCAGTTTCTCGTAAGTTGGCAGTTCATATATGTTGCAGCTTTCTAGTGTTTACTTCGAAATAAAGTTTCTAAAATTCCATTCTAAATTTTGTCCACATTTGTCCAGTAGTAAACATAAATACAAGATCAACATTTGCCATTCTGAAAAACATATGGTGCTCAAGAACGATCAGAAATAAAACTAAGATTATGATATTCAACTCAAAAGTCTAGGCTGTATTTCTGTATGGAGCAGAGACATGGAGAATGGCTAAATGAAACACAAAAAATATTGCAGACATTCATCAATAGATGCCTGTGTAGACTGAGGAAACCTCCTGGCATCATCACGAGACAGTCCATTCGATGCAACCCCAAGGGTAATTTAGGTAAGAGAGGACCCAAGAACATCTGGAGGTCGAAGTTGGAAACAGAATGCAAGAGAATGGGGAGAGTAGAGAGATATGGAAAAGATGGTCTTGGAAAGGATGGCCTCGTATTCTCATAATTCTTCTGGCTTTACAAAAGAATGATGAGAATTCCATGGACGGCTAAAATGACTAATGTGTAGATGTTGAATGAGGCCAAAACAGAAAAAGGCTTATCCTCAATCTAAGAAAGAGGAAATCATCATTTCTCGGACATGTGATGAAAAAGGAAGGTTTAGAACACAGTGCACCCTAGTGGTTACCGTTACCGGGGTCCAAATATGGGGTGTAAAGAGGCCGCTAAGGAGGTTCGAATGAAATCGGATGCATGTGTCCTAAACGTGTAGAAGTCTATGCATTTAGGGGCCTACCAAACCAATGTGCAACGTATACACGTTCTTGGCAAAGATCAAACATATCACAAAGAGTGATTAAAATTGGTTGTAAAAAAGGACGCAAAGAAGAAGAAGAATAACGCATTGGTACAACCGGTAAAATCGAGGGGAGACGAGACAGAGAAAGACAGAGAGAGACAATTTTTAATATCCTGACTTCGTGGCATGGAAGAGCGTTAACATCCGAGATGATAGCAAACATCAGAGATTTGTGGAGATCCATAATCGCCTATGCCAGCCGGCACGGCACCTGATGATGATGATAATGATGTGTATGAATGATTGAAAAACCTTGGTCGCGGGCCTATGCCTTACTAAGGGTGAAGGGTAAAGAAGAAGAAGTCAACACTCATGTTATTGTTGTTGTTGGAGTAAACATTGGCAGATACTAGAGATCTCGATAAAGAAATAAGTCAATTTGTGGAAAGCTTTCAATATCTTGTTTAATTTTCAGTTTGGAATACCTTAATTTCACTCCGAACATGCGCCTGTTTGGTGCATTGGCCCAAAGTGAAGCAAAGAATAGTACCACTGTGATCTACAAGGCATGTCGTAAGAGGCGACTGAGCTAGGGGCCTAGGAAGCTACCTAGTAAATAAATAGCGTCGCAGAAATCGGATGTACTGGCCTACTTGTAGGCGCATAATTGGAACATCGTACAATCGCTTTTATGCTCAGATCATATACAAATCACACAGAGAGATTAACAAGTGGCCAATATGGAGCGTTCGAAAAGAAGAAGAAAACCTCCGAACATGTCCATAGATGTTAAACGCAACCCATTCACCATTTTCCCTCATTTTCCTGACCAACTTAACTGTAATTTCCAAAGAGTAAGCGACAAATATATTTCTCACTGTGAACGTTATAATAACTTTGTACCCTAACCAGAAATATTAGAAACAATTTCAAAATGAGTTAAAATCAATGATGCACTTTGTTTAAAAAGAAAAGATTTAAAACTAAGTTTTAATGAGGAAAAAACGTTTTATAATGACAAAACTAGATAATATAACAACTTATTAAAACATATATTTTCAGAAAGTTTCACTCATCCCCTGATACTGCCTTATGCCTCCCCTGATACTGACTCACACCTCTCCTGATACTGCCGTACGCCTTCCCGATACTGCCTCACGCCTAACCCGATACCGCTGTACGGTACGTTTCCCCTGATACTGTTCACGTATCCCCTGATACTGCCTCATGCCTCCACTGACACCTCCATACGCGTCCCCTGATACTGCCTCACGCGTCCCCTGATACTGCCTCACGCCTCCCATGACACTGCCGTACGCGTCCCCTGATACTGTTCACGTATCCCCTGATACTGCCTCATGCCTCCACTGACACCTCCATACGCGTCCCCTGATACTGCCTCACGCGTCCCCTGATACTGCCTCACGCCTCCCATGACACTGCCGTACGCGTCCCCTGATACTGTTCACGTATCCCCTGATACTGCTTCACGCTTTCTATGATACTGCCTCCGCCTCCCCTGATACTGTCGTGCGCCTTCTCTGATATTGCCTCACGCCTCCCCTGATACTGCAGTACGCTTCCTCTGATACTGCCTCACCTGATACTGCCTTACGCCTTCATGGCCCCCAAGGTTGAGAGTCGCTGTTTAGATTAAAGTCATAAGTTCCAAATCATAGGTTCCCAAAGTGGGTGATACACCCCCCTCCCCAGTGGGCCCTGAAGCAATCTACTAGAGAGGGGGAACGATAGTGGCTCAGAAGCATTGGGGGACGTTCAGGCGATTAGGGTCGGTGGCTTCTTAAAGAAGAAATATTTTCGTAATTTGGCGATATCCGGTGGGCAATCAATTTTCGGCATCTCGTTGTGGCGTTTACTTGATCTGCGCCAGGGATAGATTGCAAAATGTGGATGTTTTCGGATAAGGAGCATTTTCAACCATTTTGGGACGTGCATCGTTTTGCCGCCACTGGACTATTTGGTGCTTTCTACTCTGTAGTTTCATTTCAAGGAAGTGGAAACATTGGACTAAGACAGAACGCGAAAACTAAGAAGTGCAGTTATACCAGATGCAAGGACAATTTAAAATCATTTAAAATTTGAATTATGCGTTTTAATTTCTCTCTCTTTCTCTCTGTCTCTCTCTCTCTCTCTCTCTCTCTCTCTCTCTCTCTCTATCTATCTCTCTATCTCTCGCATTGCCATCGACACCCATGTGCCCCGGTACAAAGATGAATGTAATCCTGAAAATTGTAGACGCTTGTAGTTATTCAGCTCATTGCCTGCGCATCGAAATCAGCCTTTACCTTCCGAAGCATATTCAATTCCTCAGAATGCACACATTTCTGAAACTTTACAAAGATCACTCCCTTATAGCTGTAAATATAATTATTACAATGCAAATTACGACGGGTAAGCTTCTTCAGAAAATCCTAGCACGTCGACTGGAGTAGGATAGCAAAAGTCGTCATATCTTTCCACCCACTCTAGGAAGCTACATATCTGGGGGAGGGGAGGGGGAGGGTAAAAAAACTGTCGTTACTGCCTGTAGTACCACTTTTTAGGACGGTGTTGGACATGTGGGACTTGAGCCTGATGAATATAATGACAGCATGGCTAGTGCAGTCGCCGTGAAGCTGTTCAGGTTATGATTATTCTTGTATGTCCACAACAGAAAAAGATTCTTATCTTTACCGAGGATTGAACACGGGTCTCCCACATGGGTGCCACGCTCTAACCTATTCGGCCAGACGCTACACTAGAAAGAAAACATGGTGTAACGGTGTGGTCTTCGCCAATGACGGCTTCAAGGGCTTCCATACAGGTATCAAAACATACACAGTAGTGGTGGACTTGGAAGACGCATATAATAGATTGAATATCTTGTGTCATTACTAAAACTTTCTTTTTCCTACTCTTTGTTTTTACATCATAAGGTACATTAGGGTTATTGGTTACTTAATCGACGTCCACTCCGTATACCTGTTCGGACAGTCGGATAATTTGTGTTCACTTGATCAATCAATTTTCGGCATCTCGTTGAGGCCTTTACTTGATCTGCGCCAGGGATAGATTGCAAAATGTGGATGTTTTCGGATAAGGAGCATTTTCAACCATTTTGGGACGTGCATCGTTTTGCCGCCACTGGACTATTTGGTGCTTTCTACTCTGTAGTTTCATTTCAAGGAAGTGGAAACATTGGACTAAGACAGAACGCGAAAACTAAGAAGTGCAGTTATACCAGATGCAAGGACAATTTAAAATCATTTAAAATTTGAATTATGCGTTTTAATTTCTCTCTCTTTCTCTCTGTCTCTCTCTCTCTCTCTCTCTCTCTCTTCTTCCTCTCCTTCGCATTACCTCATACGACACCCATGTGCCCGGTACAAAGATGAATGTAATCCTGAAAATTGTAGACGCTTGTAGTTATTCAGCTCATTGCCTGCGCATCGAAATCAGCCTTTACCTTCCGAAGCATATTCAATTCCTCAGAATGCACACATTTCTGAAACTTTACAAAGATCACTCCCTTATAGCTGTAAATATAATTATTACAATGCAAATTACGACGGGTAAGCTTCTTCAGAAAATCCTAGCACGTCGACTGGAGTAGGATAGCAAAAGTCGTCATATCTTTCCACCCACTCTAGGAAGCTACATATCTGGGGGAGGGGGAGGGTAAAAAAACTGTCGTTACTGCCTGTAGTACCACTTTTAGGACGGTGTTGGACATGTGGGACTTGAGCCTGATGAATATAATGACAGCATGGCTAGTGCAGTCGCCGTGAAGCTGTTCAGGTTATGATTATTCTTGTATGTCCACAACAGAAAAAGATTCTTATCTTTACCGAGGATTGAACACGGGTCTCCCACATGGGTGCCACGCTCTAACCTATTCGGCCAGACGCGACACTAGAAAGAAAACATGGTGTAACGGTGTGGTCTTCGCCAATGACGGCTTCAAGGGCTTCCATACAGGTATCAAAACATACACAGTAGTGGTGGACTTGGAAGACGCATATAATAGATTGAATATCTTGTGTCATTACTAAAACTTTCTTTTTCCTACTCTTTGTTTTTACATCATAAGGTACATTAGGGTTATTGGTTACTTAATCGACGTCCACTCCGTATACCTGTTCGGACAGTCGGATAATTTGTGTTCACTTGATCAATCAATTTTCGGCATCTCGTTGAGGCCTTTACTTGATCTGCGCCAGGGATAGATTGCAAAATGTGGATGTTTCCGGATAAGGAGCATTTTCAACCATTTTGGGACGTGCATCGTTTTGCCGCCACTGGACTATTTGGTGCTTTCTACTCTGTAGTTTCATTTCAAGGAAGTGGAACATTGGACTAAGACGGAACGCGAAAACTAAGAAGTGCAGTTATACCAGATGAAAGAACAGACTTTTTAAGCATGTACTCAACAAATTCTGCCCATCCCACTTCCACGTATTTCGCTTCTGGTACAAAGTTTACTGTCTTCTACCTTTGTGCCAACCCTGGACCGACATGTTACCTCAACCTTTTACAAAATTCTGAGAAACCGGGCATTTCTGGTACGACCAATCAGCTTGACGCTGAGTGACATGGTTTTACACCTATAGACGATTCATTTCGTTTGGATTTCATTATCAGTTTCTCGTTTACCTTCTCATCGTTTCTTTCGATTATCCATCTCTCGACGTGTGAAAGAAAACTTGTGTAGACGAATCCACTCTGAGATTCTGGTCATGTGTAATGCGAACATATGTCATACTAACGGTGGGTGCGATTATACCAAAACCTATCGAACCGTAGCTCACCTCTGATACATATCCGCTTTGCCAGACTACAATGCGGTAGCTTATTTTTAGAGTCACCACATGGAGGAGAAGTATACTCTTGATCAATGCATACCAGAGCTTAGATACGCAGACGATACAGTATTATTATCCACCAGCAAAGAAGGTTTGGAAAACTTAATCATGATGACCAAGAAACATAGTGAAGACCAACATCTATATTTGAATACAGAAAAAACAAAAATCATTTCAACTGACAAAGCAAAAGGCTCACCTAACATCCAAGTAAACAATGAAGAACTCCAATGTGTAGAGAGCTACGAATATCTGGGCTCAATAATTAACAATAACGGTGACTGCTCCAAACAGATCTCAAGAAGATTGGCAATAGCAATCAAGAAGTTAAATACAATGAAGAACATGTGGCAAAGCACCAGCAAAATACTACAATTAAAAATATTGAGAGCATGCATTTTCCCAGTGGCTACTTATGGTTGTGAATCATGGACTATTACACAAAAATTACGAACGAAAATCCAGTCCTTCGAAACTAAATGCTACTGAAAGATCCTACGAATACCATGGACAGAAAAAAGAAAGAACACTGATGTCCTGAAAGAACTAAATGTTAAAGAGAATTGACTGATAAACAACATACTATACAGAAAAATTACATACTTTGGTCACATCAAGCGTCACGATGGCCTGGAAAGAACAATACTAGAGGACAGAGTCCCAGAACGCAGAGGCAGACCAAGAAGAAGATGGCTACAAGATATTAAAGAAACCATGAACATGACCATGGACGAAGTGGGTGAACTGGCAAGAGACAGAATGAATTTCAAATGTGCTGCAAAGAGAGCAACGTCCTATAAAGGATACGCACCTTGATGATGACTGAAAATGTGGACAAAAATTGGAAAGCCAATTTTAGAAACTTTATTTCGCAGTAAATACTATAAAGCTGCTACATAAATGAGATGTCAACTTACGAGAAACTTAATGTAGAAGAATCTTTTAACGAAATATTACTAATTATATGTAAAACAAATACTATTGAGTAATTATATTAAGCAACCACTAGTGACAACTGTTATAAGAAAGAAAAGATGGAGATATGTTGGACACACGTTCAGGAGAAATGATCAACGAATATTAAAGCAGGCATTGAAGTGCGATGCAAAGTGCGATGGAAAGATAGGACGACCTAATGAGACCCTGAAACGAATTTTGCTGACAGAGGCAAAAAATATCAGTCTCAGTTCCATGGAGGAGATTGAGCGAGTTGCCCAGGATAGAGCGGTATGGAAAAATTACTTGCATTCCTATGTAACTTATAATTGTACAAGAGTAATTATTATTATTATTAATTATATAAAGAAAAATACAATTCATTAATAATATTAAGAAAAATATAATTCAGTAACTATATAGAGACAGTAACAGTATTTCTGTCTTCAACGTCAATAATTAGCCAGGCTAGTATTGGGATGTAAAACCATACAAGATCTCCAACTGCTAGCAAAGAACCGTATCAAATGGAGATCTAAAACCTCTGCCCTATGTGCCGCCTTTGGCACGAAAGGAAAAACTAACTAACTAACTATATAGAGAAGAATACGATTATTTAAATAAAGAAAAAATACAATTGAGTAATTATATAAATAAAATGAAACAAATATATAAAGACAAATACAACTGAATAATAATAAAAAGAAAAATACAATTGAGTTGTTGAAACAATTCCATAAAGAAAGTACAATATGGTAATTACATAAATAAAATACAATTGAGTTGTTCAAAAAATGACATAAAGAAAAATACAAGCTGCAATTTATTCTTTATTCTTTATTTTGATAAACATATACATATACTGACTTCTGGCATTTAAGCCTATTTCTGTGAAGAGATATTAGATATATTCTAATTTTTAAAAAGTGAGAGAAACCCAGTTTTTATGCCCCAAAAGTTAAGCAGGAAACAATTCAGTAGAAATATTACTATTCAGTAGATTGTACAGTGTCGACTCGTCATTAAATCCCAGTGGGGCTAGGCCCACAAAAATAATGTGTAACGTGTATTTATTATTTTATAAATTATTTTTCATAATTATTACTTTGAACGTGATGCTGATAACTTTAAAAGTTGAATTGATAACGTTAAAATATATATACAGTCTCGATATCAACAAGGTGATAACTTTCCGAAATAGATAAATAATATAATACTAAAATATAATCTAACCAACAAAAAAAAATGATTTTCCGAATTTAAAGTTTTTCCTACCAACAAAAAAGATCACGCGCGCCAGTGATAATCTACTTTTAATATTATAATAAAAATATAAAACTGTAATAACACCAATTGTTCTATGTGTATTTAAATAATGAGTACAACACAACCTGATGAAACATTATTAGATAACTTTGAAAACAGAATCTTAAGACAAATGCTTGAGCTCAGCAAGAATGAAAACAGGTGGAGAAGGAGAAACTATACTTATATTTTTAATCTGTCTATATATTTATAATATTTATAATTTATAATTGTGAAATTAATCACCATTAATTACCATCAACACGAATACGATGGCATTTGACAGAATGACATAGAACATATTTGGATATACGGAAAAGATGAAGAGGAAGCGACCATGAGACAGACCAAGAAAACGATGGACAGAAACCTTTTAAGTAAGTCCACAAATACTAGGAGTCAATAATTAGGAAGAGAAGGCTACGAACAAAAAGAAATGGAGCCAGGTGATTTCTGCAGCAATGAACCGCAAAGTTTTGGAAAGAAGATGAAGAAGAACAAAAAGAAAAATGGAAAGCAATAGAATCATAAACAGTCATGGCAATTGAAGTAAAGGGTAGTCTGACAAAAAGGTACCGACAATTTTAAGAATAATATAATAGAATTGCATGCAGCACAAAAAACATAAGTTGTGAAAACACGTTGGGGGTGAAAAGCTTTCAAGGATCATGATTGTCCACGCCAGTCAATCTAGCATTTGAAATATTTTCAAGTCTGTGTCAGTATTTCTGTCTTCAACGTCAATAAGTAGCCAGGCTAGACAAACTGGAGGTCTCTGTGGCTAAGTGGTTAAACCCTTTGCCTTGTGAGTCGAAGGTCGTGGGTTCGAATCCTGACCGTGCCGTTCTGTTCACGAGTGCAGTTTTTCCAGAGACCACTAGGATTGTTTCTGAAGCTACGGTGTTCGTGCTTTGTGCTATACTCTCGGCAGGTGGCGTACCATTTCTGCGGAGAGGGACCGAGCCATATGGGGTAAAACCCGGTGTAATAAAGTCAATCCTTCGGCTTTAAAACCCTTTAAAACTGTGTTAAATCATGGAAAGTATTGATGTGAATAGTATGCGTAATTGCGTTGCTCCAAGTTTGGATAAATGGGTGCTCATAGCGTTGATAATTGACATTCTGATAATACTCATGATGATGATGATGGTGCTACTTTACGCTGGATTTGAAACCTGTGGATATTTAACAATATATTTAACAATATATGTTGACAATAATAATGATGAACAAAAGTACAAGTTCTGAAGATAACATTTATGGGACAACAAATGGGCGTGAATCATGAACAATAACACAATCATTAAAGAAGAAATCAAATATTTTGAAACAAATAGCTATATAAATATTGGCGGCACACGTAATAAAACAAAGTACTTAAATTTTACAAAAACAATAGCAATACACAGCAACGTTTCGACCACAAGGCCTTTATCAACATATAGAGTCAAACAACAAGTTCCTAACGGACCTAAAATGAAAATATGTGACTAAAAACGAATATCGAAATTAAATTAAAAAACTGGAAGTGTTAAAAATAAAAAGAAGATAAACAATCCATATATATATATATATATATATATATATATATATATATATATATATATATATATATATAACATATATACAATTAACATATACACATAGCATATGGAGCAAGAGCACATACAGTATTAAGAAGCATAACAATGTAGTGCGTTGAGTCCATGAGCGTTTGGTCGCAAGTTACCGTATACAATTTTCTTCGTCTTCTTGCGATCGTTCTTCACGGCCAATTTTATCCTTCTTTTTGTGATATATAATTGGTTCTTTGACAAGAACGGAGTGAACCCCGTCGGGTCGATTGTGCGCCCATGGTGACTAGGCTCGCCCATCCTTTTTCAGCCAGCTTTTGATTTCCTAGGTGAGCTTTCCTAGGGTACGATCCTCTCTGCCGACTATGTCTGCACAGATCTACGCCTTTTCAATAAGCTTTGCCGTATATTTGGGCTTTGTGATCTACGCCAAGACAGTGCATTACGCTGTTATGCCCTTTCTGACTGTGAGGTCGTTCCAGATTAGGAACATTTCACGGGACTTATAAACTTGTCCTCGGACGGCATCTTACACGTATAAAACACCGCGTAAAGTATCGGTCTTCGCCAATGCTCGGATACGGACAACCTGTCAGATCTTTACATTGTCGACCTTACTTTACCGTTCACTTTGAGTTTGTTCCGGAGTAAGAACATTCTCAGCATTTTCTAGACACATGTCGGTACGTGGCAATTTGCAGTTGGCCTCGGAAAACACCGCCCTGTGGCCAAGCACAAATAGTATAGAGGGTCGTTTCAGTCGGCGCTAGCAACGCAGCTGAAATTTTGCGATCGCCACCATCACCCACCCCAGTTCTTCCGGGGATGTTTTGTAAGTCGCAGTGGTACTGTTCTTTACTTCCACAGCTGGCCTGGCACAACACGGGAGATCCATATGTAAGATTAGATAACACTATTTTCTATGAAATGACTGTATGTAAAATCTTACCACATGATCCCCTTTATGTTGATTGAAAAACATAAGAAATGATGTTAAAGTGAGAAGTACAGTACCAGCAATGTAGACGTAAAACGCCCAAGCATAATCGCTGTAATCACCCTTAAAGGTGTAATCGTTTATCATAATATCACTTCCCGCTATTTGTAAAACAAAAGCTATTATGGTTACAAAACCAGCTGCACCTGTAAGAAAACAATATTAAACATATCATTTATTAATATTAATTGATATACAAATAATTGGTATACAAATTGGAATACAATAATTCTACAAATATTCATTGGTTAAATAATGTCTGATGTGCGGAAACCTACAAATCTGATCTGGTCAGAGTGGATAGACCAGATCTGGAGAAACCAAGGGATGCTGTGGTGAAACGTAATAAATTGGTTTTTCTGGACAAAGACAAGTATGTATGGTATCACATAAACAAATAAAAAAGAATAATAAAACTAACATATGTTGTTTATGTTAATAACGGACTAAATAGAGTTATTTAGATGTCACATATATTTGTTGTTTTTTTTCACTATATTTCGTCTACATACCGGACACTGCAGACTCAACAAACACTTACATAGGTTAGGAATAAGTCAAACAGCTCTCTCCCAGTGTCTTCTTCGAACGCTCCATGTCGACCGACCACTCTGTGTGATTTGTATGTGATCTGATCCTAAGAGCGATTGTACATTGTACCAGTTATACGCCTGAAAGTAGGTCATCACATCGGATTTCTGCGATGCTTGTTATTAAGGAGGTTAGCTTCCCTATGTCCTATATTAGACGCCACTTACGACATGCCTTCTAGGTCGCAGTGGTACTATTATTTGCTTCCCTTGCGGGCCCCGACACACAACGGGAGGGTCTGCCAGAGTCAACAGGAGGAACAGACACCGGAGCATGTCCTGCAAGACTATCCTTTCCTGTGTGAGCTGAGAAGCAATATGTGACCACACCCAGTCGACGTAAATATTAAGCTTTGAGGAAACCTGACAAACATGAAGCTGACTACCCAGTTTGTTGTCCAGAGTAAACTATGCGCATGACCAGACCTCGCTGAAGAAGAATATGGGCGGCACCTTATCTTCAAGACTTTCAAATGCAAAGGAATTTCGTCTGTTTTGATTGATTGATTGATATGATCAACATCAATGCACTTCAGTGTGTAACCATGTGTGCTCCGATCTCTTCTTATTACGTCGAAGATGGCAGCTGTAGTGCACTAACTCCGTAGCACCGGCAAGGGTCCCCGATGTAATTTTGAAGAAGATGAAGATATTTTTCAGGAATTTTATTTTTAATATTTTCTGATGAATTTTGCCCAGGTAGTGGCTTACCAGCCTGTTCTTCTCGATTTTGAACTGCCAATGGTACTTTTACGTGCTCGAATTGAACACAGGGCCTACGTTTTATCGTCCATCTCCAATAGGACTATTAACTCGATCTAACTTACACTGAGATCAGGGATCTCGGAAAAATATCAAATGGCTCCACAAGGAGTGGACTTGGTACCGTTGACACGAGAGACGGACACCTAACTTCTACGCTACAGAGACCCCTTGAAACCTTGCTTGTAGAGTTGCACATGACAGAACTGCTTGAAGGGATTTGATTTACCCAGTATTCAGACCTGAGAAGAAAGAGGTGGCCCACTTACACTAGCGTCCAAGACAAACTGTATGACGCAGTTGACAATCTGAGGCAGACGGCGGGCTTTATTTGCGAATCCGAAATCACAGTCTAGTGAGAACGCAGAAGAAGAAATTATCAACATATAATGAACATGTACAGAAATTCTTAAAACCCTCTGTACAAATAACAGGGAAAAAATATAGACATCCTACAAGAATTGAACATAAACATCATCGTGTCCAGGGAAGTGAAATATTTTATATCGTCCACAGTTCGGTTTGGAGAAAACATTAATAGAGAGCATGGTTCCTGGAAGAGAGCATGATTCCTGGAAGAGAGCATGGTTCCTGGAAGAGAGCATGATTCTTGGAAGAGAGCATGGTTCCTGGAAGAGAGCATGGTTCCGGAAGACAAGAAAGGTGACAAACACAACGACGGTGGTAATAGGACATTAAAAACACTTTGAATGTGACGTAAGAGGAGGAGTGGGAACTTACTAGAAACCGACAGTTTTCTAGGTGGGCTTTGATGAGGGTAACGTTCTTCAAGCAACACGCTACATGCTGAATAATTACAGCCCTGATTTTTTTTTATAACTATCGTTACACCCTGAGCATTGCTATGCAAAAACTAAAAAAGCAAACTAACCTATGGAAGGGAACTGACATAATATAGAGACTACGTTTTACCGTGACAACATATGCTTGTGAGACATGGACCATTGACAAAGCGGCGGAGAAGATCATTAATGCCTTTGAATGCAAATGCTACAGAAGAGTACTTAGAATATCACGAACAGAGAAAAGAACAAACGCTTTTGTTCTGCAACAGCTTGATATTAAAGAGAGTTGTCTATTAAAGAGAATAAAATCAAGGAAAATTAAATACTTTGGACACATCAAACGACGTTAGTGCCTAGAGAAGATAATTTTGAAGGGAATGGTGCCTGGAAAAAGAATGAGAGGACGATATAAAAGACGATGGGTGCAAGATGTCATTGGCGATCTGAGAATGACTGCTGCTGACGCCGGTCAACTTGCACAGAACAGAGAGTTTTTTCAGGACTACTGTCATCGGAGCCAAGTTCAGAAGAAACATCTCTTGATGATGATAACAATCGTTATAGTGTTATGCCCATACTACTGATTCTCAACTTTGTTATCTCTCAATACAATTATGTGATATATACGGTTACTACTATGATGACAATCGTTATATGTTATAGCCCCATACTACTGGGATTCTCAACTTTTTTGTTATCTCTCAATACAATTTGTGATATATATAAGCGGTTACTACTATGATGATCTAAAATGAAAAGTTTGAAGCATATTTCGTGATCACAAATAATAACACTGAGTAAATCGATTGTAGAGTTGAAATACTAACATAATATAATAAATTTGAAAAATCGATATCTGGAAGCTATATCTGGAAGCTATATCTGGAAGCTTATCGAAGCTATATCGTCAGTAGCATGACGCCTTAAAGTGTTGAAAATGACAATCGGGGCATATCCATTACAGGACGTAGCCATCATCCACAGTTAATGAGTCGTTGATTTTCTAGGCAGCACTTATACGTTCAGTAGTTTGTCATTGCTTTCTAAACGGTGAGGTCTATTTGAACCTTTCGTAAAAACCTCACGGAAACGATCTGATTCCAAATTGCCTGCCGCAATTTAACCATGTACGATTGGTTGTGATCAGCTC
This sequence comes from Arion vulgaris, assembly GCA_020796225.1. Classification (NCBI taxonomy): domain Eukaryota; kingdom Metazoa; phylum Mollusca; class Gastropoda; order Stylommatophora; family Arionidae; genus Arion; species Arion vulgaris. The sequence goes on from CM036768.1 coordinate 20,455,027, forward strand.
ATACTGCTTAAGCTACAGACGGTCTCTAAACTTAAGAACTTTAAAGTGTTAGGGAACTAAACTTAAGAACTTTAAAGTGTTAGGGAACTAAACTTAAGAACTTTAAAGTGTTAGGGAACTAAACTTAAGAACTTTAACTGTTAGGGAACTAAACTTAGGAACTTAAACTGTTAGGGGAAATAAACTTAGGAACTTAAACTGTTAGGGAACTAAACTTAGGAACTTAAACTATTAGGGAACTAAACTTAGGAACTTAAACTGTTAGGGAACTAAATTTAGGAACTAAAAAGTATTAGGGAACTAAACTTAGGAACTAAAAGTGTTAGGAACTAAACTTAGGAACTAAAAAGTGTTAGAGAACTAAACTTAGGAACTTAAACTGTTAGGGAACTAAACTTAGGAACTAAAAAGTGTTATGGAACTAAACTTAAAAGTGTTAGGGAACTAAACTTAGGAACTTAAAAGTGTTAGGGAACTAAACTTAGGAACTTAAACTGTTAGGGAACTAAACTTAGGAACTTAAACTGTTAGGGAACTAAATTTAGGAACTAAAAAGTGTTAGGGAACTAAACTTAGGAACTTAAAAGTGTTAGGGAACTAAACTTAGGAACTTTAAAGTATTAGGGAAAGCAAAGTATGGACTTACCTGCACAGAAGATTGTAGCTTTATAACCATAATGTTTTGCGTAATGTCTATAGCAGGGACACAGTATGACTAGAACACATGACAAACTTAGAATGACATTAATCACGCTTGTTGTTCGGTAAGTTCGCATCTCTGAAAATACAGAAGAACATAGGCAATTAATTTATGCTCACAAGTATCATGTCTTGAGTTAGTATTCGGTTCGTTTAAAACAAAATAAACACCTGAAACTGTTTTCATCAAAATATGACATTATATGAAACAGAGAGCTTTATTTATCAACATAAATTGATCGCAGCTGTCACCCATGTGTTCCCGGGGCCGGCCATCAATGTAGCAAAGAATAGTAACACAGCTACCTACAAGGCATGTCGTAAGAGGCGACGAAGGTAGGGACATAGGGAAGCTACCCTAGTGAATAAAAAGCACCGCAGAAATCTTATGTGTTCGCCTACTTTTAGGTGCATAACTGCATAACTTCAATAGCTCTTAGGCTCAGATCACATACAAATCAAAAAGAGTGGTTCACAAGTGGTGGATATGCAGCGCAAGAAGAAGAAGAAGATCACAGCTGTTGGTTTTCAGGTCTTCGAAGTTTCATATTACTCTGAAAACGCAAGAGTTCGCGGTAACTAGAGGACGTTGAGCGTCCTTCTTGTTAAAACATTTGATTTGAGTACGTGAAAAATAATATGGTATATTATTTAATGATGGCTCAATTATCTGCGAATATACGATCACCTGACTAGCAGTTCAGCATCATGTGTTACAAGAGCCACCAAGTACCATGAAAACACGGATGCGACACGTGTATACATTAATATTTTTACATTTAATCACCAACCATTGCCAAATCCTGCATAAAATCAGCTGTATTGGAAGATTATTGTATATCAAATGCCCGAACTTTACAACAGAAAAGCTGTAGTTTGTCGTGCTTTCTTCACACTTTAATCTTACAAAAACACTGGAAATCAGGTTAGGCTATTTCCGAAACACTGTCCGTTCAATCGCAGACTATAATGTTGTAGTTCTGAAATATATTTATTCTTGTCTTCTTCTTCTTTCTCGAATCCTGCTATGCCTCACAGCGTCAGGTCAGGAAGAATTTCTAAAACGGGCCCTAGTATGCGCTTCGTAGATAGTCTTTCGTCGCCTCTGTTATCTCTGAGGTCCATCTTTGCGTGGCCGGCCTTTTGCTTTGTACCCATTGTATCGGAGCAGCATTGCTCTTTGGGGTGCACTGTCTGATGGTAATCTGCTTACGTGACCGAACCATTTAATTTGTTGTTTCTTGATGAAGTCTAGTACTGATGTTGTACCCACTTTTTTCCTGATGTCTTCATTTCTCAACCGGTCTCTTCTTGTTACACCCAGCATTCTGCGTAGACACTTCATCTCTGTTGTGACTAGTTTTCTTCTATCGTTTGTTGTCAGCGTCCAGGTTTGGCACTGGTAACATAATGTGGGGAGAAAGATTGTGTTGAACATTGCTCTTTTTGTGTTCATGGTGACGTGTTTGCATCTTAAAATTGGCGCCATATTTATTCATAAGTCGAAATATAAAAAAAGGCTATTTTTCACTGTTATATTACTCTTGGAAATGTTACTATGTCATCTGTTATTCTCTTTTTTTGGTCTGTTTTATTACACAAATAAATATACAATCATAATAACTAGTTTACTGTCTCTATTATATGTCTGACCTGTCATAAAAAAAAAGTTTACATTGTCGTCTCATCTGTTTCTTTCTAATAAACTTCTTCTTCTTCAAACGCTCCATATCGACCACTTGTTAACCACTCTGTGTGATTTGTATGTGATTTGAGCCTAACAGAGATTGTACGTTGTGCCAATTATACGCCAACAAATGGGCCAGTACATCCGAATTCTGCGGTGCTTTTTATTTACTAGGTAGCTTCCTAGGCCCCTACATTAGTAGACTCTAACAACGTGCCTTTTAGGTCGTAGTGTTACTATTCTTTGCTCCTTGCAAGCCCCTGACAACACACATGTGACTCTAATAAACAATCACATCATGAAGAAAATATATGCATAATATAGTTAAATAATTTACTTCATGAGATACCTGCAGGAAAGAAGTGATATTCCCGTTTGGAAGGATTAGATAAATGGAACAACCAAAGTCCAATGTCACCTTCGTAATAAGATAATGTATCATTATCAAGCTGTACAGTCACCTAGGGAAAAGAAGTGAATTTGATAATCCAAAATAATCCATCACTAATTAACATTGGAGGTGGAGGCCCTCTTGAATGACAACATCAATGATACATATGTAGTTATTTACACCGATGGTTCAGTCATTCGAAAATAAACGCTGATCTTGGGCGTTTTCAGCACGATCAGAAGGAAAAATAACAAGAAAAGCAAGTAGGGCTTATGTGACAACCTCAAGTAGTTTGACAATGAAGATACGGGCGGTTACAGAGGCTCTCATAACTACTCCCGATGTTTTCATGCTTGTAACTCCATGAGCATGATTCGTAAAGTCGAATCAGGAATAGTAAGAGGAAACTGGGTGAAGGTACTGGTACAGACGGGGATCAGAGAAATCACCTTCATTTTTGTCCATGGGCACGCAGGAGTTAGTGGTAATGAACGAGCTGATAGATTGGATGGTTTGGCTACAATATCAGACACCAGTTGAAATGAACCGAAATGACATTCTTAACGCATTGAAAGAGTTTCCGAACAGGGGAGTTTCACTCGCTGACCAGATTGAGAGAGATGGGTGTCGATATTGGTGCAGCACGGAAAGACCAAATATGCGAAGAGATTGATAAATCAACATCCAACTGCGTTTTGGGCCGATGGACGCTGCTGGATTTGTTGAGGCGGTAATCGGAGCACCTATGGACATGTCCGGAGTGCAGTTATGATATTTCTCATAAAACTGATAACTAAAATGAATTTGAATCTATAATGGCTTCATCCAGAAACAGTGCACAAATACTGTAAAACTTCGATTAACCGTCACTCGTTTAACCGTCAGTTTCTGTTATCCGTCATCATCTTAAGAAATGCTTGAGTATCAACAAACATCTTTAAAATTTTCCACGGAACCAAAAACCTACAACTAGCCACACAGAAGCAGAATCAATGTTATTAAAGTGCATCGACTGGTTTGAATTGCAAGAGGAGGCAAATGCAATATAGATCCTACTTCTGCGTAAGATACGGAACATCGCCGAATACGGAATACGGAACAGAAAGCTTGAGCTTCAAAACACAGAAGGTGATGACAGATTATTTTAAAGTAAAGTAGGTTTATAGTATTACAATACATTTCTGTACATTACTAATCTTATATTGAAGTTGATATTGATCGTTTAAAAAAATTAAATACAATATGTACGTATTATTCACTTTTAAAGGATTTTATTTTCATTTTCGTCCCAAGCCTGCAGTGAAATCACCTTACTGTACATATGTATTACGAGATTTCTGTTATCTGTCTATAGTCTATTCGAATATCCGTGACGTCCGACGGTTACTGTTAATCGAAATTTTACAGTACATAAAACTGTTGTCTTAAATAGTAATATGTAGGAGCTAAATTGTTGGCTTTAATAGTAATATGTAGGAGCTAGATTAGTTTTAGTTTAGTTTAGTCGTCGGATCACCATCACTGCACGTCGAACAAATTAGTCCATAAGTGCTCCGATCTCTCCCTCAGTATGCCCATCAGAGTGTGGCGACTAACAACACCGGTTCTTTGTTGGTTTACAATTCTTCTTTGTCTGCCAGCATAGCGTTCTTGTCGAGCTCACCACACTTAACTTTGAGTTCTTGCAGTCTGGTTAGTGTTGTGGATTCACCGCTATTACGTGAATCATGTACACGCCCTCTCTCCCTTAAGGAATTTATAATATCAGCCTGGTCCATTGCTCGTCCGCTTTGGACAGCAGCCATACCTGCAAGCCTATCCGCACGTTCATTCCCCTTACACCTGCATGCCCTGGTACAAAAAAAAAACTGATCTTTGTCAGCTTAGACCTCCCCAGCGATTCTATCCAATGTCTCCTAGCCCATCCTGTTTCAATCTTCCTGAGCATACTCATTGAGTCACTGAGAAAACATGCATGGATAAAAGTCTGTGATTCTAGCCAAATCATCGCTTTGGTAACCGCCATGATTTCCATAGTGAGACTGCTTGTAGTCACGGCAAAACCACCACTGTCTTCCTTCACAACAAGTAATGTAAAGGAAATAGGTTAAAAAGAGGAAAATCTTGGATGGGTCAGGCCGAGGACTATATTGAACAGGTGTGTACACTTGAAGACATTGATCCCGGTGAAGAATGTATACCAGTGCCAAGAGCAATCGCTACATCCTTTTCTGTATGCATCGAACTTGATAAAGAATGCAGGCAACACAACCCACTTGTTGTGGAGGCAGAGGTTCAGGCATTAATTTCTGAGAACGCATCTGAGCATGATGTAATCATTTATACGGATGGTTCGGTGATTCGACATGTGCGGAGCTCGTGGGCTTTCACTGCTCAGGTCGGAGGTGATGTTGTGAAGGAGCTAGATTGTTGGCCTTAATAGTAATATGTAGGAGCTAAATTGTTGGCTTTAATATTAATATGTAGAGAGCTTAAATTGATTGGCTTTAATATTAATATGTAGGAACTAAATTGTTGGCTTTAATAAATAATATGTAGGAGCTAAATTGTTGGCTTTAATAGTAATATGTAGGAGCTAAATTGTTAGCTTTAATAGTAATATGTAATAGCTAAATTGTTGGCTTTAATAGTAATTTGTAGGAGCTAAATTGTTGGCTTTATGTAATATGTAGGAGCTAAATTGTTGGCTTAATAGTAATATGTAGGAGCTAAATTGTTGCTTTAATAGTAATATGTAGGAGCTAAATTGTTGCTTTAATAGTAATATGTAGGAGCTAAATTGTTGGCTTTAATAGTAATATGTAGGAGCTAAATTGTTGGCTTTAATAGTAATATGTAGGAGCTAAATTGTTGGCTTTAATAGTAATATGTAGGAGCTAAATTGTTGCTTAATAATATGTAGAGCTAAATTGTTGGCTTTAATAGTAATATTGTAGGAGCTAAATTGTTGGCTTTAATAGTAATATGTAGGAGCTAAATTGTTGGCTTTAATAGTAATATGTAGGAGCTAAATTGTTGGCTTTAATAGTAATATGTAGGAGCTAAATTGTTCTTAATAGTAATATGTAGGAGCTAAATTGTTGGCTTAATAGTATGTGAGCTAAATTGTTCTTTAATATAATATGTAGGAGCTAAATTGTTGCTTGAAAAGTAATATGTAGGAGCTAAGATGCTTTGATTGAGCGGTTTGCCTAAAGTCACTCCTATTTTCTATTGTTCTATTTTATGATAATAGTTAATCCTATTTTTTATTATTCTCATCATCATCATCAAATAGCTTGTCCTGAGCAGAACTTTGCCACCCTCAACAGTTATTGTTGGGATTTTCTAGCATTGTCTTGATGGTAGTCTGCCATTGCTTCCTTTCTGGCAGTGACCATACTGGTCCATGACCTAACCATTGATCCTCTATGTACAGGCATGACTCCCTCTGATCATGCACAGTCGTGAGTTTTGAGACCATAACCATTGACACTCTGTCGGCTGCTCCCTCACTCATCCGCACCTGTTCCATGGTTTCCGTGACCCTGCCGGGATGTGGGGGCGCTAAACGGTACCCCACCTTGTCCAAGGGTGTCCGCAGACTAGCGTAGGAAAAGAGTCACCTTACATCTCCTTTGATAGAGGTTTACCTCTACCCCGCTACCTCTCTATTATTCTATTTTCTGAAAATAGTTAATCCTATTTTCTGTTATTCTATTGTCTGATAATAGTTAATTCTATTTTCTATTTTCTGATGGATTCAGAATGGGACTAATGATTTTAGCATTCCTATCTTCTTTTCTTCTACTTTTTTTTTGGTCACACTGCTACCCAGGTGTTGTCCAGTGGGACCTTGTTTTTTTGTTGTTGTCACACTGCTACCAGGTGTTGTCCAGTGGTGTCGTGGTTTTCTGTTTTTATCTTGTGCTGCGCTGGTGGCTTGAAGTTATAATTTTGTTTGCTCTTTATCAGGATTCTGCTATGTCATCTAATCTTCTTTTTCGGGGTCTTTCTCTCGCCTTCTTTCCTGATATTCTGTTCTAGGAGACTCGATATACTATGGAGTTTTGATGCATTTTTATTAAATGGCCCATCCGAGTGGTTTACCAGGGCCCAAATTTGGGGTGTAAAGAATAGAACCACTGTTACCTTCCACGTATGTCGTAAGAGGCGACCAAGGAGGTTTGGATGAAATCGGATGCATGTGTTCTAAACGTGTAGAAGTCTTATGCGTTTAGGGGCCTACCAAAACAATGTGCAACGTATACACAAGGAGATTAAGTGACCGAACCACTTCATTCTTTATTTTTCAATGCGGGAGAGAAATTCAGAAGGATTGTTAGAATGTCAACTTTCTGTTCGGGACAAGCTATTGGATAATGGTGTTGTTGATCTTATTCTTTCGTTTTGTTTTGTCTTGTTGCTTGTGTAGTGAAGCTTTGTAGAAAGAAGATCTGTAAAGTGATAGTCTTCTTCTTCTTCTTTGCGTTCGTTCTTTACGCCCAATTTTAATCATCTTTGTAATATGTTTGATCTTTGCCAAGAATGTGTATACGTTGCACATTGGTTTGGTAGGCCCCTAAATGCATAGAATTCTACACGTTTAGGACGCGTGCATCCGATTTTAGCCAAACCTCCTTAGTTGCCTTTTACGACATGCGCGGCAGGTAACAGTGGTTCTATTCTTTACACCTCAAATTTGGGTCCCGGTAACCACTCGGACGACAGTCTGACAGTCTGAGGGTGTTCAAACCACACGGTGGGCAAAATAGGAAGCAAATTCTTTTCCTGGGATTTTTACAAATGGTAAAATAGACCTCAACGTTCAGAAAACAATGGCAAACTACTGAACATATAAGTGATGCCTAGAAAATCAACGTTTATTGTGATTGATGGCTACGTCCTGTAATGGATATGCCACGGCTTTCATTTTCATTTCTAAGGTGTCTAACAATCATATGGATAAAACTGATGCAATGAAAGCAGTCATCATCATCATCAGCAGGTGCCCTCCCTGCTGACGTAGGCGATCATAGATCTTCACAAGTCCCTGTGTCTGGTGTTTGCTATAATCTCAGATGTAGACACTCTTCCGTGTCATGAAGTTAGGCTATCCAGTATTGTCTCTCTCTGTCTTCCTCTGTATCGTCTACCCTCTATTTCATCGGTTGTCACAATGTGTCCTAAACCTCCCTTTCTCATCACATGTCCGAAAATGATGACTCTTTCTTTCTTATATTGATGATAAGCTTTTTCAGCCTCATTCAACACCTGTATATTAGTTATTTTAGCAGTCCATGGGATTCTCATCATTCTTCTATAAAATCACATCTCTGTGGCCCCAAGAGATTTTATTTATTGTCCATGACTCGCATCTGTATATCAGTATTGGTTCTATGTAGCACTGAATAACACGCATTCTGATCTCAATTGACAGTAACTTGTTGCATATGATGCTTCTCATTTTATGGAACGCTGCTTTCGCCTACCCTTTTCTGCTCTTAATTTCTGATCTGCATCTGCATTCTGATGTTACCAGGCCTCCGATGTATTTAAATTGCAGTACTTGTCTTAGCTCAGTCTCATTTACTGTGATGGTGCATTTTGTCAGAGTCTGCATTTTTGATATGCTCAATGAAGGCAATACTTGGCCGTTAAATACCGTTAAACGCCAATACTAAAATATTAATGCAGCGTCTAGTATTGTTACGTTACTAAAGAAAGAAAACAATCTACATTTCAATTAAAAGATTTTTGTCATGCACGCTGCACCAATAAATAGAAACCAGCACATCGTTGCAATAATTATTATAACCTCTCACGTACATTTTGGTGCAGCCAGTAAGGTGCAATCGCAGATGAGCAACACATCAAGAACCCAATGACTAGTCCTGCAAATCCCAATATATTGACAATTAAATATATCATTGTACAAGTTCACTCGAGATGTCTTTAGTTCTCAATCTGAAATACAAATTAAATACTGACATTATTTGTGGGGTAGTTTAATATATCATCATCATCAACATCAACATCAACATACAGTAGCTTGTTCCTTCTGGAACTTGGCGCCATGACAGCAGTCCTGAAAAACTCTTTGCTCTATGCAAGTTGACCGGCGTCATCAGCAATGTTTAGTTTTTTCCAGTTTTTAGTCGAAGCAATGTTCAGCATTTTATAAATTTCTTTTATAGCATTCCCGTCATTTGTCAGCAATGCTCTAAGATATTCAAAGTTGTCTACTCTTTCTATTATGTGGTCGTTGACACACATATTAGCCATCAATTCTGTTTTATCAATTGTAAATATCTTTGTTTTCCTTGTATTGAGATACAGGTTTTTGACCGTCGCTGGTTTTTTGAAGTGACCATATCAAGTTTTCTATACCGATTTGTTGTAGACAATAGCACTGTATCGTAAGCATATCTTAGTTATTGTAACTCGTGACCTCCGATCACAAGAGCGTCTTATTTCTCCATCTCTGCAGATTCTCTGACATTCCTCAAGAGGTTTTCAGCATATATGTTGAATAGGTACGGTGATAAAATGCAGTCTTGTCTAACTCCTAGCACACATAAGCAGATACCAGTAAAGAAAGAGCTAAGGAAGAGACGCTGGCGATGGATAGGACACACATTGAGAAGACCGGCCGGAAGCGTTGCAAGATAGACACTGCTTTGAAACCGGCATGGGAAGTGGAGTAAAGGAAAGCCTAGACATACCTTGAGAAAAGAGCTGGAGACTGATACGAGAAGGAAAAGAACTGAAGCTGGAAACGATTGGTAAACATAGAAATTGGGGATGGTAGGAGGAAAATGAAGTTTGTTGAGAATGTGCCATTGGAGTTGGAAAGAGAATGAGATGAAGATGAAAAGCGGTTATATTCAATTATATGTAAAATGGTTATATTCAATTATATGTGTAACAAAATGGTTATATTCAATTATATGTAACAAAAGGTTATATTCAATTGTATGTGTAACAAAATGGTTATATTCAATGTATTGTAACAAAATGGTTATATTCAATTATATGTGTAAAAAATGGTTATATTCAATTATAGTTAACAAAATGGTTATATTCAATTATATGTGTAACAAAATGGTTATATTCAATTATATGTGTAACAAAATGGTTATATTCAATTATATGTGTAACAAAATGGTTATATTCAATTGTATGTGTAACAAAATGGTTATATTCAATTATATGTGTAACAAAATGGTTATATTCAATTGTATGTGTAACAAAATGGTTATATTCAATTATATGTGTAACAAAATGGTTATATTCAATTATATGTGTAACAAAATGGTTATATTCAATTGTATGTGTAACAAAATGTCTACAATTTCAAATACAAACTTTTGTACATTGAATAAATCAAAACATATCGTTTTTATACTACAAGAAATGTAATATTGTTACCTCAGATTTCACGTAATGATGTGTGTGTAGATCAAGCAGAAACACCTCTAGTTTAATTGTGTGTCCTTCCAGCTGAAAACATGAATGAGCTAGACAATATCAGTTACTAACTACATCCTTGAGCGCTTGTCATTAACTTAAGTGCGTTTCCTAGAATTCATCAAGGATATGTGTGTATTATGCAACAATAAACATACTTTTTATATTGTAGAATTGTTTTCAGATTAATCATGTTAAATCAGACATATTTCCTGAATATATCTTCTCTGGATGATCACGAAAACGATGGATTCAGGATGTAACTGATGGTTTGAACATGACGCTGCGGGGGCATCTGGTCTATGAGAAAGAGAAATTCCGAAAGACTTGCAGTGGCAAAGTTCTGCTCAAGACAAGCTATTTGATGATGATTTACTTTTTAAAAAAAGTTTAGAATACTAAGTTCATGCAAATGCCCAGTAGCAACGTATGGTTGTGAATCATGTACATTTAACTAGGCAGGGGAAAAACATATATGGGCTTTTTAATATAAGTGTCTCCCATGTGGTGCCGGAACTCATAAGGAAGCAAATAATAGTACCACTGCGACCTACAAAGCATGTTATAAGAGGCGACAGATGTAGGACCTATATTAGCTACCCTAGTAAATAAAAAGCATCGCAGAAATCGGATGTGCTCACCTACTTGTAGGCGCATAACTGGCATAATGTAAATCGCTCCTAGGTTCAGATCACATACAAATCACACACAGAGACAGGTTAACAAGTGGTCGATATGAAGCGTTTGAAGAAGAAGAAGAAGAATATAAGTATTACAGAAGAGTCACTCGTATTTAATGAATAGAGAAGAGAACAAAATGATCTATACAGAAATAACTCATATTAAAAACAAACTGGCTGATGCTACAAATAAGAATGAGAAAATATAAGTGTTTTATACATATAAATAGACATAATGGTTCAAGTAGCAGACATCCGGGCAAAGACGTGAACAAGACGAGCACGCAAGAGATGGATTCAGGATGTAACTGATAATTCGAGCACGATCGCTGCAGAAACGGGACAACTTGTAACAGTGTTCACTAACACTGAACTAATAGGGTCAGAGGTTAGCCCAGTGGTGAGTAAAGTGTGCTTAGCTTGATTTGTAAGTTAGGAAAGAAAAGAGGGGAGATTCTGATGAGGTAATGTGTTTATTTATAGTATAAGTATTTACCAGAATTATACCATCCTTTGTCTAGTAAACTGCGCAGTAAGGAAGGTTGACAACGTATGAAGTGAGTGCTTCACGGGCAGGGTCGTGCGGTACATTTTCTCAGTATGATGCAAGTCTTCGAAATGTCGGCCCTTAAATGTTTTCTTTAAAAACCTTCAACTGTGGTTTTGATTTCGCTGCTTATGTCGCCCTCCTTACGGTTCCACCTGATGCGACCGCCTCTCTCTATCATGGCACGGCATGGCACGGCACGGCACTGTACACGGTTAAAGCGAGAACACCCTGTGGTTGAATAGAAATTGAGTTGTAGATCTAGATATCGGTTGATTTCTTTGTATGGTACCTTGCGACCACGCGTGCTCAACGTATTACATTCTTATGCTTCTTAGTACTTTCTCTTCCCATGCTTTGTAATCTATATGGGTATATTTGCATGTATTCAAGTTATATTCCATTCTTATGCTTCTTAGTACTTTCTCTTCCCATGCTTTGTAATCTATATGGGTATATGTTGCATGTATTCAAGTTATATATTTACTAGATGTTTCATTGTTTCTTTTCCTTTCTATTTCTAGTTTTTATGTGTGTTTTTTGTTACATTTATTTCGTTATTCGTTTTATTCCAGATTTTCCTTAGATACGTTTGTATTTGGTCGTCCAATTGTGTTTCATTTTAATTTGTCACTCCTGTTTGTTCGTTTGTTGATAAAGGCCTTGTTGGTCGAAACGTTGCTGTATTTTGTCATTGTTTTTGTAATTTGTAAAACTACAGTACTTTGTAATTACGTGTTTTGCCAATCAAATAGTTTTACTGCAGTTCCATATATATATATACTGAAGATCTAGATATGTAACAGTAGTTACTGTTCCTTGTAGTAAAGGGTAGGAATCCCGGTTAAATATTATATTCATAGTTGTAAATCCCCTTTGATTGTTTAGAAAACTCAGTTCATGACAGATCTTCAGGTGTTACGGGAGATATTTTAGAGGACCTGGGTTGAGTGAACGATATTTCGGCGGGTTTGGTAATTTTGTAGGAGTAGTCAAGAGTTGAGTATGGGACTGAAAGGCCGGAGCAGGCTGTCATTTTGGAGAGACGAGTTTGAAAACAGGTGGAAGGACAACCACAATTTTAGTCGTATATGTGAACGACAGTGATCTCAGACAGTGTATCGAGTGGACTGCAAATATTTGTGCAAAGAATTGAACCACTGCAGTACTTTTCTGTAGTTTGGACAGTGTATCGGTCCTTTTTAACTACTAGACATTGGCAGAGCATTACACGACTGCAGAGTCTGTTGCCACGACAGTGATTTAGAGAATAGAACCCCTACGACGTCCGTTTATCTCCGACAGTGTTTCGAAGGCACTACCAGTATTTGTGCCGGGAATTGAACCACTGCAACGTATGTTATCTCAGACAGAGTATTCACTGAATGCAATACCAGCACTACAAGAATTGATAGAGAATTGAACAACTGCAGTACTTTTTCTGTAGTTATGGACAGGGTAATGGTTTTTTCACACAACTAGAGATTTGCAGAGCATTACTCACTTCGACGTGTTTCTTCGACAGTGATTCAACTAGAGATTTGCAGAGCATTACTCCACTTCGACGTATGTTTCTTCGACAGTGATTAAACTAGAGAATAGAACCCTTACGACGTCCGTTATCTCCGACAGTATATCGAACGCACTAGCAGTATTTGTGCCGTGAATTGAACCACTACACTGTATGTTTATCTCAGACAAAGAATCAACTGAGTACACTACAAGTATTTTGCAGAGAATTGAACCAGCCCTTTCAACCACCAGAATATTAGCAGAGCATTTCACCTACAGCGTTAAAAAATCATAAATAGCGTTAAAAGCTGGGGCTGATTTCGCAAAAGTCCTGTAAAGGATATGCAATTATTTTTTCTTTAGTATTAAATTTAGTTTTGCTACTTTCATGTATGTTGTACATTTCTGATGGCTGACTGGCGTGTTCATGGTAATCTTCGTAGACTTTTCTGCTTGCTGATTGGCATCTTGAGGACCTGTGTGCTGCTTGTAATCATGTTGAGGATGGGCTTTGTGCTGTCTGGTTGCTATCTTGAGGAAGTGTTTGTATTGATCTGTTGTGTTGTGCTGTCTGGTTGCTATCTTGAGGAAGTGTTTGTGTTGATCTGTTGTGTTGTGCTGCTAGGTTGAGTCCAAAAGGATTGTGCTCTTTGTCTGCGAAGGGTTGGTGAGATTCTTGAGTCCTACTTAGTATTGGTGTTGTCCCTAATAAGGACAGTTACATTGGTAAATTACATTTTGGTGTGCTCCGGTGATGACAAGTGCTAATTGCCCTTATAAGGGTAGAGCTCCCATGAATGTCTGTCATCCTCTCAACTCAAATTATTTGTTATGTGGAGGATTAAAGCCTCTTTTAAAGGGTTTCAAAGCCGAAGAATTTACTTCATTGCACCGGGTTTTACCCCATATCGCTCGGTCCATCTCCGCAGAAATGGCACGCCACTTGCCGAGAGTATTGCACAATACTCTTTAATCCTCTTCAATCCTCTTTAATCGGATATACAACCTATTCAACCTAAGGACGAGCTTTTGTTTTGGTTATATCAGAACGATCCCGACTCAAATTACTTTTGTTTGTTAAGTATCTGATTAAAGCCTCTTTAAACCGATGCACTCCCTTTTCAACCTAAAGCGAACATTTAATTGGTTATATCAGAGCGGTGTAGGCCAATAAACATGAATAAATAAGAATCAACTCCTTTCGGAGAATCCAAGTTAACCCAACTCAAAAGTAGCGCGGTTCGAGTCAGCTGAATCCCCTCGGATATCAAAGAGAACAGTCATGTTTTACGCAATAACTTTTGAAAATTCTATTGTTGTCAACTTTTAAATCTAACTTTATGATGTATCACACACAACAATAAAGTATCTTTCCTCATTCTGAACTGGTATATATATATATATAGCCGTTCATCGCAAGCGATGATGACAACAATCTCAGACGTGTGCTGCTGCACCTCTCTGAGGTAACTGTGGAGTCTAATCCTAGAACAGAATCCCCTACCACAGGTGGGGCATACATGATCAAGGTTAGACATGTGCGTGTTATGTGCTCTGTCTTTTCGTGCAGCTCGTTTTCTCTGTTCCTCAACAATACGATGAGTCTCAGCTATTCAGGTTCCTCTTTTGTTGTTACAGCGCCACATTTGACGATCTTGCGCAGGGGATTCCCAGCGCGTGGTGTCTATATCAAAGCATTTCAGGAACACTTTAGAGTGTCTTTAAAAGTTTTTCTGTCCACCAGCTAAACGTCTGCCCCTTCAAGCTCGCCATACATCAACTGTTTTGGATGCGTTTGCAAGCATTCAAGCAACGTAGCAGGGTGTTGACGCTTGGGATCTTTGCTCTTGTGAGTACTTCGCTGTTGGAATTTTGTCCTGCCAGTTTATTTTAGTATTCTGCGTAGACAGCTTGTGTGAAATGGTTTAATTTTCTTGCGTGTCTGTTATACACTGTCCATATCTCGCTTGCGTACAGCAGCGTGGTTAGCACTATGGCCTTGTAAACTTTCAGCTTTGTGGCTATGCTTATCCCCTTCCGCTTCCACACAGTGATACGTAACTTTCTGAACACAGTACTGGCTTTGGATATCCTATTGTTGACCTCAGAATCTATGTTTGCCGATCTGGATAGAAGGCTGCCAAGATAAGAAAAGTTGTCCGCTGGCAGGAGACGCTGGTGTTTAATGTTGATATTGGATCGTAATACTGCTCTCTAGGGGCGGACTGGAACATGATCTCTTTTTTTTTTTTTTTTGGTGTTAATGGTGAGAACTTGTCCATGTAAGTCTGCATTTCGTCCTCAGAGTTGGTAGCGAGGGTGCAGTTATCAGCAAACAACAGGTTTGAGATAGTTGATTCTTTTACCTTGGTGGAGGATTTTAACCTCCGAAGATTGAATATATTACCGTCTGTCCTGTATCTAATCTTTTCCCCATGTTCGTCGCCTTCCCAAAAGACATCCGTGAGCATGGCAACAAACATCATGCTGAAGAGTGTTGGGGCCAGTACACAGCCCTGTTTGACGCCGTTGGTGACATGGAAGGCTTCGACAGCTTCCATTCATCAAGTACACGTGCCAGCATGCCCCCGTTAAACTGTTAGACGATCTTAATGAATTTCACTGAGCATCCAATTTTTCCATGATCTTCCATAGATCGTGTCGAAAGTCTTCGTCAGATCGACAAAGACCATGTAGAGGTTAGGGTGCTGCTCTTGGCATTTCTCCTGTAATTGGTGAGCAGCAGATATCATGTCTGCTGTTCCACGACCCGATCTGAAGCCACATTGGGTCTCAGGGAGTAAGTCCTGTTCTAGGTGATCAATTAAGCGATCTAGGAGAACTCTGGTCAGTATCTTGCCAGCAATTGACAGGAGGGAGATCCCCTGTGGTTATCGCAGGCCTGGCGATTTCCTTTGCGCGTGTACAGGTGGACAATAGTTGTATCATTTAGTTCCTGGGGCACACGTTCGTTGCACCAAATGGATGTAAATAGTTCTGTCAATTTCAGCATCAGCATGGGCCATTCTTCTTTGTAGACTTCAGTTTTTATTGAGTCCGCACCCGTTGCCTTCCCGCTGGACATCTGGCTTGTTGCCTTCTTGACCTCTTCTAAGGTAGGTGGAATATCAAGCTTGACATTGATTGGGACCTGGGGCATGCGCTCTACGACTTCATCACATATGGTGGATGGATGGTTGAGGACAGAACGGAAGTGTTCTGCCCAGCGGTTTAGTATCTGAGGTTTGACAGTTAGTAACCTTGCTCCATCTGCATCGAGTATAGGGGTGGGATGAGAATGTTGAGGGCCATAAACCGTTTTCAGGGCATCACAGAAGCGTTTGGAATCATGTCTGTCTGCATACATCTGGATTTCATCACATTTTTTCCTTAGCCAAGCGTCCTGCAATTTCCTAATTCTCTCTTGAGCCCTTCGCCGATCATCTAGGAAGGCTGTTGTTTTGGCTGACGATGATGGCTCATTTTGATGGGCTCTGTATGCCTCATGTTTCGCGAGAAGAATAGACTTGGTTTCTTCGTCATTTTCGTCAAACCAGTCGTGGCTCTTGCGTACAGTGTCCTATGAGCTCAGAGGTAGATAGGTACACGGTGTCTCTGAAGGCAGTCCAATCCTCGTCCACGCTGGTTTTGCCAAACTGAAGGTCTTTCAGCTTGTCGTCCAGGTCTCTTATTAAACTTTCGGGGACAGAGGAGCTTTTCAATTTGGAGATTGCCAGCTTTTTGTTGTTTGCGACCCTAGTGACATTTTCTAGGCTTGATGCGGAGGTTGAGTTTTGACACGATCAATCTATGATCGGTCCAACACTCTGCTCCGCACATAACCTGTGTGACTCTGACGTCACGTCTGTCACTTTTCTTTATGATGACGTAGTCAAGGAGGTGCCATTGTTTGGAATGGGGATGCATCCATGACGTTTTGTTTCGGTTTGGTAAACGAAACAAGGAGTTTGTGATTGTTAGGTCGTGGGCAGCACATAGTGTGAGTAATAGAAGCCCATTACTATTGCACTTGCCCACGCTGTGTACTCCTAGTACTCCATCCCAGACCCGATGGTCTGTCCCTACTCTGGCATTGAAGTCCTCGAATATGAGCTTCTCAGACCTTGGGACCGCTGAGATGGCTGAGTCAAGGTCCTCGTAGAAACCATCCTTGATTTCGCTTGGATTTGTCATTGTCAGGGCGTAGACGCTGAGTAAAGTGACACTCTTTTTCTCCTAGTGAGATCTGAAGAGTCATTACTCTGTCACTGACACTTTTTGGGTATACTACACTGAACTGGTATATTAGGGTCTTCGCCGCAGTTACAAAGTTTGTGCATCTGTGCTGAAGTCTTGTTATCGGTGTATGGTGATGGTTTGTTGTGATTTGCTTAGTTACAACATTCAGAATGGAAATAAGTGCGAACAGGAATCAGTATATTGTTTATTGTGTGAACCAGACTTGATAGAGAATTTTTATTCAACAGAACGTAGTGGTCGTTTAGATATTAATTTCTGTGAACTCGTGTGATAATTTATATAGAGGGATCTGTGACTCGACACATGCAGATCGAAATATACTTTTATTGCTAAAATCAGAGAGGGTATTGTGAAGGAAGACAGTGGTGGTTTTGCCTTGGCTACAAGTAGTCTAATTATGGAGGTCATAGCAGTGAATACAACAACTGTCTGATTAGTCACAAATCTTTAAACATGCACGTTTTTCATCACTGACACATTGATCATGTCCAGGAATATTGAGAGGGGCTGAGCTAACAGACAATGATTCTTCTTTCTTCTTTTGTCGTCACACTGCTACCGGGTTGTTGCACAGTGTCGTCACAGTACCAGGCTGTTGCCAGTGTTATCACACTGCTACCGGGTTGTTGCCCAGTGTTGTGGTTTTCTGTTTTTGTCTTGTGCTGTTCTGGTGGCTTGGGGATTGTTATTTTGCTCTTTGACAAGATTCTGCTATGCCATCTAACCATCTTTTCGTGGTCTTCCTCTCGCCTTTTTTCCTGATGTTTTGTTGCAAAATGACTTTGAATGCATTTTTATTAAGTGGCCAAACCACTTCATTCTTTGTTTCTCAATGTAATTCAAGCAAGGTTTCTGTGCCAACTTTCTTTCTTATGCTGATGTTGGTGACTCTTGTCTTTTTGGTGTTGTTAGTAACATTTCGCAGGCAGAGTATTTCACATGTAGTTATTTTTGTGACTGCGCTTTGCTCATTGTCCATGTTTGGCTCTGGTAACACAAAGTAAGTATGACAATGCTGTTAATCATCTGTTGTTTAGCTGTCAGTGACATTTTGGGCCTTACCAATGGGGCTAGCTGGTAGGTTACAGCATTTGCTTTTAGAACTCTAGCCTCTATCTCTCTATCTAGTCTTCCGTCTTCTGTGAATATGCTTCCTAAGTATTTGAATTCTTTCACTTGGTTTATTTTAGTGCCATTGACATGGATGTCTAGTTATTATGTTTTCTTTCCATATAGACAATTATTATAGCCTCTAAAGAGGTATAGGCCGACAAAAATACATTTTGTTTTTGTATCGTATAAGCAGACGTACATGAAGGAACGTCTTATATGGTGGCATATATTGCTTCTGCAGAAAGCTAGCGAACAATGGACCAAGCTAATATTCTGAATTCCCCAAGGGAGAGAGAACGTGCAATATATTGGTGGTTTATATACAACCCTAACTACATTGCAAGAATATCAAATTAAATGTGTTGTAGTGGTGCTATATACTGGAAGCTAAAGAATAATAGTCAACCAACATAGAACAAATGTCGCTAGTTACCACACACTGAATAGTCAACCAACATAGAACAATTGTCGCTAGTTGTCACACACTGAATAGTCAACCAACATAGAACAAATGTCGCTAGTTGCCACACACTGAATAGTCAACCAACATAGAACAAATGTCGCTAGTTGTCACACACTGAATAGTCAACCAACATAGAACAAATGTCGCTAGTTGCTACACACTGAATAGTCAACCAACATAGAACAAATGTCGCTAATTGCCACACACTGAATAGCAACCAACATAGAACAAATGTCGCTAATTGCCACACACTGAATAGTCAACCAACATAGAACAAATGTCGCTAGTTGCCACACACTGAATAGTCAACCAACATAGAACAAATGTCGCTAGTTGCCACACACTGAATAGTCAACCAACATAGAACAAATGTCGCTAGTTGCCACGCACTGAATAGTCAACCAACATAGAAATGTCGCTAGTTGCCACACACTGAATAGTCAACCAACATAGAGCAAATGTCGCTAGTTGCCACACACTGAATAGTCAACCAACATAGAAATGTCGCTAGTTGCCACACACTGAATTGTCAACCAACATAGAGCAAATGTCGCTAGTTGCCACGCACTGAGAAATGTACTGAGGACCACCCTAACAGTCCTAATGAATTTCTCTCTCTTATAGATTAGATGTTCTGCCTCCGCTTCCGACATGCTCGAATCCTCATAATATTCTGAATTCATCTTCTCCGTGGTTTCCTTTCCTACTCTTTTCTATAATACCTCCATTAACAATGTTCTTTTTCAACTCTTCATGTCTTTTTATATATCCAAGACGCTTCAATTTTATTATGCTATTTTGTAGCATCTACCATTTCTCTTTGTTTTTGAGATTCTTCTGGATAGATCAGCTTGTTCTCTTCTTTGTCCTGGTTTGACAACATCAAGAGCTGGTCAGGACAGAGTTTCTCCCCACTCGCTCGAGAAGTTGAAGACATTGACTCATGGCGTGCTGTTTGTGCTGATGTCTCTACAATGACACCCCCACAACCCTAACAGGTTATGAGCTTTATTATTATTATAATCTCTTCTTTGACCATGATATATGGAGGGCTCTTCTGTAACACACATACACACATATGTGTTTCTACTGTCATGTTCAATGTACATGTTTCACGCATGAAATTATTTATAATAATTACATTGCCATCTATCTGGGAGTGATATTTGTTAGGTTTCGACAATGCGCACATTCTGAGTGATTTAATGGGTATGATTTATAAGATGAAAGTTGGTTCGATGGACAAGCAGGGAACTGAATGATTGCAAGTTTCAAAATTCGCAGAATTACATTATGTTGGTTCCTGGTACATGGGTATCGATAGCCGTCAGAGAGCAGACTGGCTCTGACCTCATATCGGGGATCAGTCAATGAATAGAGCTGATATTCCTAATGTCCTCATAGAGTGTGCCACAAAAATATATTTATCTAAACCAGTGGTTATCAACCTGTTAGACGCACCTCCCAAGAAGAGGACGTAGACGCAGTATGAGGAAAGTTTGAAAAGATATGTAAATTCAGTGGATTTTGTTTCTTAGTTATTTTTATACTAATTTGTTGTTGCAGTTAAAATAAGTTTTGTCACTAATACTGTAAGTTCTAAATATCTTTAAATATCAGAAACAGTCTTTAGACAAATTTTTGTGTCAATCAGAATAAAAACAATGGAAAATAACGAACACTAAACAATACATATATTTATTATTTGTTTAAATCACCATTAATCACAACCATTATGAAAGTTAATAAAATACGATGGTTACATTATGAAAGAATGACATAGAACATGCTTAGTTAGTTAGTTCCTTCGTGCTAAAGGCGGCACATAGAGCAGAGGTTTTAGATCTCAATGTGATACGGTCTGGTTGCTAGCAGTTGGAGATCTCGTATGGTTTTACATCCTAATAGTTTACTTTCTTGTAGAATTGTTCTTCGAAGAGTGGTCTTAGGTCTTCCACGTTTTCTTTCCTAACTGGTGACCACATAGGACTTGTCGATTTAGTCTCTTTTCGTCAGATCTAAGAACATGACCTAAATATTTCTACCTTCGTTTCCTTATAATATTTGATATGGGTTGTTGGTGTGTTCTATCTCTCACTGTGTTGTTAGAAACGAAATCACTCCATTTACTTACAGTAATTTCGAGACATTTATTCTCAAAACTGTCCAGTTTCTTATGAATTTTGTTTGTTGATTTCCAACTTTCACATCCGTAGGTCAGTACAGGAATCACACAGGACCTAAACAATTTAACTTTAGTACATATACTAAGGCCTTTAGATTGCCAGATATGTGTTAACTCCGATAGAACATGCTTGCATATATACGAAAAATTTGAAGAGACTGTGAGGTAGACCAAGAAAACGATGGAGAGTTATCTTTGTAGTAGGTCAACAAAAACTATAATCGATATAAGGGAAGACAGCAGTAAAACTATGTAGTAATGACTAAACATATAATAATAATAAAGTAGTTGTTTTACAAGATACAAAAACAGTGATAATATACAGCACCATTTCAACAAAAAGGCCTTCATCAAGCAAAGATACAACAGAGTAAAGAAATTCACTTCTTACACGACACAGAACATATAGAATCATACATTAAATTTCTAACGGCTCTAAGATGAGCATCAAAGGTTCAGAAAAATCAATAACAAGAACAAGGAAAAATGAAAAGGAATGTAATCATAATATTTATAACAAATGAAGTATACTAAAGTCTGACAAAAAGATACGAATATTTTAAGAATAAATGCATGTAGTTTTAGAATAGAATAGCAAACAGGACAAAAACATAAGTTGTAAAAGCACATTAATTGGAAGAAGGATTTTATGAGTCTTGATTGTCTGTGGTAATCAGTCTGGCACTTGAAGAGGTTTATAAGCTTCTGTCAGTACTTCTGTCTTCAACATCAGTAAGTAGCCCCAGTCAGGAGATGAGAACTGCGTCGAATTTTGGAAATATTGATGAGCTTAGTATGCATGTTTGCGTTCCTCATATTGTTGCCCAGAGTTCTGGTTGTTGATAATCTGAGGCTGTTGTTGCCAATTGTACGTCTGATTCTGATGACAGTCAAAAAACAATATATGTTAAACAATAAAATTAAATCTTGCACACAGTGTGGAAATCTACTGCCATCTCCACGAAAACAAAACTCAAGATATTCAGCTCAAATGTGAAATCTGTGTAGCTGTATGGCTCGAAACGTGGCAAGTCACCAAGTTTAACTCTTAGTTGAGCAGGACAAAAGTCACGTTTTTACAAGCCATTTAATTGTAGAATAATAAATGCCCTTTAGTGTGGCTCTTGGTAAAAAGGTGCCCAATGCAAAGTCACGTAATCTGGCATTTAGTCCATAAGGAGTTAATACAAATAAGATTCAGACCTATATCAACGGATGTCTTCGGTGGATTCTCAGACTGAGAGGGTATAATAGAGTTGCAAACACAGACCTGTGGATAAGAACCGGATAGGAACCCATGATGACCCGGGTCAAGAGGTGAAAATGGGGATGGGTCGGACATACCCTATGGAAGACATAGCCGAGTGTCACTAGACAAGCACTTGTGTGGAACCCTCAAGGAAACGAAAAGAGGACGCCCCAAACAGACCTGGAGACAAAATCTTCTTGAGGAACTGAAGAGTGCTCGACTATACTGGAGGACCAGAAAGAAAACAGCCAGAGACCGAGAAGAGTGGCAAACAACTGTTGAAGTCCTATGCTCCACGAGGAGCGGAAAGGAATAAGTCAAGTAGTCAAGTCAACAAAATTAAAGGTGTTGATAACATACCTAATTCTTTGACAACATGTGGATGAGAATCATAGACACTAACACATGGAAGTCTTCACACCGGCTACAATAAATCGTTGAATATCCTTAACAGAACTTCGTCATCAACCACAGTAAGCAAGTTATCGGTTTTATAGACACCACTTACACGTTCAGTAGTTTGTCATTGATTACCGGCTACACGAAGATAATTTGTATACAACCATTTCATGTTTTTAAACAGCTGACACTAGCTCTTAAAGTAATGTATTTTATTCCAGCGTGTAACACCAGCATGATGCTTTCAATCAGTTTCGAGATCAATGATTCATTGTTTACATTATAACAATACTTCTATTCATCATCATCATTAAGTAGATTGTCCCTTCTGGAACTTGGCTCCCATGACATCAGCACTCTCTGTTCTGTGCAAGTTGACTGGCGTCAGCAGCAGTCATTCTCAGATCGTCAATAATATCTTGCACCCATCGTCTTCTAGGTCTTCCTCTCATTCTTCTTACAGGCACCATTCTCTCCAAAATCATCTTCTCTAGGCACTCATGTCGTTTGATGTGTCCGAAATATTTAATTTTTTTTGATTTTTAGGCTCTTTAATAGTCAACTTTCTTTAATATCAAGCTGTTGCAGAACAGACGGAATTTGTTCTTTTCTCTGTCCATGATATTCTAAGTACTCTTCTGTAGCATTTGCATTCAAAAGCATTAATGATCTTCACCGCCGCTTTTGTCAATGGTCCATGTCTAACAACCATATATCGCCAATTAAAAAACGCAGGTACTTTAACACTTGATTTTTATTCTTATGTCAGTTCTCTTACATGGGTTAGTTATTTTAGTTTTTGCACATCAATGCTCAGCCTTCTTTTAATTTCTTTTATAGCATCCCCGTCACTTGTCGACTCTTTCTATTTTGTGGCAGTTGATACATAAAATGCCATTAATTCTGTTTCCTTATTTGTAAAGATATGATACTTCTATTACTTATAGTAATTATGATATTAGTGTTTTCACTGTATTGTTGAAAGTGTTTAACACTGTTACACTTTTTCTACGCAGTTGATGTATAAAACAAGTCACTTTTTACACATTTTAGTTATTTTTTCTAACATAGCTTCCGAAAATCTGCTGGAATATTGCCCAATAGGATGGACACACATTGATTGCTACAGATATATTACTCAGAATTTATTAACTATTTTAGGTGCTACCTGATAAATAGTATCTCATTTGACAGAGAAATAAGAAAGTTAGCAACCATTTGTCCTCATCATCAGGTACCGTGCTGGCTGGCGTAGGCGATCATGGATCTCCACAAATCTCTGTCGTTGGTGTTTGCTATCAATTCAGTTGTTGACGCTCTACCGTGCCATGAAGTCAGGCCATCCAACATTTTCTTTCTCTGTCTTTCCCTGTCTCGTCTACCCTCAATTTTACCTGTTGTCACGATGTGTTCTAAACCTCCTCTCCTCATCACATGCCAGAAAAATGATGACTGCCTCTTTCTTATGTTGATGATAAGCTTTCTCTGTGTCTTGATCTCATTCAGCACCTCAACATTAGTCATTTTAGCAGTCCATGGGATTCTCATCATTATTCTATAAAACTACATTTCTGTGGCCCTCAGAGATTTTCCATCTGTGTGTTTATTGTCCATGACTCGCATCCGTATGTCAGTATTGGTTCTATGTAGAACTGAATAATTCGCATTCTGATCGGGATTGACAAGGACTTGTTGTAGATAATGCTTCTCATTTTCAGGAATGATGTTTTCACTTGTCCTATTCTGCTCTTAATTTCTGATCAGCATCTGTCATCTGATGTTACCAGGACTCCGAGGTATTTAAATTGCTGCACTTGTATTATATCAGTCTCATTTACTGTGATGGTGCATTGTGGCAAAATCTGCTTTTTGATATTATCATAACTTCTGTCTTCTTAATATTCAAACTGAGTCCTTTGTTGTTACTTTCTGTCACAACCTATTCAACTAATTTCTGTAGATCCATTTCATTTCTTGATTTAAATGGAAATGGAAACCCTACACTGCGTTATATTGTAACATGGTGGCAGATATGTTTGGTCATCTAATTGGTTCTATAGGAGATTGTCAGAACTAATGAATGTTGTGTGCAGTTTATTTTTTAGTATTTGTTGTGTTGTATGTTTACTAAATATTTTACTCCAGAATCCAGACTTATGAAATTATGTTCAACTTACCGTGTATGGTGGGGGGAGCATATATTTGCTGTACTGGTGCAGATACCATTATTGTTCCCATTTGAGCCCCTGTAAACTGTTGACAAATAGAAACAAAAGTGAGTGAACAACTCGTTTTCATACCATGAGGTTAATTGGAGTATAGAGTGTTGGGTATAAATTTTTTGATATCATCGGTACACGATGGGTTATGCGGTCACCATTACACCGACGGCTTTTACTCTATAGTGCCTCTCTAGGAGGTTTCTGTCAAGAAATAGTTCAGACGTTTACTCTATAGTTCCTCTCTAGGAGGTTTCTGTGAAGAAATAGTTCAGACGTTTACTCTATAGTTCCTCTCTAGGAGGTTTCTGTGAAGAAATAGTTCAGACGTTTACTCTATAGTTCCTCTCTAGGAGGTTTCTGTCAAGAAATAGTTCAGACGTTTACTCTATAGTTCCTCTCTAGGAGGTTTCTGTGAAGAAATAGTTCAGACGTTTACTCTATAGTGCCTCTCTAGGAGGTTTCTGTCAAGAAATAGTTCAGACGTTTACTCTATAGTGCCTCTCTAGGAGGTTTCTGTCAAGAAATAGTTCAGACGTTTACTCTATAGTTCCTCTCTAGGAGGTTTCTGTGAAGAAATAGTTCAGACGTTTACTCTATAGTGCCTCTCTAGGAGGTTTCTGTCAAGAAATAGTTCAGACGTTTACTCTATAGTGCCTCTCTAGGAGGTTTCTGTCCAGAAATAGTTCAGACGTTTACTCTATAGTGCCTCTCTAGGAGGTTTCTGTCAAGAAATAGTTCAGACGTTTACTCTATGTTTCCTCTCTAGGAGGTTTCTGTCCAGAAATAGTTCAGACGTTTACTCTATAGTGCCTCTCTAGGAGGTTTCTGTCAAGAAATAGTTCAGACGTTTACTCTATAGTGCCTCTCTAGGAGGTTTCTGTCAAGAAATAGTTCAGACGTTTACTCTATAGTTCCTCTCTAGGAGGTTTCTGTGAAGAAATAGTTCAGACGTTTACTCTATAGTGCCTCTCTAGAGGTTTCTGTCAGAAATAGTTCAGACGTTTACTCCTCTAGTGCCTCTCAGAGTTTCTGTCCAGAATGTTCAGACGTTCTCTAGTGCCTCTCCTAGGTTTCTCAGAAATAGTTCAACGTTTCTCTATATGCCTCTAGGAGGTTTGCTGCAATAGTTCAGAGTTGATATAGTTTCTCTGTCTTGTTTCTTCCGTCCAACATAGTTTCAGTTCACTGTAAGTTCCTATGAGTTTCATAAAACCACATTTCAGCCTTTACTCTATATTCCCTCTGGGTTTTTGTCCAGATGATCCTGTCAGTTTATTGGTTCTAGAGTTTCTGTCGAATAGTTCGAGTCGGATTGACAGGACTTTTGTGATAAGGTTCTCTTTTCAGAAATGAGTTCTGACTTTACTCTATTTATTTCTATCGGTTCTGCATCAAATGTTAGACGTTACTCTATAGTTACTTTAGATTTGCAGAAATGTATATATCAGTCCCTTTACTGTGCTCGTCTTTGGAGGTTCTGCATGTTTAACTTACTCTATAGTGCTCTCTGAATATTCAAACTGAAATATTCAGACTTTACTCTATAATGTCTCTCTAGGATTTCTGTAAGAAATCATTTCATTTCTTGTTAAATGGACCTCTCTAGTTCTTATATGTTAGCGATATGTTTGTCACTCTCTAGGTTCTGAATGTCAAAGTTAAGATGTTTGTCTAGTTCTCTTTTAGATGTTTTCTGTATGAATAGTTCAAATTTCTTAGCCTCTAGGTAGATTTGAAATAGTTCAACGTTACCTATAGGAAGCACTATTTCTGGTTTGTCAGATAATATTCTAGACGTTTAGCCTGTAAACTCGTGAGTTTCTGAACAAAATAAGTTCAGACTTTCTTATATTCCCTGAGGTTTTGTAGATAGAGTTAGGTTAAATTCTTTAGTGCCTCTCGTAGAGGTTTGTCAAATTTCACATGACGATGTTCCTCCTAGTGTTTCTTAGGAGGTTTCTGTCAGAAATGTTTCAGACGTTCTTGCTTTCTTCTTTCTTCGAACGCTCCTATAAGAACCAATAAGGTAGGAAATAAAATGCTCTTAAAATATGGGAATTTGATACTGGAACTCCTTGCCCGCAAAGTGAGAGCACTAAACACTACACTTTCGCGGCTTTCAAGCAATTTGCAGTGAATTAAAATACTAACTTGATTGGTCTTTTTTTCTTATTTTTTTTCGATCACCCGCTATTAATTCAGGTGTAAACTCATTGTGCTTCTGACTGATTTTTGCGTGGGCCTATATTACACTTTTACAGGCATACCTCAACCATATCTACAGCCTCGACGACTTCCGAGGTACTTGAAGCTTAGATCCTTCAAGAGTGATCGTTGCAGGAGACCTAATGTCCTTGTAACTCTTTCTCGGGCAGAGTTAGTTTTAGTGAGGGCATATCGGGTGCCTTCTCTAACGGCTTTCCTGCCTTTGGTGAGGTCGTTCCATACACAACGTAAGATATCACTCCTTAATGATCTTTTAGTGCCGTAAATTTAGGCTTAGATCTTCGCCAAGGAGGATTAGCTTACATGCGCTGACTAGGTGAGGTCTCTAAGGTAAAGACCCGAACGATCTCGACCCTTCTAGGACTAGTCACAGAAAGTATCACCTTTTTGTGTTGCTTTGCCAAACAAACGATCATATGTTGGCAGTATGCTTAGCCTTTATGTGATCTGAGCCATGACATTAGGACGTCATCTGTATAGGATGATCGGCGTCCGAAAAGTATTGCCCTTAGCCAATGCTTGGGGTTGTACCAGTCAATCCTCCATGCATTATCGGCCATACTTTTTATCCACGGTGAGTTTGTTTCTGAGGAGGAGTATTCTCAACCGCTTCGGGGCGCGTATCATTACTTGGCAAGTTGCAAGGATTTTACCCCGTATTTTCCCTATCTCCGGGAAGCACAGGTCTGGGGCTGCACACATATATTTTAGAGGGTCGTTTCAGTCGGCGCTATCAACGCAACTGAGGTTTTGCGCTCGCCGCTATCACCCACCTAAGTTCTTTCGGGGATGTTAGTTGTTATTGCAACAGTATCCTGCCCGGTTGTCTCAGGGAGCGCAGTTTCATTAGGCACTAGAAACGCAACTTTTATGATTTGCGCTTGCCCAACCATTCCCACCTCAGTTCTTACGGTGATGTTAGTTGTTTTGGCAACCATACCCTGCTCGATTGTCCCAGGAAGGCAGTTTCGTTAGGCTCTAAACGCAAATTTAGAATTTGCGCTCGGCCAACATTACCCAATAGGTTTCTCCACGCTTTGTCTCATGTACGGGTTTCTCGCATACCTTCCCATGTAGCGTCACGATGCTACGCTGTCGTGTAAACCGAGACTTTTTGATTCGTTACGCACCTTTCTTATTGATTCTAGCCTACAGCCTGCAATTTGTTTGCGTCAATTTACTCCTGGGGAGTTGGCCCTCTTTTTCAATTTGGATGCACCTCTCATCCCTTCGTGTGCAGCCTTTCCAATCGGATGGGAAGCTGCTACTTGTGGAAGACCATTCTGTTCGCCTCTACCGTCGCATTTACCGTACCTAGGAACTACTCTGACACGGAGCTTGACTCGCACACCGAGTTTTCGCTCCACGTCTCAGCTTTGGGATGTACGTCTCATTCCTTTAATTCGGTCATTTACTCCAGGGGGCGTTAGCATTTGATCTCGGTCGTTCATACACTGCTGTTTCGTACTTTTTGAACTTGGGAAATTTAGCGGACATCAGCCAGGAGATACGTGCGTTATTCAGGGATTTTCGGCCTCTGCATTGCTTTTCCGTGCATGCACTACTACCACTACCTGTAGTTCTCCCTGATCCCTGCCCCCTTAGCCAGACCGGAACCTAAGTCTGTTTACAGGGTTACAACGTGGAGGTAGGGGGCAGGGTCTTGGTTAGCTCGCCCCTTCACTAACACTGGCACATGTTGCCGTCATGAGCCTTTGACCCCACTTGATTGGGCTAGGATCCATTGTCAGGTTGTAAAGATTAAAGGGTTTTAAAGCCGAAGGATTGACATCATTGCACCGGGTTTACCCCATATAGCTCTGTCCCTCTCCGCAGAACTGGCACGCCACCTACCGAGAGTATTGCTCAAAACAAACTAAAATGTTACAGCAACAATCCTGTAGTCTCTGAAAAAAAACTGTACTCGTGATCAGAACGGAGCGGTCCGGATTCAAACCCACGACCTTCGACTCACAAGGCAAAGGGCTAGACCACTTAGCCACATAGATCCCTTTATGAAGTTTATGTTAAGGAATCGGAGTCGGTACAGACAAATACTGATGTAATATAGATTGTGATATGAATGTAATATCTATTATGTAAATGAATACTGAATATGCAATAACTTGAAGGCGTCTCGTCGGATTTAATAATCAATTGATTTCTTTGTTCTATTCTCTGTCCATGGTACACGAAATTATCAGTTCAGTTATCATCATAGCACTCCGTACATGTCTATAGGTGCTCCTGTAGCCGTGTGGGCCTTGCTACTGAAATCCTGTGTTCTATCCTTGGGTCAACGGCAACATTTAAAAATGTAACAGGGTAACCTCCTGATAAGCTATTAATATTATTCTACAACGTATTTATAACTCTATCAACACCATCCACAACTACGTACATAGACTACAAATAAAAGAAATGGCCGTCAAGTACATCGTACATCTATGTGAGAATCAAACCCGATTCTCAACTTTTATTTCTTTATATTTACTTAATTAAATTGCTCATCTATGTTCAAAATAATAGCCCATACATCAAATTATCAAAATAAAGAAAATCCTGAAAAGAAAATTAACAATTCAAAACAACATACCAATGCACATAGCTGGAAAAATATACCTACTAACTAATATTGATTGTTTTCCCTAAGTGATATCTAATACCCTGACATCCTATCTCTAAAATGTTCACAGTTCAACTCTACCTTGCTTGCGATGTCCTTAGAATAAAATACTTGATCAGTCACAATACGTTATACCGCTTCTAGCTAGAGTTGCTGTCCTAATAGTATACACGAAATGTCTCTGCTACTGGTTAAAATAATGCATCCTGAAAAAATGGCTGACATCTCTCTCTCTCATATACTGTTATAGCCTCTCCGTCGGGTCTGGCACTACCCCTTTAGTTTAGCTCTACCGCCTAGTTTTCCAACTCTGACAACTAGTCCTCCGGTTCTAATGTAACCGGTTCACCAATTCTGAACAGGAACTCTCTCTGATTTGGACAAAAATCTCCGTGGAGGTCTACTTCTACTTCTTAGTTGGGTTCTCTCTCTGTCTGCAACTCAGTTCAATTCTACTGTCCCTCTGTCTCTATCCGAATGCGTGTGAAGATGTTTCGATGAAGTGTCTAAAGTTGTATGAAGTTCTGTGAAATTGTCTAAAGTTGTCTCTTCACTCTTTCTAACTGGCCAATATTAACTGTTGAAGTCTGTCTCGGGACTACCTACACTGACTGTTCCTGGGTACCTCTCTGTCCCTCTGTCTCTATCCGAATCGCCTATCTAAAGTTTTTGCCAACTGTCCCTCTGCCAAGTGTGTGTGAAGATGATGTGTGACCAACTGTCCCTCTGCCAAGTCTGTGCAAAGATGATGTGTGACCAACTGTCCCTCTGTCAAGTGTGTGTGAAGATGATGTGTGACCAACTGTCCCTCTGCCAAGTGTGTGTGAAGCTGATGTGTGACCAACTGTCCCTCTGCCAAGTCTGTGCGAAGATGATGTGTGTCAGATCTACAATGTGTATTCTATTTATCCACTGGCAATTTTCTTTGTTTCTAAATCAGTCCTGTCCTTTTAGTAAAATTCTCATTGTCAAATCTGTTTAGTTGGCCTGGAAAAACCCAGCTAATTTGACAATCGTGACCGGACAATCACCCAGATGTTCAAAAAAAAAGAATATAATTAACCTCTCTGGCTCCAGGAAAGAAAAAACAGTGCATAAATTTACTGCTAGTTAAGACAACGTCTCCTTGCTAACATATCTGGTCTGTAATTATATGTTTCCACAGCCCAGGTATATTGTTACCCCTTTGGTTAATTGAAAAATACGTGCCTCGTTGCAGCTTGGGACTAAGAATACAGCAAGGGGAAAACATGGTGTCATATTCCCTGCTACAACCATGGCTAAAGCAGTCCGATCTCAAATCAATCCCAGCATTTGGTTTACTACCGGCGCATTTTAAATCCACTCGTGTTGACCGGCCTGAACTATTTCGGCGCGGATCGCAATGTTCATTTCGTCCGCGGGGAACACTGATCTAATACCGTCTTAGAACATGTGACATAGCATACATTGGAGAGGTTTTAAACTATTATGATTAAGGGACGTAATGCATGCTTATGTGGTAATTTTAGTGATTATATCCCTTTGACCTTTTGACTATGGTAGCCTTTTGTCACCGCGTGGTAAATAAATGGGGATTAGACCTCGCAAATTCTATTTTTTAAATTTTTAAATTGACTATTGATCCGATTTCGAAAATTATTTTAGTTTAACTCAGATTCGAATGAAAAGTATCCCAGCCAAGTGTGGTGAATTTTGGATGTACATTGAGGCCGTATATAAGAGAACACACACACACACACATTATCAGAATTATAGATGAGATGTTGCTAATTAAAAGAACCAACTTCTTCACTCCGAAAGAAACGCATGCATATAGTTCCGTGAAAATAAGTTTTGTTTTTGGTAAGAGACCCAGTGGAAGCACCAGAAGCAATGCATATGACCAATAAATAAATCGAAAGACATACAGCGTTCTTACGACCACTCAACCTATGATTGCCTGCATATAACCGTATTCCTGACCTAGTTTCATTGAGCTGCAACTATATATGTTTAGGTAGAACACTGCAATTTATTTTACAATTTACTCAATTCTATAGAGCCTATGTTTATTTATTGAAGACTATTCATAATAGTGATATTCCTTATTCTAAACTTAACTTGTTACATACTATAACCTTGATTTAGCATGTTGTTTTTTATTTTAAAATAAGATCGTCTATATACAACAATACTAGAATGTGAGTCACGTGACCGTTGTGGTCTGATTTCCCATAATCTTTACCTGAGTCCACCAGCTTTATGATTTTTTAGTAAGATGTGGTACAACACAACCAACAAACCATTCAAAAGTAAGAACGCTCCTATTATTAGGTTAGGTAATGGGCACTGTAAGAAATATAGGTAAGTGGTTCGAATCCTATGTTTCGCCCGAGTGGTTACCGAGGCCCAAATTGGGGTGTGAAGAATAGAACCACTGTTACCTACCCCGCATGTCGTAAGAGGCGACTACGGAGGGTGGACGTGGGGCTAGCTACACCACACCGTAAAAAACATTAGATGGCTACATAACGAAGAGCAAACCGAGTAAACGATGGATGAAGCCGGACATATCGCCGAACGATAAGCACTAGAGCTCCAAATGGTGCTGAAAATGTGACGTAAAACACACTAATGCTAAGACTGCATGAATCAGATTTCCACATGAATAGAATTTATGGGGACATCTGATACATCTTCTGGGCAGTAATCGCGCGAGAGAGAATCCTGAGTTTGGTCATTTGTTTTTTTCCTGAAGCTCCTAATACTTGTACACTGTCTATTTATTGATCATGCTTACAGTTCCAAAATGAGATTGATTATGAAGACACTTCCTCTGTCCTCGCAGTGGTCATTGCCGAAACACGTCACTTTGAAATTGTTTTATCACCATTCTTTAATATCATGATAAATACAATCCTGTGAAACACTATACATATATAACAGAAGTAAACAATTTTAGTTGGAAACTACAGTATGACAAATCTTACCACTTGACCGTCTGTACTATCCGGTGGAGCGAAACAAAATGCTAAGGATGATAAGACAAGGAAGGATGTGCCAACAATGTAAACGTAGAATGCCCAAGCATAAGGTATATTCTGAATGGAGGGCTACTATCTTTGATAAAAGCATCAAAACGGTTATGGTTACAATACCAGCTGCACCTGTAAGGATAAAAATTAGCTCAGCATATTCATTGGTTAAATAGAATGTAATAAATACAACTACATAGATGTAAAACATACCTATTTTAATGTGGGCACGTGGGCAACTCTTCTTCAAAAACAGTTTAAATGTAAAACAATTTATGTGTAAGAGTTGGAATCGGTAACGGTCACTACTTTGTTTCATCTCATAATGCGTCATGACAACATACTTGACTGGATAACTTTTTTTTTAAGGGCCTGCCCCGGACGTGCCTACACTAAAAGGTGGACCCACCCAGTACTAGAGAACGTAATAGTTTTAAAACTCTTAGTGTTGTTCATCCTTCGATCGAGAGTGCACAGAGTTTTTTGGGTAGTATTTTGTCATGTGGCGTTTAGTGAAGGTTCCCACACTTTGGCCGCAATCTAGTAGGCACTAGCATTGTAAGAACAGATTTTTGTTCTAAATTAAATTCAAGACATTTAGAAATTACACATTGTAAAATACAATTTTTAAGGAAGAAAAGTAGTTTGTAAAATTAGACATGGCAAATGTAGTGTCTAAAAGTTTCTTGCAAAGACAGAAGTGTAGCAGAGTAATGTATCCGAGGAACTGAAAATCAATAAAGGAAAAGTATAGTTTTAGAGGAGATTCCTCTCATGAGAAAGTTTAAATCGGCCAGAAAGTAAGAGCAAGAAGCAGTTGTGAAGTTTCCCGGTTAACTGACCAAATATGGCCGTAGGGTATTTTAGACGGGACATGGGGTCAAAGTCGCATAGTGACAACGCCGTGCCAGGATTAGTGAGCTGGCACTAATCAAGATCCTACCCCACCTCCACGTGGGGACTCTGGTAACAGGCAACCGATCTTGTCTGGCTAAGTGGGAAAGAATCGAGGGAGAGCAACTCTGGTTTAAGTAGCGATGCAAACGTAGTCACGTTGGATGAGATCCGCTCGTAACATAGACGAGTGACTATCTTCTTCTTCTTTGCTTTCGTTCTTTACGACCAATTTTAATCACTCTTTGTGATATGTTTGATCTTTGCCAAGAACGTGTATACGTTGCACATTTGTTTGGTAGACCCTAAACGCATTGACTTTTACACGTTTAGGACATGTGCATACGATTTCAGTCCAACCTCATTATCGCCTCTTACGACATGCGTGGCAGGTTACAGTGGTTCTATTCTTTACACCCCAAATTTGGACCCCGGTAACCACTCGGACAGAGGGACTATTAATGCACACCTCTCCAGGGCGATGGGAAAACCATAAAGGGATGAAAGATGCTTCCAGAGAAGAGACGTGGGCCCTCGTGGCGTAAAACTTGGGCCTGAAATGAGTTGCACGTGGGCCCACATGGGCGAAACTCAGAGCCCTAAGGTGGGGGCCCGAGTTGAGCCCGGTGTTCGGACAGTCTAGAGGCATGATAAATGTGAGCACGGTGAGAACTGATGAAAATGATGGGCAGGCACCAGGGCGGAGCGAGCACTCATGCGGACGATACACGGATGGGCCCACCGGTGGGCAGACGTGCACGGCACGCTGATGGTAGAGCGAAGAGTGACCCAATTATCACTGACCAAGACTTTCTGCAAAATCATTCTTAATAGAGTCAAAGGAGCAGTGGACACAACCCTGAGAGAAGAACAAGCTGGTTTTAGACTTGGGAGAAGTTACTTAGACCAAATAATTACCCTACGACTAACTTTGGAGGAACATATTGCGAAGCAACAACCACTTATACTAAATTTCATCGATTTTAAAAAAGCCTTTGATAGTCTACACAGAAACTCTCTGTGGTATATTCTGAGATGCTATGGTATAACAAACAAAATAATAAACATTATCAAGGGCCTCTATGATGGTTCACAGTGTGCAGTTCGCACTGATGGTGGACACAACGACTGGTCTATGGCTGAAACCGGAATAAAGCAGGGCTGTATTCTACCTCCTCTATTGTTTGGAGTGGCCATTGACTGGGCGATGCGAAACTGGCATCGATTGGGTAGAAAATAGTCAACTAGAAGATTTGGATTTTGCAGATGATATTGCCTTGTTAAGTAGAAACAACCAAGATATGCAAAGAAAAACAGACAACTTGTCATCTATAGCATCAAATGTTGGACTCGGGATAAGCTATGAAAAAACAAATATAATGAAGACACATATGGCAAGTCATGCAGATATGGCACTGGAATCTAAAATGATCAAAATATCAGAGCAGTTCACCTATTTAGGTAGCAATTGTGATTGCACAGGAAATGTTAAAAAGAAATTATGATATGAATTGGCAAAGCAACATCAGCTTTTAAAAGTCTAAATAAAATATGGAACTGCAAGTTATATAGTATTAAAACTAAATTACGGATTTTCAATTCAAATGTTGGATCAATCCTAACATATACCAAAATATTCACAACATAGATGAGGCTGCAGTAAAACTATTTGATTGGCAAAGCACGTAATCACAAAGTATTGTAGTTTTACAAATTACAAAAACAATGACTAAATACAGCAACGTTTCGACCAACAAGGCATTTATCAAGCAAACGAACAACAGGAGTGACACATTTAAACAAACAAATGGACGATCAAATACAAACGTTTCTAATGAAAATCTGGGAATAAAAATGAATAACGAAATAAATGTAACACAAAAACACACATAAAAACTAGAAATAGAACGGAAGAGAAACAATGAAATATTTAGTAAATATATAACTTGAATACATGCAACATATACCCATCTAGATTACAAGGCATGGGAAGAGAAAGTACTAAGAAGCATAGGAATGTAATACGTTCAGTCCACGTGGTCGCAAGGTTCCATACAAAGAAATCAACTGATTCTCCAGAGCAAATCGACTGCGATCATCCGAGGAACATGATCGGATGGCTGTGACCTGACATCGTGAGCTCCTAAATGGCCAGTATCATTGAAATGGGTGGCTACAGGGGTCCAAGTTACCGTTGTACAAGTAATAATGACCTGATTTTGCTGTATAACTATCTTTATCGCGTTAAAGTACTAGGGAACTCACATTATGGACTTACCTGCAATGAATATCGTAACACCAACACCAACAGTTTTTCCACTAATATTTCTGCGACTCCTAGACTGTGCAACTACAAGAGACGACAAGCTTAGAACGAAACTAACCACGCTTGCTATTCTGAAAACCCAAACCTCTGTAAATGCAAAATAACATAGACAATTAATCAATGCTCACAAGAAACTTGTCTTCAATCATTTCTGTGTAGGTGGTCTCTAATGTGGTCAAGTCGTTCTTCTTGCTTTTAAAAGACGTGGGTTGGAATCTTTACATCGTCTTTCAGTTCACGAAATTCCTAGGATTATTGCTGGAGCTACAGTGTTCAGTCTATGTACTCTTGACAGATTGCTAGCCATTTCTATGAAGAGGAACTGAGTCATATAGAGAAAACAATAATGTCAATCATTTGCCTTTATTAAATGACGTTGTTAAGTCTTCAGTTACAAATAGCAATCATTCTGGATTTTAAAGCTGTAAAACCTTTGGGTTTAGCCCACAAAATATATACATTAGCAACAACAAGGGATTACTAATTAGCTGCAAGCAAAATAGCTATATGTTCGTCCTAAACCAGCAGTATTAGGTTCAAATCCTTGGTTGGAGTTAAATTATTTTCAATGGCAACGGTTCTCAATTTGGCCCAAATGGGTACTGAAAGAAAATCTGGATTACAATGGTGGACGTCGGGATGTTGACCTAATGACGACCCCTCCCTCGTATGCCTTTTGTCAAAACAAAATACAGGCCTATAAGCCGTATTACGAAATATACAATATCATATGAAAAATGGTCTTTGCATGGGCCTTTTCTGCAAGATCATTTGCAAATGATCAAGGAAGCCAGTGGTGCAATTAGTATGCCAACAAGCATAATGACCCAGAAGCCATGGTGCAAAGTATGTAACGATATTGGAAGCCGTGGTCAATAGTATGCAACAAGCATAATCCCATGTTGGTACTGTAACTAGGCCTACCTGTGAATCACAAACTACACTCATGCCTGCATTCTGAGTGATTCATTGAGTATGATCCGAAAGGTGGAAGCTGGTTCGGTGTGCAGGCAACGCACTAAATCACTACAAGCGGCAACAATTTGCAGAATTACATTTATCTTTATTCCAGGGCACATGAGTGTTGTATTCAATAAGAGAGCAGACAGGCTGGTTGGCTCTGCCTTTGTATTAGGGGGCCAGCCAATGGATAGAGCTGGCATTCTGAACGCCCTCATAGAGTATGGTCGCAACATTTTTTATCTAAACTAGATTGCAAGAGCTGGGATTAAAGATTGGTGTCGCAAGAACAGCACAACAGGTATATGAGTAGGTTCATTCATCAAAATCGAATTAGTACGATCAGTCGCTGGACGCTGTTGGAGATATTGCGAAGTAGATCGAAGCACATATGGACAACCGGAGTGCAATGAAGATATTCCAAACTAAAACTGAAACAGGTTGCTGTTATTGCCATCCATTATTGTCGTAGAAAATGCGTAATTCATTTACACCTGTTATTTTTGTCTTTACTATGTATTATTAATTTCACTGAAATTAAAATTAAAGTCATAATAAATAATATGAGCACAGAGTGTTTTTTTTCAAGAACCCCACAGGAAGCAACGGAAGTAACGAATATGATCAACAAATAAACAGGGTACAGGTATTAAGAGCTTCCGAAAAACAAATAGACAAACACGGGACTCGAACCACTTACCTAGTCCTTACGACACCAATCGCCTTGCCTAGCAATACGAGCGCTTTTACGAACAAAACCAATCAGCCATTCTTAATGGAGAGCCATTAGAATGGAGATTAGGTGACAGAAATACCATAGACAATACCCTGTACATTCAAATAGGAAGTAAAAAATAGTTTGAATCGATAATACAGGGGGTTCAAGATAAAAATAAGTCGATTTACAAAACAAAATTTGCCAGTTACGCATTGCGTTTACTATTTACTATTTAAACTAGTTCTCACTAGCTTGTCCTTTTCTCACATTTGTTCATCGCCCCTTCCCGCACCATAATTACACACCTTCACAAAAGGATTCACATACTTGATCTATACTACGTCATAATCGAACTTTCTCATTTTCATCAATATATGTCAGATTGGCTCCCATGACAGGGTACTGTTATCTAAACACCCTGTATAACGCCCACATTAACAGTAAATATATTCATCAAACGATTGCTTTTAACGACAGCGTGTACACGTTGGAATGTGTAATTATTCGAAAACAAAAAATAGAGCTGCCTGTAATGAGTAAAATACTAATGTATGCAATACTTCCCTATCTCTCTTCCTCCTCTCTTCTCTCTCTCTCTCTCTCTCGTGTTTCTTTCTAGTGAGCAATAGAAGTCATGTATGTCCCGGACATATCTTTCTTTCTACTTTCCTCTAATCATGTTTTGCCTCACAGCATCATGATTTGAAGATATTACAATAACATGCTTTTGGGTACACTTCATGCATTGTGTACTGCCTTCACTGCCTCTGTTATTCCTGTAGTCCAATTTTGTATGTACGACCTTTTGTTTTTGTATTCACTGTATCAAAGCATCATTATCCTTTGAGGCGTAACCTGTTTGTAATCTTCTCAAGTCCATATAATTTAATTTGTCGTTTTTTGATGCTGTACCCACTTTTGTTACTCATATCCCAAATACTGTGCTAACGTAAGAAATAATCTTCATGTGTCTCGTGATCTTTCTAGTGAACCTTGCAAACTATTGCTAATTCCAGGCACTGTACTCATGTAAATAACACTTGTTCGTTCCAATAAGATATGAAAGCTCTTGCATGTCTTGGACACTTTAGTAAAGTAATAAAACGAAAGGAAGGAAAGACAAAGACTGATTAACAAATGGTTGTTGCAGAGTAAGAACAGTATCGTGTGATGTAACAAATGGTTGTGGCAGAGTAAGAACAGTATCGTGGTGATGTAACAAATGGTTGTTGCAGAGTAAGAACAGTATCGTGTGATGTAACAAATGGTTGTTGCAAAGTAAGAACAGTATCGTGTGATGTAACAAATGGTTGTTGCAAAGTAAGAACAGTATCGTGTGATGTAACAAATGGTTGTTGCAGAGTAAGAACAGTATCGTGTGATGTAACAAATGGTTGCTGCAAAGTAAGAACAGTATCGTGTGATGTAACAAATGGTTGTTGCAAAGTAAGAACAGTATCGTGTGATGTAACAAATGGTTGTTGCAAAGTAAGAACAGTATCGTGTGATGTAACAAATGGTTGTTGCAAAGTAAGAACAGTATCGTGTGATGTAACAAATGGTTGTTGCAGAGTAAGAACAGTATCGTGTGATGTAACAAATGGTTGCTGCAAAGTAAGAACAGTATCGTGTGATGTAACAAATGGTTGTTGCAAAGTAAGAACAGTATCGTGTGATGTAACAAATGGTTGTTGCAAAGTAAGAACAGTATCGTGTGATGTAACAAATGGTTGTTGCAAAGTAAGAACAGTATCGTGTGATGTAACAAATGGTTGTGCAAGTAAGAACAGTACGTGATTAACAAATGGTTGTTGCAAGTAAGAACAGTATCTGACCTTACAAATGCGTTTGTTGCAGAGTAAGAACAGTATCGTTGATTAAATAAATTGTTGTTGCAAAGTAAGAAACAGTATCGTGTGATGTAACAAATGGTTGTTGCAAAGTAAGAACAGTATCGTGTGATGTAACAAATGGTTGTTGCAAAGTAAGAACAGTATCGTGTGATGTAACAAATGGTTGTGGCAAAGTAAGAACAGTATCGTGTGATGTAACAAATGGTTGTGGCAAAGTAAGAACAGTATCGTGTGATGTAACAAATGGTTGTGCAAGTAAGAACAGTATCGTGTGATGTAACAAATGGTTGTTGCAAAGTAAGAACAGTATCGTGTGATGTATTCGAAAGAACAGTATATACAAATGGTTTTAAAGTAAGAAAGTATCTTGAAAAAGTGTTGCAAGTGAACATGTGATAGTTATCCTGAAAGCATATCAAATATCAATAGGGTTTTTTCTACAGTAATAGCCCGTCGCCCGGCGTGTTCGTAGCGCGTTGGACTACGGGTGACAAGTCTTCTGGATCGGTTCAACTCCGCGGACTGGAGAAAAGCTACAGGCTCCCAGATTTACGGTGTTCGTGGCACTGAACCAAAGGGTTACGATGTCCATGGCACCGAGCCGAAGAGCTGAATGCTCAACTGCTTCTGGATCGGAAAAAATTGATAAGAGAACGTTACATTATGTATCTTTCAGGTTTCTTTCAACAAAGTTTTGTTGCACTAATGATTTTCTTGAATTTATGTAATGCATGAGCGCATAGGCGTCTACAGAAATTGGCAGCGGGGACGGGAGAAAGAAGGGGGTGGGGCGGAGCAGCATGAATTGTTTCAAATGTAGTTGATAGTTTGCTAAGCGGATATGGATAAAACTTGACTCGCAAAAAACTGCATTGTCAAAAAGTCATTTTTCAGGGGAGAGGGTAGCACTTCCACCCAGCCCTCGGTTTAAAGTATAGACGCCTATATATGTACATATTAACAAATATAAAGGAGGTCTATATAACAATGCAGTACCTTGTTCGGATCAAATTTTATTTTAGTTTTCTTCCTACATGAAGCAATGGTATCATTTTTTAAGTGATCCATAATCTCAATGATAGTAAGATTTAGATCAAAGTCCTGTAGGAGATGGACGATATAACATAGATCATGTGGTGTTTATTATGAGCATATAAAATAACCTTAGACAGTATAAAATCGAAAAGTGTAAACTGCAGTGCCGCTGTCTGAGCAAAAATCCTAAACATTCCAACTGAAGCCGTCGATGTTACTAAGGAGTTGGTAGAATGTTATTTAGATCATCTTGTATAAGATAGACTTGTGATTGCTATTTTTCATCTATTGTCTATTGTCTATTCCCAGGTGGAAGATGTAGTTGGCTGTCCACTCTTGCCGTTAAGCGTAGCGATGGGAACTTTAATTTGCATTCTATGGCTAGATGCGTCGCCCTTGTTGTGTTGTATCTGTGTTTATGTAGTGTGGTCTTGATATTGTCTACCCATCTTTTCCTTGGTCTTCCCTTAGCTCTAGTACCCGATCTCTTTTATTGTATGCTGTTATTGGTGGTTGGTTGTATTTCATTCTCATTAAATGTCCAAACAACTGCATTTGTTGTCTTTCGATGTATTCGATGCATGAAGTTATGCCCACTTTGCTTCTGATGTTCTTATTTCGTAGTCTCTCTTTCCTGGTAACTTCCACTGCCTTCCTCAAACATTTCATTTCACACGTGGTGAGCTTTCTGTGGTGTGTTGCTGTAAGAGATCAAGTTTGGCACTGGTAACAAAGTGTTGGTAGGAAAATACTTTTATCATCCGTTTTTCACTTCCATCTTGATCTTTGGCTGTTGTAGTAATGGTGCCAGCTGGTAGGCCACTGCATTTGCTTTTGACACCTTGTCTCTATTTCTCTATCGAGTTTTCCGTCCTCTGTGAAAATGCCGCCTAGATATTTGAATTCACAAACTTGCCATACTCTGGTGTTATCTATTTGTATGTTTGCTTGACTTGGTGTTCTGTTGATTGTCATGGGCACGGTCATTTATTTTCCATCATGCAATGATAATGATAATTTCGATCAAGCAACTAATCAATCACTCTCTCGGTAGCTAAATCATGAGTTCTAACAATTAACTACACCCGCACCAAAAATATAATAAACAAGTAATGATTTATTTTTCATGCCATGTGGTATATTAGGGAGAAGACGTTCGTATGTTTCTTTAATTATCGGTACAAGATTGGGTGATGTGATCAACATGAGGTCGATAATCTTTAAGTTCAGTGTTTTTGTTCCTACTTCATTGAAATTTGTCCTAATGGGAATAAATCCTTTTCCAAATGGGCGTTTTGGAGTTAAGAACAATCTAGGAAACAGGTACACTACATACCTGTATTGACGTGAATTTAGTAGGAGTATGAGATTGATAGATGGCATAGCAAAATCATGTCAAAAAAGCAAACATATTTAACACCCAAGCCATTAGACCAGCTCAGGATAAAGGACCGAAAACCATAATACTGGTCAAAACTCAAAAAAGTGTGAGGACACAAAAGAAAAATAATACAGTAGGAGTGCAGTAACAATTAGCAGTTTACTTTGGGTTTCGAAGGTCGGGAGTTCGAATCTGAACCACGTCGTTCCGTTCACCTTGAGTGAACTTTATGCAACACATTCGGGGGATGGCGTGCCATTTCTGAAGGGCTGACAAAGCAATATGAGGATATCCGTGTAGTGAAGTCAGTCCTTGGCTTTTAGACAATAATACTAAAATAAAATACTGCAGTAAGTACGGTTATTTACCCAAAGAAAGCAATAAAATCGACATTGTGATGAAAACATTTTTTCCATACATGCTACACAAAAATATCAATATAAACCGGTACACCGTTGCAATAATTGTTATAACCTCTCACGTACGTCTTGCTGCAGCCAGAAAGGTGCAATAGCACCTAGTAAACACATCAAGAACCCAATGAACATTCCTGCTAATCCGAATCTCCGGGCTGTTCCAAATGCCATTGTACAAGTTTACTCAAGTCTTTAGTATTCAACCTGAAACAGAAAGTAAACAATGACATTAGCTGTTGGTGTCATCTAATATAGAGTATGTAAAATTAAAGTTAAAAATTTACGGATTACTGACGAACTGACATGGAAGAGGAAAAGGGATAGCAAAGAGATAAATACCTGGATAGCTTGATCACATGACATGGTCGATAGAGGAATACATACTCTGGTGAACGAGTGCGATGGCGTGCGAACAATGGCCGCTTACTGTTATCGGCATGGAACACGATGATGAGCCCGATATATTCTGTATTACATGTTTACATATATGATGGTCTCTATTGCGAAGGAGTTAAGACGTGGTTAAATTCGGTTTTGTGTAATATTTTCACGTTGATAGAATACACAGATATTGACAGTACTTATCATTTTATTTTTATTTTGTTTCCATAAATGTTTTTACAAATAAAACATTTGGCTTGTGAGGTAACTTGTCAGAGAATTGGTCCTGCCTGAACGGTTTGTCAAGTGGCATGTCGCATTTTTTGAGTTAAACTACAAACTAGAACACTGCCCACTTACCACCGTTAGTTCAAACCAAAACAAACACATAAAAAGAAGCTATTGAGATAACACCTAATCTACTACTGCAAGATATAGCACAACTTAACCATATATGGTCTCGTATTGTCCAGGAACGAATTCAGGAAAAGTATAGTAACAAGGCGACCAACAAGACATGTCAAAAGTCAAGGCTATGGTTGGGTTCATCTTAAGGCTAGCTACCCCTTCATGTAAAAATGTTAAAAATTCAGCCAATCATAAAAAAGTCAAATACTAGGAAAATAGGTTAATAGGGGGAAGATACTGGCCATTCAGGAACTTGCGATGTCCAGGTCACAGCCATCCGATCATGTTCCTCTGATGATCGTAGTCGATTTGCTCTGGAGAACCGTTTTATTTCGTTATATGGTACCTTGCGGCCTCTTGGACTCAACGCATTACATTCCTATGCTTCTTAGTACTTTCTCATCTCATGCCTTGTAATCTATATGTGTATTTGCTTCATATATATAATTTTTATTTTCACTTGATTGTATATTGTTTCTCTTCTTTTCCACTTCTAGTTTTGTGTTGCACTCATTTCGTTATTCGTTTTTATTCCCAGTTCATTAGATACATTTGCATGTTTCCGTTATCGTCCATTTGTAAGTGTTCTCTATAATTCGTCACTCCTGTTGTGTCGTTTGCTTGATAAAGGCCTTTTGGTCGAAACGTTGCTGTTTATCGTCACTGTTTCTGTATTTTGTAAAACTATAGTACTTTGTTTGTACGTGTTAGGAAAATATGGTTAGTAGTTACTAAGCGGAAGTAATTACACTCCGACCAGACTCATAGGTGCTCAGTCTTCTCCGACAATGTCAAAGGAAATGCATAATGGTAGTTCCTGTGGCTCGTTGGTTAAACAACCTTCAATCTGCTCCTCAGGTATCCATTTCTACTTGTACAACGGGTAAGTCTAAACTCCTTAAATCGATGGATTGATTCACCATCTATTGTGTTGTCCTCATCCAACAGCAGACGTGAAACGAAACAAAACGTCCTCCTTATCTATCCTCTCCTCCCCGACAATCAATGATGTTGACGCAAGCATATCCGTCCTCTCATTGCAGCAAACAATCTCATGCATTGAGGTGGAAATCTTTTGCAGACATCCACTCAATTCGCAACCAGCCATTTCGGGCCTTCCGAATCATTAACTGAGATGCGACAACAGCTCCAGTAATCGCAGTCCCAGAGAGCCACTGAAGGGCAGCAGCGGTGACCATAACCTACATCCTCATACTGGAAGTGACTGTCCTGTATGCTCCACTTCCATAATTAATGAAAAGCTGTAAAGAGCAGCAAAGCATAGCTAAGAATATTAAGTCTTGACATGAGCTAGTTAAGGACCTATGTTCCAAAAGGGTTTAACAAGACACAAATAAGAGAGAACCATACAAAAAGCAATATACAGTACTGGAAA
Source organism: Arion vulgaris (assembly GCA_020796225.1). Taxonomy (NCBI): domain Eukaryota; kingdom Metazoa; phylum Mollusca; class Gastropoda; order Stylommatophora; family Arionidae; genus Arion; species Arion vulgaris. Next base: position 20,499,541 of record CM036768.1, read on the forward strand.
CTCGCCTGAGTGGTTATCGGGTCTAAATTAGGGGTGTAAAGAATAGAACCACTGTTACCTGACACGCATGTCGTAAGAGGCGAGTAAGGAGGTAGAAAGTTTGGCTAGCTAGCTACCGAAATCACAACCAAGAAAATTCGTAGCTCGCCACCGGATGAAGAGAAAGGACTCCGCAAGGAGGAACTCGTGACAGAATGGAAGAAACTAAGGAGAGAGTAGAGAGATCTGGAAAAGATGGCCTTGGAAAGTCGGCCATAGATGGCTTTGGTTGTGAACATATGTCTCCATAGGGGCGAAGGGTGAAGAAGACGAATACTGGAAACTCTTTTCCTCTATATTCCAACTCTAAACAATACTTTTCTGAGATTACATGTTTACAAAAACTAGAGTTACATGTTTGTCAAAAACGGATTTGAAAGATACGAAACTGCAGAATGAGATATGAGTATATGCCTCTTATCGTTGCTACTTCTTCTTCTTCGAACGCTCCATATCGACAACTTGTTAACCATTGTGGGTGATTTGTATGTGATCTGAGCCTATGAGCAATTATATGTTGTACCGTCCGAGTGGTTGTCGGGGCCCAAATTGGGGTGTACAGAATAGAACCACTGCTACCTACCACGCATGTCGTAAGAGGCGGCTAAGGAGGTTTCGAGTGGGGCTAGCTACCCACACCGTAAAAACACTAGTTGGCTACAGAACGGAGAGCGAACCGAGTAAACTCTGGCTGAAACCAGACACATCGCAGAGGGATAAACACCAAAGTCAATGATACTGAAGATGTGACGTAAAACACACCAATGCTAAGGCTGCATTAATTAGATTTCCATATGAATATAATTTATGGGGAGATCTGGTACATCGGTCTGGGCGGTGATCGCGAAAGAGAGATATGTTGTACCAGTTAAACGCCTACAAGTAGACCAGCACATATAATTTCTGCGTCACTTTTCATTTACTAGGACAGCTTCCCTAGTCCCCCTACATTCGACATGCCCTGTAGGTCGAAGTTGTACTATTTATTGCTTTCCTTGCGGGCTCCGACACCACACGGGTGTATCGTTGCTACAATCTATATCGTTGCTTCCATCTCGCAAGGTCTAAAGTGAATATATTGTAGGCAAATACATACTACAGAAACATCATCAATCGTCGGGGATTTGACGATGGATAGGGGAGGGTAGACGTCCTGCTATGACTCAACTACTGCCTTTAGGATGGAGAGGGAGAGGAGGTGATAATTAATGTTGATTGATTGATTGACATGACCGCACTTCGGTGAATAACAATGTGGGTTTTAATCTCTTTTCTTCACATGATGTTCTCATTAGCAGTGTAAGAGCTCCGTGGCATCAGCGAGAGTCACCAATTGCATGGTAGCAGTGCAAGAAGTAAGTAGTATTGACGAGCCACCGGATCTATATTACATTCCTATGCTTCTTCGTACTTTCTCATGCATTGTTATATATATGTGCATACGTTGCATGTATTCAAGTTATATATTTACTTCATTTTTTATTGTTTCTTTTCTGTTCTATTTCTAGTTTTTATGTGTACGTTTTGTGTTACATTTATTTCGTTATTCGTTTTTATTCCCAGATTTTCATTAGAAACTTTTGTATGTACCATAAGTTTTTGTTGTTTTTTTCAATTCGTCCCTCCTCTTGTTCGTTTGCTTGATAAAGGCCTTGTTGGTCGAAACGTTGCTGTATTTTGTCATTGTTTTTTAATTTGTAAAACTACAGTACTTTGTGATTGCGTAAATTGTTTTACGAAGTTTTCAATCGCCTCTACAACTCGATGATCAATCAATATACGCTGAAAGTAGATAGACGCGACCAAACCGCTGTATCACCAGTCTTCAAACTATTTAACCCAGCGGTTCCCATATTTTGCATTACCACGGACCCCATACTTACTTATGTAGATGATCGAACCCATTTACTTACTTACTTATTCCTCTGCGCTCCTCGTGGAGCATAGGGTCTCAACAGTTGTTCGCCACTCTTCTCGGTCTCTATCTGTCCTCTTTATGGTCTCCCAGGACAGTTCAGCGCTCTCCAGTTCTTCAAGATAACTTCGTCTCCAGGTCTGTTTAGGACGTCCTCTTTTTCCTTTTATTTGCGGGTTCCACTCAAGTGCTTGTCTAGCGACACTGAACTGTGTCTTCCGTAAATATGCCCAACCTATGTCCATTTTTCCCTCTTGACCATGGTCATCAAGGGTTGCTGTCCAGTTCTTATCCACAGGTCTGTGTTTGTAACTCTTCTTCTTCACCCTTCGCCCCTAGGGAAGCATAGGTCCGCAACCAAGGCCTTCCAAGCTCGCCTATCCAAGGCCATCTTTTCCAGATCTCGCCACTCTCTCCCCGTTTTTTGCATTCCATCTCTAACTCCCGTCTCCAGGTGTTTCTGGGTCTTCCCTTACTTCTATTGGCCTGGGGGTTCCACCGGAGAGCCTCTCTCGCGATGCTGTCAGGGGTTTCCTCAGTGTGTGTCCTATCCATCACCACCTTCTGCTCATTATCTCCTGTTCCACCTGCCCTATCCCACAGTTCTCTGTTTGTGGTCTTGTCATACCATCTCAAATGGAGTATCCTGCGTAGGCATCTATTGATGAATGTCTGCAGATTTTTGGTGTTCACCTTAGTTGTTCTCCATGTCTCTGCTCCATACAGAAGGACAGACTTGACATTTGAGTTAAATATCATTATCTTGGTTTTATTCCTGATCATTCTTAAACTCCATATGTTCTTCACAATGGCAAATGCTGATCTTGCCTTTTGTATTCTAACCCTAACGCGTTCATCTGTGCCACCTTGAATGTTGACGACACTTCCCAGATATGTAAATGTGTCAACCTCTTTTAGTGGTGATCCTCTCAGTAAGATTTGGTCTCTGGAACCAGCATTTAATCTCATGATCTTTGTTTTCTCCCCGTGAATAGTCAGGCCTAGTTGCTGTGAGACTGTTTCTAGTTTTGTTGTTTTCTCTTGCATCTGCTAATGGTTGTGAGAGAGGAGTGCTAGATCATCCTCAAAATCCAGATCCTCCAATTGACTCATCATGGTCCATTGTATTCCATTTCTTCCCCTGGCAGTTGTTGATCTCATTATCCAGTCAATGGCCAGCAGGAAAAGGAAGGGCGATAAAAGGCAGCCCTGTCGCACACCAGTCTTTATTTCAAAGGCCTTTGTCAGTTTTCCTTCATGCATTACTCTAGCCGCTGTCTCCTCATACATTTTCTTTATTAGGTTGGTTAGCTTCTGGGGACGCCATAGTGTCGTAGAAGTTTCCAGAGTGTTTCCCTGTCTAGGCTATCAAATGCCTTTTCATAGTCTACAAAGTTGATATAGAGGGATGAGTTCCACTCGATGCTCTGCTCCACTATGATACGCAGCGTCGAAATTTGATCTGTGCAGGATCTGTTTTGCCTAAATCCTGCTTGTTCATCCCTTAGTACTGCATCTGTAGTTTCCTTGAGTCTCTCTAGGATGATTCGACTTAGTATTTTGCCTGGTACAGACAGGAGCATTATTCCTCTATAGTTCGAACATTCTTGGACGTCACCCTTTTTAGGTAGTTTGACTATATAGCCCTCTCTCCAGTCTTTTGGTATTTCTTCCTTCTCCCAAATTTTTCCCAACAAGCCATGTCTGTTGAGATGTCTGCATTTGCCTTTATAGCCTCTGCAGGTATACCATCTGGGCCTGTAGCTTTACCATTTTGTAGTTGGAGAATGGCCTTCTTTATTTCTGCTTTGCTTGGCTTGCTACAGTCGATTGTTAGATCCTTTGCAGCTGGATCTTTGTCCGGTTGGTCTTGGGGAACTGGCCCGTTTAGAAGGTCCTTGAAGTGTTATGCCCACCTCTGCATCTGTTCTTGAGCATTGCCGAGTAATCTTCCAGCCTTGTCCTTAATCGATTTATTTGTTTGTTGGTATTTCCCTGTCAATTTCCTTGTGTTATCGTATAAATCTTTCAGATTACTCTTAGCTGCTGCCTCTTCTGCTTCTCTTGCCAGGTCCTCTATATACTTTCTTTTATCTGCTTTATATTTTCTTCACCTCCCTGTTGGCTTTTGTGTATTTTTCTTGTGCTACAGCCTTTGCTGATCTTGTTCTGCGTTTACAGAGGTGAGCCTTTCTGCCTCTTCTCTCTGTTATCTTATCTAACGTTGACTCTGATAGCCATTCCTTGTGGTGGTGTGTCTTTTTCCAAGGGTAGTTTCACATGTACTATTCCAGGCTTCTTAAACTTTATGCCAGTGGTCTTCAATACTTCCTTCATCAACTTCTAGGGCCTCGAATTTGTTGGAAATCGTGACACTAAATACATCATTTCCCCTTCTGTTCCTTCAGATGTCCCACATTGTATCTCACCCTGTTACCATGCGTGGTCGTCATTAATCTCTTGAGTTTCATTCGCACTTTTGCTATAACGAGGTGGTGGTCAGAGGCCACATCTGCTCCTCTATAGACTTTTACATCGTACAGTGACCTTCTGAACTTCCCTGTTATGCAGATGTGGTCGATTTGGTTTTCTGTACTGTGGTCTGGTGATATCCATGTAGCTGTGTAGATTCGTTTGTGCTGAAAGAGGCTACCTCCTATAACCAACTGGTTTGCTGCGCAAAGATCCACGAACATCTTTCCATTTTCATTTATTTCCCCTAGTCCATGTTTGCCCATAGTTTCCTCGAAGCCCCAGTTGTCTCTGCCTATCTTTTGCATTAAAGTCTCCTAGCAAAATAGTAAGATCCTTACTTTTAAATTTGCCTAATACACCCTGTAACTTGTTGTAAAACTCTTCTTTTATTTGTTCTTTGCTGTCATTTGTTGGGGCGTAGCATTGGACTATGTTCAGTTTAATTTTTGCATTGGAGGTTTTGAAAGTTGTCCGGATCATTCTTGGTCCTAACGGCTCCCATTCAATTAATGCCTTTGTGCTTGTTTGGCCAACATCAATGCTACTCCTCCATGTGTGGTACGTCTTCCTCCTCTCTTCCGGAGTACAGTAATGATTCCCCTGTTATAAGTCTAGTGTGTCCTGCCTTTGTCCATCTGGTTTCGCCCAGTCCCAGGATGGCCAGTCCATATGTCCTCATTTCCCGTGCCACCTGTGCTGTCTTCCCAGTTTCGAACATCGTGCGGACATTCCAGGTGCCAATCCTGGAGATCTTCCGGGTTGAAAGAAGGTGAGGATAGCGTCAGGATAAGAAGATAGTTAAAGAACGAGCAGTTGTGTGCGCTTCATAAATATTGTCTTTCGTCACCTCTGTTATTTCTGAGGTCCACCTTTTACGTGGCCAGCCTTTTACTTTGTATCCGTTGTATCGGAGCAACATTGTTCTTTGAAGTGCACTGTCTGTTGGTAATTGTATAAATGCCTGCCGGAAAACATTGATATTTTGAAGAATATAAACTTGTTGTCTTCTGAATATTAAGAAGATAGAAATTATAACCATATAAAAAAGCAAACTTTGAGAACATGCACCATCACAGTAAATGGGACTAAGCTAAGACAAGTGCAGCAATTTAAACACCTCGTAGTCCTGTTAACTTCAGATGGCAGATGCCGATCAGAAATAAAGAGTAGGAAAGGGCAAGCGAAAACACCATTCCTGAAGATGAGAAGCATTATATGCAGCAAGTTCTTGTCAATTGAGATCAGAATGCGAGTTATTCAGTGCTACATAGAACCAATACTGACATATGGATGCGAGTCATGGACAATAAACAAACAGATCGAAATATCTCTGAGGCCACAGAGATGTGGTTTTACAGAAGAATGATGAGAATCCTATGAACTGCTAACATGACTAATGTTGAGATGTTGAATGAGATCAAGACACAGAGAAAGCTTATCATCAATATAAGAAAGAGGCAGTAATCATTTTTCGGGCATGTGATGAAGAGGGGAGGTTTAGAACACATTGTGGTAACCGGTAAAATCGAGGTAGATGAGAAAGAGAACAATTTGGATAGCCTGACTTCATTGCACGTTAGAGCGTTAAAAAAAATCTGAGATGATAGCAAACACCAACAGGCACCGATTTGTGGAGATCCATGATTGCCTACGCCAGCCGGCATGGCACCTGCTGATGATGATGAAGCTTGTTTCCAGTACAAAATACATTGACAGATATGAAGAAACATATTATTCCCCTGCTAGAATTATTTAATTTAGATGAAGAAATGAAGTCAACAATTGAGATTCAACACATCATACACTTGGTTAACTGGACTGATATATTACAACTACTGAGAGATTTTGGTCTGAAGTATTTAATTATAGAGATTCTTCGGTAGGTAACCCATTCAAGGAAGTTGCAACATTTGCCCATAATTTATTAATTTGGCAAAATTATAATGCTGAAGTGGAACGCTTATTCAGTAGCATGAATATCGTGAAAAATAAAATGAGAAACAAAATGCAGCTGCTCATGCTTTCAGCAATTCTTGCTGTAAAATATGGCTTAAAGAGGCCACACAAATGCTGCAAAATCTTTGAATTATCTAAATATGTCACCGGCAAAATTGGAACAATAGACTCACATGACCCAAAAAAAAACTTCCGAAGATGTGCAGTCTGCTCAAATTGTAATGAAATACTATTGAGCTGTATTTAATAAAGCTTGCACCTCTTAGTGCAAATATGGAGAACATCTAACAGACTTATGTAGGACAAAACCGAGATAATTGTTAAAAGTGTCAAGGCAATGAGAGTGAGAGACGATAGCTACAACCCTTCCACTATCATAAACAGTAAGGAAGGAACACCATTACTCAACAGACAAGATAGAATGACCAGATGGAAGGCATATTTTCAAGAACTTTACAACACTACTAAATTAACTGAATATATATACACAACACTGGAAAGTGAAGAAACAGAACCATACATATTGATCCAAGAAATTGAAACAGCAATAAAGAACAGCCCGAACAACAAATCACCAGGTGCAGATGGCACTTAATTCTAGATTCAAGATAGGCACAAACGACCTGAGCCCCTGTAGCTTTGGCGAGTATGACAACAGAGCATGTCCTACAGCACTGCCCCCAGTATGCAGACCTGAGAAGAAAGAGATGGCCCACTTACACCAGCGTCCAAGAAAACTGTATTGTGTGGCTGACTATGGCCTTTATTAGAGAATTCGAGATCTCAGTCTTAGTGAACACGCAGAGGAAGAAGAATATGTACAAATAACATAATTATTACTGGAGGAAGAGTTGATAGTGCTGTCAATAAATGAAGAGTTGAACTGGAAATTGAATAATGAATATAAAAAATTTAGCTACAAAGTTAAATTCCATGATTACATCTACCCTTATGGGCTGTAGAAAGAAGTTGTTTATTGTATTCCTATCACTCTATTTAGATGAAAGAGGAGTTAGCATGGTCACCAGACTATTCACAAAGAAACGAAACAGATTGTCAATAGAGTAATGCGGCTATTTAAGTTTAATGATGACAAAATGGCATCAAACATGGACAAATTAGTTTCATCACATCTAGCTCAGCTCTAAGAAATACATTATAACATAAATGTTGTCAATGATACTGTGAGCAATACAGTAATATTGGTATTACCTTCTAAAAAATAACAGAAAAATATGTCCTTGTTTTACAATTTATAGTATGTACAATATAGTTTACTCAAGGGGGGCGCTAGCGAATTATTCACTAAAAAGTGGCGCTCATTAAAAAAGGGTTGGGAACCTCTGCCTTAAATGAAATAGTTGATTTAGTAATGTCAACATAAATGTTTTTAAAAGTAATTGAATTTTGGGGCGTTTATCGGTGAATATTTGATCCCATGACTAGCAGTTTTGGCAAAACACGTAATCACAAAGTACTGTAGTTTTACAAATTACAAAAATAATTACAAAATACAGCAACTTTTTGACCAACAAGGTTTTTATCAAGCAAACGAACAACAGGAGTGACAAATTAAAAAAAAAAATGGACGACCAAAAACAAACGTTTCTAATGAAAATCTGGAAAAAAAAACGAATAACGAAATAAATGTAACACAAAAACACACATAAAAACTAGAAATAGAACGGAAGAGAAACAATGAAAAATCTAGTAAATATATAACTTGAATACATGCAACATATACCAATATAGATTACAAGGCATGGAAGAGAAAGTACTAGAAGCATAGGAATGTAATACGTTGAGCCCAAGTGGTCGCAAGGTACCATACAAAGAAATCAACCGATTCTCCAGAAAAAATTGACTGCGATCATCCGAGGAACACGATCGGATGTCTGTGACCTGGACATCGTGAGCTCCTAAATGGCCAGTATCATTGAAATGGGTGGCTACAGGGTCACAGAGCATTGGCGTATGTCGCGCAAGTGTTGGGCGAATCGGTCACTGAGCCTCTTGCCTGTCTCGCCGATATAAGCCTTGTTACACCGCTTACAGATAATGGCATAGATAAGATTATGGGACTCGCATGTGAAACCATCGTCAATAAGAAACGTGGCTAAAGGAAAGATACAGTACGCGTCTGTATCACATAAGCACACGTGTTGCAATGCCGAAGGCCGCACTGAACAGTGCCAAAATGAGTCTGGATATTGGACTTAAGGCGACTGTGTACCAACATATCCTTAAGACTTCTGTCCCGTCTGTAAGCCACCAAAGGATAGTTGGGGAAGACAGAACGTGTCTCAGGATCTGACTTAAGGATAGACAGATGATGGAATAAAACATTTTCACCAGTGAACTATGGGGTTGGAAAGTTAAGATAAGTTTTACTGTCTCAGAGTTAGTGGTCCTATGCTGGCTGGTGAGGGCCTGCTGGCGAGTGATTGTCTGAAATCGATGCATAGCCCAGACAAGCACCCTCTCCGGGTATAGGCGCCTGCGAAAGAAATCAAGCATCTCGCGAGCTCTCTCAAGAAAATCATCGTCCTCGCTACAAAGGCGACGAAGGCGCAAGAGCTGCGAGAATGGGAAAGAGTCACGACAAGCCTTGGGATGGGAAGAAGTATAAAGGAGAAAACTTTGTGCATCAGTAGGCTTGTAATATACTGATGTAGTGATAGTGGATAGGCGTATGGAGATAGTAATGTCAAGAAAGTTGACACAAGTAGTGGAGATGTTAGAAGTAAAACGAATAGAATGTTTGAAAACATTAATGAAATTAATGAAGCGTGATAAATTGGCATCAGGCATATCAGTCATCAATGTATCTGTGATAGACAGACGGAAGGGGCCATCATATGTAGTCCATACTAGGTGTTCAAGATAACCCATGAATAGACAAGCATAACTAGGTCCCATTTTAGTACCCATGGCAACCCCACTGATCTGCTCAAAGAATTGGTCATTAAACTGAGAAAGTAATGTCTCCAATATGGCTAAGATCTGGATTTCATCGACGACGGATCACTGGACATTAGCAGTTTTGCCGTAAGTGTACTTGCAAACACGGATGGAACGTCTTTATAGATTAGTTATTTTACATTTTTTCACAAACAAGGCCCTAGTATAATGAAATCAGATGTACTGGGGAGACTAGACATATCGTTCTTATACATTAACAAATATACTTTAATTTTCTCTCTGGCGTAGGGGCTAGGTGCTCGCCTTTCGTCACAGACGTACTCGGTTCGTCCCATTGTGGATATTTTCAAGATACCCCTGATCTCAGTGTAGATGAGATCGAGTTCCTAGTCCTATCAGAGACGGACGATAAAACATAGTTCCCATGTTCTAGTTGAACACGTTAAAATCTTGACAGTTCAAAATCCAGAAGAGTAGGCTGGAAAGCCGCTGACTAGGAAAAATTCACTAGCAAGATTAGAAATAAAATTCCAACAAAATATTTTCACAATTTCAAAATCACATTAAAGACGCTCGACGGTGCTACGGAGTTCGTACGCTGCCAATGAGATATTTCGGGGTAAAATAGAGATCAGAGCATAAATGAATGCTCACTGAAGTGCAATCAAGATGATCCTATCAATGAATCAATCAATATAAAATGTCTAAACTATCTACTAGCTAAGACATAGGCAGCCTGCCCAGCCTAGAATCTGGCACATTGCAAATCATTTTAAGTCGTGACCTAAACTTTTAAATTTGAAACTATTTCAGTTCGCTATTACTTCACAAGTTTACTTTACAAAAATATTATGCAGCTTAGTAACATGGAGTTTAAGGTTCCGTAAGACGCGCTTCAAAAGTACCTTTCACTGCTTTGGGTGGATGCGTTTGGGTTAGTAATCAAAATGTATTTAAAAAAAAATGATTTTGTGCCCGTCTGCCCAGCGTGTTTGTAGCGCGTTGGACTACGAGGTGACTATCCTCTGTGTGTGTGGGTTCAATTCCGCGGGATGGCAGAAAAAGCCACATATTCCCAGATTTACGGTGTTCGTGGCACCGAACCGAAGGGTTACTATGTCCATGGCACCGAGCCGAAGAGCTGAAAAGCTCAAGTGCTTCTTCATCAGAAATTTAAAAAAAAATGTTACGAAAACTGTAGGAAAAACTTAAATATTATTAGAAGTAATTTCAAAATAACGTTTCGTTAGGGCACGCATCACCAATAATGAATTTGCAGGCCCATGCTCCATTGAAAAAGTAACAACATAGAAAAGAATTTCGTTTATGAATCCTTAGAAAATCAGACTCAAGATTTTTAGATGAGCATATACAGAAACAGAAGAATGAAGTGTTTGATTGAATGAGTTATAGGACCACTATCACTGAGCTCTGAGCTTTGGTAAAGTATGATGTGCTCTTTTATCTTTCTCCCACATGAAGATCTATGATGCAGTGCTTGAACATCGCAGCAACGGCCAGGGTCTCACATATCATTTTGAACTTGGTTCAAACTTATAGGCATTCAATTTGTTAACGAATTTTGATGAGACAAGCGCTTTCAAGCTTACTCCTGTCTTTCAACTGACAAGGGTCGTTTGCGAGCTGAAAGTGAACACAGGACTGACTTTTTATCGTCAGTCTCCAATATGGCTAAGATCTGGATTTCATCGACTAGGGATCACTGGGCAATTAGTTCGATCGACTAGGGATCACTGGGCAATTAGTTCGATCGACTAGGGATCACTGGGCAATTAGTTCATCGACTAGGGATCACTGGGCAATTAGTTCGATCGCTAAAGGCGGAAAATGGACAGTTTACGTTTGGAATGAAAGACAAGCACAGTTCCCACATGGCGCAGAGACGCCCATGCAGAAAATAAGTAACATGAATTTCGAAGATAGAAACAAGTTCTGAATCGTTGTCGGAATGTCGATATAAACAAAATAAGCTCTCCAAGCGCTTAGGTCTAGAAAATAGCCATGTCTATAAATTCTACAGTCTGAACTGTGCAAATAGCGCAGGTCGTCTTGTAATAAATACCTTCTCACTGTGGGAACACTCGGAAATGAAACCGGAGACAAACAGGCAACAAAACATAGGCTGCAGATGAGCAGTAAGATGTACCAGTTACCTATCACCAAAAGAAAAAAATGATTTCGTCAATCAGAAAGTCACCAATACTAAAGAAGAACGATTAACAAAATATGAGCAGATTAGAACAAGTTGTCATTCTGCGTTTCAGGACAGAATCAACTTCGCTGCCAGAAAAAACAAAATTCAAGATTGGTATTTCAGTTTGTGTACACGTGGACAGGCAGGCACATGCGACTGCAGAGCTCATACTCTGTGACTGCCCTGAAAATGATATACGAGGCCAACTCACTCTCCTAGTAAAATAGCGTTAGAAATAAAACTACACTGAACTTTGTGTGAGCTACAGAAGACAGTGAAGTTTATACAAGAGACAACGTTAAATATATAGACAATATTTCCAGCAAACGAAAGGGTCAAAAGAATACAATATCATTGAGTTTTAGTTTTGAATATCTTCATTGCATTCAGGAAATATTCACAGCTCCGATCTCCTTTGCAATATCTCTAACAGCGTCAATCGACTGACCGTATCAATTTGATGTTGATTGATTAAGTCTACTCATATAACTTTTGTGCTGTTTGTTTCTGGCCACTCCAATCTTCTATCGAAACTTATGCAATCGAGCAGTTTACGTGCAATGAAAATCCAATGATATTTACCTGAACCACATGACTATTTAAAAAATAGACTATGTATCTATATACAGATTAGGTATCTATATACTTATTAGATATGTATATATATATATATATATATATATATTGACGACTCTCAGGTCGACCCAGCCTCAACTGGGTACCAGACATGCTCTGGGAAAGTAAAGGCGGCCGGCGTGATGCTGACCACATCACCCATCATGTGCCGATGGTCAATGAAAAATACAGGCCTAACACTGTATTGCCCTATATACCACGAGGTATAAAAGGGTTCCTTTACTTTTACTTACTATATATATATATGTCATATCTGTATACCTATTATTAATCACTACTATATAATTATCATATCATTTTTTTCTTATCTATTCTTTGTGGGCGGTATTACATGTATATAGCTATAGCACGGACAGTCATTACAACTGTGTTTCTATATAGTATATGATATGATTACTGTCTTTTGCAGTTATATTTTTCATTTGTTCATCTACTGAGGTATCTCGGGGGCTCCGGTATTAGTGCAATGGCCTCCTAGACTGATGATCTCGGTTCTAATCTCAGCGGGGAATTTTTACAGGTAAACCCGGTCTAAATTGGGTACCTGGACAGCTTCTGGAAGTAAAACTCAGCAGATGTAGTGTTGATCTCATCCCCTATAGGATGCAGATGGTCCAATAATAATACGGGTGTAACGAAGAACGCCCCACTTTATATTACACGACGTAGAACGCATTTTCTTCTTGTTAAAATTATCAATGAGCTACGGTGAACACTGTTTAGTGCATGTGTCCGTTTAACAAGTTAAAACAAGTCAAAGACTTTACATATCTAGGGTGCAATTTTTCAACAAATTAAAGAATAACTAACAAAATCCAATATAGATGCAAGAAAGCAAATCAAATGATATGACAAATGGCGAAAATTAAAAAATGCAAACATGCCACCTTGAACACAATAAAGCATTGTTCAACATAATTGTTATCCCAACATTATGCTATCAGTGCTAAACTTATACACTGACATTACATGGTAGAAGAAAACTGATCAGAAAAGATATGAAGTGTTTACGCAGAATGCCGGAAGAACCAAGAATAGACCGGTTTAGAAATGAAGACATTAGAACAAATGTGGGTAATTATGATTATATTTAATTATGGGTAATATGTACATCATATGCAAGTCTGACATTCCTTGCACGCCTTATGTTTTTGAAATTCACTGCACGATGAAGTAGGTGTTTTTTACAATATATTTTCAAGAAAAATAATCATTTTTAATATCAATAATTATAATACATACACTAAACGTTGTTTCTCATCAAAAACAATATCTATTGCAACATTTGGCTAACTTGTATGAGAATATATTTGGTAGTTTTTTTGCTGTGAATTTAAAAAAAAAGACAACCCTTGTTCTTGGTGGATATAACTTGGAGTTTCATATTTTTTTTAGACCATAAGTCCCCAAACATTTTCGGAACAGCGCCACCTTTGCAAGACATAACTATTGTAGCCCCCTCCACCCCCATTACAATATTTCTCTACATTGAAGCCGTTTGATATTTTCCACGTAAATAGCAAATAAGGGTCCAAGGAATGACTTGATTGCACCGGTTTTTCCCATATGGTCCTGTACCTGTCGACAGAGATGACATGCCATCTGCCAAGAGCATTGCACAAAAAAGAAAACTCCGTAGCTCCAGCAACAATCCTAGGGATCTCATGAAAAATTGCACATGTATCTCGGTCCGGATTCGAAACCACACCCTTCGGTATGACAGGCAAACGACTTGACTAACTCTCGCCATTGAGATCTCACAAATATCAACTAATGATACATGATGACAGGCAAACGACTTGACTAACTCTCGCCATTGAGATCTCACAAATATCAACTAATGATACATGATGACAGGCAAACGACTTGACTAACTCTCGCCATTGAGATCTCACAAATATCAACTAATGATACATGACTTCTTATGTTGTAACATTATTGAAAAAGTAGTGGCCAATATGTGCTTCATATTGAACACAGTTATTGCTATACAGATTTGGATAAAACGTAGTTCATTTGCAAAGATTGTAAAGTCTATGCTCGAATAACATTATGCAGTTTCATACAATGGTTTAACTATGAACATTAAGGATACATATTAAGAGATTGCATGGCATTAGTAAGAATATTATTGTAATAATTAAAACGTTTTCGAATTTACAAAGTAAAAATACAAAGAAAGATCACAAATTAATGTGAAGGATGAGCCTGATGCATTCTTAAAAGATTGCTGCTGACGCCGGTCAACTTGCACAGAACAGAGAGTTGTTTAGGACAGCTGTCATGGGAGCCAATTTCTGGAAAGACAAGCTACTTGATGATGATGACTATATGCACTACTTAGTCACTAAAACAGCTGGACAAAAAGCTGATGATGATGACTATATGCACTACTTAGTCACTAAAACAGCTGAACAAAAAGCTGATGTTAGTTGTCTGATCTATTTCTTTCTATACTTCTTCTTCTTCGAACGCTCCATATCGACCACTTGTTAACTACTCTTTGTGATTTGTATGCGATCTGAGCCTAAGAGCGAGTGTACGTTGTGCCAGTTATGCGCCTACAAGTAGGCCAGCACATCCGAATTCCACGACGCTTTTTATTTTCTAGGGTAGCTTCCTAGGCCCTACCGAAGTCGTCTCTTATGACATGCCTTGTAGGTCGCAGTGTTACTATTCTTTGCTCACATTGTAAGCCCAGACAACGCACGGGCCTCTTTCTATCCAATAATCATACCAGGAAGACGTTATGTGCAATAATATGTAATTAACTTACTTGCTCCATCGGCATCAGTGAATGTGATAAATTTACAATCAGTTTTATAAAAAAGACTATCTTCACAGAACCACCAAAGTCCAGTGTTACGGGTAGAGTAAGTGTCTTTTTCCTAAAAATATAAATAAATTATTTTGAATCGATACTATAACTCATGCAAATACAGTAAGTATATTCATACAACTCTTGGTTTTATTTGCAATATGTACTAGTTTCGTATATCTTCGACAGAGAATTGAACAAATAGATCTATTCAGAGAGAAATCAAAATCAAATAAAACTGGCTGAAGCTACAAATAAGAAAGAGAAAATTGAGATATTTTGGACACATAAAAAGACATGAAGGGCTGGAGAGGACCATCATGGAAGGAGGCATACCGACAAATAGAAGAAGAGGAAGACCACGGAGAAGATGGATTCAGGATGGAACTGATGGTTTGAACATGACGGCTGCAGAGGCAGGACACCTGGCTTATGTGAGAGAGATATAAATTAAGGAAGACTGCTGGTGTGCAAAGTTCTGCTCAGGACAAGATATTTAACGATGATTATAATGTACTAGTTGGAATTATAACTACTGGAAAATTAAAAAAGTAGCTTGCCTGTAATGAACAATATGCTAATGTGAGAAATGCTTTCTCTCTTTCTTGCTCTCTCTCTCTCTCTCTCTCGTGTTCTTTCCAGTGAGCCATAGGAAGTCATGCATGTCCCTGACACTTCTTTCTGTCTTCTCTTATCGCGTTTTGCCTCACAGCGTATTCTTCTTCTTCTTCTTCTTGCGTTCGTTCTTTACGACCAATTTTAATCACTTTGTGATATGTTTGATCTTGCCAAGAACGTGTATTGATTTGGAAGGCCCCTAAACGCATAGACTTCTACACGTTTAGGACATGTGCATCCGATTTCAACCAAACCTACTTTGTCGCCTCTAACGACATGCGTGGCAGGTAACAGTGGTTCTATTCTTTACACCCCAAATTTGGGCCCCGGTAACCACTCTGGAGATAGCATATTAATAAGGATTTTCAAGAACGGGGTTTTGTGTGCGCTTCATCGGTTTTGTCTTTCCCTGCCTCCGTTATTTGTGTGGTTCACATTTTTGCGTGGACGACCTTTTGCTTAGTAATTACTTTATCAAAGCAGCATTATTATTTGAGGCGCCCTGTCTGCTGGTAATCTGATTATGTGTTTAAGCCATTTAATTTGTTGTTTCTTGACGAAGTTCAGTATTGTTGACGTACCCATTTTTTCCCTGATGTACCAGATACTGTATGCCAATGGACAGAGCTGACATCGTGAACGCCCTCATAGAGCGTGGCCGCAGAGAAGACCTTCATCTAAACCAATCCACGTCAACTACTAGATTGCGAGAACTGGGTTTGAAGATTGGTGTGGCAAGAAAAGAACGGTACAACAGGTATACGAGTCGGCTCATCAATCAAAATAGAACTGGTACGGTCAGTCGCTGGGCGCTGTTGAAGATATTGGGAAGGAGATCGGAGCACCTATGGACATGTCCGGAGTGCAATGAAGATATTCCAAACTGAAACTGAAACTGTAAGGGTGTGTCTCTTGCTTTCTCTAGTGAGCCATACGAACTCTTGCATGACCTATACACTGTACTAAAGTCAGAAATACCATTAGTGTGTATTTTTGAAGTCATACAAACTCTTGCATGTATGCAGAAGTTCAGGCGTTGATTTCTGAGAACTCACTTGAGAATTATGTAATCATTTATACAGATGGTTCAGTTATTCGACATTTACAGAGCTCATAGGCTTTCACTGCTCAAGTCAGAGAGGATGTTGTGAAGAAAGACAGTTGTGGTTTTGCTGTGACTATAGAAATAAGAAAAAAGCAGTATCACTATAGAAATCATGGCAGTAACTATAGCATGCAGGTGTAAGGGTACGTGAACGCGCCGATAGTCTTGAAGGTATGTCTTCTGTAAACAAGGAGACGAGCAATAGACCAGGCTGATATTATAAATACCCTAAGGAAGAGAGGACGTGTACATGATTCAAGTGATAGTTGTGAATCTACAACACTAACCAGACTGCAAGAATTCCAAATTTAATGTGGTGTAGCTTGATAAGAACACTATGATGGAGTGTCCAATGAGACTGAATCGATCAAGCGTTTTAGGCAGTTTGTAGTTACATGTTGTAAAAGTCGAACTGGATGCATTGAGAGGCAGAGTGAGAAGTGTGTTTAACCAGTGATCCACGGGAACCATCAGTATGCATATTCTTCGATATCTGTTGGGGAAGACTGAGCACCTATGGGTCTGCCGGAGTGCAATGACGTCAGTTTAGTAACCAATAACCAATAACCAATGAGACGATTAAGAACTTAGGAACTGCAGCAAAAACAAAACTACTGCAGATTTACAATAATTGTTGGATCCTGGGTCAAGTTCCACAGACCCGGAGAGAAGCAATCATGATAACTCTCAAAACCTGGAAAAGATAGTTCTGCTGCCTCCAGCTACCGACCGATCAGTCTTACAAGTTGTCTCTGCAAAACAATGGAACGTATAATCAATCTCCGACTGCAGTGGTATCTTGAAAGTGAAAACGTTCTTGTGTCACAGCTGGCAGGTTTCAGGCAGTGCTACTCTACTGAAGACCAAGAAACGTACCTTTCTAAGGAGATGGAGGATGCATTCCAAGATAAAAAAAACTGGTACTAGCGACATGGATAGATCTAAGGAAAGCGTTTGACAAGGTTTGAAAAGAAGATCTGCTGAAGGAACTGAGAATTTGTAGAATAATTGGTAGGATGTACAAATGGATAAAAGCATACTTACATAACAGAAAAGCCAGAGTGCATCTAGATGGTCTCAAGAGTAAAAGTTCTACTGCACCGTAGCGTCACTCAAGGAAGAGTATTGTTCCACACACTCTTTGTGATTTTCATCAACGATCTGGCTGCTGAATTACCACATGGAGTAAAAGTTGCAATGTACGCTGATGATCTGGTAATTTGGTGAACAAATGAGTATGCAACAGTGGCCACCAAATTGATACAAAGAGCTGTAGATGCCTTAACCTCATGGGCAAACAGATCGTGTGTCAGCATCAACACAGATAAGTGCAGCACTACACTCTTTACTCTCTCTCTCTCCCAAACAAAAAGCTGGCACCATTAAAATAAATGGAGAACAGCTAAGAGAAGACAAGCAACCTACCTATCTCGGAGTTACATTAGATGATAGACTGACATGGAAGCAGCACATCAACAAAGCAACAACAAAGGCCAGGATAATATTAGCCATTCTGAGAAAAATGAAGTGGAACCACATGGGGAGCCTGCCAAAAAATATTTAAAAGTATTTATCAGCAGGTCATACGACCACACCTGGAATATGGGTCAGCTGCATGGTGTCCAGCATCAAATATCACATTAAGAGAACTGGATAAGGTGACAAACCAGGCGCTTCGTGTCATCACATGAGCAATAAAAACTAACAGCCGTAGTGGAGATGGAAAGAGTAGGGGGTAATACAAGAACTGAGAGAACGCAGAGACACAAAAGTAATGACGAGGGCAATAAAGTTTCGGTGTATGCCAAGCCATTCAATGGAAAACATATTCCAAAATCTAGCAATGATGCAGCTGAAAGAAGCAGTTTTATTTGTCAGGCCAAAAGACTGAATAAGCAAACTTCAGCGCAGGGTCGTCTTGCTATCTATCTACCTTCTCACTATGGAATAACAGGAAATGAAACAGCAGACAGACTGGCCAAAGAAGGTGCTGCAGGAGAGCAACTGGATGTGCCAGTTACTTACCACCAAAAGAAATGATGATTAAATCAATCAGAAAGCCAAAAATACCAATACGAGACGATTACTATAATATGAGCAGGTTGGAACAAGATGCAATTCTGCGCCTTAGAACAGGACACAATCTCGCAGCCACATGTATACAAAATTCAAGATTGGCAGTTCAGCCATGTGTACAGGCACACCAGACTGCAGAGCATATACTTCAAGACTGCCCCGAATATGATATTCAAACTCACTGGCTTAACGAACCAACACTCGACATAAAACTACACGGACCTCTGTGTGAGCTACAAAAGACGGTGAAGTTTATATAAGAGACAACATTGAATATATAGACACTATTTCAAGCGAACGAAAGAAAGGAAGGATACAAGAGACAACATTGAATATATAGACACTATTTCAAGCGAACGAAAGGAGGGAAGAACGTAAAACAACATTTGACAGTATAAAAACGTTAAGAGTAGGCTAAATTTCAGATGTCTTGGCAAAAATCGTTAATAACAATTCGATCAAATTCTGACACAAGTTGATCATCTCCAAAATTACATCTGAAGCCGTAGATGGTGATAAGGAGGTCGTAGACTGTTGCTTTGATATTTCTAGTTAAGAAAAGATCGTAGCACGCATTGCTCTTCACCAACGTGCAAAGATAATCTATCAACGAATCTCTCTCTCTCTCTCGGAAGCTAAAGCGAGTTTTAAAAACCTTGATTTTCGTCCTCTCTCTCTCTCTCTCGTTTTATCTCTATCCATCCATCCATATATCCATCCATATATCCATCCAATCCAGTCCAATCCAGTCCAGTCCAGTCCATCCATCCATCCATCCATCCATATATCCATCCATCCATCCAATCCAGTCCAGTCCAGTCCATCCATCCATCCATCCATCCATCCATCCATCCATATATCCATCCATCCATCCAGTCCAGTCCAGTCCAGCCCATCCATCCATCCATCCATCCATCCATCCATCCATCCATCCATCCATCTATCCATCTATCCATCTACAATATCTATCTAGACAGCTATTCCTCTTGAGCGTATAGCAACAACAATTGCCCAGATTCTTCTCTATTCTTGGCCTTCATCCGTATTGTGTTATAGCTGGGTCTCTTTTCTTTAAGTATTATTCTACTGTTCTCTTCCAGGTCATGTTGGGTCATCCACATTTTTGCTTACTCACTGGTGTTCGTGTCAGTGTAGTTTTTATGGCAGAGTTAGAATCCGTTCAACAATTCATACCCACAGTACAATGCGAATTACAGCAAAACCATCAATTCTAGAGAAGCGAAACTTTGCACCCAATGTTAGAGTTATACCAACCAATCTCAGAATTATACCGACGCAAATGTCTGATGGAAGAAATTGCTATAGGAAACCTGGATTTTGTAATATAACGGTTTATTTTGATGTTGGCGGCATATTTGGCTAGTCTGAATCGAAATGTTTTTGTTATAGAGAACGTACCGATATATTTCCTGACAAGTTTCATGCAAAGGCGTATAATCCCAGCTCATACATGGGCGCAAATGTTGATACTTGCAATAGAGTCATGAAATAAACAAGAAATGTATACTTAGTTGTATTTTTTTTTTAAATAACTTACATTACAGTTAAAGTTAGGTGCCATGTCATAATGCCATCCCCTTTCTCACGTCCAGGCTTGGGACTGGCAATGGCGGAGCTACTTGGAGACGTTCTCTTCAAATAGCTACTTCTTTGGTACAAAGTGCGTGTGTTAACATATGTGGTAGGGGGGTATCACTACAATAAATTAGCTCTTTTCTCTGGTTCTTTGCGGAAATGCGCGTATAGTATTAATGACACTTTTGCATTGCAACTTCAAACTCATTAGAAATATTATATCAATGTCTGTTTTGAGAAGTCAACACTATGACCCCCTAGCTTCACACTATTTTTTATATTCGCCTCTAACTAAATGTCCGTGTCGCACTTATGACGCCATTTATTTACTATGGTCAAGCCTGAGTTGATTTGGTGAACGGATATGTAAGAATTGTTTTAAAAAAACCATGCATTTCGTCCTGAATGTTGCTATTTTTATCATTAATGGTTAATGGCTGTCTCCCGAGTGGTTACCGGGGCCCAAATTAGGGTGTAAAATATAGAACCACTGTTACCTGCCACGCATGTCGTAAGAGGCGGCTAAAAAGGTTGGGCGTGGGTCTAGCTACCCCACCTAGTATAAAACACTAGATGGCTGCAGAACGGAGAGCGAACCGTGTAAACGCTTGCTGAAACCGGACACATCACCAAAGGATAAGCACCAGAGCTTCAAATATTGCTGAAGATGTGACATAAAACACACCAATGCTAAGGCTGCATGAATCAAATTTCCACATGATTGGAATTTATGGGGAAATTTGGTACATCGGTCTGGGCGGTGATCGTGAGAGAGAGTCGGAGAGAGAGAGAAATGGCTGTAAACATTAGTTTTTTCTAACCATGCCAATGGACGCGTTAAATATATAGCACAAAGAAGGCAACTTCTAGATGGTATGATTGTTTGAATGGCAAAAATATATTTGCAGCGTCGGGAAGACGTGTGGTTCAAATGCAATTTTTCAATTTATTTAATTAAGTGGTTACAAAGATACACATTTGTATCTTTAGGCATGACATGTTGAACGGACTATATAGTCTGCATGCCTATCCATCGTCTTTTTGGATGGTGGTGTTCATATTCTCTTGCTGGCACTGTGCAAACAGTAACTTGACTATGAAAATGAAAATCGTGGAATATCCTTTACAGGACGTAGCCATCAACCACAGCAAACGAGTTGTTAGTTTTTTAGGCACCACTTATACGTTAAGTAGTTTGCCATTGCTTTCTGAACTGTGAGGTCTATTTTTACTTTTTGTAAAAATAGAACGGAAACGAATTTTCTTCAAAACTTGCCCACCGTGGTATTTGAACCAGGTACGCTTGGATTCGTGATCGAGTTCACTACCTACAGACGCTCACTATAATCTGGTCAAACATATAGTAAGTAAGAAAGGATCCAGTTTTCTTATAAAGTAGTACATTTAGGTACATGGTACTAAGTCTGTAAGCTACCTTGACCACTGGTGCAACAGTGGACGACATGGTCAACATAAACTCGATAGTGCCTACGGACAGTGATTCTTTTTTCTTTTTGCACACTATTGACGATAGTTCATATAGGGAATAAATATCTTTCCAACTGGAAGTTTGGAGTTAATAACATTCTAGGAAACAAGTACACTGCTAAGCACTGTATTGACGATAGTTCATATAGGGAATAAATCTCTTTCCAACTGGACGTTTGGAGTTAAGAACAATCTAGGAAACAAGTACACTGCTAACCACTGTATTGACGTGAGTTTAGTAGGAGTATGAGATGGATAATAATAATAATAATAATAATAAAATTCCTCTCGTACCGTTATACGTTACATAGGGCCTGCAAGTAATTTCTCCATACCGCTCTATCCTGGGCAACTTGCTCAATCTCCTCCATGGAACTGAGACCGATATTTCCTGCCTCTCTCAGCAAAGTTCGCTTTAGGGTCTCCCTAGGTCGACCTCTCTTTCTTGAACCCTTTGCATCCCACTTCAATGCCTGCTTTGATATTCGTTGATCATTTCTCCTCAAGGTGTGCCCAACATATCTCCATCTTCTCTTTCTTATAACAGTTGTCACTAGTGGTTGACCAGACATGTCTCTGATTTCATCACTTCTCCTGAATTCGTTCCATTTTATATTCATTATTTTTCGCAGACATCTATTTTCAAATGCATTCAACTTGCTTTCTATATAGATAGATGACATAGCAAAATCCTGTCAAAAAAAGCACACATATTTAACCCTCATGTCTCAAGACAAAAGACATAAAACCACGACACTGGGAAACAAATCGGTAACAGTGTAACAAAAAAGTAGAAGAAAATATGGTAGGAGTGCAGTCATTTCTCGCAATTTTTGTGTTTCGAAGGTCGTGAGTTTGAATCCGAATCGAGTCGTTCGATTCGGCGAATGGCGTGCCATTTCTGAATGGATAATCCAAACAATTTGAGGAAATTCGGTGTATTGAATTCAGGGCTGTGCCTTTAGACATCAATACTAAAAGATAAATACTGCAGTAAGTATGGTTATTTTACCAAAGAAAGCAATAAAATCGACGTTTTGATGACAAGATTTTTCCCATGCACACTACACATAAAAATCAATATAAACCAGTGCGCGGTTGCAATAATTGTTAAACCTCTCACTTAAATATACCTGCAGCCAGAAAGGTGCAATAGCACCTAGTAAACACATCAAGAACCCAATGACCAATCCTCCTAATCCCAATCTTCGTGCTGTTCCATATGCCATTGTACAAGTTTATTCAAGTCTTAAGTATTCAACCTGAAACACAAAGTAAACAATGACATTAGCTGTTGGGTAATCTAATATCAATCAAGTGCCATGCCTGCCGGCGTAGGCGATCATGTCTCTCCACAACTCTCTTTGCTTGGTGCATGTAATCAGTTCTGACGTCGATATTTTGTCGAACCATGATGTCAGGCCATCCAACATCTTCTCCCTCTGTCTTCCACGATCTCTCCTTCCCTGAATTTTACCTGTAGTCACCAAATGTTCTAAACCTTCTCTTCGCATTATATGCCAGAAGAACCTTGATTGTCGGATTCTTATTCTTTTGATAAGGTTTCTTGTGTGCAGGCCTGATTTAAAACCTCCACGTTTGATTTCTTTGCTGTCCATGGAATTCTCAACATTCTTCTGTAAAACCACATCTCTGTGGCTTCCAATGATCGTATTGATTGTTTGTTCAGTGTCCATGATTCGCTGCCATACATAAGAATTGGTTCAATATAGCATTGGAGTACTGTTTTCGCAGTGTCATTGGTAGTGAGTTCACGCATAGTGTGTTCTTCATTTTCATAAAAGCTGCTTTCGTTTGAGCTATTCTACTCTAATCTCTGTTGTACATCTTCCATCTTTAATCTAATATAGAGTATGTAAAATCAAAGCGGGTAAGGTAGTGGTAGCTGGTAAATTTAATTGGAAGAGGACAAGGGAAGACAAAGAGATAAATTGCTGGATAGCTTAATCACATGACATGGTCGATAGAAGAAGACATACTCTGGTGAACGAGTGAGATGGTGTGCGAACAATGATCGCCTACTCTTATCGGCATGGAACACGATGATGAGCTCGATATATTCAATATTATATGTTTACATATATGGATATTTCTATGACGAAGTCGTTAAGACGTCGTTACATTCTGTTTTGTGTAATATTTCTAATAAGTTGATAGAATACACATACATTGACAGTACTTGTCGCTTTATTTTTAAAATTTTTTTTTCATAAAACATTTGGCATGTGAGGTAACTTGTCAGAGAATTAATTAGTACTGCCTGAACGGTTTGTCAAGTTGCATGTCGTATTTTCTGAGTTAATATCCACAAACTAGAACACATTGTTCTTACCACAAATTAGTTCAAATAAAATACACCAAAAACAGAACACAGAAAAAATGAAGATATTGAGATAACATCGAATCTGAGTTTATATAAGAGTTTAGCTGCAAGAGTTTATACATTTCAGATAAAAGTTTCTACGAACAAAAGCCGGAACAACAAAAACATTCACAGTAAACTCAGGGGTTATACAGGGATGTGTGCTCTCCCCACTGCTGTTTAAAACATACCTGGACAACAAAAGTAGAGAAGCAGGAATAAAGGAAGAAAATAATGTCACAACTTTTATTTGCAGATGACCAAGTACTGATTGCAGAAAACAAAGAATCTCTCCAGAACCATTTGAGCTTAGTTAACATCAAGAGTGAGGAGTACAACATGAAAATGAATATAATAACGTCATAGACAATGGTAATAAGTAAACAACCAGAAAACCTTGCAATAAAACTCCAGAACGTAGACATAAAACAAACAATTGAGACCAAATTCTTAGGAACAATTTTCACAGCAGATGGAAGTATCGATATCGAAATCAGCAATCGTTGCACAAAAGCTAATCAAGTACTGGGGCAGTTAACACCACTGTTATCACACAAAGAGATACCGCTAACAACTAAAGCAAATCTCATAAGAACGATTTTCTGGCCAACACTATGTTACCAGTGTCAAAAGTGACCAATAACAGCAGCTAATGAGCGGAAAATAATAACGACGGAGACTATGTGAAACCAGTCATGCAATTCATAAAAGAACAGATTAAATGGTTTGGACACCGGACAAGAATGCCCTGGTATCAACTACAACAGAGAGCAACAAAGAAAAAGCATAATGGGTACAAATCAATAGGAAGACCACGCAAAAGATGGAACGACGGCATCAAGAACAGCCTTACGAAAATGAATATCAGCTTATAAAGTGTCTTAAAACAAGCACACATAAGATCACTACGTTTTCTTCCCCCCCCCGCCCCAACACTTCTATAAAGATGTAAATGGTGGAAGAGATGAAGGAGATCTAATCTGAATACTGAAAGATATAGCACAACTTAACCATACACTGTCTCGTATTGTCTAGGAACGAAATTAAGGCAAAGTATAGTAACACGGTGAACAACAAGTTATGTCAGAAGTGAAGGCTATGGTAGGGTTTCTCTTAAAGCTGCTGGCTACCCCATCATGTAAAAATGTAGTTATAAATTCAACCAACTATAAAAAGTCAAATACAAGGAAAATAGGTTAATGATAACTGAAATGTCGTCATTACACTCCACCCAGACTCGTAGGTGCTCAGTCTTCTCAACAGATGTCAAAAGGGAATGCATAATGGAGGCTTATGTGACAAGTTGGTTAAACATACACCTGACTCTGTCCCTCAGGTATCCAGTTCTAAGTGTACATCGGGTGAGTCCTTAAATCGCTGGATTGATTCAATATCTATTTTTTGTCTTCATCGAACAGGCAGTCGGGAAAAGACATAAAAACAGCCTCCTTATCTATCCTCTACTCCCCTACAATCAATGATGTTGATACAAGCCTATCCGCTCTCTCATTATAGCAAACATACTCATACACTTTAAATCAAATCCACATATGCTTTATGAGGTTATAAACCTCATTTGACGACATCCACTAAATTCGCAACCATCCATTTTGGGCCTTCCGAATCATCAACTGAGAATCAGATGCAACAACGACTCCAGTAATCGGAGTCTCAGAGAGCCACTGAAGGGCAGCAGCGGTGACCATATCCTTCATCCTCATATTGGAAGTGATTGTCCTGTATGCTCCACTTCGATAATTAATGGAAAGCTGTAAAGAGCTGCAATAGATAGCTAAATATATTAAGTCTTGACATGAGCTAGTTAAGGGCCTGTGTTCCAATCGGGTTTAAGAAGACACAAATAAAAGAGAACCCTTCAAAAAGCAATATACAATACTGGAAACTCTTCTCCTCTATATTTCAACACTAAACATAATACTTCTCTGAGATTCCGTTTACTAGGGCTACATGTTTGCCAAAACAGATAAGGTATGAGTATATGCCCTTTATTGTTGCTACACTCTCTATCGTTGCTGCCATCTCGAAGGTCTAAAGTCAATATATTGTAGACATATAGACTTACTACATCAACATCACCAATCGTCGGGTAGTTGACGATGGATGAAGAGGGAGACGTCCTGCTATGACTCAACTACTACCTGTTGGACGGGAAGAGAGAGAGTGTGGTAACTGATGTTGATTGATTGACTAATATGACCATCATCAGTGCACTTCGGTGAATAACCATGTGGGTTTCCATCTCTTTTCTTCACCTCAAGTTCTCAGTAGCTGTGTAGGAGCTCCGTGGCATCAGCGAGAGTCTCCAATTGCAAATTTGTATACGGATTTTATTTGTATCTTTTTGATGAGTTTTGTCTGGGTAGCGACTTTGCACCTACCCTTATTGATTTTCAAGTGCCAATGGTTCTTTTAAGTGACCAACTTGAATAACGGATCTAGGTTGTATAGTCCATCTCCAACAGAACTCGGAACTCGATCTCACTTACATTTAGATCAATATGTATAAATAATTGTCGCTGAAATTCTATAATCGTTTTACGAAGTTTTCAATCGCCTCTATAACATGACGAACATGACAAGCTAAATGTTGACCGACATGACCAAACCACACTATCTCCAGTTTTCAAACTGTCTAACCCAGCGGTTCCCATACTTTGCATATCCCCGTCTATATACATTTTGCTGACGCAGCCCCCGACGTTTCTGTATATGCAAAGAGACAGGAATGAATTATCTGTATGCTACAATAGTAAACACTGTCTGCAATTTAACATTTTAAATAAACAACAAAGAAAACATTAGACCTATAATTAGACTGAACATTATTTTGTTCTTTCTGTTTGAAATGTCAAATATCATATTATTTCTTCAAGCGCTTGGGGACACCTTTGAGTATCTTGCGGATCCCCGGGGTTCCCAGGGACCCAGTTTGGTAAACGCTGTTCTAGCCTGATGAGCATGACACGTTCAAAGTAGATAGACAAAACCCAACCACTCTCTCACCGGTTGTCAAACTATCTAATCTACTTGTCTTATGATCAGAGCTGATTACATAAATGATAACTACTTTTCTATTATCTCCTAAGTTGTAGTACTGCTAACTTGATGATGATAATGTTCATATTTAATATGAGTTCATTTTATCTTATCACCTTTAAACATTTTCATTATCAGTTTTGTAATAGTTATATGTTTCTATTATGTATTGTGTAATAGTATGCGTATCTTTCTGATAGTCTTTCTTGCTTTTCTCTAATCTTGTTTTGCCTCACAGCGTCATGATACGATGCGATTTATAGAACGAGTTTTTGTGTGGGTTTAGTGAATAGTGTTTTCTTCTGTTATTTCTGAGGTTCACTTTTGCTTTGTATCCATTGTATCAGATTTGGGAAAATGTATCATTGCTCTGTGAGGCGCATTGTATGTTAGTAAATCTGATTATGTGGATCAACCATTTACTTACTGACTGACTTATTCCTGTCCGCTCCTCGTGGAGCATAGGGCCTCAACAGATGTTTCACACTCTTCTCGGTATTTGGCTGTCCTCTTCATGGTCTCCCAGGACAGTTGAGCACTCTTCAGTTCCTCAATAAGACTTCGTCTCCAGGTCTGTTTAGGGGTCCTCTTTTCATTTTCCTTGCGGTTCCACTCAAATGCTTTTCTAGTGACACTCAACTGTGTCTTCCGTAGGGTATGCACGACCAATCGCCATTTTCTCCTCCTGACCTGGGTCATCATGGGTTTCTGTCCTGTTCTTATCCACAGGTCTGTGTTTGCAACTCTGTCATACCATATCAGTCTGAGAATCCGCCGAAGACATCGGTTGACAAATGTCTGAATTTTATTTGCATTTAACTTGGTGACTCGCCATGTTTCTGAGTCATTCAGTAACACATATTTCACATTTGAGCTGAATATCTTATAGAGAAGGAACAAAATGTTGCTACATTGAAGAGAAGCCGACCTCTTCATTTCTTTGGTTAAAATAACGTAGTTCTCTCAAAGCAACGTCGGCTCATATATGACATTTGTTTGAAGGAATGAGTTCAGATTCCGGCGCTGTGATCAGTCAAAACACAAAGGATGGAGTTTGATGGTAGTTAAATAGTTACATTAAAAAAAAAAGAATATAGCAAAAGTCGAACGGCATGTTTACTGACATGCTACGAAAAAAAGAAAGAAATATACTGTTATCATTAAAAAAAGTCTTTTAAAAATGTGGTTCACGTTAATGTCGAAATACATAACACGTACACCGCGTTGTACAACGTTGCTATCAAGACTCTCCAAGAAGGTATGTCACTTGTCATGACTGTATGCTCTGCCAGGTATTTGCTTGTGCACTTTCTGTGTTCCACTTAATAATATCTCCATCTTCCTTGTTCTCCTGACTCTATGCTCTGCCAGGTATTTACTTGTGCACTTTCTGATGTTCCACTTCCAATTATATCTCCGTCTTCCCCTTGTTCTCCTGATTTCCACTTTTCCGTAGACTGTTTTTTTCATCGGGGTGTAATATCTCTTAATGTGACCAAACTATCTCCTGCATCTAATTGCTTTCTCCATGTGCAGATTTTCTTGTCACTTCTAGTTGTGGAAGTGTACGTTTATTATGCTCCTTCTGATTTCATGATACATGCCCTATATGACTGATTCTATGAACTTAACAATAGGGGTAGCGCCCGAGTGGTTACCGGGGCCCAAATTTGGGGTGTAAAGAATAGAAACACTGTTACCTGTCACGCATGTCGTAAGAGGCGACTAAGGAGGTGTGGTTGAAATCGGATGCATGTGTCCGCTAGGGAATGCTAACCCGAAACAAATGCTTGCAGAAAACGGACGCACCAGGCTGTAAGGCGCATAACATGGTACAACGACCCCCTCACAATGAGGAATGGATAACGGATTCTTTGGTCCCAATCTGCCTCGGAGATATAGCCACGCAGTAAGAATGTCAGACCTACCATCACGAGGGTGGCCAAAACTTACTGGGGAAGAGGATCGACACAAACGGGAAAGCAGAAATCATAGGAATTATATCCTACAGAACTGCCTCAGTATGCAGACTTGAGAAGAAAGAGATAGCCCACTTACACTAGCATTCAAGACAAATTGTATGGCGTGGATGATAATCTGAGGCAGACGGATGCCTTTATTAGAGAATCCGAAATCCCAATCTAGTGAGAACGCAGAAGAAGACAATAGGTAGAAGAAAGAAAACAATAGGTAGAGCATCTATATTATGTTGAGGTCCGGAATGAATCGCTGTCTATTCTATTTAGTTAATCATTTGATAGAATTCTATTTGAATAGAGCAATAGTGGTATAATTATGACCGTACGTGCTTCCTAAACGGGTGCTATCAGCTATGAAATCATCAGTTAAGGTGTCACATTTTCCCACACTAACGGCTCTCAGATCTACCTGGCTTCAATTGTGTGCAATGTGGAAATAAAGGACGGTATTGTGACATTATACTCACGAACTAGCTCGTGTCGTCCGTCAAAGTAAAATACAAATCTAACACATTATTTTCCTCAATATGCCACATGGTATGAAAACGAGCAGTTACATTAAATTTTCATCATCATCAGTTGCCATCTCCGCACTGAATTATAACTGTAATTGACCTACAACATCACTTGCGTCTTACCATTATGCTACATTATGTCGTGCTGTAATGTGTCAATCTCTTGACGTTTACCTCTCACGTGTGTCTCTGTCTTCAATTTTCACCTTTAATTTTGATCAATGGATCATGTGTCAGAAATATGTTATTGTTATTATTTTAATGTCCTGCAATAATTCTTTGATAACTTCTAGCTTTAAAAAAAAAAGAAATGCTTGATCTGTCGGTTTTACAAATTTGACTGTATATATACATAAGGAGATGGACTTCAGTTTTTCACGACTGCCTGTTGAATAAAGACACTAAAATGTATGCCGAATTTATCCAGCGAAATAATGAGTTTGGAATTACCCGTCGCACAAGTAGAATTGGATGCCTGAGGAGCAGAGTGAGAAGTGTGTTTAACCAGTGAGCCACAGGAACCTTCAGTATGCAGACACTTCCACGTCTGTTGGGAGAGAGTGAGCGACCTAGGGGTCTGTCCGGAAAGCAATGACATCAATTCAGTAAACAATAACGATGTTTCGTACAAATAATCAATCAATGATTCACTGACGTCACATTAAAGGTTGTTTGTAAAATATACATTTCAAATGCATTAATTATGTCTTCAAAATGATTGTTCATTGTCTATATTTCTGAACAATATAAAAATATCAAGTCAATTTTATATGTAAAAAAATGTGTACAGCTGAAATTCAGCATTTTGTTTAAATGTAAAAAATCAAAACAGTTAATCTTTATTTAATAAAGAAATTCACAATTGTTACCTCAGATTTTGAAAAAAGTGTTCTGTGTACAGATCAAGTAGAACTTCTCTAGTATAACTGTCTGCTCCTTCAGCAGAAAATAAAACAAAACAAGAACTAGACAAAATTAGTTACGTATTTCTTTAGTGTTCACAATTTAACTATAGTACATTCCCAAGTTGTTATCACGGATACCTGTTGGTAGCACTAGCATGAACCAATAAATAATCGTTTTATTTTTAGAAATGTGTTCACTTTAAATGCGGTTGAGAAATGTATAAATACTGGTTGTTCAATGTAGGGACAGGAAAGATAACGATTGTTGAGATAATGCAGTGTCGCATGTGTTTGCTGTGTAATGGAGATTAAAATATTTGATGTTGCAGAATTGTTATATGTTACTGAACAATGCAAAATAAAATGGTGGGAGGGAAAAGTTTAATGTGTAAGAGTTCGTCTATCGCTTGGATACAAGACGGTTGTAATAGCTGTCTATCGCAAACGATCATGACAACAGCCTCAGACGTGTGCTGCTGCACATCTCTGGTGTGTGCGGCGATGACTGTATAGTCCTATCCTAGAACACAATCCCATAACACAGGTGGGTCATACATGATCAAATTTAGACAAGGGGGTGTTGTGTGTTCTGTCTTTTCACGCAGCACGTTTTCTCTGTGCTCCAGCAGCATTACGATTATCAGCTATGCGTGTTCCTCTTGTGTTGTTACAGTGCCACATTTGGCGATCTTGGGCGCGGTAATCCTAGCACGAGGTGTCTGTATCGAAGCATTTCAGAGACACTTTAAGAGTGTCCTTAGAGCGTTTATTTCTCCCCACCAGCTGAACGTTTGCCGTCTTCAAGTTTTCCATACATCAACTGTTTTAGGATGCGTTTATCGGGAATCCAAGCAACGTGACCGACCCATCTCACTTGGACATCCTGAAACATGGGTGTTGACACTTTGTATATTTTCTATTGTGAGGACTTCACTATGTGAAATTTTGTTCTGCCAGTTTATTTTTAGCATTCTTCGTAGTCACCTTGTGTGGAAGTGGTTTAGATTTCTTGCGTGTCTGCCATACACTGTCCATGTCTCGCTTGCGTACAGCAGCGTGGTTGGCACAATGGCATGGTAAACTTTCAGATTTGTGGCTACGCTTATCCCCTTCCGTTCTCAAACAGTGACATGCAGCCTTCTCTACGTAGCACTGGCTTAGGAGTAGATCACTTGCACAAAGAATAGATAATTTGTGCTTACTGAATTTTTGTCAGCATGTTTTCTATCATGCAAACAGCCATTTCTATTAGCTTTTTGGTCCTGTAAAATATATCATCATCATCAGGTGTTGTGTCGGCTGGTATTGGCGATCATGGATCTCCACAAATCTCTGTCATATGTGTTTGATATCATCTTAGATGTGGACGAACTTACCTTCCATGAAGTCAGGTTGTCAAAAATTGTATTTCTCTGTCTTCTTTTGTCTGGTCTACAATCGATTTTACCAGTTGTCACACTGTGTTCTAAGTCCCCCCGTTTATTACAAGTCTGAGAATTGATGACTGTCACTTTCTTATATTTATAATAAACTTTCTCTGTGTCTTGACCTCATTCAACACCTCTACCCTTTTTAGCAGTTCATGGGATTCCAATCATTCTTCTGTAACAACACATCTCTCTGGCAACCAGAGATTTTTCTATCTGTTTGTTTATTGTCCATGACTCACATCCGTATGTCAGTATTGTTTCTATGGGGCACTGTGTAACTATGCACAGCTTAAATATACAATAACATAAATCGAAGGAGAATCTTAGCAAAGCAAGTTCGAAGTAAATCTAATCGCATACATGTGTGTCTAAACCGTTCTTCTTCTACTTCGAACGCTCCAAGATTCACTCTGTGATTTGTATGGGATCCGAGCCTAAGAGCGATTATACATTGTACCAATTATTCTCTTACAAGTTTGCCAGCATATCTAATTTCTGCGACGCTTTTTATTTACTAGAAGGGTTTGCCTAGGTCCCTAACTCAGTCGTCTCTTACGACATGCATTTTAGGTCAATGGGGTACTATCCTTTGCTCCCTTTGCGAGCACCGGCAACATACAGGCGTTCTAAACCTTTCGAAATTCTCCTTGAGGTGAATCTAAGTCCCGACTCAAATTGTTTGTTTGTTATGTGGTGGAATAGACCACGACCCACTCTATTGATGACCTCAGTGCAGGCGGCCATATTGCCATATGACGTCATAGACTGAGGCGGTGTATTCTCACAGACTAACTGTTGTCTGTTACTGTTGGGAAACGCTGATCTAGACAATACATCTTGCTGATGTTAGAAACTTGTTGTTGGATGCATGTGTGTATTACAAAACGCCCGAGTGGTTATCGGAGCCCAAATTTGGGGTGTAACGAATAGAACCACTGTTACCTGCACACATGTCGCAAGAGGCGACTAAGGAGGTTTAGCTGAAATGGGATGCATGTGTCAGCTAGAGAATGCTAACCAGAAACAAATGCTTGCAGAAAACGGATGCACCAGGCCTTAAGGCGCATAACATGGTGCAACGACCCTCACAATGAGGAATGGGATAACGGATTCTACGGTCGCCAGTCTGCCTTGGAGATTTAGCCACGCAGTAAGAAAGTCAGATCTACCATCACGAGGGTGGCCAAACTTACTGCGGAAAGAGGTCGGCACAAACGGGGAAGCAGAAATCATAGGAATTATATCCTACAGAACTGCCGCCATTATGCAGACTTGAGAAGAAAGAGGTGGCCCACTTGCACTACCGTCCAAGACAAACTGTATGACGTGGCTGATAATCTGAGGCAGACGGCTGCCTTTATTAGAGAATCCGAAATCCCAATCTAGTGAGAACGAAGAAGAAGAATTATTACAGAGTTGTTTTCTGATGAGTAGTTATAGTTGTTGCTTTCACATACAATTTTAGTTTAATTTTATACAGAATACTTAGAGTAAATTATGATTACTAATGTAGTTACGTCAGCTTATGGTAGTCTCTCATCAGTAATCCATGAATAAATAAGTCACAAGTTTGCACAACACCACAGCTTGATTAGCATATAAACTAACATCAGCTTATGGTATATTCTTAACTGTAATCCTTGAATAAGTAAGTCCCAAGTTTACACATCACCACAGCTTGATTATGTCATAGTCCCCCAGGTGGCAGAGGAGGAATGGACAGTTAGCTAGATAGTTAGTGTAGTATAATTAGATATTAATGTGAGACTATGTGTTGCACTCTCTAGCAGAGGCGCAACACATAACAACGAGACATTCTTGACGTAATAAAAACTACGTAGTTGTGTAGTGACAGTTAGTTAGCAACATTTTAGTAAACAAGGAGACCAACATATACATTCAACGTGAACAGACGTGTTTACGTTGAATGTATATGTTGGTCTCCTTGTTTACTACGTAGTTTTTATTACGTCAAGAATGTCTCGTTGTTATGTGTTGCGCCTCTGGTTAGAGAGTGCAACACATAGTCTCAACTATTAATATATAATTATACTACACTATCTAGCTAACTGTCCATTCCTCCGCTGCCACCCGGGGGACTATGACAATTAGCACATAATCTAAACAGTATTACACAAATATATTTGATCTACTAATGAAATTTGCTACTTTCCTTTTTTATGAAGAAGCAGCTTGCTGAACATTGCATCGGGGTCAAAGGCGCATGGGAACAACGCAGCGTCAGAATTAGTGAGCTGGTACTAATGAAGATCCTACTCAACTTCCTCGGGGTGACCTGGTAACAGACATTGGTTCCAGTCTGGCTAAGCGGGTAGGGATGGAGGGAGAGCTACATGTAGTGGTAGTAGAGCAAGTACGGAAAAGCATTGCAGGTCCAAAAATAGAATTCACGCATCTCCTGGTCGATGTCCGATGAAAAACTGCCAAAATTATTGCAGAAACGTAAGAAATAGTAGTATACAAGTAGTCAGCAAACGAAAGCTACAAAGCCGGAGTAAATGACTGCACCACAATTAACACCTACGGGGCAAGAGTCCATAAGCACGAAGCGTAACAAGTCAACGGTTGCACCACAATTATCAGCTTCCCAACCGATGGGAAGGACTGTTCACTGAACATGAAGGGATGAGAAGTGCATCCAGAGCAGGGACATGGGCCCCCATGAGACAAAACTTGGAGTCCTGAACCCGTGTCGGGCTGCATGTCATGGCAGTCTCGAGGCACGGTAAATTTAAGCACGGTGAGAAACCCGATATAGACACGGTGAGGCAGGCACCAAATTTGAGCGAACACGCACACGTACGATGCACAGGTGAGCCTAAAGGCGTGGTAGACATGCAAGATGCTGGTGATGGAGCGACGGGAAGGCGTTGCAAACGGTAAACAGACCACCCATACGAGCAGGTAAAACTGGATAGCCCAGCAGATGCTTGATTCCAGTACAAAACAAAAGTCTCAGCAAGTGTCTCTTAAAAATACTGAAATGCATCGTGATGATACATGAGAAAATTGAGGTAAACTCCGTACAAGAGGTCAGGGACAGATAAACCTATTGGGTAAAGTTGGCAGAGCGCAAATTCTTAGGTTACGTTTTAGTGTCTAACGAAACTGCCCTCCCTGGGACAACCAGGTACGGTACTGTTGCATAAACAACTACCATCACCGTAAGAACTGAGGTGGGTAAAGTTTGCCAAGCGCAAGTCCAAAAGTTGCATTTTAGTGCCTAACGAAATTGCCCTTCCTGTGACAACTGGGCAGGGTACTGTTGCATTAAGAACGAATATCTCCGGAAGAACCGAGATGGGTGATGTTGGGGAGCGCAAAATTTTAGTTGCGTTGCTAGCGCCGATTGAAACGACCCTCTAGAATATCAGTGCGCAACACCAGCCCAGTGTTTCCTGGAGACAGGGAAAATGCAGAGTAAAACCTTGCATATTGCCAAGTGTCGATACAAGCCTTGAAATGGCTGAGAATACTCCTACTGGGGAATAAGCTAAGAATAAACCGTGTATAGAAACCTATGGGCGATAATGCAAAGGCTTGACTGGTACAAATCATAACATTGGCTAAGGGCGATACGTTTCGGACGTCGATCATCCACAGAGTAAGATGCCGTCCAAACACCATGGCTCAGATCATATAAAGTCTAAGCATACCGCCAAAATATGATCGTTTGTAAAACAAAGCACATGCGTCTCCAAATACTGAGAATGTTCCTAATCCGGAACGACCTCATATAGTCAGAAAGAACGCATATTGTAGAGATACTCTTTGGCGAAGATCAAAAGCCCAAATATAAGGCGAAAAATGATCGTAAAAGAGAAATTAATACAAGAAAGGTGACAGTTCCAGTGACTAGCCCTAAACCGGAACAACCTCACCCAGTCAGTGCAAAGTAGCTAATACTCTTTGGCGTAGATCCAAGCCCAAATTTACGGCACTAAAATTGATTAAAGAGTGATTGTTATACGATGCGTACGGAACGATCTCACTAAAGGCAGAAAATCCGATAGAGAAGTCGCACTTTACTAATTAACTCTGGCCGTAAAAGTACCAATGGTATGAGGACTCAAGGCAAGAGTTACACGGAGAACAGTTTTCCTGCAACGATCACTCTTGGAAGATCTAAGATTCAAGTACCTATGAAGTCGGCGAGGCTGTCCGCATGATTGAGGGACGACTGTAAAATGGTAACCTTAGGCCTCACGCAAACATTAGTCAGAAACACAATACGAGACATCTTGACTCTCGTCTGAATTAACAGCGGGCTTTCGAGAGAAGAAGAAGAAGAACATTGCATTGATCATTCCTTATTTTTCTATAATTGTTGAGATAAATGTTGGAACCGCAGACAATAACGTTTTTATTTGTTGAGCTCCGCAGACACATGCAGTACTGTCTAATTTGAGTTTTAAGTAGTTGGCAGTTACAATTTGTATGACAATCTAATTCTGGTTTGTCGTGACCAAGAACATATCTTCAGTTGATATAAGCTTTTGAACAACTAGATATGATATAAAGCAGAGAACAGTGAGATCTTGTGATGGGTACTTCAGTCCATCCCTACCAATTAAATGGATGTAGCCAAGCCAGGACAGATCAAGTTCAATTTCTGCTGTAATGCCCTTAGCTTGCTCAATAAGTAGGCAACATGAAAGGCACTTTAATTTTCTACGCAGTCTGTAGGCAGCAAATCCACTGATGTAGACACGTACATCCATAGTTCCGACAGGTACTATGATTTCATAATTTTCTACATTCACTTCAAACCATGGGTCTCCTTGCTTGGCAGCAATTGTATCCATCTCAGTATCTGTGCTGAACACTGCTAATAAGTCACAAATTGGAATATCACCCCTTCTCGAGGAGCACATACACAAAACAGAATAAATTCTTAGTTTCTTTCCAGTTTCCAAAATTTGCTGCATAGAAACAAGGTAATTTGCTTCTGAAAGTTTCCTGAATCTGGCCTCAAGATTGTCAGTTTGTAGTTTTCCTAACAAGATTTACTCTATGTTCATGATGTTGCTGAATGCATATTTAGTTAAATCTATCATTGCCTTCAATGTGTGAATCAAAGCATGGAATGTTTCCTGATGAGCTTCCTTCTCTTACTGGTAGATTATGCCATGCTTCCACCCATTTACATAGCTGTTCTAAATTCAACAAATTAGTTTTATCAGTAGCTATTATAGGCATGGCATATGGATTTCGAAGCTTTGTTCCAATAGATGTATTTTTAACATTTATAATGTTCCACCACTGTAGTATTGTATTAATAAAAGTTACAGTACCATCCTCCTGATCACTGAGCCGTAGAGCTGCAACATTATACTCGTTCAACACAGCAAGGGCTAAAGATACCTTCTGCCTATCAAAACTAGATGGAAACAGTGATTTGTGAGTAATTGCTGGTGCTAAGTTGGTAATGTTGTTATATTCTTTATTGTACAAAATTTTCAAGCTGGACATCTTTGCTCTCATGAGTTCCTACGAATTGTAATACATGATAACAAGGGAAAACTAAAATTTGCTCCGTGTTCCTTCTGGTTGATCCAGTTATGCAATATGCATTTCAATATATAGGTACTGAATCATAAAGCAAAAAGACTGGTGTTCCAGAGTACACTGGATTCTTAAAAGTGTATGCATTCTGTGAACTTCCTGCAAGTTGTTTGTACACTTTTCTGTTTACTGCATTATTATCCGCAATAAAAGCCAGGACTTTAAAACCAACGGACTGCACAATCTATATCGTCTGAAGCAAATCTCCTTGCAAGTCATCTGCTGTCATCTTCTTCATTGGAATTAGTCCAACCACTTCAGTCTAATTGCAAAATACTGAAGAAATAAAAAAAATGCTTGCACAGTGGAAGCACTTTCGACTGCATTTGATGCTGTGCCAATCAAGTTTCCTCCAGCATAATTTAGTGCAGCTTTAACATAAATTTCATCTATCTGAATGACTACAATTTGTTCAGTTACAGAAAGTTTGCTGCTCTTGATCTGTAAATATTTGCTGATGTCAGAATCTACAGACTATGTCAATGGCAGAATTAAACTTCTTGTGTCCCATGATGGGGAAGACACAGCTAATTTGTACTTTAAAAAAATATTTAGCATACTCGGGACTTTATATATGTCATAAATGCAAAACACTGAGTGTTACTGCTATGCCGTTTTCTGTTATCTGCAGTTCTCACCAACTGCAACTGTTCAGCGAAGAATTGAAGTGTTTTCTCTGGCACAACACTAGTGCTGCTTGTTGTGGTGGATGATAAACTAATTGCTTCAACCAGATTATCATGTGCCTTTGTCATGTAATAGTCAACAGTTCGATCTTCTTCTAAATCTTTGCATAAACAATATGACAAGAGATTCTCAACATGAGACGATCTCTCAATTTTTCCACTACTTGATTGTAAGTTAAAGGAACTCTTTTCTATGGAAGCTCCCTTCAGGTGAACAGTAAAGGGGTCTCCTGGTCTATTTTAATATTGAGTCATATAGCTGGTGCGTCCATGGTTTCAACAATTACAGTATACAATAGAACATATGCCTTGTCTTTACAAATCTGAAGAAACTTTGCATTTAAATTCTCTTGTAACCTTGCTTCATAACTGTCCTGAACAACTTTAAAATCACTCATCAGATCTGATGCCAGCCAATCTTCAACATTTTTATTATACCTTTCTTGTACTGCTGTAGCTCGTGCTTGTGGATTCTTACGAAGAACGACAGGTGCATTTGACATATAAGATGGCAGGTTAGGAAACACAGTGGAAACATCATCAGGTTTCAAAACTACACAAAGCCTGTCAATAATGTGTTCTACACTTTTTGTATATGTATATTTATCTGAAAGTATTAAATCTTCTTCTCTAAAATGTTTGATACAATTGTTGCGAATTTCCAGACGGTTTTCAATTGCAACCTTCACTGCTTTAACTATGCCACTGCGAGCATGCGGACATGACGGCAGAGCACCTACTGCAAGACTGCCCACTGCTAGCAGGCATGAGAAACGAAGCCTAGCCGGAAAATATCAATTTAAATGAGAAGCTGTACGGAGGGAAAACAACAGCAGAATGTATAAGGAAATCTAGTACATCAACTCAAGCGGTGACCGCGAGAGAGAGAGAGAGAGAGAATGCTTTAACAAAATCTCCCTCGTAATTTGATCTGCAATTTTGTACACAATATTTTCTACACATCGTTATTTTGCTGTTAAGAAAGATAATTATTAAATTATAAATATATATTTATAATTATATAATAATTAACCCGTTTGAAAATTGTTGAAGACTCCGCCTCACCTATACACCATTAAAAATGGAGCGTTATGGCCAGATATTAGTAGATCGTGATTAGACCTATACGTGACCGATGCGAGTTCTTTCAAATTAAGACGAGAGTCGTTTTAGCTACAATAGAGTTGCGTGGCCTTGGGATTAGTTCTTCTTCTTCTCTTAAAAAGGATACTTTGTTGAGTATAGTGTTCATTATATTCTGATATGTGTGTTTAGTGTGTAGTTTTGTGTTGATCTGGGTGCAGCCATGAGAAAGACTTTTATTTTGATCTGGATGTAGTTATGAGAAGAACTTTGGGCTGTTCTGGAAGTAGCTGTGAGAAGGACTTTTTGATAATGTGGTGTGTGTATGTGCGCGTGGGTGCGTGTGTGTGTGCGTGCGTGCGCGTGCGTGTGTGTGTGGGAGTGTGTGCGTGCGTGCGTGGGAATGTGGGTGTGTGTGTGTGCGTGTGCGTGTGTGTGTGTGTTGCAAGATCATACAACCTGAAAATGGAAACAGGAAGATGTAGGGGCAGACCAAGAAAAAGATGGGTTGATGGACTTACAGGTATCTTAAAACTCCACAATACCACAACATATCAAGCGACCGATCGTGCATTATCTCTGAAACCGATCACCTGCTACGCCTAACGGTAAACAAAAGCAGAGAAGGACAAAAGAACGAAAAAGTTACAACATTCATCATTGGATACAAGAGCGAACAGTTTTTTGTTAATACTAACATGTTGTTTCAGTTAAAATACGTTTTAAATTAATACTGTGCCAGCCTGCCCAGCGTGTTCGTAGCGCGTTTAAAGATGTGTGATTAGCCCTCTATGAGTGCGGGTTCAATTCCGCGGGCTGGCAGAAAAGCCACAGGCTATCCAGATTTACGGTGTTCGTTGTACCGAACCGAAGGGTTACGATGTCCATAGCACCGAACCGAAGAGCTGAAAACTCAAGTACATCGGGATCAGAAAAGAAACGAATACTTTAAGTTATAAATATTGTTTAACAAAACCAAGAATATCATTGATTTTGTCTTGTCTTGATATTTTTCTCAAATTTATGATCAATAATAAACTATTTCAATGTTTACATTTCTCATTGCCAATGTTAATGTATTTATGGGACAAATATTGTTGCACAGAGTGAGAAAAAGTTAATTGCATATCTTTACAGGACTTTGCGAATCAACCCCAGCTTTTAACGCTGTTTGTGATTTTTCTAGCATTATTACGTTCAGTAGTTTGCCATTGCTTTCTGAACGGGTGGTGTCATCGTCGTTTTGTAAAAATTCACTCAAAACAATTTGCAACCAAACTGTCCGCAGCGTGATTCGAACTCAGAACGTAGGGGTTAATAGACCGAGTCACTATCCCGTAGGCCACAGACGCCACCCAGAGTGAGAAACAGGATGCTACCTACAGTTAAGTCGATCGGAGAAAATACAGAAACAAAAAGGTCGAGGATTGTAATTTGTCTCTTCTCCATTGTGGGGTTAGGTGGGGGTTGTGGTGGGGTGGGGGCAACAGCTGAAAATGGTTGCGAGCCACTGATTTTAACCAATCCACATCAACTGCTAGATTTTAAAAAGCTTGAATTGAAGATAGGAGTGTCCGGACAAGAGCAGGCATATGAGTAGGTCCATCAATCAACATCGAACTAGTACGGTTAGCTGCTGATCGCTGTTGGAGCTATTGCGGAGATCGGAGCAGCTATGGACAGGTCTGGAGTGCAATAAAGTAATTTCAAACTAAAACGAGATAAAAAATTTTTTCTACAAATTCAATAATTTCTATATCGATACTCCAAGTTCCTGTTAATGTTTACCCCAACAACAGCAACAACCATTTTGTTTATCACTTCCGCAGATATGGAGAACAAAAAATAAGAACGAAATTAAAGTGAATATATTTCGCAGTAAATACAATAAAGCAGCTACAGATATGAGCTGTTGACTGAACGGTAAACTCTATGTATGACAGTCTTGTCAAGAAATATTAATTATATAAAGATAAATACAAAGTTTGATTTATTATTTGTTGTTCATTTTGTTTATTTCTCGAGTATTTATTGGCTTTTGCTTTTGATGTATTTCCTGTTGAGAGATATAGATAGATCCTTAACTTCACACAAGTTGAGAACCGTGTATGTTGACTCATTTCATTCAGACGAAGAAAGATAAGAACACTGTGCTGATAGCTAAACAAGAATAGTAAACCAACAAAGAACCGGAGCCGTAGTCGCCACACGCTGAGAAGTATACTGAGGTGGAGATCGGAGCAATTACGGACTAATTGGTTCGATGTACAGTGATTAAGTTCCTATGACTAAACTAAACTGAGAGACATACTGAGAAAGAGATCGGAGCACTATATGAACTAATTGGTTTGACGTGCAATGATGATGATCCGACGACTAAATTAAACTAAACAATTCAGAAGAATTCTTAATATTTATTATATTTCTTCTTCACCTTTCAACTCAAAAACGGAGCACACGTCTTCAACAAACTTCGTCCAGCCTTTCGTCTCTCTTGCTAGCCCTTCCAAATCTTTGCACATCTTGATTATTTTTAATATCAGTCTCCAGCTCTATTCTCCAGGTATTTCTATCCCTCCCCTACTCCCTTTTCCCTGCTGTTTCAAAACAGTGTTTCTTTTGCAATGCTTCCGATCAGCCCTATCTTTTCCATCGCCAGCGTTTCTTCCTTAGCTATTTTCCACTGGTATCTGCTTAGTTCTTTCTCTGAGTTCCTCGTTTATAATCGTATCATAATCTGCTTAGTTCTTTCTCTGAGTTTCTCGTTTGTAATCTTACCGTACAATCCCAATCTACTTAAACATATATTTACTAAGGTCTGCAGTTTTCTGGTGGTTACTTTTGCTGTTCTCCATATTTCCGAGCCATAATTCATTACTTTAATTTAATATTGTAATGACCACATCCTCCTGACACTTTGCGTAGCTACAGACCAATGAAAGGGACATGGGACAATGCTGGCACGTTTGCATATGATGTTTATCAAGGCTTCCAATCCAAGCAAGAGACTGTTGCTGTGGCCATCGACTTATGGATGCTTAAAACAAGGTAAATTTGTCAATACTGGTGCGCTCTTTGATTAAATGGGAAGTTAATCCTTGGCTAGTAAACTGGATAGCTGCTTGTTTAATGGAGAGAACCATTGCACTACGTTTAGGAACATGGACATCGGATCCTACACGTATATGCCCGGATTACCCCAGGTTCTCATCTATCACCCGTGTTGCTTAATATTTACACAGCAAATGTAGCTAAAATTATGTCAACCAGATTGGGTCGGACATTGCCATTTGAAGATGATATCTTAATATATAGGACTGGGTTAGATAGACGAGAGATGGTTGACGACATTGAGAAAACATTGCGTACCATCTCGGGTTGGTGTAGAAAGTCTCGTTCTCAGGTCAATCCTGAAAAAGCGTGTATGTTGTGTACTCTTTGAATAATCATATTGTCAAGGCTGACCTACCCTGTGTAATCTTTGAGGAACATACCATCGAGCGCAGAGACAGGCTGCGCTATCTTGGAATAACCTTTGATCGTAGTCTATCTTTCAAACACCATATTGAACTGACGATACAACAGTGCAAACGTGGTCTTGTGGCTCTCAAAGTTATGGTGGCCGCACACCTTGAGCAGAGACTACTTGCCCTTTGTTCGATCGACTGGTAATGTCAGTGGTAGATTACGGACTCGGAATTCTTACGATATCAAGATCACAATGTGAACGACTCGAACGGGTTCAGAATGAAGGTATGCGAATAGTTCTGGGCTGCACAGAGATACCCATTGTGAAGATGAGATATATGCTTGGCCTTCTGTCACTACGCTCCGTCATGCAATCGCCCAAACCAAGGCATATATGCGGGTTACTGGGGATAAGAGACATCCACTACACAAGACCACCAATAATGTTAAGGGTACGAGAATCAAGCGTGGCATGTCGTGGATGGCCCAGGCTGAGAGAACAATTGGCCAGGTGACTAAGGTTGCGACCCTACCAATAGGGGAAGAATGGATCCCAACAGATGGTAGCATGACCAACTATCTCAACGTTATCATCACTCTTGGAAGAGAATGTAGAGATTGGGGTAACATGAAGGCCGATCTCGCGGCTGATAAAAGATAATGCAAGGCATGATGATGTTGTTGTATATACCGATGGGTCGGTTCGGCGTGGTGAGAAATCCGGCTGGGGTTTCTTGGCTAATGCGCATGGTAGGGTTGTTGCAGAGCGAAGTGTGGCATACAGGACAACTACTTCTAGTATGAGGATGGAGGTTGAGGCCGTTACTGCTGCCCTCCATTGATCTCTGGGACTTCATTTACTGGGGCAGTTGTTGTATCTGATTCACAGTCGATGCTTCACAAGATCCAGAAGGGCAGGTTTCGGTATGAGTGGATGTTGTCTATAGAAGTTTCTAACTTCCAGCGGCTTACGTGGATATACTGTCCTGGGCATGCGGGTGTTTACGGTAATGAGAGAGCGGACAGGCTTGCATCAACAGCATCGATTGTTGGGAGTTGAAGATGGATAAGGGGATATTCTTCGGTCCCCTCGAGACTCTCTGTTGGATGAGGACACTAAAATCGATGTTGAATCGATCGCCATTTAAGCAGTTTGGAGTTACCCGTTGTTCAAGTCGAACTGGATGCATGAGAGGCAGAGTGAGAGGTGTGTTTAATCAGCGAGCCACATGAACCATCAGTATGCATACTCTTCGATACCTGTTGGGGGAGACTGAGCAGCTATGGGTCTGCCCGGAGTATAATGACGTCAGTTTAGTAACAATAACCAATAACCAATATTGCAATAAAATGGAAAACTAATAAAACAAATTGTTTTATATGTATTTGAAACACAGAATACAACAAATCAAGATGAAACCGTCTTAAGACAAACGTTTTTGCCCAATCAGAATAAAAACAATGAAAAATAAACAACGCGAAACAACACATATATTTATTATTTGTTTAAATCCCCAATAATCAAAACAATCATGAAAGGTAAAAGAACACGTTGTCTACGTTTTTGTAAAAAATGACATAGAACATGTTTGCATATACGA
Source organism: Arion vulgaris (assembly GCA_020796225.1). Lineage (NCBI taxonomy): Eukaryota > Metazoa > Mollusca > Gastropoda > Stylommatophora > Arionidae > Arion > Arion vulgaris. The sequence continues at coordinate 20,544,093 of CM036768.1, forward strand.
ACACATTGAATAGACTGTGAGGCGAACAAGAAAACCATGGAGAGTTATCTTTGTAAGTAGATCTACAGATACTATTATCGATATAGGGGAGACTGTAGTAACACTATGTAGCAATGGCGAAACAGGTAAAAAGAAAGTACAGTAGTTTTACAAAATACAAAAACAATAACAATGTACAGTAACATTTCGATCAAAAGGCCTTTATCAAGCAATCGATACAACATGAGTGACGAATTTCACAGCACACTACATATAGTGTCTCGCCATTTTACATAATATTACTGCAGTCTCTCTTATATCGATAATACTTATCGATATATGAAAGACTGAAGTAAAACTGTGTAGCAATGACGAAACAGGTAAAAACAAAGTACTTTAGTTTATACAAAATACGAAAACAATAACAATATACCGCAACGTTTCGACCAAAAGGCCTTTATCACGCAAAGGATAAAAAATAAGTAAAGAAATTCACTTCTTACACGGCACATAACATATAGACTCAGACAATAAATTCTTAACGGCTCTAAGATGAACATCAAAGGTTCAGAAAAATGAAGAAGAAAAACAAGAAAAATGGAAAGCGATGTAATCACTATATTTTAAAAAAGTAGAGTGGAGAATAGCAAAATGATACCACATATTTTAAGAATAATAGAATAGAATAGCAAACAGGACAAACACATAAGATGTGAAAGCACATTAATTAGAAGGTTTTAAGAGTCTTGATCGTAAATGCTAGTCACTCGAGAACTTGATGAGGTTTATAGACTTCTGTCAGTATTTCTCTCTGCAACATCAGTAAGTAGCCCCAGCCAGGAGATGAGAACTGCGTTGAATCATTGAAAAGTTGAAGAGCTTAGTATGCTTGTTTGCGTTCCACATATTGTTGCCCATAGTTCTGGTTGTTGATAATCTGAGGTTGTTGTTGCCAATTGTACGCCTGATTCTGATGATAGTGAAAAAACAATATATGTTGTCATTAATAATGATTAACAAAATTAAAATCTGCACACAGTGTGAAAATCCACTACCAGCTCCACACAAACAAAGCTCAAGATATTCAGCTCAAATGTGAAATATGTGTAGCTGTATGGCTCGAAACGGGCGAGTCACCAAGTTTAATTCTTAGTTGACCAGGCAAAAGTCAGGGCAAAAGTCAGGGCAAAAGTCAGGGCAAAAGCCATTCAAGTTTAGAATAAAAAACGCCCTTTAGTGTGACTTCTGGTAAAAGGTGTCCAATCCAAGTCACGTAGTGTGGCATTTGGTTCACAGGAGCTAATACACAAAAAGATTCAAACCTTTATCAACGTATGTCTTCGGCGGATTATGTTGAGGTCCTATGCTCCACGAGGAGCGGAGAGGAATAAGTCAAGTAGTCAACAAAATTAAACGTTTTGAGAACATACCTAATTCTTTGACAACATGTGGATGAGAATGATGGACACTAACACATGGCAGTCTCACACGGCTACAATAAATCGTGGCATATCCTTTACATAACTTCGTCATCAACCACCTTAAGCAAGTTATCGGTTTTCTAGACACCACTTACACGTTCAGTAGTTTGCCATTGATTACCGGCTACACGAAGATAATTTGTACTCAACCATTTCGCCCGTGTGGTGCCGGGGCTCATAAGGAAGCAAAGAATAGTACCACTGCGACCTAAAGGGATGTCGTAAGAGGCGACTAATGTAGGACCTAGGAACTTACCCTAGTAACTAAAAGCATCGCAGACATACGATATGCTGGCCTACTTGTAGAAGCATAAGTGGCACATAGTCCATGCAAATGCTACTTTTGAATTCGAGTCCCTATTGTATTACATAATCATTTTCAATGGTAATAAGTAGGTATAATTGCTGTAAAAAAAAACAATAATTCTCTTACGTGATCTACTTTTTAAACACAAAACAAAACTGAATTAGTATAAAAGAAAAAATATTATACTGATACCTATATATTTTATATCTGATGATTTACTGACTGAAATACCGCACAGCCACTTGCCACTATTCGATATAAGCTAATATTAAAATCAAATATTGTTAATAATTGTAAGCTCAAAGCAAAACTATCAACACGCAACACGTGCAATTGTCTTTTGTGATAATTGCCGCTTCAGCTTTTAGGAGCGGCCGCGCGGTGTACAACAAACAAACTTAATAGCTTTGCGCTGTCAGATCAAAATTCTTTCAGCGAGAGCTCGTCAACGATGCACCTGCACCAGAAAACGAAATCAGATTGCACAGAAAGTGCTTAGGCATAGGTGTGCGATAAATCATAAATCGTATACATCAATATCGGAATAACATAGACCAATATAAAAAAGCGTTGCGTAAAGATTTTTAATTATTGAATGGTTCAAATTGTATTTTGATTTCGCTGCTCATACCGTTCACGTACAGTGCCGCCTGATGCGGCCGCCTATCTGTCTCATAGCATGGCACGGCCCTGATTAAACACTACTTTATAGTATCCCATAAACTGCGTTATATTGTAGCATGATGGCAGATCTGTTTGGTCATCTAATTGTTTCTATAAGAGATCGTCAGAACTGATACAGGTTGTGTGCAGTGTATTCTTTAGTCGCTATTGTGTGTTTTAAAAAATATAATCCAGAATCCAGAATTATGAAATTCTGTGCAACTTAAGATATTTGTAAGAAGTACACTTACCTGGTATTGTGGGGCACCATACATTTGTTGTGCTGATGTAGATACCATTACTGTGCCCATTTGAGTCCCTGTAAGCTGTTCACAAATAGAAACAAAAATAAGTAAACAATCCGTTTTCATTCAATGAGGTTAATTGAGGAATAGAGTGTAGTGTCTACATGTTTTTGGTACCATCGGTACACGAAGTGTTTTATGGTCTCCATCACAGAGACGGCGTTTACTTCATAGTGCCTCTCTAGAAGGTTTTTATGAAGAAAGAGTTAAGACGTTTACCTTGTGATTTCTTCTTCGCACACTCCATATTTACCACTTGTTAATCACTCTGTGTAATTTGTATGTGATCTGAGACTAAGAGCGATTGTACGTTGTGCCAGTTATGCGCGTGTAGGTAGGCCAGCACATCCGATTTATGCGCTGCTTTTTATTTACTAGGTTAGCTTCCCTGGGTCCTGCATCAGCCGCCTCTTATCACATGTCTTGTAGGTCGCAGTGGTACTATTCTTTACTTCCTTTTTCGGCCTGGCACCACACAGGCGATTTTAGGCCTGGCACCACACAGGCGATTTTAGGCCTGGCACCACACAGGCGATTTTAGGCCTGGCACCACACAGGCGATTTTAGGCCTGGCACCACACAGGCGATTTTAGGCCTGGCACCACACAGGCGATTTTAGGCCTGGCACCACACAGGCGATTTTAGGCCTGGCACCACACAGGCGATTTTAGGCCTGGCACCACACAGGCGATTTTAGGCCTGGCACCACACAGGCGATTTTAGGCCTGGCACCACACAGGCGATTTTGCGTTTTGAATGTTGTTGGTTGGAATCCAGATCGCTTCTGCCAGTTCACACGTGAAGTTCTCACGTGAAGTTCACACTGAAGTTCACATGAAGTTCACACGTGAAGTTCACACGTGAAGTTCACACGTGAAGTTCACACGTGAAGTTCAACAGGAGATGCCTAGGATTGTTGCTCGATCAAAGGAGTTTGTGCTTGTGAAACACTCTGGTAGTGGACTTGCCACCATCTCTTCTGAGAGGGACGGAATCATATGTAGAATTTCGGTGCAAGGGAGTAAATCTTTCGGTCTTTAGACCATTTAGACCGTGTCATGGAACAACTTAGACTGCAAGAGCCAAATAGATTTCATTCTAGTCAAAAGATCAAAAAGAAGGTCAGTGGTAGACGCTAGGGCTATACCAAATTTATGCATAGACACGGACCACAAAGAGGTAGTTATGACTATCAGAACACACAAGAAGAGTACCAGAGGGCAACACACAACTACAAAAGAAATAATCAAAATCAATAAATTAACAGATGTCAACACACAAGAGTCATATCTTCAAAGAGTCACAGATAATTTTGTTAAACTAACTGAAGAAAGCAAGTCAGTAGAAGAAGAATGGACAGTATTTAAGAGAATTTTATTAGAAGCAGCCAAAGAAACATGCGGAACAGCAAAATACAGAGGTACCCGACCAAAAGCACAACTTGGTGGAATGACGAAGTAAAACTAGCGGTAAAGGAGAAAAACACAGATACAACTTATGGGCAAAAAAAACATCAAAACGACCTCACTGAGTATAGAACAGCTAGAAAACAAGCCAAGGAGATAATAAAGAAGTCTAAAATACAAGCATGGCAAGATTATGGCGAAACATTAAATTCAGACTACAAAATTCAACAAGACATTTTACAAGAAAATTAAAGCTATGCGGGAAGACAAGAACAATATGACCCAACTGAAATTATTAACGATGAAAACGGCCAAGCTCTTAATGATCCAAAAAATGATAATGAACAGATGGCGACAATACTTTAGTGAACTTCTCAACCTACAACAAGAGGACCAACTGAACACTCAAGAACACACAGTAAATGTAACTTCAGAAGTAGAACCAAGCATAACACTATCAGAGATCAGAAATGCTGTAAATATGGCCCCACCTAATAAAACACCAGGCCCAGACAATATCCCGGCCGACCTAATCAAAGCAACTAAAGAGGTAGGAATCAGCTGGCTCCATAGACTATTCAACCAAGTCTGGATCACACAAGAAACACCAGAAGATTGGAGGAATGCTACAATTGTTCCCATCTGGAAGAAGAAAGGTAGCAAGAGGGACTGTACAAAGTATAGAGGCATAGCGCTACTGAGCCACACTGGGAAAATATTCTGCAAAATACTTGAGAAAAGGCTCCGCCACATCATCGAGCCACAGCTTAATGACTCCCAAATGGGATTCAGGAAGAACAAAAGCTGTACAGACGCAATATTCGCCCTCAGACAGTTAGTAGAAAGGACTATCGAATCCGACAAACATTTACACGTTGCATTTGTAGATCAGGAAAAAGCGTTCGACCGCGTAGATAGGCACAAGTTGTGGAAAATACTAACAACCTATGGGGTTAATGAACACCTAATCAACCTTTGCAAGAACATTTATACTGACAGCCAATGTACGATTAGAACAAACACAGGATTATCAGAAAAGTTTCACGTAGGGTCAGGAGTAAGACAAGGTTGCGTACTATCCCCGCTGCTATTCATCACGTACATTGACCACATTTGTAAAATAGCTAACACCAGCGAAGGAAACAACCTCGGAGAACTCTTAAATGAATTTCTTTTGCAGACGATCAGGCAATCATATCAACAACAGAAGAACAGCTACAACAACACATCAACAGACTCCAGTTAGCATGTAACGAATACAACATGAGAATTAACATCGACAAAACAGAAGTAATGACATTCGCCAGAGAGGAAAACACTACCAACATCTCCATCGATAATCATCTACTAAATCAAGCAAAAGATTTCACATACCTGGGGAGCATTTTTCAGCAAATGGAAGAATAACTAATGAAATTCAACACAGATGCAACAAAGCAAATCAAATGATAGGCAAATGGCGCCAATTTTAAGATGCAAACACGTCACCATGAACACAAAAAGAGCAATGTTCAACACAATCTTTCTCCCCACATTATGTTACCAGTGCCAAACCTGGACGCTGACAACAAACGATAGAAGAAAACTAGTCACAACAGAGATGAAGTGTCTACGCAGAATGCTGGGTGTAACAAGAAGAGACCGGTTGAGAAATGAAGACATCAGGAAAAAAGTGGGTACAACATCAGTACTAGACTTCATCAAGAAACAACAAATTAAATGGTTCGGTCACGTAAGCAGATTACCATCAGACAGTGCACCCTAAAGAGAAATGCTGCTCGATACAACGGGTACAAAGCAAAAGGCCGGCCACGCAAAAGATGGACCTCAGAGATAACAGAGGCGACGAAAGAGACTATCTACGAAGCGCATACTAGGCCCGTTTTAGAAATCTCTTCCTGACCTGACGCTGTGAGGCATACAGGATTCGAGAAGGAAAGAAAGACCATGTCATGTACCCAAATGAAGATTGATTCCACCTGAGTACCGATACTTATGGAAATAAAATATCCTAGTAATATTTGGAATATGATACTGGAACCACTTGTGAGCGAACTGAGTGCACTAACCACTACACTATCGCGGTTTTCAAGCAACTTACAATTAATTAAAACACTAAATTGCTTGATCTAGGATCCAGTGTAAGCTTGTGAAGTTTAAGTTAAGATATCGAAATAGGTACTGACAAATCCTGATGTAATACATAATTCTGAATATGCAATAGTTTGAAGTTATCATGCCGGATTTCTCTCTCTCACTCTCTCTCTCTCTCTCTTTCTCACACTTACGATCACCCAAACTGATGTACCAGATTTCTCCATAAATTCTGTGGAAATCTGATTCATGTAGCCTTAGTATGAGTGGGTCTCGTCCCATCTTCAGCACCATTTGGAGCTCTGGTGCTTATCCTTCGGCGATTTTTAGGTTTTAGCCAGCGTTTACTGGGTTCGCTCTCCGTCAGCCTTTGGTTGTCCGCGGTCGACCTGCAAAGCAGCAAGCTGCTATTTTCTTTTAGGGTAACTACCCTTAGACAACCTTCTTTTTGGGTTGTTGAGCATCATCTGCTCAGGTTACCAGTCTTTTTTTGGACTACTTGGTTTGTCTGCGGTCCAGTTTTGTGTACGGTTTGCTCCGCTAGACTTTGATTGTCCCCAATCGAACTACAAGGCAATAGTGGTTCTCTGCGATGGGAAACGCGATTATTATTCTCTGGATGGAGACGCCATCTTCGAAGCTCGCCACCGTTTTGTCCACCTCTCGTTTCTTTGGTGCCTGCTCACCGTGTTAATCCGTTGTCACCGTGCTCACATTTACTATGCTTCTGGGCTGTCCTGAGACGGAACTCAATTCGGCCCTCCACCTCAGGGCTTCGAGTTTTGCCCCATGTGGAAAAACATGCAACTCAACTTGGGCCCCATCTCTGGGCCCGACTTACGACCCACGTGGGCCCACGTCTCTTCTCTGGATGCACCCTCATCACTTTATGTTTATCTTTGCAGCTTTTTCCATCGGCCGGAAGAGACGTGCATTAATAGTCACTCTGGGATTCCGATCGTCTATGTTGCGAGTGGATCTCATCTAACGTTACTACGTCTGCATCACTACTCATACCAGCTCTCCCTTGATCCCTACCCGCTTAGCCAGACAGGAACCATTGTCTGTTTCCTGGGTCAGCACGTGGAGGTGAGTATGATCTTGGTTAGGGCCAGCTCACTAGTCCTGGCGTGCGTTGTCCCCATGCGCTTCTGACCCCATTCATCATCATCATCAGGTGCCGTCTCCACATCGAAGGTTGGCTGCAATGAATCTCCAGCATCCTCTGTCTTTCGCCTTGGTGTTGCACACTGCCAGACTGTAACCTGTCCATTTCTTAAAGTTTCCTCCCACTTATCTCTCGGTCTTCCTCTTGCTCTTCTCCCCTCAACTTTCCCTCTAGTAAATGTTTTATCATGGTGTCATGCCTTTTATGTGCCCAAAATACTTTACTTGTCTGAATTTTATTTCTCTAATAATTGTTTCTTCATGCCTAGTTTTCCTAAAACTTGTTTATTTGTCTGTTTGTCTGTCCATGAAACTCTGCTTATTCTTCTATATATCCACATCTCAAATGCATCAATTCTGTCTTCTAACTGCTTGTTCATTGTCCATGTTTCCGAGCCATACATTAATATAGGATATATATAGTATTTGATCATCCATTCGATATAGCAATTATCCAAACATACGCTCCAACATCAGACCATACAGATGAAGAAATCGAAAATATTATGAAGATTTACAACAAATTCTCAAACAAGTAAAGACAACTGACATACTAATTATAATGAAACACGTACAAACAAAGTACTATAGTTTTACAAAATACATAAACAGTGACGATAAACAGCAACGTTTCGACAAAAAGGCCTTTATCAAACAAACGAACAAACAGGAGTGACAAATTAAAATGAAACACCAATGGACGACCAAATACCAACGTATCTAAGGAAAATCTGAATAAAAACGAATAACGAAATAAATGTAACACAAAAACACACATAAAAACTAGAAATAGAAAGAAACAATGAAACATCTAGTAAATATATAACTGAATACATGCAACATATACCCATATAGATTATAAAGCATGGGAAGAGAAAGTACTAAGAAGCATAAGAATGTAATACATGCAACATATACCCAAGAGATTACAAAGCATGGGAAGAAAGTACTAAGAAGCATAAGAATGTAATACGTTGAGCCCGTGGTGCAAGGTACCCTACAAAGAATCAACCGATTCTCCAGAGCAAATCGACTACGATCATCAGAGGAACATGATCGGATGGCTGTGACCTGGACATCGCAAGCTCCTGAATGGCCAGTATCATTGAAATGGGTAGCTACAGGGTCACAGAGCATTGGCGTATATCGCGCAAGTGTTGGGCAAATCGGTCACTGAGTCTCCTGCCGGTTTCCCCAATATAGGCCTTGTTGCACCGCTTGCAGATAATGGCATAGATAATATTACGGGACAGAAGCCTTAAGGATATGTTAGTTCACAGTCGCCTCAAGCCTAACATCCAGAGTCATTTTGGCACCATCCAGTGTGGCCGTCGGTGCTGTAACACTTGTGCTTATGTAATACAGACCCGCACGGTGTCTTTTCCAAAAGCCACGTTCGTTGTTGAAGACAGTTTCACGTGCGAGTCCCGTAATATTATCTATGCCATTATCTGCAAGCGGTGCAACAAGGCCTATATTGGGGAAACCGGCAGGAGACTCAGTGACCGATTCGCCCAACACTTGTGCGATATACGCCAATGCTCTGTGACCCTGTAGCTACCCATTTCAATGATACTGGCCATTCAGGAGCTTGCGATGTCCAGGTCACAGCCATCCGATCATGTTCCTCTGATGATCGTAGTCGATTTGCTCTGGAGAATCGGTTGATTTCTTGTATGGTACCTTGCGACCACGCGGGCTCAACGTATTACATTCTTATGCTTCTTAGTACTTTCTCTCCCATGCTTTGTAATCTCTATGGGTATATGTTGCATGTATTACATTCTTATGCTTCTTAGTACTTTCTCTTCCCATGCTTTATAATCTATATGGGTATATGTTGCATGTATTCAAGTTATATATTTACTAGATGTTTCATTGTTTCTTTTCTATTTCTAGTTTTTATGTGTGTTTTTGTGTTACATTTATTTCGTTATTCGTTTTTATTCCAGATTTTCCTTAGATACGTTGGTATTTGGTCGTCCATTTGTGTTTCATTTTAATTTGTCACTACTGTTTGTTCGTTTGCTTGATAAAGGCCTTGTTGGTCGAAACGTTGCTGTTTATCGTCACTGTTTATGTATTTTGTAAAACTATAGTACTTTGTACGTGTTTCACTATTTACCAAGTTTTAGTGCAGTCTTCCTCATTACTAATTATAATGGGCGATATGAATTCAAAATTGGCAAAGGCAAATACAAGAACATTGTAGGACAATACGGACTAGGAACAAGGAATGAACGAGGAGATAGGCTTATCCAGTTCTGTGAAGAAAATAACATGGTTATATGCAACACATTTTACCAACAAGAATCTAGAAGATTATACACATGGAAAAGCCCAGGAGATAGAAAAAGGAACCAGATAGATTTCATCATGATTAGGAACAGATTTAAAAATAATATAATGAACACTAAAACATATCCAGGAGCAGATATAAATTCTGATCATAATCCAGTGATGATCAAACTAAATATAAAACTAAAAAGATAGACCAACCAACAAGAAAAGAACCACATATAGATTCATCAGCACTTAAACAATCAGAGATACAACAGAAATATTGTGTGGAAGTAAAGAACAAATATGAATGCCTAATGACAGAGTGCTTAGAACAATACAGAAGAGAAAATCCTGAAGAGAAAGTAGCCAATAAATGGGATTGCTTAAAACAGAGTATACAAACTGCAAACAAAATCCTGCCTGTAAAAGAATCCATGAAAAATCAAATGTGGATGACTGATGAAATCTTAGAAAAAATGACAGAACGAAAGAAAGCCAAGAACACCCAAAGTATACAATTTTAGACAACGAAATACGCAACATGTGCAGAACCACAAAAGTAAACTGGTTAGAAACAAAATGCAAGGAAATAGAAGATATGGCAGAAAACACAGGACTAGAGATATGCACAGAGAAATAAGACAAATGACAAGTAAGAAAAATACTGTAAAAGGTGGAGGATGTATCAAAAACAACAACAACCAACTTTTGTTTGATAAAATAGAAATATTGACAAGATGGACAGAATATGTAACGACTCTATTTGATGATCAAAGAAGCAGTAAACACAGTATAAAGTGCAATGACAGCCCAAGAATATTAAAATCTAGTTGTAAGAGCAATCGAAACAATGAAGCGAGGAAAGGCTGCAGGATTGGATAATATTACTGTGGAAATGTTAACCTCCTTAGAGGATTTTGGTATTTCAACCATTACAGATTTGTGCAATGATATATATAACACAGGATATATACCAAGAGACTTGAAGACATCAGTATTCATACCACTACCCAAAAGCCCAAAGCACAGGAGTGCACAGACTATAGGACAATTAGCCTGATGAGCCACATAACAAAAAATACTACTCAAGATCATACATGAAAGAATTAAAAACAAGATAGACATAGAAGTAGGAGAAGAACAGTTTGGCTTTTAGAAAGAACAGAGGAACAAGAGAGGCAATACTTGTATAAGACTACTCTGACCCCATTACGGATTTAATACTCAACTCATTGATTTGTTTAATGTGGTCATATTAGTCGATAAAGGTGCATACATGAATATGGCCCTTTTTCGTTTTAATAATAATAATAATACCTCTTGTACCGTTATACGTTACACAGGGTATGTAAGCAATAACTCCATACCAGTCTATCCTGGGCAACTCGCTCAATCTCCTCCATGAAACTGAGACCGATATTTCTTGTCTCTCTCAGCAGAGTTCGTTTCAGGGTCTCCTTAGGTCGTCCTCTCTTTCTTGAAATCTTTGCATCCCACTTCAATACCTCTTTGATATTCGTTGATCATTTCTTTTCAAGGTGTGTCCAATATATCTCCATCTTCTCCTACTTATAGTGGTCAACAGTTGTTACTAGTGGTTGACCAGACATTTCTCTGATTTCATCACTTCTCCTGAATTCGTTCCATTATTTTATATTCATTATTTTTAGCAGACATCTTTTTTCAAATGCATTCATCTTGCTTTCCATATCTTTAGTCATTTTCCAACTCTCGCTGGCATATGTTAGGATTGATAAACATTTGAATTGAAAATTCGTAATTTAGTTTTAATACTATAAACTTGCTGTTCCATATTTTATTTAGACTTTTAAAAGCTGATGTTGTTTTGCCAATTTGTATCATAATTTCTTTTTTAACATTTCCTGTGCAGTCAAATTTGCTACCTAAATATGTCAACTGCTCTGTTATTTTTATCATTTTAGATTCCAGGGTGGTATCTGGATTACTTCACATTGGTGTCTTCATTATATTTGTTTTTTCATAGCTTTTCTGCAGTGCAACTTTTGATGCTATAGATGACAGGTTGTCTGGTCGCTTTTACTTAAAAAGGCAATATCATCTGCAAAATATAAATCTTCTGGTTGACTTTTTTCTACCAAATCGATGCCAGTTTCGTCCCTTGCAACATTTTCGCATTACCATGTCAATAGCCACTCCAAACAATAGTGGAGAAAGAATACAGCCTTGCTTTACTCCGGTTTCAACCATAAACCAATCGCTGTGTCCACCAAATATTTCATCTTTCCGCAGCTCAATTGGCAAGTTTGAGTTTGTGCTTGTTTCTCTTTGCCTTTCAGTTCATCTTCAAGTCTCCTTTCAAATGATTATTACCTTTGCTAATGTAGTTTCCTTTAACAACAACAATTAGTTTATTTCTTGGTTTTCCCTAAAAATTATTCATTGAAACCGCCGACATCCGTATATTTGGCAATGGTCTGCCTTTAGTCTCTTACCTAACCAACCGCCTGTTTTGGGGTTGGATTGTCCCTTGTTTTCCTTTCCGAACTCTCAGTCTTCTCTGTTGTGCCTGCCCATGATGGAAAGCAATTTTGCATTTGCATACTTCAGGATTGGTTATCTTGTGTTCCATCTGATGTTTACGAATAGCATAGTGAGAACGGTTGAAAGCTGTGGATTTCATACCGAATTCGCCGGGTGCTTATTAAGGTTATCTGAACACTAGATAGCAGTATTTGTAATCTACAGGCAACATTATTTTTTGTTGGTATATCTCATAATGTCACCTCTGTAGAAGATACCACGTGAGGGTTCTGAAACCTCATGCCAGTCATTCGATTTATCTTAGCCATGCAGAATTTGCAAAGGGAAACCATTATTTTTTGGTTTTTAAATAGTAGTAAAAATCTAATTTTCACTATGAGATGCATTGGAAGTACGATGTTGGCCCGTATTTTCCTTTACTATTGGGAAAAGAACATGCTATATTTTCTCAGATGATGCAAATCTTCGAAATCCGCCCCTTAAATTTTTTCTTTTAAAAAAACAACCAATTTTGATTTAAAAACCTCTAAAATGTGAACCTAATCACTCATCAATATCAGAATAATATAGACCAATATAGTAAATCACATACATCAATATCAGAATAATATAGACCAATATATTTAAATCAATACTCAATATCAGAATAATATAGACAATATAGAAAATCACCTTATCAATATCAGAATAATATAGACCAATATATAAATACTACATCAATATCAGAATAATATGAACCAATATAGAAAATCACATACATCAATATCAAATAATATGACCAATATAGTAAATCAACACATCAATATCAGAATAATATGACCAATATAGTAAACCCCATACATCAATATCAGAATAATATAGACCAATATAATAAATCACATACATCAATATCAAAATAATATAGACCAATATAGTAAATCACATACATCAATATCAGAATAATATAGAATAGTAAATCCATCATCAATTTAGAATAATATAGACCAATATAGTAAATCACATACATCAATATCAGAATAATATAACCAAATAGTAAATCCAAAATCAATATCAGAATAATAGACCATATAGTAAATTACATACATCAATATCAGAATAAAATAGACCAATATAGTAAATCACATGCATCAATATCAGAATAATATAGAAATATAGTAAATCCTACATCAATATAGAATAATATAGACCAATATAGTAAATCATACATCAATATCAGAATAATATGACCAATATAGTAAATCACATACATCAATATCAGAATAATATAGCCAATATAAAATAAATCACAAAATCATTATCAGAATAATATAGACCAATATAGCAAATCACATACATCAATATCAGAATAATATAGACAATATAGTAATCACTATCAATATCAGAATAATTTTGACCAATATATTTAAAACACATCGTCAATATCAGAATATATGACCGGTATAGTAAATCACATACATCAATATCAGAATAATATAGCCAATATATTTAAAACACATACATCAATATCAGAATAATATAGATCAATATAGTAAATCACATACATCAATATCAGAATAATTAGACCCTATAGTAAATCCATACATCAATATCAGAATAATATGACCAATATAGTAATTACATACATCAATATCAGAATAATATAGACCATTGTAAATCCATCATCTTCAAAAAATATAGACCAATATATAATCAAACATCACTTCAGAATAATATAGCCAATAATTAAATCACATGCATCAATATCAGAATATATACCAATATATTTAAAACACCTATAAATAAAATAGACCTTAGTGAATCATACTCATATCAGAATAATATAGAAACCCAAAATAGTAATCACTACATCAATATCAAAAATAATATGACCAATATGAAAATCCCTACATCAATATCAGAAAAATGGACAATATAGTAATCCATACATCTATCAGAAAAATATGGGTCAGTAGTAAATCACAAACATCCTTCTATTTAGACCAATATAGTAAATCCCCTTTTCAATATCATAATAATTATACAATATAGTAATACATACATCAATATCAAATAATATGGGCCAATATGGGGAATCACATACATCTATCAATATTAGACCAAAATAGTAAATCAACATCAATCGAATAATATAGACCAATTTTAAATCACATACATCAATATCAGAATAATATGAATATTGTAAATCACATACATCAATATCAGATAATATAGACCAATTAGTAAATCCAAAATCACTATCAGAATAATATGACCAATAATTAATCACATCATCAATCAAATATATATACCAATATAAGTAAAACACATACATCAATATCGAATAATATAGACCAATATAGTGAAAACATACATCAATATCAGAATAATATAACCAATATAGTAAATCACATACATCAATATCAGAATAATATAGACCTAGAAAATAATACATCAATATCAGAATAATATAGACAATATAGTAAATCACATACATCAATATCAGAATAATATAGATCAATATAAGAAATCACAAACATCACTATAGATAGTAGACAATATAGTAAATCACATACATCAGTTCAGAAAATAAAAGCAAAATGAAATCACTCATCAATATCAGAATAATATAGACCAATATAGTAAATCACATACATCAATATCAGAATAATATAGATCAATATAGTAAATCACAAACATCACTATCAGAATAATATAAAACCCAAAATATTTAAAAACATACATCAATATCATAATAATATATACCAATATAGTAAATCACATACATCAATATCAGAATAATATAGACCAATATAGTGAATCACATACATCAATATCAGAATAATATAAAATATAGTAAATCACATACATCAATATCAGAATAATATGAACCAAAAAGTAAAACACATACATCAATATCAGAATAATAAGACCAATATGTAAATCACATACATCAATATCAGAATAATAAAGACCAATATAAATCACAAACATCACTATCAGAATAATATAGAACCAATATAGTAAATCACATCATCAATATCAGAATAATATATACCAATATAGTAAATCACATACATCAATATCAGAATAATATAGACCAATATAGTGAATCACTACTCAATATCAGAATAATATAGACCAATATAAAATCAATACATCAATATCAGAATAATTGAAATATAAAAAACACATACATCAATATCAGAATAATATAGCCAATATGTAAAAACATACATCAATATCAGAATAATATAGATCAATATAGTAAATCACAAACATCACTATCAAATAATATAACCAATATAAAATCCCTACATCAATATCAAAAATAATATATACCAATATAGTAAATCCATACATCAATATCAGAATAATATAGACCAATATGTAATCACATTACATCAATATCAGAATAATATAGACCAATATAGTAAATCACATACATCAATATCAGAATAATATAGACCAATATAGTAAATCACATACATCAATATCAGAATAATATAAAATATAGTAAATCAAAACATCAATATCAGAATAATATAATCAATATAGTAATCCCCATCTCAATATCAGAATAATATAGACCAATTAGTAAATCACATTCAATATCAGAATAATATAGCCAATATAATTAATTTCATACATCAATATCAGAATAATATAGACCAATATAGTAAATCACATACATCAATATCAGAATAATATAGACCAATATAAATAAATCACAAACATCACTATCAGAATAATATAGACCAATATAGTAAATCACATACATCAATATCAGAATAATATATACCAATATAGTAAATCACATCTCAATATCAGGGTAAAAAGACCAATATAGTGAATCCCCATCAATATCAGAATAATATGACCAATATAGTAAATCATACATCAATATCAGAATAATATAGACCAATATAGTAAATCACATACATCAATATCAGAATAATATAGACCAATATAGTAAATCACATACATCAATATCAGAATAATATAGACCCCTATATTTAAAACACATACATCAATATCAGAATATATAGACCAATATGGGAAATCACTCATCAATATCAGAATAATATAAAAAATATAATAATCACTCTCAATTTTCAGAATAATTAGACCAATATAGAAATCACATACATCAATATCAAATAATATAGACCAATATAGTAAATCACATAATCAATATCAGAATAATATGGCAATATAGTAATTACATACATCAATATCAGAATAATATAGACCAATATAGTAAATCACATACATCAATATCAAAATAATATAGACCAATATAGTAAATCACATACATCAATATCAGAATAATATAGAAATATAGTAAATCATACATCAATATCAGAATAATATAGACCAATATAGTAAATCACATACATCAATATCAGAATAATTTAGACCAATATAGTAAATCACATACATCAATATCAGAATAATATAGACCAATATAGTAATCCCCATAATCAATATCAGAATAATATGACCAATATAGTAAATCACATACATCAATATCAGAATAATATAGACCAATATAGTAAATCACATACATCAATATCAGAATAATATAGAAATATAAAAATTTCATACATCAATATCAGAATAATATAGACCAATATATAAAACCATACATCAATTCAGAATAATATGAGAAATATAGTATCCATCATCAATATCAGAAAAATATAGACCAATATAGTAAATCATACATCAATATCAGAATAATATAGACAATATGTAAATCCTCATCAATATCAGAATAATATAACCAATATAATAATCACAACATCAATATCAGAGATAAATAGACCAATATAGTAATTTCATACTCAATATCAGAATAATATGGACAATATATTAAATCCTACATCAATATCAAATAATATAACAATATATAAATCCCATACATCAATATCAGAATAATATAGACCAATATAGTAAATTACATACATCAATATCAGAATAATATAGACCAATATAGTAAATCACATACATCAATATCAGAATAATATAGACCAATATAGTAAATTACATACATCAATATCAGAATAATATAGACCAATATAGTAAATCACATACATCAATATCAGAATAATATAGACCAATATAGTAAATCACATACATCAATATCAGAATAATATAGACCAATATAGTAAATTACATACATCAATATCAGAATAATATAGACCAATATAGTAAATCACATACATCAATATCAGAATAATATGACCAATATGAAAAGCGTTGCATTTTTAAATTATTGAATGGTTCAAATTGTATTTTGATTTCACTGTTATGCGCCCCATTATAGAACCGCCTGATGCAGTCGCTCTCTGTATCATAGCACGGCACCGCCCGCATTAGCACACGATGGGTGATGTGGTCAACATTATGTCAGCTCCATACTTCCCAGTGTTTTTACTCTTACCAAATTGAGATTAGGTCAACCAGAGCACTGACAATTTGAAGAAAACTCTACTCGCACTTTGAAATCGAACCAGGCCACGCCTAAGAAGCAAATGCTAACCACTTCACTATCGAGGCTCTCCTATTCAGTATGTGCTCACTATCAAAGAAATCCTTTCCTTCATCTTATTTTTATCATTATTGAAAATAACACAAAGGTTATATCATGTTTACGCTCACTAAATGTCCGATACATGTTAATCGTATCTGTTGAGGTCTAATATACATATGTATAATTTATTTCAACAACTGTAAGCAACTAAAAACAGTTTGGAACGAAACTGATAAGAAAACAAAGATAAGAAAATTAAGAGCATGCATATTCCCAGTGGCAACGTATGGGTGTGAAGCATGGACATTTAACAAGGCAGAAGAAAAACATATACATGTACAGAAAAGAGAACAAAGAGATCTATCCAGAAAGAACTGAAAATTTAAAAAAAATGACTTCTTATCTTATCTTATCTTAACCACATTTGCCGTGAAGCGTCGTGGGAGAGTTAGTTTCTATCTTGTGCCAGGTGTTGCGCTTGACGTTGTCAGTCCATACTTTCGCAGGGACTCTGAAATGTTATCTATCCATCTTGTTCTTGGCCTGCCTCGTGCTCTGCGCCCTGAGCGTCGATTATTATAGGCACGTGATGGTAGTAAATGTGGTTCCATTCTCATTAAATGGCCGAACCACTTGAATCTTTGCTTCTCGATGTACTGTATGCATGGTATAGTACCAACGATGCTTCTGATATTCTCGTTTCTCCTCTATCTCGCCTTGTAACGTTGACAGCTTTTCGTAGACATCTCATTTCACATGTTGTAATCTTTCTTTCTTGTGTCTTAGTCAGGGCATGTTTGCATGATAGCAGAGAGTTGGAATAAATATGCAGTTTATCAGTTGTCGTTTGACTGCCATGTTAATGCTTGGATGTTTTAATAGTGGTGACAGTTGGTATGTCACTGCATTTGCCTTCTGGCATCTAGTCTCGATTTCTCTGTCCATCTTTCCATCTGCTGTGAATATACTCCCGAGATATTTGAATTCTGGAGTCTGTTGTATTTTGACATTATTCACGTGTATATTTAGTTGACCTGTTGACCTGCTTATTGTCATGACTTCTGTTTTGGAGGTGTTAATTTTCATGTCATATTTTTCGCATGTAGCTTGCAGTGCATTTATGTGTTGTTGAAGTTTGTGTTCGTTGTTGTAATTTATACTCTGATCATCTGCAAAGAGTAGTTCGTTTATTAAATTGCAGTTGTTATCGAGGTTGTTATCTGTCTTGGTTTCTTGCGTTATCCTGTCTATATATATGTAAAAGTATAGGTAAGCACAGCATTGCTTACTCCTGATGATAATTCAAATTCGTCTGTCAGGCCGTCGCTTGTTCGTACTACGCTTGAGCATTTTGGTATAGCGCTCTAATATTGTCTAATAGTTGGCCCTGAATTCCATATTCACTTAGTATGGTCCATAGTTTGTTTCTGTTTATTCTATCAAAGGCTTTTTTCTTGGTCTATGAATGCTAATTGAGCTGTTTGTCATATTCTATGGTGTTTTCGCTGAGTTGCCTTAGTGTGAACAGGGCATCAGTGCAACTCTTTCCTTTTCTGAACCCAAATTGAGCGATGTTCAGCTGTGGTTCTATTATAGGTTTGATTCTAGATTCCAAAATTTTAGCATATAGTTTCCCAACATGACTTAATAATGATATGCCTCTGTATGTATAGCATTCTCTTTTGTTGCCCTTTTTTTCCATATTGGTATTATGATGGCTTTCTGCCAATCTTTGGGACTTCTCTTTCTGTCCAGGCTGACTTGACTAAAATGACTAATCCTACAAAAAAGAAAGAGACAATTGAGGTATTTTGGACATCTAAAAAGACACGAAACGCTTGAGAAGACCACCATGGAAGGAGGCATACCGACAAAGAGGAGACGAATAAGACCATGGTAAGTGGATTCAGGATGTATCACATGGTTTGAACATGACGACACAGAAAGGACATGTGGCCTATGAGAGAGAACAATTCCGAAGGAATATTGAGAGTAATGTTCTGCCCAGGACAAGTTATTTGATGATAATGAGTATTCCAGTAGTTTGTTTAATACTTACATAGTAATAAACTACTTACATATATGTTGCATTAACTCTACAAAGTCTAATAACTATACATATATGTTGCTAATTAAACTACTTACATATATGTTGTTAATTAAACATTTACATATGTTGCTAATTAAACTATTTACTAATATGTTGTTAATTAACTACTTACATATATGTTGCTAATTAAACTACTTAATATATGTTGTAATTAAACTACTTACATATATGTTGCTAATTAAACTACTTACATATATGTTGTTAATTAAACTACTTACATATATGTTTCTAATTAAACTACTTACATATATGTTGCTAATTAAACTACTTACATATATGTTGCTAATTAAACTACTTACATATATGTTGCTAATTAAACTACTTACATATATGTTGCTAATTAAACTACTTACATATATGTTGCTAATTAAACTACTTACATATATGTTGCTAATTAAACTACTTACATATATGTTGCTAATTAAACTACTTACATATATGTTGCTAATTAAACTACTTACATATATGTTGCTAATTAAACTACTTACATATATGTTTCTAATTAAACTACTTACATATATGTTGCTAATTAAACTACTTACATATAGGTTGCTAATTAAACTACTTACATATATGTTGCTAATTAAACTACTTACATATATGTTGCTAATTAAACTACTTACATATATGTTGCTAATTAAACTACTTACATAAATGTTGCTAATTAAACTACTTACATATATGTTGCTAATTAAACTACTTACATAAATGTTGCTAATTAAACTACTTACATATATGTTGCTAATTAAACTACTTACATATATGTTGCTAATTAAACTACTTACATATAGGTTGCTAATTAAACTACTTACATATATGTTGCTAATTAAACTACTTACATATAATGTTGCTAATTAAACTACTTACATATATGTTGCTAATTAAACTACTTACATATATGTTGCTAATTAAACTACTTACATATATGTTGCTAATTAAACTACTTACATATATATTGCTAATTAAACTACTTACATATATGTTGCTAATTAAACTACTTACATATATGTTCAATTAAACTACTTACATATATGTTTAATTAAACTACTTACATATATGTTGCTAATTAAACTACTTACATATATGTTGCTAATTAAACTACTTACATATATGTTTCTAATTAAACTACTTACATATATGTTGCTAATTAAACTACTTACATAAATGTTGCTAATTAAACTACTTACATATATGTTGCTAATTAAACTACTTACATAATGTTGTAATTAAACTACTTACATATATGTTGCTAATTAAACTACTTACATATTTGTTGCTAATTAAACTACTTACATAAATGTTGCTAATTAAACTACTTACATATATGTTGCTAATTAAACTACTTACATAATGTTGTAATTAAACTACTTACATATATGTTGCTAATTAAACTACTTACATAAATGTTGTTAATTAAACTACTTACATATATGTTGCTAATTAAACTACTTACATATATGTTGCTAATTAAACTACTTACATATATGTTGCTAATTAAACTACTTACATATATGTTGCTAATTAAACTACTTACATAAATGTTGCTAATTAAACTACTTACATATATGTTGCTAATTAAACTACTTACATAAATGTTGTTAATTAAACTACTTACATATATGTTGCTAATTAAACTACTTACATAAATGTTGCTAATTAAACTACTTACATATATGTTGCTAATTAAACTACTTACATATATGTTGCTAATTAAACTACTTACATATATGTTGTTAATTAAACTACTTACATATATGTTGCTAATTAAACTACTTACATATATGTTGCTAATTAAACTACTTACATATATGTTGCTAATTAAAACTTACAATGTTCTAATTCACTTACAAGTAATAATAGAACATAATATGATGCTTATTAACTCTTAAATAGATTGATTAAACTACTTACATATATGTTAATAAACTACTTACATATATGTTAATTAAACTACTTACATATATGTTACTAATTAAACTACTTACATATATGTTGCTAATTAAACTACTTACATATATGTTGATTAAATTACCAACTACTTACTCCCAGATCAATGATGACGAATAAAACTTACATTATAGTTTCTAAAGATTGATTATAAGAACCTTTCATCTGTCCTCGCAGTGGCCATTGCCGATACATGTCACGTAAATTCAAAATTGTTGTCTCATCGTTGTCTGTGTTAACATCATCTTCTTCTTCTTCACCTTTTGCCCCTAGGAGGCATATGTCCACAACCAAGGCCTTTTAAACCCCCTTATCCATCTTATCCAGATCTCTCAACTCTCTCCCCATTTTCTTGCATTCCATCTCCAGCTCCCATCTCCTGGTGCTATTTCACCGGGTCGCTTCATGAGTCCCTTCTTGCAGGGTCCTTCTTCTTCCTCGGGTGCGAGTAATGAATTTTTCTGGTTGTGGTTTCTGTAGCTATTTAGTGTTTTTCACAGGTTGGGGTAGCTAGCCCACGACCAACTCCTTATTCGCCTCTTGCGACATGCGTGGCAGGTAACAGTGGTTCTATTCTTTACACTCCAAATTTGGCACTGGTGACCACTCGGTCGTGTTAAAAACATGATAAATGCAATCCTGCACAGACTTTATCCATATATAAAAGAAGTGAACAATTTTCTTTGGAAACTACAGTATGAAAAATCTTACCACTTGACCCTCTGTACTATCCGGAGGAGCGAAGCAAAATATGACTGATGCTAACACATGGAATACAATGCCAACAATGTAAACGTAGAATGCCCAACCATAATGATATCTAGACAAAATATTATACTCCTTGACATAAGCAGCAAAAACTGCTATGGTTATAATACCAACTGCACCTGTAAGGAAAAAAATGTTCAACATATTCATTGATTAAAAAGAATGTAATATATAAAACTATGTAGATATATCAAATCGAGGGTAGGAGAGATAGAGGAAGACAGAGAGAGAGACACTTTTGGATAGCCTGGCTTCATGGCACGGAAGAGCGTCAACATCCGAGACGATAGCAAAACCAAAGACAGATGTGTGGAGAACCGTGATCGCCTACGCTAGTCGGCACAGCACCTGATGAAGATCATGATGTAGTTGCTGCTGGAGCACAAAGCCATCTAAGGCAGAGAGACAACAAAATGTCCGCTCACTTCTATCGTGCACCTTTTCTCTTGATCTCCTCGAACCTAATGTTTTGCGTCTCGAGGGTTTTCACTTAATTCATTACTAGTGGATTAACCGGCTTCGCACGGGTGAAAGTTGTATTAACCTTGATGAAGAATTGGGCAAGCCGTTCCAAAGCCGTTTCTTTGGTCTTGAACTACGAGTGTTGTCGGTTACGTAATGCTCTAAATGCCCTACATCGGTGGTGTATGCGGTTTCTTTAAGTATTTTTCCTTGCAAACGAATGAATTTTCTTGCTGGACGTGGAATTTCTAATTCTTGCAAAGTTGTGCCATCCGTCTCAATAACTTTATCTTTATGTTTATTAAGCCATAGTTAAATATATCTTCTTTGTAATCAGTTTGCGAGTCAAGGTTCTGATGTCTTGTTCGAGTAAGAACATCTTCAAACATACTTTCCTTGAACGTATTTTTGTGCATTTGATAGACTGCATGATGTATTAAGAATGATGAAACATGATCTGATCTTTTATGGTGATTTTGATGCTACTGTTTCTGTCGTCGTAGCATGCCATTGATTGCCGCCCACCAGCAAATCAAGTTTTTGGCATACTTCATAAAATGTGTACAAACTCAACCCTATTTAAACCATTAAATGATATTTCTAATCTAACGGTAGGAAGTAGGATACAGAGGTAGAAACATTCGAAATTGTTTGGATGAAGAGTGTAAACTTGCCCCAACACATCGCTAGATTTACCTCCATTGAGCCCGACAACTGCAACTACCTGCTTTCTTCCTTTCCTTGACTTATCCAAGATCTAACATTTAGAAAGTTCAAAGTAAAGCAAAGTCTTTGCAAAGTAGTCATTTTGACAAAACTCAAAAAATGCAATTAACGTCGTTCTTACGGATTGCTGGAATCTTTGTTCGACGTTTTCTATTCTGAATTACAATGTCAATCCGTATTCAAGGTTGACGCTCAGTTGCATTACAGAGTGATACCTCTCATGAACGGAGAAATTTAAAATACGCCAAACTGCTTCATTGCTGCTGATGTAGCGACCGGCACGACAACCTCTCTCCAGTTTGAGTTTCAAGTAACAGACTCTTCGGATATCACTTGGTACATTTGCAGTCCTTCATACATGGGGAATTTGGATTGATATTTCCGCACTAACAGTTTTATGTAGTTGTAGATCTAAGTTCGGATCAGGAATCTCCGCCCTAATAATGCGATCAATGTGATTTGTGTCAATCTTGTTTAATAATCAAAATAATAAATGGTCATGTGGCAAACCCCGTTTCTGCTATTCTGTTGAAGACACCCAACAACTCACAGGACCAAAGATCTCTCCCTTCGTTCTAAGTTGAATGAATGTAATCAACTTTTGACAAAACACACTGCGATTAGATTATGTGTATCCAATTGTGACTGTCTGGTTAGTAATTCATCTTGTATTTCTTTCCATTTCGGGTTACATGTAAACGTTATGAAGAGATCAGGTTTTCAATAGTTTTGAACATATGTAATGGATCTTGGGTATATTCATAAATATAACGTGGACCTTCGGTAAACGTTGCTGGCAAAATAGCCATCTTTCCATAGTTCTTTGCCTGGCCATCTATAGCAATATCATCCCTCAAATGAACGTTTTCTTCTGATCGTAGTTTTGTTTGGTTTAATCGAATATAGAGCAATCGTTCGCATTCAATTTGTGCGAACATATTTACAAAAAATGGATGGAATAGTTGGCGACAACTTAAAAGGTGATTTGGAGTATCTCTGATCATTATTCTAAATGAGTAGAAATCTTTTGAAGAAACAAACTTGTTTGTTATCAGTTTAGTTATTGGATCCCTATTGATTGATGCAAATGTAGTAACCGTCTTCACCTCCAGGAAATAAAATCGGATACTGAAGGGCATCGTAAGATCTGTGTGTTTCTTAAATCCGTTGCAGCTTGTTGTCTCGTTTTTGTAAAATTACATCCCGCTTTCCAAAATCATTTCCTGCAATTAAAATGGCAAATTTCTTTTACTAAGGGAGCATTATAAATCCACTCATGTTGACCGGCCGGAATTATGTCGGTGCGGGTTGCAATTTTCATGTCATCCGTGGGCAACTGATCTAATACAGTCTTAAAACTTCTGACATAGTTAATGCACATATGTAACATACGTTGACAAGCTAACACTGTATTTTGATTAGTCCCAAGATTACAGTTGATGCGCTGATTTGCCTGAGCTTCTTCATTACCCATGAAGTAGATTTGAAGACATTTTGGGTCTTCATTTGCTTGTGGTAATAGTGAACCATATTGATGGTATATTTGACCTTGAATTTTGAAAGTTGGCATAAATCATTGATGAGGAATTGGGTTAGTCGTTCCAAAAGATGTCAATTGTGAACACGAATTAAATTTTTTGATATTTTTTAAGAAGTGATTTGAATCGGCTATGTCATCCATAAACGATTTTAATGGTTCATGTGGTTCTTGTAATGCAGGTAGCTGAACTTTTCCTCCAGAACAACACATTCTAGGTTTTTCACCAATCCATTTCTTTATCTTTCAGTGAGGACAAGCTACTGTCAATCCCCCAATAGCAATTATTGGGTATTTTTTGTATTCAAGATTATTATTGTATCTGAATGCTTCATTCTTCAATCAAGAGCATTTGGTAACTCGTGCTGTTGTTGTCGTCTGGCGTCTTGTTCGAGTCGGACTGCTGTTTGTTGACATGTCTCACGTGATCGGTTATCAGCCAGGCTTGTCCTATTAGCTTCACTTCGAATTAAGACAGCATTTCCGCTTTCTTGAACTCTAGCATTGACCATTCTCGACCTATTAGCTTCCTTCCGATTTTCTGATATCACCACATTTTCTACAGACCTACTTGCTGTCTTCGTTTACAGTCGATTCTGGTCTGATTGAAGAGTTTTCTTTTCTTAGGTGGCATTGCATATAATGAATATTTTAACAATAACAATAAAAACGACCTTGGAATTTTGACGAACCCGCAAACCTAAAATTGATCTATTTTCAAAATTGAGATTCGTTTGAGCTTTGACATTGAAGACTTCCGCTGTTGAATAATCCGTTTAGTGCAGGAAATGACATAGCGGATCTTTGCGCATTGCGTATATGAGCACATGAAATGATGACGCTATGTTTGGTAGCGGTCAATTTAGTAAATTTATACAAATGTAGGAGTCATGTGTGAATTTTTAAAAAAAAAATTATTTAAAAAACGAATATTGATCCGATTTCGAAAATCTTTCCACTGTTAATCTAATTTAGGTCACATAAGTGGTTCTACCAACTTTGGTGAATTGTGGATGTAAAGTGAGAACGTGTATAGTGAGACAAACATACAAATTTTGAGCTTCATATATATAAATATATGGAGGATAGAGCAATCTTTCGCATTCAATTTTTGCAAACTTAGCTAACAAACATTGATGGAATAGTTAGCGACAAATTAAAATATGATTTGGAGTATCTCTGATCATGATTCGAAATGAGTAAAAATCCTATGAAGAAACAAACCTGGATTGCGTATTTTAAGTTCAGTTTGTTTACAAAATGTACTTGAAAAGAACTATCATATGCGTTTATTGGGAACAATCAAATCACGATCTTTATTGTGAAATGAAAGAAAACGAGGTTTAAATAGTTTTAAACATATACGTCATCGAATCTTGATTATATATTAATGCATATACAGTAGACTTCCGGAAAGGTTGATGGCAAATTGTAAACAAAAATCAAATAAGAATTCAAATTTGGTTTTTATTTATTTAAAAACGAATATTGATCCGATGTCTAAACTTTTTCCATTGTTAATCTAATTTGAGTCTCATGGTTGTTTCTACCAATTTGGGTGAATTGTGGATGTAAATTGAGGTCATGTATATTGGGACACACATACAAATTTTGAGCTAATATAGTTGATTAACAATTGTTATCTCCCCTGCCACTATGAAATTCGAATCTACATAAGCAGTTTTGAGATTTTTTTCTGTCTCTGTTTCTGCTGATCGTTGCCTCATTTTTAACATTGTGGCTCATTGGCCTACATTTTTACTTCTCTAAGATGCCTTTTCGACATACGAGAGTAGACAGTTGTTCTATTCGTTGCTTTACCCGAAACCACGAAGGGGGGCAAATCTTGTCTGAAATGAAATTGAAATCCTGGTATATTCTTTGTAGGACGTCACCATCAAGCACAGTAAACGAGTCATCGTTTTTTTCTGTGCACCACTTATACGTTCAGTAGTTTGTCATTGCTTTCTGAACGGTAAGGTATAAGCTGACTATAGTTTACAGTGTTCAGGCGCTGACTGGGCGTCCACGGGGAAGTAAATAACTCTTTCATTCTCATTACGTCTTTCAATCTGGAAAAGTAACAAAACATGTTCCACACAGAGCTGAAGATTGGCCAACATCATCTTCTACGTATACAACGTGTAACTCCAACTCCTTCAATCGCAGGTTAGATTCAGCATCAACTTTAGTGTTCTCACCCAAGAAACATTAGAACATCCCCGTTTTTGGTTCTAAATTGTCCAAAAGTTGATGCTATTGGTGCAAGTTTGTCTTCTCTCTCATTATCAGAAACACAAAATTGGCAATGAAAGTAGATCATTTTTAGCAACTGTAGATTAGACATCTCTATTTTTAGCAACTGTAGATTAGACATCTCTATTTTTAGCAACTGTAGATTAGACATCTCTATTTTTAGCAACTGTAGATTAGACATCTCTATTTTTAGCAACTGTAGATTAGACATCTTTATTTTTAACAACTAGATTAGACATCTCTATTTTTAGCAACTGTAGATTAGACATCTTTATTTTTAGCAACTGTAGATTAGACATCTTTATTTTTAGCAACTGTAGATTAGACATCTTTATTTTTAGCAACTGTAGATTAGACATCTTTATTTTTAGCAACTGTAGATTAGACGTGATCCACTCATACTTAACCCTTTGTTTTTAGAAATTCTTAATAGTTTTACATTATCTCTTTATTGATCATATTCATTGTTTTGCTGCTTCCCTGGGGTTCTTACACAAAACTCACTGTTCTCATCTTACAGTATACTTGAAGCTACTTTGAATGATGTTTGAATGTTTGTTATATGTGTATATATGTGAGTATGTATGATATTGGCTCGATTCAAAAATACAGGCACAATAAGCTTATAACAAGTGTTCTGTTCGATCGAACCTGACCTGATTGTTCTGTGTCTAGCTGAAAGGAAATTTGTGAAAGCAACTCCTCAGTAAAACCATTTCTTTGAATGGCTCGCTGGTTTTGTTCGTAATAACGCTGGCATTGTTAAGTTAGGGAATGGGTGCCGTAATTTATTGGTTATTTGCTACTAAACTGACGTCATTGCACTCTGGGCAGACCCAAATGTGTTCAGTCTCCAATTAAAGATATCGAAGAGTATGCTTACTGATGGTTCCATGGTTCGCTGATCAAACACACTTCTGACTCTGCTCCTGAGGCATCAAGTTCTACTTGTACAACGGGTAACTCCAAACTGTCTAAATCGCTGGATCGATTCAACATCTATTTTAGTGTCCTCATCCAACAGACAGTCACGAACAGATAGAAGAACATCCCCCTTATCCATCTTTAACTCCCCAACAATCGAGGCTGTTGATGCTAGCCTGTCCTCTCTCTCATTACCGTAAACGCTCGCATGCCCAGGACAGTATATATATGTAAGCGTCTGGAGGTTAGAAACTTCTATAGACGACATTCAGTCCTACTGAAGCCTGCCCTTCTGGATCTTGTGAAGCATCGACTGAGAGTCAGATATAACATTCAGATACAAGTAAACGAAGTCCCAGAAATCCAATGGAGGGCAGCGTTAACGGTCTCAACCGCCATCCTCATACTAGAAGTAGTTGTCCTGTACGCTCCACTTCGTTCTGCAACAACCCTACCAAGAAACCCCAGCATGACTTCTCACCACTATGAGCCGACCAATCGGTATATACAACATCCTCATCCCTTGCATTATTTTCTTTCACCTGCTTAACTGCGAGATCAGCCTTCATGTTGCCCCAATCTCTACATTCTCTTCCAAGAGTAATGATAACGTTGACATAGTTGGTCATGCTACCATCTCTTGTTATCATTTCATCCCCTTTTGGTAGGGCCGCAACCTGTTCACCTGACCAATTGTTCTCTCAGCCTGGACATCCATGACATGCCACACTTGATTCTCGTGCTCTTTACATCATGAGTGTTCTTGTGCAGTGGATGTCTCTTATCTGCAGTAACCACATATATGCTTTATATATATTTACCCGCATATATGCCTGCATATATGTTTTTAGGAAGCTCTAATGTTTGAACACTGTTTATTTATTGATTATATTCATTGTTTTCTTTGGGGTTCTTACAAACCAACTCCATGTTCTCATCTCAACTCATACTGCAACCTAGACAAACCAACTCCATGTTCTCATCTCTACTCATACTGCAACCTAGACAAACCAACTCCATGTTCTCATCTCTACTCATACTGCAACCTAGACAAACCAACTCCATGTTCTCATCTCTACTCATACTGCAACCTAGACAAACCAACTCCATGTTCTCATCTCAACTCATACTGCAACCTAGACAAACCAACTCCATGTTCTCATCTCTACGCATACTGCAACCTAGACAAACCAACTCAATGTTCTCATCTCTACTCATACTGCAACCTAGACAAACAAACTCCATGTTCTCATCTCAACTCATACTGCAACCTAGACAAACCAACTCCATGTTCTCATCTCTACTCATACTGCAACCTAGACAAACCAACTCCATGTTCTCATCTCTACTCATACTGCAACCTACACAAACAAACTCCATGTTCTCATCTCTACTCATACTGCAACCTAGACAAACCAACTCCATGTTCTCATCTCAACTCATACTGCAACCTAGACAAACCAACTCCATGTTCTCATCTCTACTCATACTGCAACCTACACAAACAAACTCCATGTTCTCATCTCTACTCATACTCCATTGGATTTCTGGGACTTCATTTACTGGGGCAGTTGTTATATCTGACTCTCAGTCGATGCTTCACAAGATCCAGAAGGGCAGGTTTCGGTATGAGTGATGTCGTCTATAGAAGTTTCTAACCTCCAGCGGCTTACGTGGATATACTGTCCTGGGCATGCGGGTGTTACGGTAATGAGAGAGCGACAGGCTTGCATCAACAGCATCGATTGTTGGGGAGTTGAAGATAGATAAGGGGATATTCTTCGGTCTCTTCGAGACTCTCTGTTGGATGAGGACACTAATATCGATGTTGAATTGATCAAGCGATTTAAGCAGTTTGGAGTTACCGTTGTTCAAGTCGAACTGGATGCCTGAGCGGCAGAGTGAGAGGTGTGTTTAATCAGCGAGCCACAGGAACCATCAGTATGCATACTCTTCGATATCTGTTGGGGGAGACTGAGCACCTATGGGTCTGCCCGGAGTGCAATGACGTCAGTTTAGTAACCAATAACCAATAACCAAGACAAACCAACTCCATGTTCTCATCTCTACGCATACTGCAGCCTAGACAAACCAACTCCATGTTCTCATCTCTACTCATACTGCAACCTAGACAAACCCAAAATCCATGTTCTCATCTCTACTCATACTGCAACCTAGACAAACCAACTCCATGTTCTCATCTCTACTCATACTGCAACCTAGACAAACAAACTCCATGTTCTCATCTCTACTCATACTGCAACCTAGACAAACCAACTCCATGTTCTCATCTCTACTCATACTGCAACCTAGACAAACAAACTCCATGTTCTCATCTCTACTCATACTGCAACCTAGACAAACCAACTCCATGTTCTCATCTCTACTCATACTGCAACCTAGACAAACCAACTCCATGTTCTCATCTCTACTCATACTGCAACCTAGACAAACCAACTCCATGTTCTCATCTCTACTCATACTGCAACCTAGACAAACAAACTCCATGTTCTCATCTCTACTCATACTGCAACCTAGACAAACCAACTCCATGTTCTCATCTCTACTCATACTGCAACCTACCTTCTTCTTAATTTTCTTCTCGCGATCGTTCTTCACGGCCAATACCTTATCATTCTTTTTGTGATATATAATTGGTCCTTTGACAAGAACGTAGTGATCTACGCTGAACGATTATGCGCCCATGGTGACTAGGCCCGGCCTACCCTTTTTAGCCAGCTTTTGATTTACTAGGTGAGCTTTCCTAGGGTACGATCCTTTCTGCCGACTATTTCGGTCCGGATCTTCGCTTTTTGGATCAGCTTTGCCGTATATTTGGGCTTTGCGATCTACGCCAAAACAGTGAGATGCTACTGTTATGCCCTTTCTGACTGTGAAGTCGTTCCGGATTAGGAACATTTCACGGGGTTTATAAGCTTGTCCTCTGACGGCGTCTTACTCCTATAAAACACCGTGTAAAGTATCGGCTTTCGCTATCGTTCGGATCTGGACAGCCTGTCAGATCTTTACATTGTCGACCTTACTTTACTGTTCACTTTTGAGTTTGTTCCGGAGTAGGAACATTCTCAGAATTTCGAGGCGCTCGTCGGTACGTGACAATTTGCAGTTTCTACTTGCATTTCCTAGCCACAGAAAACACCGAACTGGGGCCAAGCACACATAATGTAGAGGGTCGTTTCAATTGGCGCTAGCAAAGCTTTGACTTTGCGCTCGAAAGGGAAATGTCCACGAAAGAGTAATACTTTTTCAACAGTAAACTTCACAGTGGTTTGAAGGCAATAACAATGGCGCACATGGTTCCGGTAATATTTAATGAAGGCGAGGTTTTACATACTGATTAATGACCTGACATTTGTATAACTATCGTTACAGCCGAAAAGTGTTAGGGAACTCACATTATGGACTTACCTGCACTGAAGATTGTAACACCAAGAGCAACAGTTTTCCCACCAATATTTCCGCGATTTCTAGAACGTCCAGCTGCAACAGCCGACACGCTTATAATGAAACTGAATATGCTTGCTAGTCTGAAAACCCAAACCTCTGAAAATAAAGAAGAACATAAGCAATTAATCAATGCTCACAAGTACCATGTCTTCAGTTGATCTTTTCCATTTTTTTTACTCTGCAGAAAAGTGATCGAACCATTAGTTATGGATTCTAAAGACATGGGTTCGAAACCCGACAGCGTCGTTTGGTTCACGAGATCCCTAGGATTGTTGCTGAAACTACAAGTGCGTGCATTGTGTAACACTCATGGCAAGTTGCGAGCCATTTCTGTAATGAGGAACCGACCAATGTAGGAAAACCAGTACACTGATGTCAATCATTTGCAATTAAATGACATTTTTTTATGTCTTCAGTTACAATGAGCAATCGTTCTGAACGTTAAAGTTGTAAAATCTTTGCGTTCAGAGTTCAGAACACGACACATACATTAGCAAAAACAAGGGATTACTAATTAGCTTCAAAAAAGTGAATACTTGGTCCTGAACGGACTGTTTACAGAAATGTTGGTGGGGGAAAGGGGGAGGGTATGTTGTGACTGTGTGTGCGTGTGTGCTTGTTCTAAAGCACTTTGTTAGCTGTTATTCATTTTCTTAAGGTTATTCTTGATACCGTCGCTCCATCTTTTGTATTGTCTTCATCTTGCTCTGTTCTCATTATACTTATTCAGTGTGGCTCTCTGTGGTAGACGATACAAGGACATTCTTGTCAAGTGTCCAAACCATTTATTTAATCTGTTGTTCATCTCAAATGGTTTGGCCACTTGGTGAGAATGAATCCGAATACACCAGTTGCAAGAGCATAAACTTGAAAATGGAATCATCAAAGAAAGGGGCAGACCAAGAAAAAGATAAGTTGATGGAGTTACAGACATCTTAAAATTCCACAGTACCACAGCATAGCAAGCGATCGAGCGTGCATTATCTCGGAAACCGATTATCAGATAAACCTGCTACGACTAGCGGAAAAAAAGTAGGGAAGGACAAAAGAAAAGAAAAAGAGTTCATTTCTGATAAATAACGGTTGTCACGTCAAATCATGGGTTGGAGTTTAAATCTTGTCAACGGCACCAGTTCTCAAGCCGACCCATCATCAACTGGGTAGTGAAAGAAAAACTGGATAATAATGATGCCCGTTGAGATATTGACATAATGACGACCCATATTACGATGTTTGTCAAAACAAAATCTCCGTCCTTCAAACCGTATTCAGAAATACCACATTATATGACAACAATGACTTAACTTGAAATAGTTACCTACATAAGTTGATCACATCTATTGTTTCTCAAGTCTTCACGGTTTCATTTTATTCTGAACACGCATGAGTTCGCGGTAATAAACGCATCGAGCGTCCTTCGAATTGATATATTGAATTAAAGTACTGGCAACATAATCATCATCAAGGTGCGTATCCTTTATAGGACGTTGCTCTCATGGTTCATAGTTCATAGGTAGGGTTCCAACTTCACTGCAACGGGTCACCCCATAATTGTTCCGTTCCTGTGCCAACGAAAAATACACGAAATTGTAACATCTGTCTCCTGTAAACTAACTCAAGAATATTGAAACAGCCGTACCGCCACACGCCACGAAAAGCAACATGCACCGCATATGGCCGTCGCTAAAGTGTCAACACAAAATTGTTCATCACTTTAATTGCAGTTCATGTCGAAGCGAACATCAATCACGACAAAATTCAGCTTTCTGCACATGCAATATCACTACCGCTGTCCGCCATTTTCTAAATATCCACAACAAACGAACCATCAGTGATATCGGAATATCATTGACACAGCAAAAGCATTCCATGTAACATTCATAGCTCACAGCGTTGTTCAAGCACTAACTCAGTAGCCCGGCAAACGAAACCGAACAATACCCGAGCAAACATGGCGGAAATGCGCTAGCAAAGTCGTGTCCAGAATCAAACAGTCCTGATTCTGAATAGCCCTCCCACATTCCATCATTGCTGGCCAGATTTTTCCCTCTTTTTAATCACGCCATCTCAAGTTGCTCTGTTTGTAGCGCATCTGAAATTCACTCTGTCTCTAGCCAGTTCACCCACTTCGACGATGGTTATATTCATGGTTTCTTTAATATCTTGTAGCCATCTTCTTCTTGGTCAGTCTGCCTCTGCGTCCTAGGACCCTCCCTCTAATATTGTTCTTTCCAGGCCATCGTGACGCTTGATGTGACCAAAGTATCTAATTTTCCTGTATAGTATGTTGTTTATCAACCAATTCTCTTTAACATTTAGCTCTTTAAGGACATCAGTGTTCTTTCTTTTTCTGTCCATGGTATTCGTAGAATCTTTCTGTAGCATTTAATTTCGAAGGACTGGATTTTCGTTCTTGTTTTTGTGTGTAATGGTCCAGGATTCACAACCATAAGTAGCCACTGGGAAAATGCATGTTCTCAATATTTTTAATTTTAATATTTTGCTGGTGCTTTGCCACATGTTCTTCATTGTGTTTAACTTCTTGATTGCTATTGCCAATCTTCTTGAGATCTCTTTGGAGCAGTCACCGTTTTTGTTAATTATTGAGCCCAGGTATTCGTAGCTCTCTACACATTGGAGTTCTTCATTGTTTATTTGGATGTTAGGCGAGCCGTTTGCTTTGTCAGTTGACATGATTTTTGTTTTTTAGGTATAGATGTTGGCATTCATTATTGATTCCTGGTCGTCATGATTAGGTTTTCCTCAACCTCTTTGCTGGTGGATAATAATACTGTATCGTCTGCGTATCTAAGCTCGGTTGTCGATTTGCCGCCTATATTGAAAGGATCGTAATTCACATAGTTGGCATCATCTTTTACATTCCTCATGATGTTCTCCGCATGTATGTTGAATATGTATGGGGACAAAATACATCCTTGTCTTATCCCCTTTTGAATCTCGAACCATTCAGCTATTTCACCTCCTATTTAATGGTTGCCTGTTGTTCGTGGTATAGAGATTCTATGAGTTGTATTATTTGTGTTGGAAAATTCATGTCTTTCCTGATGTTCCACATTTACATTTTCTCGTGTTGTATATGATCCAAAGCCTTGCTATAGTCTATGAAACATGCATGCAGGTCTGTGTTGTATTCTCTGCATTTCTCGATAATGAGTCTCATGTTACAAATATGTCTTTAGTGCCTCTACCTCTTCTGAAAACTGCTCGTGTTTCGTGTATTTCATCTTCTAATTTTTGTTCCATCCTCTTCATGATGATTCTTAATAGGATTTTGCTGGCGTGACTTAAAAGGCAATAGTTCTGTAGTTGGTGCATAGTTTCAGGTTTCCTTCTTTGGAATAGGTATAAATACTGATCTTTTCCATTCCTTTGGCCAGGAGGAGCTATTTCATATTTTTTTGCACAATTTATGATATACCCGAACACTGGCTTCCCCGCTTGCTTGAATCAATTCCGCTGGTATATCGTCGCACCCTGGTGACGTCCATCTCTTCAGATTTTTGATGGCCAGGCGCACTTCATCCAACATGAGCTCTGGTTCTGTCTCTTCGCTTTCTGTTGTTATCATATGTACATTTTTAGATGTGTCTTCATACATGTTTCTGCCGTACACACGCCATCTTTCTAGTACATCTTTCTTTTCTGTTAATATTTTGCCATTGTTATCGTTTATGACGTGTATTGATGGGCTGCAGTCACGTGTCATTATATTAATTTCGTTGTATATTTCTCTCTCTTTCCCTTATTTTCTTAATTCGTCAATTGTATTGCATGAGGTGACTATGTGTTGTTTCTTGTCTCTTCGAATTTCTTTCTTGACTTCTCTTGAGCAGTTTTTATATTCAGTTCTGTTTCGTTTTAACCCCGTTTGTTTTAGCTTTCTTCTTTCTTCAATTAGCTTCAGTGTTTTTTCAGTTATGTAGACCTGTTTCTTGTATACTTTCCTGGGTATGATGTTTTGTGCGGTGGAGAATAATATATCTCTTGCCTGTGTTGCTAGTTCGTCAGGTGTCATGTCTTCTTGAGCCGCCATAAGTATGTCAAATTCGTTTTGTATTTCTATGTTGTATTCTAGTGGAATGACATTTATTTCAAAACGTATAGGGCCAACTGCTTTCTTTGTTGTCTTCATTCTTAATTTATAATCTGCCACCAGCAGTTCATGGTCGGAGTCTGCTTCGGGTAGTGTCTTTACTGATACAATACCTGTTATAAATCTTCTTTGGACGAAGGTGTAATCTACTTGGTTTCTGGTGTTGCCATCTGGTGAGGTCCAGGTGTATAGTCTTCTTGGATGTTGTCTGCTGAGGGTGTTCGTGATGGAGAGATTATTTTCTAGGCATAATTCAATTAGTTTTGCGCCTCTATGTTTCGTTGATCTATACTTAAAGGACCTTTTATCTTTTGCTCCTCTTCAGCTGTTTCCTTGCCGACTTTTGCGTTGAAATCGCCCATTACTATCAGGATGTCTCTTTTACCAACTTTGTCTATTGCTTCTTGTACATTTGTGTAGAACTCATCGATCTCCTCATCAGGAGCTGTGGTTGTTGGGGCGTATGCTTGTATTATTGTGTCATCAGGAGCTGTGGTTGTTGGGGCGTATGCTTGTATTATGGTGTCATCAGGAGCTGTGGTTGTTGGGGCGTATGCTTGTATTATTGTGTCATCAGGAGCTGTGGTTGTTGGGACGTATGCTTGTATTATTGTGTCATCAGAGCTGTGGTTGTTGGGGCGTATGCTTGTATTATTGTGTCATCAGGAGCTGTGGTTGTTGGGACGTATGCTTGTATTATTGTGTCATCAGGAGCTGTGGTTGTTGGGGCGTATGCTTGTATTATTGTGTCATCAGGAGCTGTGGTTGTTGGGACGTATGCTTGTATTATTGTGTCATCAGGAGCTGTGGTTGTTGGGACGTATGCTTGTATTATTGTGTCATCAGGAGCTGTGGTTGTTGGGGCGTATGCTTGTATTATTGTGTCATCAGGAGCTGTGGTTGTTGGGGCGTATGCTTGTATTATTGTGTCATCAGGAGCTGTGGTTGTTGGGACGTATGCTTGTATTATTGTGTCATCAGGAGCTGTGGTTGTTGGGGCGTATGCTTGTATTATTGTGTCATCAGGAGCTGTGGTTGTTGGGACGTATGCTTGTATTATTGTGTCATCAGGAGCTGTGGTTGTTGGGACGTATGCTTGTATTATTGTGTCATCAGGAGCTGTGGTTGTTGGGACGTATGTTGTATTAGTGTCATCAGGAGCTGTGGTTGTTGGGGCGTATGCTTGTATTATTGTGTCATCAGGAGCTGTGGTTGTTGGGACGTATGCTTGTATTATTGTGTCATCATGAGCTGTGGTTGTTGGGGCGTATGCTTGTATTATTGTGTCATCAGGAGCTGTTTGTTGGGCGTGATGCTTGTATTATTGTGTCACAGGAGCTGTGGTTGTTGGGACGTATGCTTGTATTATTGTGTCATCAGGAGCTGTGGTTGTTGGGGCGTATGCTTGTATTATTGTGTCATCAGAGCTGTGTTGTTGGGATCTATGCTTGTATTATTGTGTCATCAGGAGCTGTGGTTGTTGGGGCGTATGCTTGTATTATTGTGTCATCAGGAGCTGTGATTGTTGGGACTTATGCTTGTATTATTGTGATGTTTCTGTTATTTGTCTGTAATCTCATTCTGATGTGTCGGTCTTTGATGGGGTTGTATCCAAGTAGTGTTGGGAATATTTTCTTTGTCAAAATAAAACCGACCCCACCCTGTCCACTTCTTTTCCTTCCCTGAGTATATTACTGTGTCACCTGTTGAGGCTTTAAAGTGCCCCTGGCCAGCGCATCTGTGCTCAGTTATTCTAAGTATAGGTGTTTTCGTTCTCTCCATCTCATTACAAATCATGTGGAGTTTGCCATGGTAAAGACTCCTTACATTCCATGTTCCTATTCTTAATTTCTTCCGCTGTCCAATGTCATGTCTTTCAGTAGTAAGACAGTCGGACTTTTAAGTCGTTTTAAAAGAAACCGTGGCAGTTCAAAAATCGAGAAGAGCAGATCGAAAACCGGATCCTAACTAAACTCATTAGAAAGATTAGAAACAAAAATTCAACAAAATATTTTCACCATCTTCAAAATGACACCGGGGACGCTCGCCGAGGCTACGGAGTACGAGTATATTCCCTGAAATCTTCCTGTGTAAGAAAGAGATCGAAGAGCACACACGCTGTTACACACCGAAGACAATTTCTTTATTACTCAATTACTCCCTTTTCTTTTCTCTAATCCTATTTTGCCACGCAGCGTCAGGATAAGAAGATATTTCTAGAACGGGCTTTTGTTTGCGCTTCCTAAACAGTGTATTTAGTTGCCTATGTTATCTCTGAGGTCCACCTTTTGCGTGTCCGGCCTTTTGCTTTGTATCCATTGTATCGGAACATCATTGCTCGTTGGTGGGGAAGGGGGGTTCTGTTGTTGGTAATCTGCTTATGGGGCCAAACCATTTTTGTTTCTTGTTGAACTTTAGTACTAATGTAGTTGTATCCCCTTTTTTTCCTGATGTCTTCATTTCTCAACCAGTCTCTTCTTGTTACTCCCAGCATTTCTCAACCAGTCTCTTATTGTTACTCCCAGCATTTCTCAACCAGTCTCTTATTGTTACTCCCAGCATTTCTCAACGGTCTCTTTTGTTACTCCCAGCATTTTGCGTAGACAGTTCATCTCTGTCGTGACTAGTTTTTCTTCTGTCATTTAATGTCAACGTCCATGTTTGTCACTGGTAGCATAAAGTGGGGAGAAAGATTGTGTTGAACAATGCTCTTTTTGTGTTCAAGGGAACATGTTTGCATTTTAAAATTGGCGCCGTTTGTCCTATTATTTTATTTGCTTTTTTTTGCATCTGAGTTGGATTTCGTTAGTTATTCTTCGAAATCCAAAGGTATTAATATATTTTTCAAGTGTTTTATTGACAATAAATATCTTACATAGTAATGATATTATATAAAAAAAACTTCCTCTTAAAAATATTATTTTTTGTATTAGTTCTCTTCCGTACATATTGTATTTCTTTTAATTTATGCAGAGTCAAGGTTCATTCTTAATATCAGGACCTTTAAAACATGTCCGTCTCTTGTTAGACTATACAAAACAAACAAATATTTCCATGTTATGTCCATTGATGCATATATCAATTGTTGGGGTAGAGGGGTATGATTGTCCTGTAACAAAGGAAAAATATAATACCTAATCCCCCTCTACTAGCCTATTGGGAACTCTTGGGAGATGTGAAGAACTCGCTTAGCCTCCTCGATCATTATTACAAGAGAGCTTTTGTACATGTGGTAGCTAAATATATTGTTGCCGAGCTACGTAGTCGTGCTGGCAATATTCGCAGGTGGCGTGTCATTTCTGCGAGAGACGAGCTATGGTAACCCGGTAATGAAGTCAATCCTTGGCTTTAAACCTTTAAACCCTTTAGATGGTTACGTTTCCACTCTTCTACGGTAGATCACCAACTGATCTAGTTATTGTCAAAAAATAATGGTATACTACCTTGTCCATTTCAGTTCAGTTTCAATTTCAGTTTGGACTTTCTTTATTACACTCCGAACATGTTCATCTGATCTCCATCACAATATCTTCAACAGTGTCCAGCGACTGACTGTAGCAGTTCGATGTTGATTGATGTTATACTTGTTGTGCTGTTATTTTAAGACCACTCCAAACTAATACAATCTAGTGGTTAACCTGGTTACTGTTATTTTAAGACCACTCCAACTAATACATCTAGTGGTTAACCTGGCTTACTGTTATTTTAAGACCACCAAACTAATACAATCTAGTGGTTAACCTGGTTACTGTTATTTTAAGACCACTCCAAACTAATACAATCTAGTGGTTAACCTGGTTACTGTTATTTTAAGACCACTCCAAACTAATACAATCTAGTGGTTAACCTGGTTACTGTTATTTTAAGACCACTCCAAACTAATACAATCTAGTGGTTAACCTGGTTACTGTTATTTTAAGACCACTCCAAACTAATACAATCTAGTGGTTAACCTGGTTACTGTTATTTTAAGACCACTCCAAACTAATACAATCTAGTGGTTAACCTGGTTACTGTTATTTTAAGACCACTCCAAACTAATACAATCTAGTGGTTAACCTGGTTACTGTTATTTTAAGACCACTCCAAACTAATACAATCTAGTGGTTAACCTGGTTACTGTTATTTTAAGACCACTCCAAACTAATACAATCTAGTGGTTAACCTGGTTACTGTTATTTTAAGACCACTCCAAACTAATACAATCTAGTGGTTAACCTGGTTACTGTTATTTTAAGACCACTCCAAACTAATACAATCTAGTGGTTAACCTGGTTACTGTTATTTTAAGACCACTCCAAACTAATACAATCTAGTGGTTAACCTGGTTACTGTTATTTTAAGACCACTCCAAACTAATACAATCTAGTGGTTAACCTGGTTACTGTTATTTTAAGACCACTCCAAACTAATACAATCTAGTGGTTAACCTGGTTACTGTTATTTTAAGACCACTCCAAACTAATACAATCTAGTGGTTAACCTGGTTACTGTTATTTTAAGACCACTCCAAACTAATACAATCTAGTGGTTAACCTGGTTACTGTTATTTTAAGACCACTCCAAACTAATACAATCTAGTGGTTAACCTGGTTACTGTTATTTTAAGACCACTCCAAACTAATACAATCTAGTGGTTAACCTGGTTACTGTTATTTTAAGACCACACCAAACTAATACAATCTAGTGGTTAACCTGGTTACTGTTATTGGTTACTGAATTGACGTTACAGTACTCCGCGCAGACACATATATACTCAGTCTAGGGAGTGGATTGGTTTAAATGAGGGCATTCAGAATGTCACCTCTATCGATTGGCTGATCCCCTGATATCTATATCTCTCTCGCGATCACCGCTTAGTCTGATATACCAGATTTCCCCACACATTCTTATTCATGTGGAAATCTAATTTATGCATCCTTATCATGTGTGTGTTTCGTCACATCTTTAGCGCTATTTTGAGCTCTGGTGCTTATCCTTCGGCGATGTGTCCGGTTTTTGCCAGCGTTTTTTGGGTTCGCTCTCCGTCAGCCTTGGCTGTCCCCAGCCGACCTGCAAGGCAGCAGATTGGTATTTTCTTTTATGGTAGCTACCCTTAGACAACCTTCCCTCCCGGGTTGTTGAGCGTCATCTGCTCAGGTTACCAGTCTTTTTGTGACTAGTTATCCCTGATATGATCGCAAAGCAAGTCAATATTACCAAGCATCCATGACTATTTTCAAAGATATAAATTAGATATCTTTATTCAGGGTATATTAGTCACTATCATATTTTCATGTCATTATCTCTTACCTAAGCATTGTGGGAGGTATTGTATGTATACTATATATCACGTGCAGTCATTAAAACTTTGTTATCTATGTATTACATAATATACGTTTTATGTTATATAACTACTTCATGTTGCAGATCTATTTGTCATTCTTTGTTCTAACGAATTGTCTCGGTACTATAGGTAGATGTAGACGTGGATCTACTGGCATGGGCATGCGACTGTTTGCGGTAATGAGAGAGTGGACAGGATTGCAGCAACAGCATCGATTATTAGAGAGTTGAAGATGGATAAGGGGATGTTCTTCGGTTAGTTCGCGACCGAACGTTGGATGAAGACATTAACATAGATATTGAATCGATTCTGCGATTTAAGCAGTTTGGAGTTACCCGTTGTAAAAGTAGAACTGGGTGTCTGAAGGGAAAAGTGAGAAGTGTGTTTAACCAGCGAGCCACTGAAACCATCAGTATACATACTCTTTGATATCTGTTGGGGAGACTGAGCACCTATGGGTGTGCCCTGAATGCAATGATGTCAGTTCAGTAACTAATAACCAGCCTAGGTTAATTCGGGGTTAGTGCAATGTCCTCCTAGACTGATGGTCTCGGTTCAAATCCCAGC
Source organism: Arion vulgaris (assembly GCA_020796225.1). Taxonomy (NCBI): domain Eukaryota; kingdom Metazoa; phylum Mollusca; class Gastropoda; order Stylommatophora; family Arionidae; genus Arion; species Arion vulgaris. Next base: position 20,586,018 of record CM036768.1, read on the forward strand.
GTAGGTATTTTTGATTAGGATCGAAAAGTGCATCCAACCTCACTTGGGTAACAGAACAGCTCGAGGAACTAAATTGACGACTTGTTGATCACATCTTTCAACGGGTGCAGATGGTCCACGAATAATACGGGGCTATCGAGGTATGCCCCACATATCACACAACATAAAAATTAGATTTAAAAAAAAAAAACAATGAGCCACAGTGACAGTCTGTTTAGGATGTGCTCTTTTCCGTTTCTCTTTTGGGTTACACTAGAAAGCTTGTCTTGTGGCCCTTGACTGTGTCTTCCGCAGGGTATGCCCAACCCATCGCCACTTTCTCCTCTTAACCTGGGTCATCATGGGTTCCTGTCCTGTTGTTATCCACAGATTTGTGTTTGCAACTCTGTTATAGCATCTCAGTCTGAGAATCCGTTGATAACATCCGTTGCCAAAGGTCTAAATCTTATTTGTATCTAACTTGGTAACTCACCACGCTTCGGAGCCGCACAGCAACAAAGATTTCCCATTTCAGCTGAATACCCTGAGCTTTTATTTTTCGTGAGGATGGAAATAGATGCCCACGCTGTGTACATGTTAGCAAAGGCTTAATGGGCTTTGGTAATCCTGGTATTAGTGCCCTTATCTGTATCTTCCGATTGGCTGATCTAGCTTCCAAGGTATACACATTCACAAACATCTTCTTTACACTTTCCATCAATCGATATCGGGTCGTGCTGTATGTTGTTGCTTAGCAGTATTTTTTTTCTTCTCTTGGCTAATTTTGAGAATGACTTGTTGTGTCGTTTGTGTCAGAGCATCCGCTTTTCCTTGCATGTCTTGTTGCCTGTTTGAGAGCAAGGTAAGATCATCCGTGAAGTGCAGATCCTCTAACTTTTACATACGTGTCCACTGAATGCATTTTGTGGACCCGGCATATGCCGTGCGTGTAACCCAATAAAGGAGCACCAAGAAGAGGAAGGGGGACAGCAGGCATCATTGCCTAACACCAGTATTGACCTGGAACTCCTCCGAAACGGTTTCTATCGTGAATAACCTGGCAGGTAAACCCCTCATACAGTTGCCGTGTGAACAGTCGTATGAACACCCCATAATTTCTCAGGATATTCACTTTGATTTCCTATCTATGTTGTCAAGTGCCTTTTCAAAATAAGCTGTGAGCCTTTAGGGATTTGTTATCTAATTGTATTATGTCTGCGTATAAGAAGTCAATTTCGTCCCTTCTGATATTTCCTTTGCTTGATGAAGGTCTTTTCGTCGAAACGTCACTATGTATTGTTATTGTACTTTGTAAAACTACAGTACTTTGTATTTAAGCGTGTCTCTAAAATCAACAATGCCTCACGCAGAGAGGAGTCACTCCATTGTTTATTCTGCAATGATCTCAGAGTGGCTGTTTGGTCACTGCAAGATCTGTCTTTTAGGAATCTACCCTGTTCTGCTCTAAGCCTCTGATCAATGGCTTGTTTCATCCTGTCCAGCCCATAACGATCTGGAAGACTTCCTTTGTGTACTGTTATTGGAGTTTCCGGAAATCAAACTTGGTTCCAGGACTATTGTTTCTTATTTGATGACAGTTTATCTTCAGTTTTATAGCAACCTATGTCTCCTCCTCTCCTCACTTTCACATTGTGTAGTGATGTCCTTCAACGTTGACAAATTGTCATATGGTCAATCTTGTTTTCAGTCCGATAGAAATCCATGTTGCCTTATGACATCTTCGATGGGGGAAGCGTGTACTCCCAATGACAAGCTCGTTGGAGGCGCATAAATCTGCAAATAGCTCACCGCTGTCATTTATGTTTCCAAGACCACTAGTTCCCATCTCTTCCCCTGCTAGTATTATTGATGCCAACCTTGAAATTCAGGTCACACATAATAATGTAGATCTTCCGGAACCAAGATTCAAACCTGGTACTGATAATGCGGTCAGACACTGGTTCCCATTCAATCAGATTTGTGGTCGCGTCTTTTTTGTATGGTAACAGCAAGGCTACTTTACCAGGGTTCCATTTTTGTGAAGCTTAGCCCCTTTAACTTGTGAGTACGGGCCCCTTCCTTTGGTGGCTATTGAGCGTTTTTGCTGCGCGTCATCTGTCTCTCTGAAAATGAAGCCCTAGTCCTTCCAAGACTCGAGTTAGTATTGAACAATTTGTTTTTAGTTTCTGTAATTATGTTCGGTTTTTAAATGGATGGTTAGTTAGCCCATCGCACAACCACCAACCTGAAGGACTAGAGGTCACATTTAGTCTGACCTCTCTTTGACCTGTCTAGCTTTGGTAATCATGTCGGCATAGCTCTCCGGGTCATTGAAGAACGCAAGCCACTACACTACTACAATCTATAATCTACAAGATATCAGAGGGCGCTGCCATGGATCGAAATGACATTCTTCACTTATTGAGAGAGTCTTTCCTAACAGAGGAGTTTAAGGGCTGTGATTCCCAATCGCTGACCAGATTGAAAGAGATGGGTGTCAATATTGGTGCAGCCCGAAAAGAACGATATACTAAATATGCAAAGAGATTGATTATCAACATCGAACGGGTGTTTGGTCGCTGTACGCTGCTGGATTTGCTGAGGCGGAGATCGGACTATGGACATGTCCGGAGTGCTATGATGATAGTCCTCATATAACTGATAACTGATACTGCAATCTAATGGACTCATGGATGGGGACGAGGAATCTTAAAAATTGCCACTGTTATTTCTATTTTATATTCTTAGAAAATACCACTGTTATTTTCATCATTTAGTGTCGTAAAATAGGTTCCAATTATTTCCGTTTTTTAGAAAGTCACAACTATTTCCTTCTTTTATTTTTTTATTAGAAAATGTCTTACTTTATATTTATTTGAACAGGTCACAATATTTGATATGTTATCTTCTTGAACAGATCAAATTGTTTGCATATTTATTTTTAGAACAGATCAATTATTTGCATATGCATTTTCTTAGAACGGATCACAATTATTTGCATATGTTATTTTCTTAGAACAGATCACAATTATTTGCATATGTTATTTTCTTAGAACAGATCACAATTATTTGCATATGTTATTTTCTTAGAACAGATCACAATTATTTGCATATGTTATTTTCTTAGAACAGGTCACAACTATTTCTATCTTTTTTTCGTAATTATTTCCATTTTCTTACAAAAGTTCACTGTAATTTTCTTCCATTATTTTCATCAAAACTGTTAAAGCTATTTCCATCTGTTATTTTTGTCTTTAGTATGTATTATTACTTTCACTGAAATAAATATAAAATCAAAATAAATAATATAGAGTTCCACTTATTTTGCCATTAGAAAGCTTTCTTCGTTATCTGATTCGTTTATTTCTATCAAATAAACCCATCTTGAAGAAGATATTTGCAATAATATATTATTCAAATAACTTACTTGCTGGATGTAGGTCAAAAAGGTCGTTATAGTAACATTTAGTTACATAATATTTTTCTCCACAGTACCACCAAAGTCCAATTTCACCACTTGCCCTATCAGTCTGTACATCCAAATAATAAAGATCAATTAGTTTTAATCGGAGTGATTTCGTTTCTAACAACAAAGTGAGATAGAACACATCAACAACATGTATCAAATATTATAAGGAAACGAAGGTGGAAATATTTAGGTCATGTTCTTAGATCAGACGAAAAGAGACTAAATCGACAAGTCCTTATGTGGTCACTAGTTGGGAAAAGAAAACGTGGAAGACCAAAGACCACTCTTCGAAGAACCATCCAACAAGAAAGTAAACTATTGGGATGTAAAACCATACAAGGTCTCCATCTGCTAGCAACGAACCGTATCACATGGAGATCTAAATCCTCTGCCCTATGTGCCGCCTTTGGCACGAAAGGAACAAACTAAGTTTTAAGCGATACAATAACTCATGTAGACAACGTAATTATATTTGTACAACTGTTGGTTTTAAAGACAATATCTACACGTAGGAATGTATCAGTATCTTGGTAAATACAAAAAAATAGATTTGCCTTTAATGAACAATGAATTAATGTAAGGAAACTTTCTCTACAAATCAGAGGGCGCTGCCATGGACCGAGATGACAATCTTAACGCATTGAGAGAGTTTTTCCGAACAGAAAAGTTTTTTGGCCGTGAATCTCACTCGCTGACCAGATTGAGAGAGATGGGTGTCAATATTGGTGCATCCCGAAAATAACGACATACAAAATATGCAAAGAGATTGATTAATCAACATCGAACTGGCGTATTGACCGCTGGATGCTGCAGAATTGGTTGAGGCGAAGATCGAAGCACCTATCGACGTGTCCGGAGTATGATGATAGTCCTCAAATAACTGATAACTTTCTCTTTTCATTCTCGTCTCTCTCTCTCTCTGCTCGCTTGTGTTCTTCTAGAGCCCAGAAGTCACGCTTGTCGGACACATATTTCTAAGAGCCATACGGTCACGCATGTCGACATATTCTAGAGAGCCATACGAAGTCACGCATGTCCCGGACACATATTTCTAGAGAGCCATACGAAGTCACGCATGTCCCGGACACATATTTCTAGAGAGCAATACGAAGTCACGCATGTCCCGGACACATATTTCTAGAGAGCCATACAAAGTCACGCATGTCCCGGACACATATTTCTAGAAAGCCATACAAAGTCACGCATGTCCCGGACACATATTTCTACCTTCTTGCCTCTAATCATGTTTTTTCTCACAGTGTCAGGACAAGAACAGATTCAAAGAACGAGCTTTTGTGTGCAGTTCATCCGCTGTCTTTCACTGCCTCCGTTATTCTTGTGGTTCATCTTTTTGCGGGTCGATTTTTGCTTTGTACCCACTGTATCAAAGTAGCATTATCATTCGAGGAGCTCTCTGTTGATAATCTGATTATGTGTCCAAACTATTTAATATTGCTTCTTGATGAAGTTCAGCTCTGCTTTTGTGAACACTTTTTTCCCTGATATACGCGACATTGTACTGACGTAAGGAATACTTCTCATGTGTCTCTTGTTCTTTCTAGTAAGCCATACGAACTCTCGCTTGTTCCAGGCATTGTACTATTGTAAAGAGCAATCGGTCTTTACAATAAGACACGCGAACTTGTGCATTTCCCGACACTGTACTAACGTAAGATATACTTCCGTGCGTCGATATTTCGAGCCTGTCTCCAGCTTGATCTGTCCTTAGCAAATCCCCCTCAGTCGGACGTACCAGAGCCAACTATAAACTTATGGACCTTCTGACTCAGGTAAGAATTATGGGAAATCAGACCACAACTACACCACGTGACCTCGCATTCCAGTATTGATGTATATAGATGAATTCATTTTAAAATGAACACAACATGTTAAATCGAAGTTATATTATGCAACAAGTTAAGTTTAACAATAAGGAATATCAATATTATGAAATTTTTCACCAATAAATAAGCATGACTCACAAAATTGAGTAAAATTGCAAAAAGCTTTCAGTGCTCTATCAAACATCTATTTTGACCGGCCCCCTTTTCTGATCTAGGTCAGGGAACCCCTTGTCAGTTGTCTGGCCTGTTATCTATAGTTGGCTGTGGGTGTACTCATGTCAAGAGCCTTGACATCACACTGTATACTTCTTAACAACAAATAAAGGCGTCGCCCTAAAGTTCTTTTGTCAAAAGTCAAGCTGTCTGTATAGATTGTCCGTATGAATCCGGCCGTTATACATCCACTTCAGGTGACCTAGTCATCATTAGAATGTTTGTAGAAATTTAACAATTTGTTTCAATGAACTTTGTCCGGACAGAGAGTTTGTACAATTTGTTTATTATGAACTTTGTTCGACAGCGGTCTCACAAATTGTTTAAATGAACTTTCAGTGCTACACATCTATTTTACGCTTTTTGTCTATAGAACTTGTCGGGACGAGGTTATCAATTGGTTTGAATGAACTTTGTCAGAGCGTTGACATCAATTTGCTTTTAACAAACGTCGCCAAAGTTCTTTGTCACAATTTGTTTGTATAGATTGTCCGGAACGGCGTTATACATCACTTTGTTTTAGAACTTTGTACGAAATTTAACAATTTGTTTCAATGAACTTTGTACGGACGGGAGTTTGACAATTTGTTTTAATGAACTTTGTCCGGACAGTGAGTTTGTACAATTTGTTTTAATGAACTTTGTCCGGACAGCGGTTTGACAATTTGTTTTAATAAACTTTGTCCGGACAGCGGGTTTGCAGTCTACTCTTACTAATTGTTAACTGCGAAGGGATTTTTCATGAGCTCACCATGAACATGTTTTACCAAGGGAAACTACCCTGGTAAATAAAAAATATTGCAGAAATCGGATGTGCTTGCCTACGTGTAGGTGCATAACTGGTACACCGTACAATCGCTCTTAGGCTCAGATCACATTTAAAACACACAGAGTGGTTAGCAAGTGGTCGATATGAAGCGTTCGAGGAAGAAGAAGAAGAACACGTTGTATCGTCTGTCTCCGATTTGAATAAGAATTCGACATTCACTTATATTAACTCTCTGTAGACCAAACGCTACACTACCTTGCTTCATGTTTATATGTTTTTTATCAGGAGTCGCACAATAGGACGTATTTTTTCTAAAAATATATGGCAAGTAAAACATGGCTTTTGTCCTGGTCCACTAGGGGTTAAGATCATGGATCTCTTCTCTCTCTCTATCGATCGTTCTTTTTCGGCCATTGTGATCATTCTTATTGTGATATATAAACAGTCTTTGCCAAGAACGGTTTTTTACGTCACATCTTCAGTACAATTTGGAGCTCTGTTGCTTGTTCTCCGGCAACGTGGCCTTTTTTCAACCAGCGTTTACTGGGTTCGCTCTCCGTCACCCTTTGACTGCCTCCAGCCTGCCTGCAAGGCAACAGGTTGCTATTTTCTTTTAGGATAGTGACCCTTAGACGACCTACCCTACCGGGTTGTTGGGCGTCATCTTCCCAGGTTACCGGTCTTTTGTTGGGTTACTTGGTGTGCCTACCGTCCAGTTTTGTGTACGGTTTGCTCTGCTAGCCTTTTATTTCCCCAATGTAACCACAAGGCAGTAGTAGTTCCCTGCCAGCGGAAACGCGCACTGGATTCAAGCCTCTGCTGGGCTTTCCAGTCTTTCTGCACAGTTAGGTGGTCCGCTCACCCCCACACCAGCAATGCCTCTTCGTCGCTCCACCATCAGCGCCGTGCACGTCTGCCCCAACGGTGGGCCCATCCTTGCATCGCCCACATGCGAGTTCGCTCTGCTTTGGTGCCTGCTCACTGTGTCTATTGGTTCTCACTGTGCACACATTCAACGTGACTCTAGCCTTTCCGGACCCGGGGCTTAACTCGGGCCCCACCTCTGGGCTCCGAGTTTCGCCCTATGTGGGCCAACGTGCAACTCTTGTCGGGCCCAAATTTTGCTCCACGCAGGCCCAGGTCTCTTGTTTGGATGCACTCCTCATCCCTTTATAGTTATCTGTTCAGCTTTTCGTCCATCGGCCAGGAGAGATGAGCATTAATAGTCATTCTGGGAATCCGTTCATCTGTGTTGCGAGCGGATCTCATCCCACGTGACTACGTCTGCGTCACTACTTATACCAGAGTAACTCTCCCTCGATCCCTACCCACTTAACGGTTGTCTGTTACCATGTGGAGGTGGGGTAGGATCTTGATTAGTGCCAGCTGACTAATCCTAGTTGGCGTTTTCTCTATGCGCCTTTAACCCCGGGATATCTGAAAAATAGTCCAATAGCTCCATGCGGGAAAGAAACCTTTGGAACAAGAGAGCTTACCCCTGCGCTACAGAGACCATCTACTGATACGGATGATAAACCGACAATAGCAAATACAGTTTTGAACCTGTGAGCATCAAATACCGATCAAATGACTCAATTCTGTGTTGATTGATCAAACGTCTTGTACTACTAGCAAAGTATCCGTACCTGACGGTTCGTAAGTTTCAGTCTCATCCCCATCACTCTGGAAAGGGATACCGATTAATATGTGTCTGTAAAAACATTAATCGATGTCATCTGCTTCTCTTACGGCATTGATGATTTATGTCCAGTCCATTGCCCATCCATCTTTGATCACTGCCGTCTCAGACAATCGATCTGCTCGCTCATTGCCGAGTGACCGTGTACTAAAATAACTGTTATATAGATCATTATGATGTGTTGTGTGTTGCGCTATTCATTCCGTGTGTAGTTAGACTGGATTTATCTAAGCCAGTTTATTGAGTCTATGAGAATTCATGAATGTTTCTAATTTCGTGCACCAAGCCAGTTCAACGCCTTAGTCATCGGTATCGTTTCAATTGTAAGGCTTATTGTTTTTACAGCAAAAGTACCACTGGCCTCAATTAGTAGTTTTGACTCTCGAGCTTGCTGTGAAGGCCCAAGAACTTCGCTTGACCTGAACCACTGAGCCGTTCGTGTACACCACAGTATCAGACTTTTTCTTGTTTTTTGATATGTGTGCTTAGACCTCAGTATCAACCATAACAGAAATTTGTTCTCTGCAGCTTCTATCAAATGTGATATGGACTGAAAAGGTAGTGTTCGAATCCATAGGTAATGTTACCCCCTACCTTTCAAAATTAGTGAAACACGTACAAACAAAGTACTATAGTTTTACAAAATACAGAAACAGTGACGATAAACAGCAACGTTTCGACCAACACGGCCTTTATCAAGCAAACGAACAAACAGGAGTGACAAATTAAAATGAAGCGCAAATGGACGACCAAATACAAACGTATCTAAGGAAAATCTGGAATAAAAACCTTTCAAAATTGATATTTACAGTCCTACATACCAACTATAGAGAGTCCGGCACGATATCCGTCATTTATCTCTTTCCTGTCGGTTTCCTTTGAATAGAGTCAAGATCTCATGGAGTTGGTGCCGAATTTCATCCTTTACTTTTAGATGTGCAATTACTCTGACTAATTTAACTTTGGTATTCATGGTGGGATGGCCAAGGAGAAGTTTCATGGCTCGACAGGAAGTTTCATGGCTCGACAGGAAGTTTCATGGCTCGACAGGAAGTTTCATGGCTCGACAGGAAGTTTCATGGCTCGACAGGAAGTTTCATGGCTCGACAGGAAGTTTCATGGCTCGACGACAGGAAGCCTCCGTTGCACACTCGACAAAAATATGCATTTCTTCGCTTTCTATTCATGCTAGTCTGTGGATTTATGTGGCGCCAATTGTCAGGATAGGTAGAGCATACTCAATGGTTCACAGTACCAGCCACTGGTATAATATAAGTAGCCGTTTCTCAATACTTGCGGCCGCAATCACTTCTACTGCTAACAGATCCTGTCCCCTGGCGCTGTTTCATTGACACTGTGATTCAAGAGGACCTCAACCTTCGCGTTAATTAGCAATGGGTAATAACAGTATCAGATGGTTAGACGGCGTAGCAGAATCATGTCAAAACGCAAACATTCTAACATCCAAGCCACTAGAGAAGCTGAATACAAAAAACAGAAAACGACAACACTGGACAACAACCCGGTAACAGTGGGTTGACACTGGACAACAACCCGGTAACAGTGGGTTGACAAAAGAAGACGAAGAAGAATACAGTTGTAGTTCAGTAAAGTCTCATCAGTATGCCCTGATTTCAAATGTTATGAATTCGAATCCTAAACGTGTGGCACTGTTCACCTGAGCTTCAAACTTTGTAAAATACATTCGGAGGAAGGTGTGCCATTTATGAAGGGACGGACCAAGCAATAGAAGAAAAGTCTGTGAAGTCGATTCTTGACATTCAGGTACTAATATTAAAAGATAAATGTAGCAGTATGTATAGTTACTCTGTTAAAGAAATAAATAAAATCGAAGTTTCGTTGAAAATATTTTTCTCATGAACACTGCACACAAAAACACAATATAAACCAGTACATTATTGCAATAATTGTGAAAACCTCTCAAATATACCTGCAGCCAGAAAGGTGCAATATCACCTAATAAACACATCAAGAACCCAATGACCAATCCTGCAAATCCCAATTTCCGGGCTGATCCAAATGCCATTGTACAAGTTTACTCTTTAGTATTCAACCTGAAACACAAAGTAAACACTGACATTAGTTGTAGGGGTATACAGACTCAAAGCTGATAAGGTAGTGATAACTGACAAACTTAATGCGAAGAGGACAAGGAAAGGCAAAGAGATAAATAGCTGGACAGCTTGATCACATAACATGGGCGATAGAGAAATACATGCTCTGGTGAACGAGTGAGATGGCGCGCGAGCAATGACAGCCTACTGTTATCGGCATGGAACACGATGATGAACCCGACATATTCCGTATTATATGTTTACATATATGGATATCTCTATGGCGAAGTGATTGAGATGTGGTTACATTCTTTTTTGTGTAATATTTCTGAGTTGATAGAATACACAGACATTGACAGTACTTATCGTTTTATTTTGTTTATTTCTTTGCATAAACATTTTTACAAATTAAACATTTGGCGATGAGTTGACTTGTCAGAGAATTGGTACTACCTGAACGGTTGTATGTCGCATTTTGTGAGTTAATATCCACAAACTAGAACACAGCGCACTTAGATTCAAATAAAATACACCAAAAACAGAACACAGAAAAAAAGAATGTTATTGAGATAACATCTAAATCTGAGTTTATACAAGAGTTTAACTGCAAGAGTTTATACATTTCAAATAAAAGTTACATAACATCAAGAGATGCTGGCGATGGATAGGACATACATTGAGAAAGCGTTTTTAGGGTTTAAAGCCGAAGATTGACTTCATTGCACCGGCCTTTACCCCATATGGCTCGGTCCCTCTCCGCAGAAATGGCACGCCACCTGCCGAGAGTATTGCACAAAACACGAACTCCGTAGCTCCGGCAACAATCCTAGGGTCTCTGGAAAAACTGCACTCGTGAACAGAAGGCCGCGTTTCGGATTCGAACCCACGACCTTCGACTCGCAAGGCAAAGGGCTTAACCACTCAACCACAGAGACCCCCAAATACATTGAGAAGACCGACCGGAATCATTGCAAGACAGGCATTGTTTTGGAACCGGCAGGAAAAGAGGAGTAGGGGAAGGCTTAGATAGACCTGGAGAGCTGGAGGCTGTTTTAAAAGAGGAGGAAGAGCAAGAGCGAGGAAGAGCTGGAAGAAGTTTGTTAAAGACCTGTGCTCTGCTGGGAGTTGAAAGGTGAAGAAGACAAAGAAGAACAAAAGCTGGAACATCAAAAACATTTAGTAAACTCAGGAGTTAGACAGGGGTGTGTGCTTTCCTCACTGCTGTTTATAACATACTGTGACAGAGAGACAGATAGATCAAGTGTATTTGAGATAAAAACTGTGTCGAGGGGAAATGACGTGGCTTCTTGGAGACAAATTATAATAAATATGCGTAGAACTACGATGTGGCTTCGATGGTTTGTCTGAGGTAAACAACTTATTTTGGTACGCTGGTAATGGCTTGGATGGTTTGTCTGAGGTAAACAACTTATTTTGCTACTCTGGTAATGGCTTGGATGGTTTGTCTGAGGTAAACAACTTATTTTGGTACGCTGGTAATGGCTTGGATGGTTTGTCTGAGGTAAACAACTTATTTTGCTACGCTGGTAATGGCTTGGATGGTTTGTCTGAGGTAAACAACTTATTTTGCTACGCTGGTAATGGCTTGGATGGTTTGTCTGAGGTAAACAACTTATTTTGGTACGCTGGTAATGGCTTGGATGGTTTGTCTGAGGTAAACAACTTATTTTGCTACTCTGGTAATGGCTTGGATGGTTTGTCTGAGGTAAACAACTTATTTTGGTACGCTGGTAATGGCTTGGATGGTTTGTCTGAGGTAAACAACTTATTTTGGTACGCTGGTAATGGCTTGGATGGTTGTCTGAATTTAGTACAAAGTTGTTCCTAGCGGTCCCTACTGGAAGAATATGTTCCAACTACAAAGCAGAACTCTTAGCCTTTCTGATGACAGCACAGCACATGAATAAGCTGCAATCAAATGAACCTGCAGGCAAGATGGTATTTCTTACAGACTCACTGTCAGCTATATAAGCCCTGAAAGCTAAATCCGCAGACAGCACAGTACAAAAATTAAAAAGAGAACTTCAGAAAAAGAGAAAGTTTACTTGCAGAGGATTCCATCTCACTGTGGCATTGCAGGCAATGAGAGTGCCGATGTCTTAGCCAAGGAGGGCAGTGCCAAAGAGCAAATTTACAACCGTCTTTTCAAGAGGTCAAAATCCTCATACAGAGAAAATATGCAGTAGACTGAAAGACAAACACTGGATATGATTATGGAAATGACTCCCTCAAAGACCTCAGCAGAACAGACCAGGTCATTATATTTCGGCTACGCACAGGACACTGCAGATTCAACAAACACTTATATAGACTAGGAATAAGTCAAACAGCTCTCTGCCAGTGTCAGCAGGTGGAACAGACACCGCAGCATATCCTGCAAGTCTGTCCTCTCCTGGGTGAGCTGAGAAGCAACATGTGGCAACACCCAGTCGACCTGAAAACTAAACTTTAGGGAAACCTGACAGACCTAAAGCTGACCGCCCAGCTTGTGGTCGACAGTAAATTATGCGCATGACCAGAGATTGCTGAAGAAGAAGTTCCAGAGAATTTGGAAACTCAAATTGCGTAAAATAAATCTGAGTATTGTTATAGTTTTTTAATCGAGGGCTGAAGAAAATAAAATAACTGACTATATACGATTTTACCAACGCAGTGAAGTCGTGGAAAAAGTTTCAAAATAAACAGGAAGATTGGTGACCTCAGAATATTCAGGAACGAAAGAGTGCGTAAATAATGTTGAGAGCAGTATATAAAGGCGGGTTGTAGCGCAGTTCAAAGAGTGGTCAGGAGAAAACGCAGAAGAGTAGACACGAAGGGAAGGAGCGGACAGTCAGAGAGAGGACTGCCGTGGGTACCCATTACCGTGAGATTCGTCAATCCAGTGTAAACCTACGTATGGCTATGTATTTTTGTTTAGTTTGATTATGAACATTTTTGTATTCGTTGGAATAGAAGAAGGAAATTATTGTATTATTTTTCCTGTGAGATTCAAGAATAGTCTGCAAGGATAAATAAGAACATTCGTGAAGAACAGCGGTGACAATGTGTGATATCCTATATAGGAATTTGTGGAAGGTGATGATCTCAAGTAGTATGCAATTCACTTGAAATGACATTGATTGTTGGTGTGATTCTTTTATGAAAATCAATGTCAGCTTAATGCAACCGCATACAGGATCATTACGCTCCGCCCCACCCCCCTCCACCAACACTACTATAAAGAAGTAAATGGTGGAAGAGATGACGAAGACCTAATCTGACTACTTAAAGATATAGCACAGCTTATATCATACACGAACTCGTATTGTCCAGGAACGAAGCTGAGGAACAGTATAGTAACACGGCTACCAACAAGACATGTCAGAATTGACGGATATGGTAGGGTTCATGATACGGCTGGCTACCCCATCATGTAAAAATGTAGCTAAAAATTCAGCCAACCATAAAAAAAAATCAAATACAAGGAAAATGGGTTAGTGGTTACTAAACGGACATTATTACCAGACTCATAGGTGCTCAGTCTTTTCCAAACAGATGTCGAAAGTTAATGCATAAGAGGGGTTTATGTGGCTCGTTGGTTAAACACACTCATCTATCTGCCCCTCAGGTACCCAGTTATACTTGTACAACGGATAAGTCCAAACTCCTTAAATCGCTGCATTGATTCACAATATATTGTGCTGTCCTCATCCAACAGGCAGTCGTAAAAAGATATAAAAAGAGCTTCCTTATTCATCCTCCACTCCACGACAATCAAAGATGTTGATGCAAGCATATCTGTTCTCTCATTACAGCAAACAAACTCATACACAATAAAACAAATACACATACGCTTTATGAGATTACAAACCTCATTTGACGACATCCACTAAATTCGCAACCTGCCTTTTTGGGCCTTCCGAATCATCAACTGAGAATCAGATGCAACAACGGCTCCAGTAAATGAAGTCCCAGAGAGGCACTGGAGGCCAGCAGTAGTGACTTCACCTATATCCTCATACTTGAAGTGATTGTCCTGTATGCTGTACTTCGATAATAAACGAAATACTGGAAGGAGTTGCAAGAGATAGCTAAATATTTGAAGTCTTGACATGAGTTGGTTAAGTGGAAATGTCCTAATGGGCCTTAACAAGGCAAACCTGAGAGAGAATCATACAGGAAGTAATATGCAATACTCCCCTCCTCTATATTCCAAAACTTATCAAAATGGTTTTCGTTGATTCCGTTTACAAGGGCTACATGTTTGCCAAAAACTGATTTGATTAATCCGAAACAGCAGGAAAAGATATGATTATATGCCCTATATGGTTGCTACAATCTCTATCGTTGCTTCCATCTCGAAGGTGTAAAGTTACAAGTGTAAAATTGTAAGCAAACACTCACTACATTAAAAGCGCCATTCGTCGGGTAGTTGACGATGGATAAGGGAGGGCAGACGACCTGCTATGACAACTACTAAATGTTGGATGGGGAAAGAGTGGGTGTGGTAATTGATGCTGATTGATTGATTGACTTGACCATCATCAGTGCACTTCGGTGAATAACTGTGTGGGTTTTAATTTCCTTTCTACACATGAAGTTCTCGGTAGCAGTGCATGAACTCCGTAGTATTGGCGATGGTCTCCAATTGCAAATTTTAGTCACGATTTAAAAAAATATTTTAAAGTGTTTTGTCTGGGTAGCTTCTACTTCTTCTTCGAAAGCTCTATATCGACCACTTGTCAACCACTCTTTGTGATTTGTATGCGATCTGATCCTAAGAGCGATTGCACGTTGTGCCAGTTATACGCTTACAAGTAGGCCAGCACATCCGATTTCGGCGACGTTTTTGATTTACTAGGGTAGATTTCCTAGGTCCCTATCTCAGTTGACTCTTACGACATGCCTTGTAGGTCATAGTGGTACTATTCTTTGCTTCCCTTGTGGACTCCGGCAATACACGGGCGGTCTGATAGCGACTCTGCAGCATACTCTTTTCAAGTACCATGTATTCTTGTAAGTGACCAACTTGAACACAGAACCTACGTTGTATCGTCCACCTTCGATAAGACAAGGAATTCAATCTCACTTATATTTAGATCCAGATGTATAAATAATTGACATTGAACCTCTATGTCGTTTTACTAACTTGCAATCATCTCTATAACCTGATGATCATGACAAGCTAGCCGTTGACAGACACGACCAAACCACACTATCACCAGTCTTCAAGCTATCTAATTTCCGCATTACCGCAGACCCCCTTTTAAATACATTTTGCTGACGTGGACCCCCAGAAGTTTCTATTTATGAAAATCGACAAGAATGAATTATCTGTATGCTACAATAGTAAACAATGTATGCAATTTAACATTTTAATAAACAACAAAGAAAACATTAGGCTTATAATTAGGCTTAACATTTTTGGTATATTTTAAATGTCAAAGATTTAGGCTTAACATTTTTGGTATATTTTAAATGTCAAAGATCATAGTATTTATCCAAGCGCTTCAGGACCCTGCATATCTAACCAAATGCTTGAGTACCTCGAAAGTGTAACCAAATGCTTGAGTACCTCGAAAGTGTAACCAAATGCTTGAGTACCTCGAAAGTGTAACCAAATGCTTGAGTACCTCGAAAGTGTAACCAAATGCTTGAGTACCTCGAAAGTGTAACCAAATGTTTGAGTACCTCGAAAGTGTAACCAAATGCTTGAGTACCTCGAAAGTGTAACCAAATGTTGAGTCCTCGAAAGTGTAACCAAATGCTTGAGTACCTCGAAAGTGTAACCAAATGCTTGAGTACCTCGAAAGTGTAACCAAATGCTTGAGTACCTCGAAAGTGTAACCAAATGCTTGAGTACCTCGAAAGTGTAACCAAATGCTTGAGTACCTCGAAAGTGTAACCAAATGTTTGAGTACCTCGAAAGTGTAACCAAATGCTTGAGTACCTCGAAAGTGTAACCAAATGTTTGAGTACCTCGAAAGTGTAACCAAATGTTTGAGTACCTCGAAAGTGTAACCAAATGCTTGAGTATCTCGAAAGTGTAACCAAATGCTTGAGGACTCCGAAAGTGTAACCAAATTCTTGAGTACCTAGCGGATCCCTGGGATCCCCGGACCCCATTTTGGGAAACTCTGGTCTAGCCGGATGAGCATGACACGCTAAAGTAGATAAACACAATCAAACCACTCTATCACCAGTTTTCAAACTATCTAATGTACTTGTCTTATATCAGGACTGATTTAATAGATGATAATTACCTTTCTATTATCTCATAAGTTGTCGGACTGTTTAACTTGATGATGATGATATGCATATTTAATATGAGTTGCTTTTATCTTATCAGCTTTTAACATTGTCTGTATCAGTTTGGTAATAGTTACTTCCTTCTATTGTTATGTATTGTGTAATGGTATGCGTATCTTTCTGACAGTCTTTCCTGTTTTTCTTTAATCCTGTTTTGCCTCACAGCGTTAGGATACGAAGCGATTTTTAGAACGGGTTTTTGTGTGGGTTTCATAAAGTGTTTTCCTCTGCTATTTCTGAGATCCACCTTTTGCTCAGAATATCCCTTGTATCAGAATATCATTGCTTTGCTTTGTATCATTGTACAGAATAGCATTGCCTTTGAGACACACTGTTTGTTAGTAATCTGATTGTGTGCTCGAACTATTTACTGATTGACTTATTCCTGTCCCCTCCTCGTGGAGCATAGGACCTCAACAGTTGTTCGCCACTTTTCTCGGTATTTGGCTGTCCTCTTTATGATCTCCAAGAACAGTTCAGCACTCTTCAGTTCCTCAATACGATTTCTTCTCTTGGTCTGTTTTGGGCGTCCTCTTTTTCGTTTTCCTTGCGGGTTCCACTCAAGTGCTTGACTAGTGACACTCAACTGTGTCTTCCGGAGGGTATGCCCGACCCATCGTCATCTTCTCCTCTTGACCTCGGTCATCAAGGGTTCCAGTCCGGTTCTAATTCACAGATCTGTGTTTGCAACTCTGTCATACCATCTCAGTCTGAGCATCCGCTGTAGAGATCCGTTGACAATGGTCTGAATCGTATTTGTATTTAACTTGGTGACTCGTTAAGTTTCCGAGCCATACAGCAACACAGATTTCACATTTGAACTGAATATCTTGAGCTTTATTTATCTCTCACAGAGAACGAACAAAATGTTGCTACTTTGAAGTGAAGCCGACTTCTTCATTTCTTTGAAGTTAAAATCACGTAGTTCTCTCAAAGCAACGTCGGCTCATATACGACATATGTTTGAAGCAATGAGTTCAGATTCCGGCGCTTTGATCAGTGAAAACACAAAGGATGCAGTATGATGGCAGGTGAATGGTTACATAAGACACAAAAATATCGCAAAAGTCGAACGACATGTTTACTGAAATGTTACGAAAGAAAGAAATATACTGTTATCATTAAAAAAATGACTCTTAAAAATGTGATTAACGTTAATGTCGAAAGAAATAACAAGTAAAACGAGTTGTACAAAGTTGCTATCAGGACTCATCAAGAAGGTATGTCACTTGCCCTGATTGTATGCTCTGCCAGATATTGGCCTGTGCACGTTCTGATGTTCCACTTCCAATTTTATCTCCGTCTTTCCCTTGTTCTCCTGACTGTATGCTCTGCCAGACATTTGCTTGTGCACTTCCTGATGTTCCACTTCCAATGTTATCTCCGTCTTCACCTTGTTCTCCTGACTTCCATCTTTCCGTCCATTTAAAAAAAAAAATAGAGTGTAATATCTCTTGATGTAACCAAAATATCTCGATACATCTCAGTTCTATCTTCCTGAGCATGTTTTCTTGTCACCCCTAGTGTCACACCTGTAGAGGTATCTTTTTTATGTTTCTTCTCATTTTCTGTCACTTACCTTCTATATGACTGATTCTATCAGCTTAGCAATAGAAGTCGAGCATCTATATTATGTGGAGGCCTTGAATGAATTCTGTCTTTTCTATTTAGATAATTATTTGCTAGAATTCTATTTTAACAGAGCTATAGTGGTATAATTATGACTGGACTTTCTTCCTAAACAGGTGGTCTCAGCTCCGAAATCCGTGGTTAAGATGGGATATTTTCCGACAATAACGGCTATCAGATCTTTCTAACCTCAAATGGTGGCATCAAATATTTGGAAATAAATGACGATGATGTGACGTTACCTCATCAACCATCGCGAGCCATCAGTCAAAGTAAAATACAAATCTAACAAATTGTTTTCCTCAACATACCACATGGTTTAAAAATGACCATTGCATACAATTTTGATCATCATATGTCGCCATCTCCGCACTGAATTATGACTTTAAACTCATTGCGTCCAGTTGACGCTCCCAACGTAGAAAACAATTCTCTCATTATGTCAAAACACGCTGCCAACGCCTAATTTGAGTTTATGCACGGTTTGTTTCACTGTTCAGCTACTATATGTCCGACACTCTTTTTGTTTAAAGAATTTAACGGGCAATTGTTTAAATGTAAAAAAAATCAAAACGGTTAATCTTTATTTAATAAAGAAATTCATAATTGTTACCTCAAATTTTGAAGAAAAAGGTGTTCTGAATGCAGATCAAGTAGAACGTCCCAAGTATAACTGTCTGGTCCTGCAACAGGAAATAAAACAAAAAGAACTAGACAAAATTAGTTACGTATTTCTTTAGTGTTCACAATTTAACTATAGTACATTCCCAAGTTGTTATCACGATACTTGATAACATTAGCATGAACCAATAAATAATCGTTTAATTTTTAGAAATGTATTCACCTTAAATGCGGTTGAGAAACGTACAAATACTTGTTTTTTTTTCATTGTAGGGACAGGAAAGATAACGATTTTTTAAAGATAATGCAGTGTCACATGTGTTTACTGTGTAATGGAGATTAAAATATTTGAAGTTGCAGAATTGTTATATGATGCGGTACAAGGCAAAATAAAATGGTGGGATGGGTTAGTGTAGTGGCGGCTCGTGGTAATATTTCTTGGTGTGCCGGCAAAATTTCGGGAAAATTTGGGTTTTTGGAGTATTTACTATTTCTTGTTTATTCCGGGAAGTTATTACCCTTTCTCTCTCTCTCTCTCTCTCTCTCTTTATTTTCTCTCTCTCCGTGCGCGCGATCACCGCTTTGACTAATGTACTAGATTTCCCCATACATTTTGCTTTCATGTGGAAATCTGATTCATGCAGCCTTAGCATGAGTGTGTTTCGTCACATCTTTAGCGCCATTTGGAGCTCTGATGCTTATCCTTCGACGATGTGTCCAGTTTTAGCCAGCGTTTACTGGGTTGGCTCCCCGTCGCCTCGGGCTGTCCCCAACCGACCTTCAATGCAGCAGGTTGTTATTTTCTTTTAGGATAGCTACCCTTAGACAACCTTCCCTCCCGGGTTGTTGAGCGTCATCTGCCCAGTTACCAGTCTTTTTTTTGGATTGCTTAGTTTGCTGCCGTCCAGTTTTGTGTACGGTTTGCTCCACTAGGCTTTGATTATCCCCAATCAACTACAATTCAGTAGTAGTTATCTGCGAGGGAAAACGCGGTTATTGCTCTCTGGATGAAGACACCATCTTCGAGGCTCGCCACCTTGCGTTTATTTTTGGTGCCCATTCACCCATTTCTGCTTGTGCCCTCGTCCACCGACTGGGCCCGTTCCTTTTTTTCTCGTCTTTGTGCTCATATTGTTCTAATGGGCGATACCTTACCCATTTCTATCTCACTGTTCACAGTTTATCACCATTCGGTAGGAACTTATGCACTGGATTAAAGCCTCTGTTGGGCTTTCCAGTTTATCTGCACAATTGGGTCGTCCGCTCACCCCTACGTTTGTACGCCTTTTCGTCGCCCCATCAGCACCATGCATGTCTGTCCCCACGGGTGAGCTCCCCTGTTTATCGTCAGGATGCGTGTTCGCTCTACTTTGGTGTCTGCTCACCGTGTTTATCAGTTTTCTCACCGTGCTCACATTTATTATGCCTCGAGACTGTCATGACACGCAACTCAATTCGAGTTCCCACCTCGTAGCTCTAAGTTTCGCCCCATATGGGCCTAGTCTCTTCTCTGGATGCACCATTCATCCCTTTATGTTTATTTGTTCAGCTTTTCCCATCGGCTGTGAGAGATGTGCATTAAAAATCACTCAGGGATTCTGCTCGTCTGTGTTGCGAGCGAGTCTCATCCAATGTAACTGCGTCTGCATCACTACTTGTGCCAGAGTATCTCTCCCTCGATCCCTACCCGCTTAACCAGACATGAACCGTTGTCTATATCAACTTTCAAAGCTAGTCAGTATCTCGTTGAAAGTAATAATTATGAACAAATAATGTCTAAAATAATAAGTACAGGTTACTGAATATTTATGGTGGGGCTGGGCCCCACTGGCCCTTAATGACGATCCGTCCCTGGATTAGTGTAATGTGTAAGTGTCCGTCTATCGACTCAGATACCAGAAAGTTGTAATATCCGTCCCTGGATTAGTGTAATGTGTAAGTGTCCGTCTATCGACTCAGATACCAGAAAGTTGTAATATCCGTCCCTGGATTAGTGTAATGTGTAAGTGTCCGTCTATCGACTCAGATACCAGAAAGTTGTAATATCCGTCCCTGGATTAGTGTAATGTGTAAGTGTCTGTCTATCGACTCAGATACCAGAAAGTTGTAATATCCGTCCCTGGATTAGTGTAATGTGTAAGTGTCCGTCTATCGACTCAGATACCAGAAAGTTGTAATATCCGTCCCTGGATTAGTGTAATTTGTAAGTGTCCGTCTATCGACTCAGATACCAGAAAGTTGTAATATCCGTCCCTGGATTAGTATAATGTGTAAGTGTCCGTCTATCGACTCAATACCAGAAAGTTGTAATATCCGTCCCTGGATTAGTGTAATGTGTAAGTGTCCGTCTATCGACTCAGATACCAGAAAGTTGTAATATCCGTCCCTGGATTAGTGTAATGTGTAAGTGTCCGTCTATCGACTCAGATACCAGAAAGTTGTAATATCCGTCCCTGGATTAGTGTAATGTGTAAGTGTCCGTCTATCGACTCAGATACCAGAAAGTTGTAATATCCGTCCCTGGATTAGTGTAATGTGTAAGTGTCCGTCTATCGACTCAGATACCAGAAAGTTGTAATATCCGTCCCTGGATTAGTGTAATGTGTAAGTGTCCGTCTATCGACTCAGATACCAGAAAGTTGTAATATCCGTCCCTGGATTAGTGTAATGTGTAAGTGTCCGTCTATCGACTCAGATACCAGAAAGTTGTAATATCCGTCCCTGGATTAGTAAGTTCCGCACACAGATAATGTAAATCGTCATAGTAATGTGTCCGTCTATCGACTCAGATACCAGAAAGTTGTAATATCCGTCCCTGGATTAGTGTAATGTGTAAGTGTCCGTCTATCGACTCAGATACCAGAAAGTTGTAATATCCGTCCATCGCAAGCGATCATGACTCTGATACAAGTAGGTTGTAATAGCCGTCCATCGCAAGCGATCATGACAACAGCCTCAGATGGGTGCTGCTGCACCTTACTGGTGTGCGTAGGTGACTGTAGAGTCCAATCCTAGATATAATCACCTACCACTTGTGGGGCATACATGATCAAAGTTAGACATGTGGGTGTTCTGTGTTCTGTCTTTTTTACGCAGCTCGTTTTCTCTGTGCTTCAGCGGCCTACGCTTCTCAGCTATGTGTGCTCCTCTTGTGTTGTTACAGTACCACATTTCGTGAACTTGAGCCTGGGATTCCTAGCACGTGGTGTCTATATAAAAGAATTTCAGAGATACTTTAAGAGTGTCTGTAACACGTTTTTTCTTTCCACCAGCTGAACGTCTGCCCTCTTCAAACTCTCTATGCATCAACTGTTTTGGAATGCGTTTATCGGGCATCCAGGCAACGTGGCGTTCTAAAACAGGGTGTTGACACTTGGACGTTCTAAAACAGGGTGTTGACGCCTGGGAACTTTGCTTTTATGAGAAGAGAAAGTTCTAGCATCAATTCCACACTCAACGTTCTACGCGTGATGAAAAGAATTGGATCTCCTACCTCCTGCAAACTAGGACCTAGAAATGTTAAGTAACAGGCACTGTATACTCTAATGTCCGAAAAGGCTGCGGGAAATTTAACTATATTAAAAAACAAAATGATATTTGTGATTGCAAATAAACAATAATAGACATAGAGCAAATAAGGTCTGATTGATTGATTGATAAGAAAATCATTATTTTACTTCGTTGAATAAACATATCAAGAGTCAAATTCAGATAATGATGAAATAAATGAACTGTTGTTTGCAGATGATCAGTGCCTGATACATCAAAATGAACAAGATCTACAACATCATATTGACACCTTGAACAAAAATTGTGTAAAACATGACATGAAAATCAACAACACTAAAACAGAAATAATGAATATGGGAAGAAAACATAATAATCTAGACATCCATGCCAATGGCACTAAAATAAACCAAGTGAAAGAATTCAAATACTTAGGAAGCATATTCACAGAAGACGGAAAACTGGATAGAGAGATAGAGGCTAGAGTACAAAAGCAAATGCTGTAACCTACCAGCTAGCCCCATTGTTAAGGCACCCAAAATTTCACAGGCAGCTAAGCAACAGATGATCAACAGCATTTTTATACCTACTTTGTGTTACCAGAGCCAAACATGGACATTGAGCAAAGCGCAGTCACAAAAATAACTACATGTGAAATGGGCTGCCTGCGAAAAGTTACCAACAACACAAGAAAAGACAGAATCACCAACATCAGCATAAGAAAGAAAGTTGGCACAAAACCGTGCTTGAATTACATAGATAAACAACGAATGAAGTGGTTTGGCCACTTAATAAGAATGCATCCAAACTCCACAGTATACAGAGTCTTCTACAACAGAACATCGGGAAAGAAGGCAAGAGGAAGACCACGGAAAAGATTGTTAGATGGCGTAGCAGAATCCTGTGAAAGAGCAAAGATAACAATCACACAAGCCACCAGAACAGCGCAAGACAAAAACAGAAAACCACACGACACTGGGCAACAACCCGGTAGCAATGGGGACGACACTGGGCAACAACCCGGTAGCAGTGTGGCGACACTGGGCAACAACCCGGTAGCAGTGTGACGACAAAAGAAGAAAAAGAAGAATAAACATATATGCTTCGATCTCTTTCCTACATATGAAGATCTCAGAGGCAGTGCACATGAACTCTATGGAGTCTGTACAGTCAGAACCAGTTTTGCTAATTTTATCATTATACCACCAGACTGCGATGAAAGTGGGCTAACCCATTCACCACAATCACGGTTCTCTAACTCTATACATCTCAGAAAATCTGGTCAGCAATGACGGAATGTGGGAGTATCATTCATTATCAGGACTGTTTGATTCTGAACACGACTTTGCTAGCGCATTTCCACCATGTTTGGTCAGGTATTTTTCGTTTTCGTTTGCCAAGCTACCGAGTTAGTGCTTGAGCAACGCTGTGAGCTATGCATGTTACATGGAATGCTTTTGCTGTGTCAACCGTGTGTTTGTTGTGTGTATTCAGAAAATGGCGGACAGCGGTTATGACGAACCGACTCAATTTGACGTATGAAGTGATATTGCATGTTCAGAAAGCTGGATTTTGTCGTGAATGATGTTCCCTTCTACATGAATTGCAATTGATGTAGATGAACAGTTTTGTGTTGACACTTTAGCGACGGCAATATGCATTTGTGCTGTGCAGGTTGCTTTTTCTGGCGGTACGGCTGTTTCATTCTGTAATTAGTTCACACAGGAGACAGTTCACCCCTTTTAGCATTTCGTGTGATTTTTGTTGGCACAGAAACGGAGCAATATTGGGGTGACCCGTTGCAGTAAAGTTGGAACCATGCATATGAACCATGAACTATGAACTATCTCAGGAGAATAAAATTATCCTCAAAGGTGAGAGAATCAACCATCTCAAACCTGTTGTTTGCTGATGACTGGTTCTCGCTACTAACTCTGATAAAGATATGCAAAACTGCATGGACAAGTGTGACGAGGAAAGATAAAGAATATAGAAGGAGTACAGTAAACTAAAAGTTTAACTTGTGTTCCGAAGGTCATGAGTTCAAATTCGAAACGCGTCGTTCCGTTCAACCCGAGTTTGAACTTTGTGCAATACATACGGAGGATGGCGTGCCATATCTGAAGATGTGTGCGTGTGTGTGCTGGTGCGTGCGTGTGCGGGCGTGTGGGGGTGCGCGTGTGTAGACTTTTCTGCAGGTGGACTAACGTTTGCATGGTAATCTTCGTAGACTTATCTACTAGTTGACTGCCGTATTGATGATAATCTTTGTAGACTTATCTACTAGTTGACTGCCGTGTTGATGATAATCTTTGTAGACTTATCTACTAGTTGACTGCCGTATTGATGATAATCTTTGTAGACTTATCTACTAGTTGACTGCCATGTTGATGATAATCTTTGTAGACTTATCTACTAGTTGACTGCCGATTGATGACTTGATTATCTGATCATGGCTAAAACTTGACATAGTCGTGTTGATGAATCTTGAGCATCTACATTTGTGCTTGTCTTGAAATTTTCTATGTTGACGAGTGATTGTCTTCTTTCTGTTGTATGACTTCCTGAGCACAGTGTGGAAGTTAAAGTGTCGTGAAAGTAAGGTCGTATCGTTGTATGTACTAATTGCCCTGATACGACAGAGCTCCTGGAATTTTTTTATCCTTCCAAAAGTGGCGTGGGCCGAATAATCTCAGCATTCCAGGATGTCAAAGAGAACATTTCATGTTTTACTCATTAACATTTGAAAATTCCGTTGTTGTCAAATTTTAAAATTAGCTTTATTACGTTTTTCACAGAACAGAAAAGTATCATTGCTTATTTTGAACTGGTAGTTGAAATATTAGGGTCTTCGCCGCGGCAACAGAGTTTGGTCATCTGTGCTGAAGTCTTCCTTAGTATTTGTTATCGCGGTAAATAAAACAAGACGAGACCATACAAAAAATGAGGAAATTAGAAGAACAGTCGGAACAACACCTGTTAATAGATTCATTGAAAAACTGATACTCAAATGGTTTGACCACTTGGTGAGAATGAACCCAAATACACCAGTTGCATAAGCATACAACCTGAAAATGAAATCATCAAGAGGAAGGGGCAGACCAAGAAAAATTGGATTTATGGAGTTACAGACATCTTCAAACTCCACAATACGACAGCATATCACACGACCGATCGTGCACTATCTCGGAAACTGATCATCAGTTAAACCTGCTACACCTAACGGCAAAAAAAAAGCAGAGAAGGACAAAAGAAAGAGTTACAACATTCAGAATAGATACAAGTGCAAACAGTTTTTTAATACTAACTTGTTGTTGCAGTTAAAACACGTTTTGTAACTAATATTGTACGTTCTAAATATCTTTAAATATAACTAAGAATATCATTGATTTCGACTTGTCTTCACATTTTTCTTAAATTTCTGGTCAAAATGAGATTTTTCATGTTTATATTTCTCACTGACAATGTTATTGTGTTCAAGGGATAGTACTGTTATAAAACTCAAGAGTGAGAAACAGGATGTAAATTACAGTCAAGTCAGTTGGAGAAAATAAAGAAACAAAAAGGTCTGAGTTGGGGGTTGGAGTCTTGTTTCATCTCCAAAGTGGGGAAGAGGAGAGGGGTGGGTGTTGGGTGAGCCAGCTGGAAATGATTTAGAACAAACAATCTTAACCAATCCACGTCAATTTCTTCTTCTTCTTCTTCAGCCTTCAACTTCCAACGGAGAACATGTCTTCAATAAACATCTTCCAGCTCTTCTTCTCTCTCCTGGCATACTTTCTAATTCTTTCCATGATTTACCTTCCTTTAATATCAGCCTCAGCTCTTCTCCAGGACTGCCTACTCCTACTAGTCTTTCCTGCGTGTTCCGAAACCGTACCTGTCTGCAATGCTTCCGGTCGGTCTTCAATGTATGTTCTAACCATCGCCAGGTATCTTTCTTTTTTCAGCTCTTTCTCCACTGTTATCTGCTTAGTTCTTTCTCCACTGTTATCTGCTTAGTTCTTCTCCACTGTTATCTGCTTAGTTCTTTCTCCACTGTTATCTGATTAGTTCTTTCTCCACTGTTACTCTGTCTTTCCATGTTATCGCTTAGTTTTCTCCACTGTTATCTGCTTAGTTCTTTCTCCACTGTTATCTGCTTAGTTCTTTCTCTGAGTTCTTCGTTCGTAATCTTACCATACCACCTAAGTCCCTCTATTCTACGTAAACATCCATTTATGAAGGTCTGTTGTTTTCTGGTGGTTTCTTTTGTTGTCCTTAATGTTTCCGAGCCATAATCCTTAATTTGCAATTTTAATAAAATAGGAAAATGGAAAACTGTAAAAAGACCACTTGTTCTATATATATTTGAAATACGGAGTACAACTAAACAAGATGAAACAGTCTTAAGATAAACGCGAGTGCCCAATCAGAATAAAACAATGAAAAATAAAGAATGCGAAACAATAAGGATATTTATTATTTGTTCAAATCACTAACAATTACAACCATCATGACAGTTAAAAGAATACTGTGGCTACATTTTGAAATACTGATACAGAACATGATTGCATATGCGAAAAAGTTGAAGAGACTGTGAGGTAGACCAAGAAAACGATGGAGAGTTATCTTGCAGTAGGTCTACAAATACTATTATCGATATAAGGGAAAAACTGTAGTAAAACTATGTAGCAATGGAGAAACACTAATAAAAAGTACTGTAGCTTTACAAAATACGAAAACAATAACAATGTACAGCAACGTTTTGACCAAAAGGCCTTCATCACGCAAAGGATTTGAACATAAATGTAAAAATTCACTTCTTACGGTACAGAACATATAAACTCAGACAATAAATTCCTAACGGCTCTAAGATGAACATCAAAGGTTGAGAAAAATGAAGAAGAAGAAGAACTGGAATAAATAGAAAGCGATGTAATTACACTATTCATAGAAATTAAGTAAACGTCGCCTGTGGGGTACCGGGGCACGAAAGGGAAGCAAAGAATAGTACCACTGGAACCTACAATGCATGTCGTAAGATTTGACTGATGTAGGCCGTAGGGATGCTACCCTAGTAAATAAAAAGCGTCACAGAAATCGGATGTACTAGCCTATTTGTGGGCGCATAACTTGTACAACGTACATACGCTCTTAGGCTCAGATCACATACACATCACAAAGAGTGGTTGACAAGTGGTCGATGTGGAGCGTTCGAAGAAGAAAAGAACAAGAAAAAGTAATGGTACGTCTGACAAAAAGATACCGAATATTTTAAGAACAATATAATATAATAGCTAACAGGACAAACACATAAGTTGTGAAAGTGCATTTATTAGAAGAAGAATTTTAAGAGTCTTGATCGTTTATGCTTAAACAGTCTGGCACTTCAAGAGGTTAATAAGCTTCAGTCAGTACTTCTGTCTCTAACATCAGAAAGTAGACCCAGCCAGGAGATAAGAACTGCGTTGAATCATGGAAATGTTGATGTGCTTAGTATGCCTGCTTGTGTTCCACATATTGTTGCCCATAGTTCTGAGGTTGTTGTTGCCAATTGTACGTCTGATTCTGATGATAGTGAAAAAACAATATCAGCTGTCATTAATAATGACTAACAAAATTAAAACCTGCACATAGTCCATTACTATCTCCACGAAAACAAAGCTCAAGATATTCAGCTCAAATGTTAAATTTGTGTTGCTGTATGGCTCAGAAACGATACCAAGTAAAAGTCATCAAGTTTAACTCCTTAGTGGACCAGGACAAAAGCCACGTTTTACAAGCCATTTAATTTAGAATAAAAACGCCGCTATTGTGGTTCCTGGTAAAACGGTGTCCAATTCAAAGCCACGTAGTGTGGCATTTGGTCCACCATTTTGTACTAACGTTGTTCCAGTTAAAATACGTTTTCTCACTAATATTGTATGTTCTAAATATCTTTAAATATAACAAACAGTCTTAAGACAAACTTTTGTGTCCAGTCAGAATAAAAACAATGAAAATCAAAGAACACGAAACAATAAGGAAGATTCAGACCTTTATCAACAGATGTCTTTGGCGGATTCTCAGACTGAGATGGTATGATAGAGATGCAAACGCAGACCTGTGGATAAGAACCGGATAGAAACCCATGATGACCAAGGTCAAGAAAAGAAAATGGCGATGGGTGGGACATACCCTTCGGAAGACACAGTGAAGTGTCACTAGACAAGCACTTGAGGGAACCAGGAAGGAAAACGAAAAAGAGGACGCCCAAACAGACCAAGAGACGAAGTATTATTGAAGAACATAAGAGTGCTCGACTATCCTGGGAGACCATAAAAAAAACAGTCAGAGACCGAGAAGAGTAGCAAACAACTGTAGAGGTCCTATGCTCCACGAGGATAGGAGAGTAATAAGTCAAGTAGTCAAGTCGGCAAAATTAAAAGTTTTGAGCACATACCTAATTCTATGACAACATGAAGGTGAGAACCATGGACCGTAACGAATGGCAGTCTCACCCCGCTACAATCTTCTTCTTCTTTAACGTTAGTTCTTGACCAATTTTATCGTTCTTATTGTGATATATAATTGATCTTTGACCAGAGCGACTGACAGTGAACCCCTTTTAAAATTAGGCCCCTACTTTATGTATGGTACTATACACATATGGGTCAGGGATTTCGTTTTTCTCCTAAGGAAAGTGTTTTGAGTCTGTCTCGATGACAGACAGTCCCTAATACTTCCACTTCTTTCGTACAAGCTCTCTTTAATGATTCGTTTGCTTTGGAGTTTGGCATGGATCTACGCCAAAGAGATTTTTGTGCTGCAGCCTTTCTGACTGAGTGCGGCGTTCCTTCTGCATCGTGTTATGAATAATCTTTAATGATCTTTTATGCCGCATACTTTGGCATTTACTACTTTGCAGATGACTGGGTGAGGTAGTTCCGGTATATGAACATTTACAACCTTCTAGGACTGGTGGTTGGAACGATCACTTGCCGGCTGCTTCCTGTAGTCGTTACTATGTAACAATCATTTTTCGTTATATTATTGGTCTTTATGATATACGTCTAGGAGTATGTGTACACTATACATCCTTTCTGGCTATGTGAGGTCGTTCCGGATTAGGCACATGCTCAGCCATTAAGGACACATAAGCTTGTCATGCACTACGGCATCCTACACGCATAGGTCGCCGTGAAAAGTGTCAACCTTTGCCAATGTTTAGATTTGACGACCTTCAAACCATTACACTGTCGGCCTTACTTTTCGGACACTTTGAGTTTATTTCGGAGTAGGAACAATCTCACACCCCTACCCGCCCCATCCCGGCTAAAATAAATCGTGTAGTATCCTTTACAGAACTTACTTGCTATCAACCACAGTAAGCGAGTTGTTGGTTTTCTAGACACCTCTTACATGTTTAGTAGTTTTCAATTGATTACCGGCTACAGGTAGATAATTTATACTCAACCATTTCATGTTTTTAAACAGCTGACACTAGCTCTTAAAGTAATGTATTTTATTCCGGCGTGTAGCACCAGCATGATGCTTTCAATCAGTTTCGAGATAAATGATTCATTTTTTACAGAATAACGATAGTTCTATTCATCATCATCATCAAGTAGAGTGTCACTTCTAGAACTTGTCAGTCCTGAAAATCTCTCTATTCTGTGCAAGTTGACAGGCTACAGCAGCAGTCATTCTCAAATCGTCAATGATATCTTGCACCCATCGTCTTCTAGGTCTTCCTCTGATTCTTCTTCCATGCACCATTCCCTCCAAAATTATCTTCTCTAAACACTAATATCGCTTGATGAGTCCAAAATATTTAATTTTTTTAATGTTTTAATATTCTTTTTTTTTCCGATCCAGAAGCACTTGAGTTTTCAGCTCTTCGGCTCGGTGCCACGAACACCGTAAATCTTGGCAATCTGTGGCTTTTTCTGCAATCCCACGGAATTGAACCCGCACACACAGAGGGATAGTCACCCGTAAGCCAACGCGCTACGAACACGCTGGGCAGACGGGCTTTAATATTCTTTAATAACCAACACTATCTTTAATATCAAGCTGTTGCAGAAAATAAGCATTTGTTCTATTCTCTGTCCATGATATTCTAAGTACTCTTTTGTAGCATTTGCATTAATAGGAATTAATGATATTCTCCGCCGCTTTGCCAATGGTCCATGTCTCACAACTATATGTCGATATTTTAAAAAAACGAAGGCACGTAAACACTTAATTTGTGTTCTTATGTCAGTTCCCTTCCATAGGTTAGTTATTTCTTTTAGTTTTTACAAAGCAATGCTCAGCCTTCTTTTACATTTTTGTATAGCATTCCTGTCACTTGTCGACTCTTTCTATTTTGTGGCCGTTGACACATGAAATAGCCATCAATTCTGTTTTATCAGTTGTAAAGATATGATATTTCTATTGTTTTAATTATGATATTAGTGTTTTCACTGTATTGTTGAAAGTATTTAACACTGTTACACTTTTTCTTTGCAGTTTATGTAAAAAACAAATGACTTTTAATAACATTCAGTTATTTTCTCTAACCTAGCTTCCAAAAATCTGCTAGATTATTGCCCAATAGGACACGTATTTATTGCTACAGATGTATTACTCAGATTTTATGAACATTAAACGGAAGCCCCACTTTATAGTATCACATACACTACGTTAAATTGTAGCATGGTGGTAGATCTGTTTGATCATCTAAATGGTCCTATAACAGATCGTCAGAATTGATGAATGTCGTGTGTAGTGTATTTTGTAGTCGTTCTTGTGTGTTTATAACTCCAGAATCTAGACTTATGAAATTCTGTGTAACTTAAGATAATTGTAAGAAGTATACTTACCGGGTATTGTGGAGTACCATAACTTTGTTGTGCTGATGCAGATACCATTATTGTGCCCATGTGAGCCCCTGTAAACTGCTGACAAATATAAACACAAGTAAGTGAGCAACTCGTTTTAATACCCCGAGGTTAATTCGAGTATGGAGTGTTGGGACTACATTTTTTTCAGACCATCGGTACACGATGGATTATGTCGTCACAATGACACAGACGGTGTTTACTTCATAGCGCCTCTCTAAGGTGTTTCTATGAAGAAATAGTTAAGACGTTTACTTCATAGTGCCTCTCTAAGGTGTTTCTATGAAGAAATAGTTAAGACGTTTACTTCATAGTGCCTCTCTAAGGTGTTTCTATGAAGAAATAGTTAAGACGTTTACTTCATAGTGCCTCTCTAAGGTGTTTCTATGAAGAAATAGTTAAGACGTTTACTTCATAGCTCTCTCAAGGTGTTTCTATGAAGAAATAGTTCAGACGTTTACTTCATAGTCCTCTCTAAGGGTTTCTATGAAGAAATAGTTAAGATGTTTACTTCATAGTGCCTCTCTAAGTTGTTTCTATGAAGAAATAGTTAAGACGTTTACTTCTATAGCTATTTTCTTCATAGTGTTTCTATGAAGAAATAGTTAAGAGTTTACTTCATAGTGCCTCTCTAAGGTGTTTCTATGAAGAAATCGTTAAGACGTTTACTTCATAGTGCCTCTCTAAGTTGTTTCTATGAAGAAATAGTTAAGACGTTTACTTCATAGTGCCTCTCTAAGGTGTTTCTATGAAGAAATAGTTAAGACGTTTACTTCATAGTGCCTCTCTAAGGTGTTTCTATGAAGAAATAGTTAAGACGTTTACTTTGCTTTTTCTTCTTCTTCGAGCACTCCTTATCGACCACTTGTTAACCACTCTGTGTGATTTGTATGTGATCTGAGCCTGAGCATAAGAACGAGATAACTTGTGCCAGTTATGCGCCTACAGGTAGGCCAGCACATCCGATTTCTGCGAAGCTTTTTATTTACTAGGTAGCTTCCCTAGGTCCTACATCAGTCGCCTCTTATGATATGATTTGTAGGTCGCAGTGGTACTATTCTTTGCTTCCCTTTAGTCCCGACACCACACAGCCGACTTTGTGTTATGAATGTTGTGACGCCCGAGTGGTTACCGCGACCCAAATTGGGGTGTAAAGAATAGAACGACTGTTACCTGCCCGCATGTCGTAAGAGGCGGCTAAGGAGACTGGGAGGGGAGATAGCTACCCCACACCATAAAAACACTAGATGGCTACAGAACGGAGAGCGAACCGAGTAAACGTTTACTAAAACCGGACACATCGCCGAATGATAAGTACCAGAGCTTCAAATGAAGATGTAACGTAAAACACACCAATGCTAAGGCTGCATGAATCAGATTTCCACATGAATAGAATTTATGGGGAGGTCTGATACATCGGTCTGGGCGGTGATCGCGAGAGAGAGAGAGAGAATGTTGTGGGTTCGAACCCAGATAGCTTCGGTCAGTTTACATGTGAAGTACAACAGGAGATACCTAGGATTGATGCTCGAGCAAAGGAGTTCCTGCTTTGTGCAACACTCTCAGTAGATGGCTTAGCAACATTTTAGTCGAAAGGGACGGAATCATATATAGAATCATAAAGTCCCTCCTTTGTCTTTAGACCCTGTCTTGTACCCAACTGAAGCTGATTCCACCTGAGAACCGATACATTTGGAAATAAAATCCTATTAATACTTTGGAATTTGATACTGGAACCATTTTTCCACGAAGTGAGTGCACTAACTACTACACTTTCGCTTCTTTAAATCAACTTGCAATTAATTAAATTATTAACTTATTTGATCCATTGTCAGCTTGTGAAGCTTAAGTTAAGATATCGAAGTCGTTACTGACAAATCCTGTTGTAATACAGAATTCTGTATATGCAATAGTTTGAAGCCGACATGACGGATTTAATACTCAATTGTTATCTTCTCTGTCCATGATAAACGAAAGACTCTGCTGTAACACTTATATTCAAAAGCACATTTATGTTTTACCACTGCTTTATTAAATGTCCATGCTTCACACACACACACGTTGCCACTGGGAATATGCATGCTCTTATTATTTTGATCTTTCCTATTAGTTCCTTTCCATACTGTTTTTAGTTGATTAATTTGTTATAAAGCTATGCTTGTTCTTCTTAGATCAAATTTGATCACTCCTGTTGTATCGTTTGCTTGATAAAGGCCTTTTGGTCGAAACGTTGCTGTGTATTGTCATTGTTTTTGTGTTTTGTAAAACTACAGTACTTTGTTATTACGTGTTTTGGAAGAGATCAAGCGAGTTGCCCAGGACAGAGCGGTACGGAGAAAATACTTGAAGGTCCTATGTAACATATACTAGTACGAGAGGGATATATATATATATATATATTTATATGTTTTTAATTAAAACAACCAACTTCTTTAATACGAAAGAAACGCATGCATATAGTTCCGTGAAAATAAGTTGTTTTTTTGTGTGTAAGAGATCCAGTGGAAGCACAGGAAACAATGAATTTGATCAATAAATAAACCGGAAAAAACAAACGAGCGTTCTTACGAGCACAACCAGCGAGCCATTCAACAGTAAGAACACTTCTATTGCTGGACTAGGCAATGGAGACATTCAACAGTAAGAACACTTCTATTTCTGGGCTAGGCAATGGAGACATTCAACAGTAAGAACACTTCTATTGCTGGGCTAGGCAATGTATGCGTAGATTAACAGACACAACAGCGGCCATTCAACAGTAAGAACACTTCTATTCTGGGCTAGACAATGTTGCCGTAAATTAATACGAGCACAACCAGAGAGACATTCAACAGTAAGAATGCTTCTATTGCTGGGCTAGGCAATGTGTGCCGTAAGATTAAAGGGTAAGTGAATGGACTCCTGTGTTTGGTAAAATATTTTCCGGATGCTCCTAATACTCATAGACTGTCAATTTATTGATCATGCTTACAGTTCCTAAATGAGATTAATTATGAGCACAGTTCATCTATCCTCGCAGTAGCCATTGCCGACACATGTCACTTAACTTCAAATTTGTTTTCTTATCGTTTTCTTCGTTAATATCATGATAAATACAATCCTGCAGAAACACTATCCATATATAACAGAAGTAAACAATTTTTATTTGGAAATTACAGTATAACAAATCTTACCACTTGACCGTCTGTACTATCCGGTGGAGCGAAACAAAATGCTAAGGATGATAAGACAAGGAAGGATGTGCCAACAATGTAAACGTAGAATGCCCAAGCATAAGGTATATTCTGAATGGAGAGGCTACTACTCTCTTTGATAAAAGCATCAAAAACGGTTATGGTTACAACACCAGCTGCACCTGTAAGGATACAAAATAGCTCAGCATATTCATTGATTAAATGGAATGTAATAAATACAACTATATAGATGTAAAACATATATATTTTAATGTGGGCACTCTCTTATCTTCAACACATTCAAATGTAAAACAATTTATGTGTAAGAGTTAAAATCGGTAATGGTCACTACGTTGTTTCATCTTCTCGTGGGACGTCATGATAACATACTTGACTGGATAACTTTTTTTTTTAAGGGCCTGCCCCGGACGTGCCACATCAGGTGGATCGACCCAGTACTAGAGAACGTAATAAGTTATCTCCGAGCGTCGTCAAATCTTTCGATCGAGAATGCACGGAGTTTTGTAGGGGTAGTATTTTACCATTTGGCGTTTAGTGAAGGTTCCATATTTTGCCGCAATCAAGTAAGCACTAGCATTGTAAGAACAGATTGATTTTTCTAAATTAAATTCAAGACATTTAAAAATTATACATTGTAAAATACAATTGTTAAGAAAGAAAAGTAGTGTGTAAAATCAGACATGGCAAATGTAGTGTTTCTAAAACTTTCTTGCAAAGGCAGAAGTGTAGCAGAGTAATGTATCCGAGGAACAGAAAATCAATAAAGGAAAAGTATAGCTTTAAGAGGAGATTCCCTCTCATGAGAAAGTTTAAATCCGCCAGAAAGTAAGAGCAAGAAGCTGTTGTGAAGTTTCCCGGTTAACTGACCAAATATGGCCGTAGGGTATTTTAGACCAAAAATTACGTCTCGACAATAGACAAAGGAAACAGTGGAGATGTTCGTGAGAATGTGGGTTAGCGCTTGGTAGCTGAGCATGTTTCGGGAACATTTTATACATTATACAATACATTTTTCATGGTAATTATACATTTTAAAATATCTTTGTCATTGCAATTATACCATATAAAATACATTTTTAATAAAGAAAAAAAATATACAACTCAAATGGCAATTGTGTTTTAAAACTTGTTTGCATAGGCAGCAATTTGTTTTAACAATAATGATTTTATAATATATAAAATTATACAATAATAAAAGTATACAATATATGTTTTTTCTTTTCTTCTTTTTCTTTTATTCTACAATCCGGTTTGCCTCACAGGATCAGGTCAAGAAGAGATTTATAAAACGGGCCTTTGTGGACGCTACGTAGATAATGTCTTTCGTCGCCTCTATTATCTCCGAGATCCATCTTTTGGATTTTATGCTTATTATCCGTTGTTTCGGAGCAGCATTGCTCTTTGAGGTGCACTGTCTGTTGGTACTCTGTTTATGTGGCCGAACCATTTAATTTGTTGTTTCTTGATGAAGTCTAGTACTGATGTTCTACCCACTTTTTTTTTCCTGATGTCTTCATTTCTCAACTGGTCTCTTCTTGCTACTCCCAGCATTCTGAGTAGACTCTTCATCTCTGTCGTGACTAGTTTTCATTTATCATTTGTTGCCAGCGTTCAGATGTGGCACTGGTAGCATAATGTGGGGAGAAAAGAATAATGATAGTACATATATTTGTGTCATTGTATTGTTGAAGTTTGATGGAGGATTATTTGTTTCAATAGAAGTTCATTGTATTGTTGAAGTTTGATGGAGGATTATTTGTTTCAATAGAAGTTCATTGTATTGTTGAAGTTTGATGGAGGAATATTTGTTTCAATAGAAGTTCATTGTAGTTTTTCATGTGAAACTTTGCTTCATTCCAACAGGCCCATATCAGGTGTCTGATGAGTAATTTGGTGTTTGTATTTGAAGTGGTTTTTAGTAATGTGTTGAGCATGATGGCTCTGTAAATGTCTGTCTTTCTATGTGTGTGTATTTCAATTATCTTGTGAAGTGTTTCATTGTCGGTATGATTGAAACGCATTCGAAGAATATGTGTTCTTCAATTTCTTGTGTGTTTTTTGTCTGCAAAGTTAACATCTTGCTAGTTGTTGTGATTTGTTGGATTCTCGCTCTTTTGAAGGTGTCATGTTGTATATTAGTCTGAATGTAACAATTCCATAAATTCTTCTCCATCAAGATTTCATGGAAAAAGAATTCTCCAAATTCTCCATTCATCAAGATTGTTTAAAACACAATTCCATAAATGATTCTCCATCAACATTTCATGGAAACACAATTCCCAACATTCTGCATTCATCAATATTTAATGTGAGGTTGGAGTGGCGGGAGAACTTACTAAGAGACGGACAGTTTTTCAGGTGAGATTAGAGGACAGCGACGTTCTACAAGTGACACACTAGTTTCAGTTTCAGTTTGGAATATCTTCATTGCACTCGGACATGTCCATAGGTGTTCCGATCTCCTTCGCAATATCTCCAACAGCGTCCAGCAACTGATCGTACCAGTTCTATTTCGATTGATGAGCCGACTCGTCTACCTGTTGTACCGTTCTTTTCTTGCCACACCAATCTTCAAACCCAGTTCTCGCAATCTAGGAGTTGACGTGGATTGGTTTTAGATGAAGGTCTTCTCTATGGCCACGCTCTCTGAGGGCGTTCACGATGTCAGCTCTGTCCGTTGGCTGGCCCTCTGATATAGCGGCAGAGCCAGCCAGTCTGTCTGCTCTCTCATTGCCAACGACACCCATGTGCCCCGGAACAAAGACAAGTGTAATTTTGCAAATTGTTGACGCCTTCAGTGATTCAGTCCATTGCCTGCGCACCGAACCGGCCTCCACCTTTCGGATCATACTCAATGAGTCACTCAGAATGCACGCATGAGTGTAGTTTTGTGACTCTAGCCAGAGTAGTGCATTGGTCACCGCCAGTACCTCCATTGTCATGCTGCTTGTTGTCATACTAAATGCACCACTGATACACTAGTATGGTGAATAATAACCTGATTTTCCTTTATAACTATCCTTGCATCGTTAAAGTGCAAGTGAACTCACATTATCGACTTACCTGCAAAGAAGATTGTAACACCATGACCAACAGATTTTCCACCATAATTTCCATGACTCCTAGAATGTCCAACTACAACAGCCGACAAACTTAGAATGAAACTAAATATGCTTGCTATTCTGAAAACCCAAACCTCTGAAAATGCAAAATAACATAGGCAATTAATCAATGCTCACAAGTACCATGTCTTCAATTGATCTATGTGTTTAGGTCAGTGGTTCTCAGCCTTCCTAATGCAGCGACCATTTAATACAATTCCACATGTTGTGGTGACCCCAACCATAAAATTATTTTCGTTGCTACTTCATAACTGCAATTTTGCTACTGTTATGAATCGTAATGTAAATATCTGATATGCAGGATGTATTTTCATTGTTACAAATTGAACATAATGAAAGCATAGTGACTAATCACAAACGCCGGGTAGTCGTATATCGGTGCATGTGGACGGACCGCCTGGATACGGATAGAGGAGCGTTGTCTGTGTTCCTAAGACCATGCACAATAAGTGTTTTCCAATGGTCTTAGGTGACAACTGTGAAAGTGTCGTTCGAACCCATAGGGGTCGCGACCCACAGGTTGAGTACCACTGGTGTAGGTGGTCTGTAGCAAAGTGGTCAAGCCGTTCTTCTTGCTTTCAGAAGACGTGGGTTTGAATCCCGACATCGTCTTTCAGTTCAAG
Source organism: Arion vulgaris (assembly GCA_020796225.1). Taxonomy (NCBI): domain Eukaryota; kingdom Metazoa; phylum Mollusca; class Gastropoda; order Stylommatophora; family Arionidae; genus Arion; species Arion vulgaris. The sequence goes on from CM036768.1 coordinate 20,623,917, forward strand.
TGATCCCTGGGATTATTGCTGGAGTTACAGTGTTCAGTCTATGTACTCTTGACAGATTGCTAGCCATTTATATGAAGAGGAACTGAGTCATATAGAGAAAACAATAATGTCAATCATTTGCCTTTGTTAAATGACTTTGTTAAATCTTCAGTTATAAGTAGCGATCATTCCGGATCTTAAAGCTGTAAAACCTTTGGGTATTGCCCACAAAATATAAGTTAGCAAGAACAAGGGATTACTAGTTAGCTTCAAACAAAAATATGAATATTTTCATCCAAACGGGCAGTATTAGGTTCAAATCCTTGGTTGGAGTTAAACTATTTTCAATGGCAACGGTTCTCAAGTCGATCTAAATGGGTCTTATCTTATCTTATCTTATCTTAACCACATTTGCCGTGAAGCGTCGTGGGAGAGTTAGTTTCTATCTTGTGCCAGGTGTGTTGCGCTTGACGTTGTCAGTCCATGCTTTCGCAGGGACTCTGAGATGTTATCTATCCATCTTGTTCTTGGCCTTCCTCGTGCTCTGCGCCCTGAGTGTCGATATTATAGGCACGTGATGGTAGTAAATGTGGTTCCATTCTCATTAAATGGCCGAACCACTTGAATCTTTGCTTCTCGATGTACTGTATGCATGGTATAGTACCAACGATGCTTCTGATATTCTCGTTTCTCACTCTATCTCGCCTTGTAACGTTGACAGCTTTTCGTAGACATCTCATTTCACATGTTGTAATCTTTCTTTCTTGTGTCTTAGTCAGGGGCCATGTTTGGCACTGATAGCAGAGAGTTGGAATAAATATGCAGTTTATCAGTTGTCGTTTGACTGCCATGTTAATGCTTGGATGTTTTAATAGTGGTGACAGTTGGTATGTCACTGCATTTGCCTTCTGGCATCTGGTCTCGATTTCTCTGTCCATCTTTCCATCTGCTGTGAATATACTCCCGAGATATTATCTAAATGGGTACTGAAAGGAAAGCTGGATTACAATGACGGACGTCGGGATGTGACAGTGTGGTTACGTTTACACCAGGAGATGAAAAATGAAAATTGTGGAAAATCCTAAAGGACGAAGCCATCAACCACAGTAAACGAGTAGTTGATTTTCTAGGCACCACTTATACGTTCAGTAGTTTGTCATTGCTTTCTGAACGGTAAGGTCTATTTTTACCTTTTGTAAAAATCCACAGAAACGAATTTGCTTCCAAATTTGCCCACCGTAGGGTTTGAACCAGGTACGCTTAGGTTCGTGATCGAGCTCAGTATCGCTTGAGCTACAGGCGCTCACACCAGGAGATAAGGATGAATAAAGACCGGATGTTTAGGTGAACGAAAGAAGGAAAATTGTCGCGTTTTACAATCTTAGGAATCCAGGAAAGAAAAGTGTACCAAAGAACATTGGACGTAAATGGTTGAGAAAAGGTGGAATGATTTTCCAGAACGTAGGGTAAAGTAAACATCACATGGCATTCACGTGCTGGTTTGAACTATTCGACGATGGGCTGATTTAAACATTGATATAACGTGGATTCTTAGGAAATGACGATGGATTAAAATAAAGAAAAGGTAAATGAAATTATAAAACTGACTGGAAATTTTCATGGTTATGTAATTTCAAGAAGGGATGACGCGATTATGACACTTTCTGCTTGATAAATAAGTTGAGAAATGATCTGCTTTGGCAGGTCAAATTAGACGGGGATAAGTTGCTGGACCAATGCAATTTATAGATTGTTGTTATGCGTAGTATTTTGGGACAAACATCTTGGTTGGAACTTTCGCAAAGCTGTGGATTGCGTAATACCAACCTGGTATAACAAATGGTGAGAGGGGATTCAACGGAAACAGAGCAAGAGAAAACAGATCAGAGACGGATCTGTCCATGTACCTGGGCAAACTGCTCTCTCGATTCTATGTTGGAGAGATCACTCTTCAGTTTTGGAAGGGGGCATAATTAGGTTGGAGTATTCACTGTGCATGATATTTCCTTTACTACAGTGTATTAGTTTAGGAAGTAGCAGATATTTGTGTAAAAGTACAGACAAACTTAGGTTGATATCCTTAGTAGAAGAGTACGCGCGACTAGATTTGATTTGACTTAGATTTGACTAGATTTGACTAGATTTGATTTGACTTAGATTTGACTAAGTATCACGCGAGGAAAAAAGATAACAAAAGAAAAGAAGGAAGGACAGAATTTATTTACTTTGTGGACGTTCTGAATATTATACAGTAGGAGCTGTGATATGTAGAAGTCTGACTATATTAGAATATTGGTGATGATCTCTCATCGAGTGGCAGTATATCCTTAATTATGCTATGATAGTTTTGATGATTTTATTTGTGCTATGATTCAGAGGCTAGCAAGAGAGCTGACCAGGAGAATAAACATTATTTTGAGCTAGACATCGAGAAGTATATGTATTCTTGTTTGTTGGAAGTGAGTTGCTTATGAGATTCCACGTCGTAATGAAAAGAACATCGGGAAAGAAGACAAGAGAAAGACCACGAAAAAGATAGTTAGATGGCATAGCAGAATCCTGTGAAAGAGCAAAAATAACAATCACCGAAGCCACCAGAACAGCACAAGACAAAATCAGAAAACCACGACACTGGGCAACAACCCGGTAGCAGTGTGACGACACTGGGCAATAACCCGGTAGCAGTGTGATGACACTGGGCAACAACCCGGTAGCAGTGTGACGACAAAACAAGCAGAAGAATGAAAGGAAAGAAGAATCATTTTCACTAAACGGTCTACAAATAATATTGATTTGATATTTGATCATAGGTGATCAAATACGGTTGATCAGGACAATATTCCTTCATATACTCATTGCCACGTCTGCAGGGGATGAGTTGGTGCCGTAGCCGAACAGCATACTAAGTTAACATTCCTACGCAAACAGAGGGATAATCTGGTGACCGTGACCAGAGGAAATGATATACATTAACACGCCTGCAGGAATGTTGACCTAATGGCGAACCCTAGTATGCTATTTGTCAAAAAAATTACAGGCCTTCAAACCGTATTCAGAAATGTACAACATCATATGAGTTCATAGTTCATAGTTCATAAGTACGGTTCCAACTTCACAGCAACGGGTCACCCCATAATTGCTCCGTTCCTGTGCCAATGAATATCAAACGAAATGCTAACACCTGTGAATAGTTTCCTGTGTGAACTAATTCCAGAATGAAACAGCCGCGTACCGCCACAAAAAGCAACCTGCACCGCATAAAATGCATATGGCCGTCGCGAATGCAGCAACACAAAACTGTTCATCACTTGAATTGCAATTGTTGTCGAAGGGAACATCAATCACGACAAAATCCAGCTTTCTGCACTCGCAATATAACTGCATACGGCAGATTGAGCTTGTTCGTTATAACCGCTGTCCGCCATTTTCTGAATACACACAACAAACGCACGGTTGACACAGCAAAAGCATTCCATGTAACAGTCACAGCTCACAGCGTTGCTCAAGCACTAACTCAGTAGCTCGGCAAACGAAACCGGAAAATACCCGACCAAACATGGCGGGAATGCGCTAGCAAAGTCGTGTTCAGAATCAAACCATTCTGACTCTGAATAAGTGATCAAATGAAAAATGTCTTTACTAACATTATTTGCAAACATAATTTGATCACTTCTATTAGTTCCCAAGTCTTCAAGGTGTCGTGTTACTCTGAACACGCATGAGTTCACCAATTGTAAGAGAGTCAAGCTTCCTTTCATTTGACATTTTTGGGTTAAAGTTGGTTGCTAGTCTTCGGTGAATATCTGACTAGCAGTTTATCATCAAGTGTTGCATGAAGAACCAAGTACCAATGCAAAAATGTATGTGACCTTTGTATAAATCAATGACTTTACATTTCACACCCAACCATGACCAAATAATCATGAAATCACATGAATAAATAATGGACAATGAATAAATAATGGACAATTAATAAATAATGGACAATGAATAAACAATGGACAATGAATAAATAATGGACAATGAATAAATAATGGACAATGAATAAATAATGGACAATGAATAAATAATGGACAATGAATAAATAATGGACAATGAATAAATAATGGACAATGAATAAACAATTAATACGATCATTGGAAGCCACAGAGATGTGGTTTTACAGAAGAATGCTGAAAATTCTGTGGATAACGAAGAAAACAAATGAGATTTTAAATCAGGTCTGCATACAAAGAAACCTTATCAAAAGAATACGAATCAGACAATCAAGGTTCTTCGTGCATATAATGCGAAGAGAAGGTTTAGAACAGTTGGTGACAGCAGGTAAAATTCATGGAAGAAGAGATCGTGGAAGACAGATGGAAAAGATGTCGGATGGTCTGACATCATGGTTCGACACAAGATCGACGTCAGATGCACCAAGCAGAGAGAGTTATGTAGAGACATGATCGCCTACGCCGGCAGGCATGGTACTTGATTGATTGATTGATTGTTGCAGAACAGAAGCATGTGTTCTTCTCTCGAAAGGGAGAATAACTTCCCGGAATAGACAAATAATAGTAAATAGTCGAAAAAACGTGATTTTCCGTAAATTTGTCTGGCCCCACCAAGAAAAATGACCACGAGCCGCCACTGAGTGGCAGCTATAAGACGGAACGATGAAAAGATGTGTACGCAGTGGAAAAAGACAACATCTAACAATGGCACAAGCAGACAACAGACATAATGCGCTGGTTAAAAATAATAGTTATTTTTATTTCAAATTTTACTGACAACAAGGGCTACGATATCGAGATGAACGGTAACTTATTGAGAAATTGGATTGAAAATACTCTTTTTTCCGTCCCTAGACAGACCATCCTGTGTGCTAATGGACAACGCATTATACCACAGCGCTTTGGAAGAAGAAGACAAATTTCCGACATCTTCGAGTACAAAACATGCTGTAAAAATTATTTGATTCAGAAAAGAAAACATTCCATTTTACGAGGGATTTAGGAAACCGGAAATACTATCTATCAGTGGCGGCTCGTGATCATTTGTGTTAGTGGGGCCAGACAGAATGTTTTGGAAAAATCAGGGTTTCGGTTACGTTATATTTTAATGTATAAAATAATAAATACACATTACATCTTACTTTTGGTGGGCACTGCCCACTGGCCCTAATGACGAGCCGCCACTGCTATCTATTGTTAAAAATCACATAGGACCAGGATATTCCAAATAGACAAGTTGATTCAATAGCGTGGGCATGTGTGTTTGAGATTACCACCTTACCATTCACACTTAAAACCTAATTGGACTCTTTTGGGCAAAAGTTAACGGACAGGTAGCGGCTGAAAATAAAAGAATATTGGTGTAAATGGGAACGCCATGGCCCAAAAAGAGGAAAAGGACTATTGGAAAAAAAGATGCACTGTCGTTCGTGCAGCCGAGAATAGTTATCAATATGTTAGACTAATCGTCCTTTATGTCGTCTATAGAAGTTTCTAACCTCCAGGAGCTTGCGTGGATCTACTTGTCCTGGGAATGCGGGGTTTTGTGGCAATAACAGAATTGACCGGCTTGCATCATTAGCATCAATTGTTGGGGAAATGAAGATGGATAAGGGAGATGTTATGTGAGTTTATAGTAACCCTGTATTTTTTACATTGCGGCGGCCATTTTAATTAGCTAATTAGCATAATTACATATTCACTAATATGGATTGATTTCTCTCTTACTAAGGAAAACTTTGATCTATATAGGCAAAATGTAGTGTTTTTTTTAAAAGAAATATAGATGGTTCTACCCAGTGGCGGCTCGTGATACTTTTTGTTGGTGGGGCCAGAAAGAAATTTTCGAAAAATCGTGATTTCGGTTAAGATATATTTTAATGTATAAAATATTAAATACATGTTACAACCTAATTTTGTTGGGGCCCGGCCCCACTGGCCTTTAACGACGAGCCGCCACTGCTTCTATCATAGGGCTACCTTAATGCTATTCTTCATCCACATTTGTTGGGAAGTCTATGTCTTTCTACCATGTTCTTCTACGTTGATATTTATGTAGAAGGACATATATCGGACATCTATCTATATATCGATAAGATATCTGTGTACAGGTTATTAGTCACTATCATATTATCATATCATTGTTTCTTAACAATAGTGTGGGGGTAATTATATGTATATTATATCACTTTATCACTTTATTTATCACAGTTATTGCAACTTTGTTATCTATGTATTACATATATACATATAGTATATGATTAGTAAGAGATAACAAAGCTTTTAAACGACATATATGATAGTGGTTGTATTCTAAACGATCTAATAAAGTGCATATTTATTGCTTTGCCGAAGAAATCAAGAGCAGTGGAATGTGAAGATCACCGCACTTTCAGTCTTATGAGTCATATGACAAAGATACTACTGAGGATACTGATGAGAAGGATAAGAAGCAGAATAAGACCAGAAATCAGTGATGAACAGTGTGGATTTGTTCAAGGCAAGGGCACCAACAACGCTATATATATCCTTAGAAAACTAATAGAAAGATCAATAGAAGTAAAAACAGATCTATACTTGTGCTTTATAGACCACACCAAGGCGTTTGGCAAAGTAAAACATCAGAAAATTTCCAAAATGTTAGAGAGCTTAAATATCGACAGCAAAGTTCTAAGAGTCATTCAGAACATATATTGGCAGCAAACAGCAGCTATAAGAATATACAAAAAGATAGGAACTTTCAGACGATCAAATAGGGTGTTAGACAAGGATGCGTATTATCACCAGACCTGTTTTCACTGTATTGCGAAAGCATTTTTAGGTCTATAAAAGATATTGCTGGAATAGCTGTAGGAGAGCATATCATAAATAATCTGATAATAAAGATACGCTGATGATACTGTCTTAATAGCAAGAAATGAAATAGGAGCTCAGAAACTAGTTTATAAGGTTGTGAAGAAAGTACAACAAAGGACTACAGTTTGAATATTAGGAAGACGAATTATGATCATATCAAAAGAGCAGACTTTGACAAAATGCACCATCACAGTAAATGGGACTGTTCTAAGACAAGTGCAGCAAATTAAAACACCTCGGAGTCCTGGTAACATAAGATGACAGATGCCGATCAGAAATAAAGAGCAAAAGGACAAAGAAAACATCGGTCCTGAAAATGAAAGCATTATATGCAACAAGTCTTGTCAATTCCGATCAGAATGCGAGTTTTCAGTGCTACTAGAACCAAGACTGACATACGGATGCGAGCCATGGACAATGAACACACTGATCGAAAATCTCTGAGGGTCACAGAGATGTGGTTTTAAGAAAACTGCTGAGAATCAATGGGCTGCTAAAATGATTATAGGTGAGGTGTGGAATGAGATCAAGACACACATTATATATCATCAATATTATAAAGAGGCAGGCATAATTGTTCGGGCATGTAATGAGGATGAGGAGGTTATAAAACATTGTGACAACTGGTAAAATCGAGTGGAAGACAGTGGAAGACAGAAGAATGACCATTTTGATAGTCTGATTTCATGGTACAGAAGAGTGTCAACATCTGAGATGATACCAAACACCAAAGACATAAATTTGGGGAGATTTGTGATCGCCTACACCAGCCGGTACTGCACCTGGTGATGATGGTTATATGATATAACTACTCTGTTACCAATATAGTTTTCATTCGTTGTTCTAATGAATTATCTATGTGACTTCTGGATTAGTGCAGAGCCTTCGTAGACTGATGGTTTCGGTTCCAATGCCAGTGTAGACATTTGTTTTTACTCCAGAAGTCCATCTAACCTCAATTGGGTACCAGATCAGCTCCGGGAAGTCCATCTAACCTCAATTGGGTACCAGATCAGCTCCGGGAAGTCCATCTAACCTCAATTGGGTACCAGATCAGCTCCGGGAAGTCCATCTAACCTCAAATGGTACCAGATCAGCTCCGGAAGTCCATCTAACCTCAATTGGGTACCAGAACAACTTCGGGAAGTAAACTGCGACCGATGTGATGTTTACCACATACTACATCGGATGCAGATGGTCCAACAATAATAAAAAGAAAATTTTTACTTTTTTTACTATTAATGAGCCACAGTGTTTCTTGTGTGTGCTCGTTCTTCTTCTTCTTCTTTGCGTTCGTTTTTTACGACCAATTTTAATTATTCTTTGTGATATGTTTGATCTTTGCCAAGAACGTGTATACGTTGCACATTGGTTTGGTAGGTCCCTAAACACATAGATTCTACACGCTTAGGACACGTGAATCCGATTTCAGCTACACCTCCTTAGTCGTCTCTTACGACATGCGTGACAAGCAACAGTGGTTCTATTCTTTACACCCCAAATTTGGTCCCCGGTAACCAGTCGGGCGTGTGCTCGTTCAACAGATGCAGTAAGAAAAAAACACTGATTTAGTGGAGAATATAAATATTTCAGTATAATATGAGACAGACATGACGTGATTCTAACCGTTATTTCAGTATAATATGAGACAGACGTGACTGTTCTAACCATTTCGTAAATTTGGACAGACTCGTGATTCTAACCGTTATTTCAGTATAATATGAGACAGACGTGACGTGATTCTAACCGTTATTTCAGTATAAAGAGACAGACATGGTATTCTAAATTATTTCAGTATAATATGAGACAGACATGACGTGATTCTAACCGTTTTCTAGTAAGAAAAGGTAAGAACAAGAGAAAACAATTAATATTCTTCCACTCTGTCTTCCACTGTCTATCCTCGATTTTGCCAGTTGTTATATTGTGGTCTAACCCTCCCCTCCTCATTACATGCCCGAAAAATGATGCCTGCCTCTTTCTTATATTGATGATATATAATGTGTGTCTTGATCTCATTCAAAACTCCAGCTATTCTTTGTGTCTTGTCCTCATTCAACACCTCAACTTTAATCATTTTAGCAGTCCTTGAGATTCGCAGCATTCTTCTGTAAAAACCACATTAACTCATTCCACGCCCATTTATTTCCTCAATTTTTAAGCAGTTAATTCAAGGAAGTAAAAAAAAAAAAAGAATTACGATCCCAACTACTTATCAATAAATAAACATATATATATATTATATACTAAATTGAAGTAAACTGGACAACCTAACAGAATAACAAGGTTAAAAATTACTATAAGTAAAACAGAAGAAGTAAAACTAGAAAGACTTCTTATAAGGAAGCAACTCTATGCGCAGTGTGGGCTTAAAGCGTGCAACGGACTTCCGCCATTGCGCAGTGTGCAGCTTAAAGCGTGGAAAGAGTTACAGTCGCCTAACCTCCTCCTCATCAGGAGTTGGTATTGGTCCCACATAGGTTAAACAAATATATGCTCATAGTGACATAAAATACATGGAAACAGTCACAGAATCACATCGTGCTTTTCTGAGAAAATATCACTCTTATTTCTATCGGGTTTTTTTTCTTAGACAACACCACTGTTATTATCATCTCGCCCGTGTGTTGCAGAGGATCTCATGGAAGTAAAGAATAATAAAACTGCGACCTTCAAGGCATGTCGTAACAGGCGACTGAGATAGGTATTTAGGAAGCTACCTAGTAAATAAAAGCGTTTGCAGAAATCGGATGTGCTGTCCTACTTTTAGGCGCATATCTAGCACAACGTGCAATCACTTTCAGGCGCATATCTAGCACAACGTGCAATCACTTTTAGGCATGGATCACAAACAAATCACAAAGAGTGGTTAACAGGTGGTCAGTATGGAGCGTTCCAAGAAGATGAAGTATTATCATTTTTTCATGGTTGAAAATAGGTCCGAATTGTTTCTATTTTTCTTTTTGAAGGTCACAGTTATTTCCATTTTTAATTTTCTTAGAAAAGGTTACAGCTATTTCCATTTTTAATTTTCTCAGAAAAGGTTACAGTTATTTCCATTTTTAATTTTCTTAGAAAAAGTTACAGTTATTTCCATCGAGTATTTACTTGAAAAAGGTTACTGTTATTGCCATCCATTATTATCGTAGACAATTTGTAATCTACTTGTAACAGTTTCACTGTTATGCTAACTAGGTTATGGACGGGGGGTCAACAGAGAAAAGAACACCCCTTATTGTACTTGGCGTCCTTGACCAAGTTAGTAGTAAATAAATGTGTTTACCAGTCCCAACTTACTGCCAGTAGAGTGTTAAATTCATGAAATAGGTTCTAGCCCGAGGTAGGTGAGGACTCCCGTAAAATCGAGGATCTTGAACCAGAGAAGGGACAGTTGGGAGCTTTTGGTTTGAGCAGTAGAACAGTTACTCTAGAGAAGTTGTGGAGGACGGACAGATTATTTTTTTTAGTGAGCGTAAGAGAGAGAATAGTTAGAACAGAGCAGCGGAACGGGAAGCCAAAATCTCTTGAGCGGAGAAGACTAGTTTTGAACACTTGAGCGTGTAAGTTAAACTTTTCGTAAATAGAGAGAAGCTGAACTAGTGTTATTTGATTTATAAGTTGTGATAGTTGTGAGAACCACAACTGAGGATCTCTTGAACTTTTCGTTAATGAGAGAAGCTGAACTAATGTTATTTGATTTATAAGTTGTGATAGTTGTGAGAACCCACAACTGAGGACTCTTTGAAGTGTTATTTAACTTATAAGTTGTGATGGATGTGAGAACCCACAACTGAGGATTCTTTGAAGTGTTATTTGATTTATAAGTTGTGATGGATGTGAGAACACACAACAGAGGATCTCTTGAACTTTTCGTTAATTGAGAGAACGGTGAACTAGTGTTATTTGATTTATAAGTTGTGATAGTTGTGAGAACCCACAACTGAGGATTCTTTGAAGAGTTATTTGATTTATAAGTTGTGATGGATGTGAGAACCCACAACAGAGGATCTCTTGAACTTTTCGTTAATAGAGAGAAGCTGAACTAATGTTATTTGATTTATAAGTTGTGATAGATGTGAGAACCCACAACTGAGGATTCTTTGAAGTGTTATTTGATTTATAAGTTGTGATGGATGTGAGAACCAACAACAGAGGATCTCTTGAACTTTTCGTTAATAGAGAGAAGCTGAACTAATGTTATTTGATTTATAAGTTGTGATAGTTGTGAGAACCCACAACTGAGGATTCTTTGAAGTGTTATTTGATTTATAAGTTGTGATGGATGTGAGAACCCACAACTGAGGATCTTGAACTTTCGTTATGAAAGTGAACTAGTTTATTGATTATAAGTTGTGATAGTGTGAGAACCCACAACTGAGGATTCTTTGAAGTGTTATTTGATTTATAAGTTGTGATGGATGTGAGAACCCACAACAGAGGATCTCTTGAACTTTTCGTTAATAGAGAGAAGCTGAACTAATGTTATTTGATTTATAAGTTGTGATAGTTCTGAGAACCCACAACTGAGGATTCTTTAAAGTGTTATTTGATTTATAAGTTGTGATGGATGTGAGAAACCACACTGAGGTTCTTGAATGTTATTTGATTTATAAGTTGTGATAGTTGAGAACCCACAACTGAGGACTCTTTGAAGTGTTATTTAACTTATAAGTTGTGATGGATGTGAGAACCCACAACTGAGGATTCTTTGAAGTGTTATTTGATTTATAAGTTGTGATGGATGGGAGAACCCACAACAGAGGATCTCTTGAACTTTTCGTTAATAGAGAGAAGCTGAACTAGTGTTATTTGATTTATAAGTTGTGATAGATGTGAGAACCCACAACTGAGCATTTCTTGAACTTTGCATAATTAGTGGAGATGCTGAACTAGTGTATTTGATTTATAGGTTGTGATAGATGTGGGAAAACCCGACAGAGGGTTTCTTGAACTTTCTGTTAATTGTAGAGAAGCGCACTTAATGATTACACAATTGATTTTCAGGAAAGTTATTTATGTACTTTAGGTCTCATATCAGTTGAGAGAGTATGTATGTACGTTTACCAGTTTAGATATACAATATATATAGATACCAATAAACTTGTATAAGTTGTTTAGACAGTCTTGTGTGAATTTAATGTAGTCGATTGTCAGGTGTCGGACTTAGTGGTAGATGCTATTTTTTGTCTTTATATTTCTGGGACCTTGTACCAGCTAGTCTGTTATATACTTACATCTCTTATTTTTGTCTTTAGTATTTATTATTATATTATTTATTATTTTATAAGAAAACCAAAATCATAATACTAAGAGCATGCATATTCCCAGTGGCAACGTATAGGTGTGAAGCATGGACATTTAATAAAGCAGTGAAAAAATATATATGTGCTTTTGACTATAAGTGTTACAGAAGAGTCCTTCGTATATCTTGGACAGAGAAGAGAACAAATAGATCAATCCAGAAAGAACTCAAAATCAAAGAAAACTGGCTGATGCTACAAATAAGAAAGAGAAAATTGAGATATTTTGGACATATAAAAAGACATGAAAGGCTGGAGAAGACCATTATGGAAGGAGGCATACTGGCAAAGAGAAGAAAAGGAAGACCACGTAGAAGATGGATTCAGGATGTAACTGATGGTTTGAACATGACGGCTGCAGAGGCAGGACATCTGGCCTATGAGAAGAGAAATTTCGAGGACTGTTGGGGTGGCAAAGCTTTGCTCAGAACAAACTATTTGATGATGATGATGATGATGATTGTATTATTACTTTTACTGAAATAAAATTAACTTTTACCACGCGCAGTAATTTTCTCAAGTTTTAAACAGTTAATTCAAGGGAGGTACAAAACAATTTTATTAAAAAAACAGAACAATTTCATAACTAATCGTCAATAAATAAATATATATATCTCTTATTATATACTAATTTTAAAAAATGGGCAAGCTATTAGAAAAACAACGTTAAAAAATAGTAGAGGTAAAATAGTAGAAGTAAAATAGTAGAAGTAAAACTAGAAAGACCTCTTATTGGAGAATCAACTCTAATGCTGCAGAGTATGGCAAATGGCGTTCAACGGACTTCCGCTGTGGCGCAGTGTGCGGCAAAAAGAGTGGAAAGAGTTAAGGTCATAATAAATAATTTACCGTCACTACTATATGCTTTTGAGAGCCGCGGTAGCGTAGTTGTTAGTGAACTCGCTTCTCAAGGCTGGTGGTCTGGGTTCAACTTCCACAGTGCGCGTGGAATTTTTCCCGACCGCGACGGCTCTCAGGTTGACCCAGCCTCAACTGGGTACCAGACATGCTCTGGGAAAGTAAAGGAGGCCGGCGTGATGCTGACCACGTCACCCATCATGTGCTGACGGTCAATGAAAAATACAGGCCTAACACTATATTGCCCTATATACCACGAAGTATGAAAGGGTTCCTTTACTTTTTTTTTACTATATGCTTTACTTGTTCTTTACTTGTTATTAACAAAAAAAAATCTTTCTTCGTTGTCTAATCCCTTTCTGTTTATCAAATATCACTTCATGAAGAAGGTATTTACAATAAAATGTTATTAACTTACTTGCTGATGAGTCTTGACCATAGTCAATATAGTCGCAGCTAGTTGTATATAAAACTTCTGCGCATCCCCACCAAAGTCCATTTTCATAGCTGACAGAGTTACCCAAGATAGAAACCTGTACATTCAAATAGGAAGTATAAATTAGTTTAAATCAGATTTTTAAAACCATTTTTGTGCCATGCCCCCACCTAAGCCTTTCTAAAATTCGTATCTCTCCTATGTAACATATACATAATTGTTAATATTCCAAAATTGAATTGTTCAATTATGTGTTCAAGTATGTGTTAAAATTAATTTAATGGGAAGTGTAAACGTAGACAACAAAATGCATATATATATGTATATGACACATTTACCTAACTGCAAAATAACATATTTTTCTATTTGACAAATTGCCCCCTTAACAATCAAATTAGGAGAGATAGAGTAAGAAACGAGAATATCAGAAACATCGTTGTACTATATCTGCATACAGTACATCGAAAGCAAAAGTATTGAAGTAAATTCGGCCATCAATGAGAATATCAGAAGTATCGTTGGTACTATATCATGCATACAGTACATCGAGAAGCAAAGAATCAAGTGGTTCGGCCATCTAATGAGAATGGAAACACATTTACTACCATCACGTGCCTACAATCTTCGACACTCAGGGCGCAGAGCACGATTCAGGCCAAGAACACGATGGATAGATAACATCTCAGAGTCCCTACGAAAGCATGGGCTGACAACGTCAAGCGCAACACGCCTGGCACAAGATAGAAACAACCTTTCCCCACGACGCTTCACGGCAAATGTGGTTAAGATAAGATAAGATAACAATCAAATTGCCCCCCTCAACAATCAAATTGGCCCCCCTTAACAATCAAATTGCTTCCCATTAACAATCAAATTGCCCCCTGTGGGCATGGGCCCCATGTTGCGAAACACTAGTTTAAATCGATAATATAACTCATGCAGTAACAGTAAATGTATTCATAAAACGATTGCTTTTAGCTGCAACATGTAAAAGTTGGAATGTGTTATTATTTGTAAATAAAAAAAGAAAGCTGCCTGTAATGAATAATATACTAATGTAAGGAATATTTTCTGTTTCTCTCTCTCTCTCTCTCTCTCTCTCTCTCTCTCTCTCTCGTGTTGTTTCTATTGAGCCATGCGAAATCTTGCATGTCCCTGACACTTCTTTCTACTTTCTTCTAATCATATTTTGCCTCAAAACGTCACGATAAGACGAGATTACAAGAACGGGCTTTTGGGTACACTTCATGAAGTGTGTATTTCCCTGCCTCTGTTATTCCTGTGAACTACATTTTGCGTAGACGACCTTTAGCTTTGTATTCACTGTATCAAAGCAGCATTATCCTTTGAGACGTAACCTGTTTGTATTCTTCTTGTCTGAGCCCGTCTGCCCAGCGAGTTCGTAGCGCGTTGGACTACGGTGACTAGCCCTCTGTAAGTGCGGGTTCAATTCTGCGGGCTGACAGAAAAGCCACAGGCTCTCCAGATTTATGGTGGTCGTTGCACTAAACCGAAGGGTTACGATGTCCATGGCACCGAGCCGAAGAGTTGAAAAAGCCCAAGTGCTTCTGGATCGGAAAACAAAAATTCTTCTTGTGTCCATATCACTTAATGTGTTGTTTCTTGATGCTGAAATTCCTTTCCCCTCATATACCAAACACTTTACTAACGGAAGAAATAATTCCCGTTTGTCTCCTATTCTTTCTACTGAACCATGCAAACTATTGCTTGATTGATAGATTGATTGATTTGATAGGGCCAACATCATTGCACTTCGGTGAGTAACCATGTGTGCTCCGATCTCTTTCTTAGAAAAGGAATATCTCCTGCAGTGCACCAACTCCGTAGCACCGGCGAGGGTCCTCAATGTAATTTTTGAAGATGGTGAAGCTATTTTTATAGGAGTTTGATGTTTAATTTTTTTCTAATGAATTTTACGCGAGCAGCGATTTTTCAGCCGGTTCTTCTCCATTTTGAACTGCCAATGATTCATTTACGTGCTCAAATTTAACACGGGACCTACGTTTTATCGTCCGTAACTGATACGACTAGGAACTCGATCTCACCTACACTGAGATCAGGGATCTCTGCAAAAATATCCAGATGGCACTACAATGGAGCGAACCTGGTACCTTTGAGCCGGAGATGAACACCTAACTTCTACGCCACAGAGACTGCCGAATGTAAACTATTGCTTGCTCCAGGCACTGTATTGATGTCAATAACACTTGCTCGTTCCAATAAGATAACTCTTGCATGTCTCGGACACTTTATTAAAGTAATACATGTATAACGAAAGGAAGGAAGGAAAGATAAAGACTGATTAACAAATGTTTGTTGCAAAGTAAGAACAGTATCGTGTGATGTAACAAATGGTTGCTGCAAAGTAAGAACAGTATCGTGTGATGTAACAAATGGTTGTTGCAAAGTAAGAACAGTATCGTGTGATGTAACAAATGTTTGTTGCAAAGTAAGAACAGTATCGTGTGATGTAACAAATGGTTGTTGCAAAGTAAGAACAGTATCGTGTGATGTAACAAATGGTTGTTGCAAAGTAAGAACAGTATCGTGTGATGTAACAAATGGTTGTTGCAAAGTAAGAACAGTATCGTGTGATGTAACAAATGGTTGTTGCAAAGTAAGAACAGTATCGTGTGATGTAACAAATGGTTGTTGCAGAGTAAGAACAGTATCGTGTGATGTAACAAATGGTTGTTGAAGAGTAAGAACAGTATCGTGTGATGTAACAAATGGTTGTTGCAGAGTAAGAACAGTATCGTGTGATGTAACAAATGGTTGTTGCAGAGTAAGAACAGTATCGTGTGATGTAACAAATGGTTGTTGCAAAGTAAGAACAGTATCGTGTGATGTAACAAATGGTTGTTGCAAAGTAAGAACAGTATCGTGTGATGTAACAAATGGTTGTTGCAAAGTAAGAACAGTATCGTGTGATGTAACAAATGGTTGTTGCAAAGTAAGAACAGTATCGTGTGATGTAACAAATGGTTGTTGCAAAGTAAGAACAGTATCGTGGGATGTAACAAATGGTTGTTGCAGAGTAAGAACAGTATCGTGTGATGTAACAAATGGTTGTTGCAGAGTAAGAACAGTATCGTGTGATGTAACAAATGGTTGTTGCAGAGTAAGAACAGTATCGTGTGATGTAACAAATGGTTGTTGCAAAGTAAGAACAGTATCGTGTGATGTAACAAATGGTTGTTGCAAAGTAAGAACAGTATCGTGTGATGTAACAAATGGTTGTTGCAAAGTAAGAACAGTATCGTGTGATGTAACAAATGGTTGTTGCAGAGTAAGAACAGTATCGTGTGATGTAACAAATGGTTGTTGCAAAGTAAGAACAGTATCGTGTGATGTAACAAATGGTTGTTGCAAAGTAAGAACAGTATCGTGTGATGTAACAAATGGTTGTTGCAAAGTAAGAACAGTATCGTGTGATGTAACAAATGGTTGTTGCAAAGTAAGAACAGTATCGTGTGATGTAGCAAATGGTTGTTGCAAAGTAAGAACAGTATCGTGTGATGTAACAAATGGTTGTTGCAAAGTAAGAACAGTATCGTGTGATGTAACAAATGGTTGTTGCAGAGTAAGAACAGTATCGTGTGATGTAACAAATGGTTGTTGCAGAGTAAGAACAGTATCGTGTGATGTAACAAATGGTTGTTGAAGAGTAAGAACAGTATCGTGTGATGTAGCAAATGGTTGTTGCAAAGTAAGAACAGTATCGTGTGATGTAACAAATGGTTGTTGCAAAGTAAGAACAGTATCGTGTGATGTAACAAATGGTTGTTGCAGAGTAAGAACAGTATCGTGTGATGTAACAAATGGTTGTTGCAGAGTAAGAACAGTATCGTGTGATGTAACAAATGGTTGTTGAAGAGTAAGAACAGTATCGTGTGATGTAACAAATGGTTGTTGCAGAGTAAGAACAGTATCGTGGGATGTAACAAATGGTTGTTGCAAAGTAAGAACAGTATCGTGTGATGTAACAAATGGTTGTTGAAGAGTAAGAACAGTATCGTGTGATGTACTAAAATGGTTATACAAAGGGTAAAGAAAGAACGTTATGATCGTAACAAATGGTTGTTGCAATAAGAATAAAATTTTATCGTGGACGTAACAAAATTATGTTCTTGCAAGGTAAGAAATAAGTTTTGTTGCAACAAAATGGTTGTCTGAGAGTAAGCAATCGTGTGATGTAACAAATGGTTGTTGAAGAGTAAGAACAGTATCGTGTGATGTAACAAATGGTTGTTGCAGAGTAAGAACAGTATCGTGTGATGTAACAAATGGTTGTTGCAAAGTAAGAACAGTATCGTGTGATGTAACAAATGGTTGTTGAAGAGTAAGAACAGTATCGTGTGATGTTATCTCTGAAAGATACGAGTATATACAAACAGGAAAGAAGAGAAACGAAAAAGTAATTGAATACGTGAACTATCAATGACGTATGCAATCAAATATCAATAGTTTTATCTACAGTAAGAGAACGCCTACAAACATTATGTATCTTTCAAGGTTTTTTTAAAAATAAAGTTTTGTTGCACTAATGATTTTCTTGAATGTATGTAATGCATGAGCGCATGGGCGTCTACAGAAATTGTAGCGGTGGGGACGGGAGGAAAGGAGGGGGGTGAAGCAACATGAATTGTTTCAAATGTAGTTGATAGTTTGCTAAGCGGATATGGAGAAAACCAGATTCGCAAAAAAAATGTATTGTCAAAAAGTCATTTTTCAGGGAGAGGGAAGCACTTCCGCCCCAGCCTTCGATTAAATTATAGACGCCTATGTTTGTACATATTAACAAATATTTAGGAGGTCTATATAACAATACGGTTTTCTTGATGAGATCTAATTATTTTTTAGTTTTCTTCCTACATGACGCAATGGTATCATTTTTAAGTGATCCTTGATCTCAATGACAGTAAGATCTAGATCAAAGTCCTGTAGGAGATGGACGATATAACGTAGATCCTGTGATGTTTATTATGAGCACGTAAAATAACCTTAGACAGTATACAATCGAGAAGTGTCGACTACAATGCCGCTGTCTGAGCACAAATCCTAAACATTACAACTGAAGCCGTCGATGTTACTTAGGAGTTGGTAGAATGTTACTTAGATCATCTTGTATAAGACAGACTTGTGATTGCTATTCCACATCATGCAATGTTGATGATAATTTCGATCAATCAACAAATCAATCACTCACTCTCTCTAGTTAGCTAAATCATGAGTTCTAACAACTTAACTACATCATCATCATCATTAAATAGCTTGTCCTGAGCAGAACTTTGACATCCCAACAGATCTCCGGAATTTATCTCTATCATAGGCCAGATGTCTTGCATCTGAAGCCTCCATGTTCAAACATTTCAGTTACATCCTGAATCCATCTTCTCTGTGGTCTTACTTTTCTTCTCTTTGCCATATACCTCCTTCCATTCATGTCTTTTTATGTCCAAAATATCTCAATTTTCTCTTTCTTATTTGTAGCACCAGCGAATTGTTTTTCTGTATAGGTCTATGTGTTATCTTCTCCGTCCATGATATACGAAGGACTCTTTTGTAACACTTATAATCAGATACATATATATGTTTTTCCATTGACTTATTAAATGCCTTTCACACCCCTACGTTACTTGACTAAACCCGTGCCAAATGTATCGTAAGCAAGTAATGATTTAGTTTTCATGCGATATATTAGGTAGAAGTTCGTATGTGTCTTTAATCATCGGTACAAGATTGGGTAACGTGATCAACATGAGGTCGATAATCTTCAAGTCCAGTGTGTTTGTTTTGGCCACCATATATAAAATGGTTCCTAATGGGAATAAATCCTTTTCCAAATGGGCGTTTGGAGTTAAGAACAATCTAGTGCGCAAGTACACTACTTTTTTTTTCGATCCAGAAGCACTTGAGCTTTCAGCTCTTCGGCTCGGTGCCATGGACATCGTAAATCTGGAGAACCTGTGGCTTTTCTGCCAGTCCGCGGAACTAAACCCGCACTCACAGAGGACTTGTCACCCGCAGTCCAACGCGCGACGAACACGCTGGGCAGGCGGGCAAAGTACACCACTAAACTGTATTGACGTGAATATTGTAAGAATATGAGATTAATAGATTGCATAGCAAAATCATGTCAAAAAAACGCAAACATATTTAACAACCAAGCCTTTAGACCAGCTCAGGATAAAAGACCGAAAACCATAATACTGGTCAACAACGCAGAAGCAGTGTGAGAACACAAGAAGAAAAAGAGTATAGTAGAAGTGCGGTAATAACTAAGCAATTTGCTTTGGGTTTCGATGGTCGGGAGTTCGAATCTGAACCGCGTCGTCCGTTCACCATGAGTTTGAACTGTATGCAATCCACGGGAGATGGCGTGCCATTTCTGAAGGGATGGACAAATACAATATGTGGTAAATCCGGGTAATGAAGTCAGTTCTTGGCCTTTAGACACCAATACTAAAATATAAATACTGCAGTAATTATGGTTATTTTACCAGAGAAAGCAATAGAATCGACGTTTTGATGACAAGATTTTCCCATGCGCATAACAATGAATATAAACTAGTGCGCCGTTGCAATAATTGTTATAACCTCTCACGTACATCTCCCTGCAGCCAGAAAGGTGCAATAGCACCTACTAAACACATCAAGAAACCAATGATCACTCCTCCATATCCCAATCTCCGGGCTGCTCCATATGCCATTGTACAAGTTTACTCAAGACTTTAGTATTCAACCTGAAACACAAAGTAAACACTGCCATTAGCTGTAGGGGGCATCTAATATAAAAGTTGTATTGTAAAATAAAAGGTGAAGATTTAGTGATAACTGACAAACTTAATGCGAAGAGGACAAGGAAATGCAAAGAGATAAATAGCTGGATAGCTTGATCACATAACATGGTAGATAGTAGAAGACATACTCTGGTGAACGAGTGAGATGGTGTACAAACAATGACCGCTTACATTTATCGGCATGGAACACGATGATGAACTCGATATATTCCATATTATGTGTTTACATGTATGATGGTCTCTATGGCGAAGTTTACGAAAGAAAACTAAACCACTTTCACACAAGCTGTCTATACAGAATAACAAGCATAAACTGGCAGGACAAAATTCCAGATACCGAAGTCCTCACAAGAGTAAAATCCCAAGCGTTAACACCCTGTTGTAGAAGGCACAAGTCAGATGGGCCGGTCACGTTTCTCGGATGACTGATAAACGCATCCCAGAAAACAGTTAATGTATGGCGAACTTGAAAGGGGCAGACGTTCTGCTGGTGCACAGAAAAAACGCTTTAAAGATAGTCTTAAAGTGTCTCTGAAATGCTTCGATATAGACGCAACGGGCTGGGAATCCCTTTGCCTAAGTTCGCCAAATGTGGCGCTGTAACAACACATGAGGAATCCGCATAACTGCCGTCGAGGCACAGAAAAATCTAGCTGTGCGATTAGACAGAACACACAACACCCACATGTCTAACATTGATCATGTATGCCCCACCAGTGGTAGGGGATTGTATTCTAGGGTTGTACTCTAAAAGTCACATCCGCACACACAAGAGAGGTGCTGCAGCAAACGGCTGAGACTGTTGTCATCATCGCTTGCGATGGACGGCTATTATTATTTTCGAATTACTATTATTATTATTATTATTATCATAACGACGAAATAGTTGAGACGTCGTTACAGTCGGCTTTGTGTAACATTTCTAAGTTGATAGAATACACAAACATTGACAATAGTTGTCGTTTTTATTTTTATATATTTTTTTCATAAACATTTTTACAAATAAAACAGTTGGCTTATGAGGTAACTTGTCAAGAAATGGTTCTGCCTAAACGGTTTGTCAAGTGGTTTGTCGCATTTTGTGATTTAATATCTACAAACTAGAACACAGCGTCCATTCATTCATTAGTTCAAATCAAATACAACAAAAACAGAACACAGAAAAAATAGATATTGAAATAAGACCTAATCTGACTACTTAAAGATATAGTACAACTTAATCATACATGGTCTCGTATTGTCCAGTGAAGAAATTAAGGCAAAGTATAGAAACACGGCGACCAACAAGACATGTCAGAAGTGGCGGCTTTGGTAGGGTTCATCTTGGGGATGGCCAAGGAAAATAGGATAGTGGTTACTAAACGGACGTAATTACACTCCGACCAGACTCATAGGTACTCAGTCTTCTCCGACAGATATCGAAAGGGAATGCATAATGGTGGTTCCTGTGGCTCTTTGGTTAAACACACGCCTCAATCTGCCCCTCAGGTATCCATTTCAACTTGAACAACGGGTAAGTCCAAACTCCTTATATCGCTGCATTGATTCACCATCTTCTTCTTCTTCGATCGTTCTAGGCCTGTTTTAATCATTCTCATTGTGATATATAAACAGCCAAACATCAGAACGTAATGTACGTGCACCAGCCTTCAGCACCTATTGGAGCCCAGTTGCTTATCCTTCGGTGGGGTGTTCGTTTTCAGCCAGCTTTTGATTTACTAGGGTGAGCTTTCCTTAGGGTTCGATCAGCTTTGCCGTATTTTTGGGCTTTGTGATCTACGCCGGGACAGTGAGTTACGCTATTTATGCCCGTTCTGACTGAGAAATATTTCTCGGGGCTTGTAAGCTTATCCTCGGACTGCGTCTTACTCGTATAAAACACCGTGTAAAGTATCGGCCTTCGCCAATGTTTAGACCCGAACTTCCTGTCTGATCCGTACATTGTCGGCCTTGCTTTACCGTACATTTTGAGTATGATCCGGAGAAGGAACATTCTCGGCCTTTTCTAGACGCGCATTGGTACGTGGCAATTAGGAATTGACCTCGAAAGCACTGGCATGGGGCCGAGTACAAATAATGTAGAGGTCGTTTCAGTCGGCGCTATCAGCGTAACTGTGGATTTTGCGCTCGCCGCCATCACCCGCCCCAGTTATTCCGGGATGTTAGTTACGACTGCAAACAAACCTTTCCCGGTTGCCCCAAGGCTGGCAGTTCCGTTTGGCATCACCAACCTCAGTTCTTCCGGGGATGTTAATTTTTAGTCGCACAGTACCTTGCACGGTTATCCTAGGGCGGGTAGTTTCGTTATGCACTAAACGCAACTTGTTCTTTTGCGCTCGGCAAACCTTGCCCAGTACATGTATCTGCACCAGGCTACCGATGCAGGGTCAGCTGCAATCTTCTCTCGCACCAACACGAGGGTAGACTTTTATTCGTTTCGGTCCTGTCTTATTTATTCTTGCCGACGGGCTGGCAATGTTTGCCCCCTCCTCAGGGCTTCGAGCTTCGCCCTATGTGGGCATACGTTTGGTCACTGGATGCACCTCTCATCCATGTCTGAGACGTTTCGTTGCTGTTTCTTTGCGTTCAGGGACTTTGGCAATATCTTGTTAGACATCGGTCAGGAGATTTGTGCGTTTTGCCTGAGAACAAAAATTCTCACTATGTATCTTTATTGTGTTTCCGTAATTGCACTGCTACCACTACCAGTAGTTTTCTCTCCCCGATCCCTGCCCTCTTAGCCAGACCGGAACCAGAGTCTGTTTCCAGGGTCACCGCGTGGAGGTTGGGGCAGGGTCTTGGTTAGCGCCCCCCCCCTCGCTAACCCTGGCTCATGTTACCACCATGACCTCATGAGCCTTTGACCCTGATTCACCATCTATTGTGTTGTCCTCATCCAACAGGCAGTCGTGAAAAGACATAAAAACAGCTTCCTTATTCATCCTCAACTCCCCGACAATCAATGATGTTGATGCAAGCCTATCCCTCTCTTCACTCAGCAAATAACCACATGCACATTAAAGGAAATCTACATATCCCTATTGAAGTTGGAAACCTTTTTTGACGACATCCATTCAATTCGCGACCTGCCATTTTGGGCCAACTGAGAAACAGATGCAACAACAGCTCCAGTAATCGGAGTCCCAGAGAGCCACTGAAGGGCATCAGGGTGACCATAACCTACATCCTCATACTGGAAGTCATTGTCCTGTATGTTCCGCTTCCATAATTAATGAAAAGATGTAAAGAGCTGCAAAATATAGCTAAATATTTGAAGTCTTGACATTAGCTAGTTACGGAAGGATTCGGTAGTATCATGAAGCTATTTTCGTTGTTTTCACATTAATGTAAAATTTGTATAACCATTTTGAAAGATTATGACTTAGAATAGTAGAAAAAATGAGTAAAAAAAAAATGTCAAAGCGTTGCCATGGAAACAATACAAAATGACGGCCAAAAACAAAATTTCAAATCCCTAAGGCTCTGAATCTAATTAATGTAAATGAATTATGTTTTCACTCTAAATTGTGCAATTGTAATATCTAAAATATTACACATAATTATGTTAAAATCGGGCATATGTTAAAATCGGGCTTAACAAGACAAGTAAGAGAGAACCATTCAAAAAGCAAATATACAATACTGGAAACTCTTCTCCTCTATTTTCCAACACTAAACAAAATCGTTTTCTGAGATTCCGTTTACTAGGGTTACATGTTTGTCAAAAACGGATTTGAAAGATACGAAACTGAGAATGAGATATGAGTATATGCCCTCTTTCGTTGCTACTTCTTCTTCTTCGAACGCTCCATATCGACCACTTGTTAACCATTGTGTGTGATTTGTATGTGATCTGAGCCTATGAGCAATTATATATTGTACCAGTTATGCGCCTACAAGTAGGCCAGCACATCCGATTTTTGCGACGCTTTTCATTTACTAGGATAGCTTTCCTAGGCCCCTACATACGACATGCCTTCTAGGTCGCAGTTGTACTATTATTAGCTTCCTTGGGGCCCCGGCACCACATAGGCATATCCCTGCTACAATCTCTATCGTTTCTTTCATCTAGAAGGTCTAAGATGAATATATTATCAGCAAATAGACTTACTACAGCAACATCATCAATCGTCGGTCATTTGGTGATGGATAAGGGAGGGTAGACGTCCTGCTATAACTCAACTACTGCCTGTTGGATAGGGAGGGAGAGGTGGTGATAATTAATGTTGATTGATTGATTGATATCTCTCTCTCGTTCTTTTTTGGTCATTTTTATCATTTTTATTGTGATATATAAAAAACCTTTGCCAGGAACATTTGTTGTACGTAAGTACCAATTGGATCTCTAGTGCGTGTCCTTCGGCGATGTGTCTGATTTCAACCAGCATTTACTGGGTTCGCTCTCCGTCAGCCTTTAACTGTCCCCAGCCAACCTGCAAGGCAGCAGGTCGCAATTTTATTTTTGGGTAGCGACTCTTAGCTGACCTACTCTCCTGGGCTGGTAAGTGTCACTTGCCCAGGTTACCGGTCTTTTTGTGGACTACTTGGTTTTATTTCCGTCCAGTTTTGTGTACGGTTTGTTCCACTATACTTTGATTGTCCCCAATCTAACTTCAAGGCAGTAGTAATTCCCTTCGAGCGGAAACGTGCACCGGGTTCAATCTTCTGCTGGGCTTTCCGGTTTTTCTGCACATTTGGATGGTCCGCTCACCTCTACGCCTACCACGCCCTCTCTTCGTTACACCATCTGCGCCGTGCACGTCTGCCCACCGTTGGGTATTGATTGATATGACCACCGTCAGTACAATTCGATGAATAAACATGTGGGTTTCAATCTTTTTTCTTCACATGACGTTCTCAGTAGCAGTTTAATTGTCTCCGTGGCATCAACTATAGTCACCAATTGCAAGTAGCAGTGCGTGAAGTAAGTAGTATTGGCGAGGGTCCACAATTGTACATTTTAGTAATAATTTTATGTTTGTATCTTTTTAATAAGTTTTGTCTGGGTAGTGACTTTGCACTCTTCTCTTATCGATTTTCGTGTACCAAGGGTTCTTTTAAGTGACCAACTTGAACACAGGACCTAATTTGTATCGTCCATCTCCTATAGGACTAGACACTCGATCTCACTTACACTTAGATCCGGATGTTTAAATAAATGACATTTAACCTCTACATCGTTTTACTAAGTTTGCAATCGCCTCTATAACCTGATGATCATGACAAACTAACAGTAGATAGACAAGACCAAACAACTCTATCCACAGTCTTCAAACTGTCTAACCCAGCGGTTCCCATACTTGGCATTATGGGGACCCCTTTTAAATACATTTCGCTGACGCGGATCCCCAAAAGTTTCTATATATGAAAATGAACAGAAATGAATTATCTGTATGTTACAATAGTAAACAATGTCTGCAATTTAACATTTTAATAAACAACAAAGAAAACATTAGGTCTATAATAAGGCTTTACAAGATATTTCTGTTTTAAATGTCAAAGATCATAATATTTTTATCCAAGCGCTTGAGGACCCGGAAAATGTAACCAAATGTTACTTGAGTATCTCGTGGAACCACGGACACCAGTTTGATAAACGCTGGTCTAGTCTGCTGAACATGACACGCTAAAAGTTGGTAGACACGATGAAACCATTCTCCCACCGGTTTTCAAACTATCTAATCTACTAGTCTCATGATCAGGACTGATTGCATAGATTTTTGCCGATCCAAAAGCATTTAAGCTTTCAGCTCTTCGGCTCAGTGCTATGGACAACGTAGCCCTTCGGTTCGGTGTCATGAACACCGTAATTGAACTGCACTCACAGGGGACTTGTCACACATCTTCCAACGCACTACGAACACGCTGGGCAGGCGAGCATTGCATATACAGGGTGTTCAAGATAATTGCAGCCCGTGAATGGAGCTAATCTGGCATATATGTATGGAAATGGAGGTTCAGTTATGACGTAGTATAGGTCAAGGTTGTGTGACGGTGTGTAATTGTAGTGTGGGAAGGGCGATGAACAAATGTGACGTAGGACGAGCTAGCCAGAACCGGTTAAAATAGTAAATAAACACAACTCAATTTGTACCTGGCAACTTTCGAATTGTCAATGGGGCTGCAATTATGTTGAACACCCTTTATAATAATTACCTTTCTATTATCTCATAAGTTGTCGGACTGTGTAACTTGATGATGATGATGTTTCTATTTAATATGAATTCATTTAATTTTATCAGCCTTTAACATTGTCTGTATCAGTTTTGTAATAATTCCTTGCTTCTATTGTTATGTATTGTGTAATAGTAGGCGTGACTTTCTGATAGTTTCTTTCATTTCTCTAATCCTGTTTCTAGAACAGATTTGTGTGTGCTTCCTAAATAGTATTTTTCTCGGTTATTTCTGAGACTCACCTTTATCTTTATATCCATTGTATCAGAGTATCGTTGCTTTATCTTTATATCCATTGTATCAGAGTATCGTTGCTTTATCTTTATATCCATTGTATCAGAGTATCGTTGCTTTATCTTTATATCCATTGTATCAGAGTATCGCTGCTTTATCTTTATATCCATTGTATCAGAGTATCGTTGCTTTATCTTTATATCCATTGTATCAGAGTATCGTTGCTTTATCTTTATATCCATTGTATCAGAGTATCGTTGCTTTTTCTTTATATCCATTGTATCAGAGTATCGTTGCTTTATCTTTATATCCATTGTATCAGAGTATCGTTGCTTTATCTTTATATCCATTGTATCAGAGTATCGCTGCTTTATCTTTATATCCATTGTATCAGAGTATCGCTGCTTTATCTTTATATCCATTGTATTAGAGTATCGTTGCTTTTTCTTTATATCCATTGTATCAGAGTATCGTTGCTTTATCTTTATATCCATTGTATCAGAGTATCGTTGCTTTTTCTTTATATCCATTGTATCAGAGTATCGTTGCTTTTTCTTTATATCCATTGTATCAGAGTATCGTTGCTTTATCTTTATATCCATTGTATCAGAGTATCGTTGCTTTATCTTTATATCCATTGTATCAGAGTATCGTTGCTTTATCTTTATATCCATTGTATCAGAGTATCGTTGCTTTATTTTTATATCCATTGTATCAGAGTATCGTTGCTTTATCTTTATATCCATTGTATCAGAGTATCGTTGATTTTTCTTTATATCCATTGTATCAGAGTATCGTTGCTTTTTCTTTATATCCATTGTATCAGAGTATCGTTGCTTTATCTTTATATCCATTGTATCAGAGTATCGTTGCTTTATCTTTATATCCATTGTATCAGAGTATCGCTGCTTTATCTTTATATCCATTGTATCAGAGTATCGTTGCTTTATCTTTATATCCATTGTATCAGAGTATCGTTGCTTTATCTTTATATCCATTGTATCAAAGTATCGTTGCTTTATCTTTATATCCATTGTATCAGAGTATCGTTGCTTTATCTTTATATCCATTGTATCAGAGTATCGCTGCTTTATCTTTATATCCATTGTATCAGAGTATCGTTGCTTTATCTTTATATCCATTGTATCAGAGTATCGCTGCTTTATCTTTATATCCATTGTATCAGAGTATCGTTGCTTTATCTTTATATCCATTGTATCAGAGTATCGCTGCTTTATCTTTATATCCATTGTATCAGAGTATCGTTGCTTTATCTTTATATCCATTGTATCAGAGTATCGTTGCTTTATCTTTATATCCATTGTATCAGAGTATCGTTGCTTTATCTTTATATCCATTGTATCAGAGTATCGCTGCTTTATCTTTATATCCATTGTATCAGAGTATCGTTGCTTTATCTTTATATCCATTGTATCAGAGTATCGTTGCTTTATCTTTATATCCATTGTATCAGAGTATCGTTGCTTTATCTTTATATCCATTGTATCAGAGTATCGTTGCTTTATGTGGCACACTATTAGTAATCTGATTATGTGGTCGAACCATTTACTTACTTACATATTCCTCTCTGCTCCCCGTGGAGCATAGGGTATTTCGCTTCTAGGTCTTTGACTGTCCTCTTTATGGTCTCCCAGGACAGTTCAGCACTCCTCAGTTCTTCAAGAAGACTTCGTACTGTGTATTTTATTGGGTATGCCCGACCCATCGCGATTTTCTCTTCCTGACCTGGGTCATTATGGGTTCCTGTCCAGTTCTTATCCACAGATCTGTGCTTGCAACTCTATCATACCATCTCATTCTGAGAATCCACCGAAGACATCCGTTGACAAAGGTCTGAATCTCTCTCTCTCTCTCTCTCTCTCTCTCGATACCCGCTTAGACTTATATACCAGATTTTCTCATAAATTATGCAGTTGTTTTTTAGAGACTACGTGCCTCCGTACATCTTTTCATTGTACTTGGTGTTATTTGGCCAGGTCTCGTTTCTCAGGTCTGCCAGCACTTGGCAGTCTTGCAGTATGTGCTCTGCCGTGATGTCTGCCTTTTCAGAGTGGCACAAGCTATTGAATGTTGAATGTACAGAATGTTGTTTGTAATATCTACATATAAAATGCATTAATTATGTCTTCAAAATGATTACTCATTGTCCATATTTCTGAACAATATAAAAATACAAAGACAATTTTATTTGTAAAAAAATGTGTATAGCTGAAAATACAGCATTTTGTTTAAATGTAAAAAATCAAAACAGTTAATCTTTGTTTAATAAAGAAATGCATAATTGTTACCTCAAATTTTAAAAAAAGTGTTCAGTGTGCAGATCAAGTAGAACTTCTCTAGTATAACTGTCTGCCCTCCAGAGGAAAATAAATAAGAGCTAGACAAGATTAGTTACGTATTTCTTTACATCTAACTGTAGTAAGCAACTATATAAATGGAGACTGCAGTAAAACTATGTAGAATTGACTAACACGTAATAACAAAGTACGCAACTGTAAACGTTCACAATTTAACTGTAGTACACTCCCAACTTATATCATTGATACATGTTGATAACACTAGCATGAGCCAATTAATAATTGGTTTATTTTAAGAAATGTATCTAATGGGTTAGAAATGTACAAATACTGGTTTTTCAATGATGGGACAGGAAAGATAAAGATTTTGAGATAATCAGGTCACATGTGTTTGCTGTGTAATGGAGATTAAAATATTTGAAGTTGTAGAATTTGTATATGTTACTGAACAATGCAAAATAAAATGGTGGGAGGGATTAGTGTAATATGTTCGTCTATCGGATCAAGAAGGTTGAATAGCCGTCCATCGAAAGCGATCATGACAACAGCCTCAGACGTCTGCTGTTGCACATCTCTGGTGTGGGTGGAGGTGACTAGAGTCAATTCAAAGAACACAATCCCTCTACAGGTGGGACATACATGATCAAAGTTAGACATGTGGCTGTTGTGTGTTCTGTCTTTTCGAGCAGCTCGTATTCTCTGTGCTCCAACGGCATTACGATTCACAGCTATGCGTGTTCCTCTTGTGTTGTTACAGTTCACGTTTCGTGATCTTGGGCCTGAGATTCCTAGCAGGTGGTGTCTGTTTGGAAGCATTTCAGAGACACTTTAAGAGTGTCTTTAAGCGTTTTTTTGCTCCTACCAGCTGAACATTTGCCCCTTCAGGATCTCTATACATCAACTGTTTTGGGATACGTTTATCGGGCATCCGAGCAACGTGACCGACCCATCTCACTTGGACGTTCTGAAACTGGGTGTTGACGCTTGGGATCTTTGCTCTTATGAGAACTTCGCTATGTAGAATTTTGTCCTGTCAGTTTATTTTTAGTATTCTGCGTAATCAGCTTGTGTGGAAGTGGTTTAATTTTCTTGCGTGACTGCTACACACTGTCCATGTCTCGCTTGCATACAGCAGCGTGGTTAACACTATGGCATGGTAAACGTTCAGCTTTGTGGCTACGCTTATCCCTTCGCTCCCACACAGTGACATGTAGCCTTCTGAACCAGCACTGGCTTAGGAATAGATAATTTGTAATTGAGTGAATTTTTGTCAGCTTGTTTGTAATCATGCAAACATCAATTTCTTTTAGCTTTTTATTCTTGCCAAATTTCATGGACATACACTTTACATACCATCATCATTATCAGGTGCCGTGTTGGCTAACATTGGTGATCATGGATCTCCACAAATCTCTGTCACTTGTGTTTGAAATCATTTCAGATGTTGACAAACTTCCTGCCCTGAAGTCAGGTGTCAAAAATGTATCTGTCTTCCTTTGTTCAGTCTACGTCGATTTTACCGGTTGTCACAATGTGTTCTAAACCTCCCTTCTCATTACATGTCTGAGAAATATGACTGCCACTTTCTTATATTTATAGTAAGCTTTCTCGGTGTTTTGACCTCATTCAACATATTTTAGCAGTCCAGGAATTCTAATCATTCTTCTGTAACAACACATCTCTGTGACCTCCAGAGATTTTTCTATCTGTTTGTTTACTGTCCATGACTCACACCCGTATGTCAGTATTGGTTCTATGGGGCACTGTGTAACTATGTATAGCTTAAATATACAATAACATAAATCGAAGGCGAATCTTAGCAAAGCAAGTTCGAAGTAGATCTAACGCATACATTGTTCTAAAACTTTCTTCTTCTTCAACAACGCTCCAAGATCCACTCTCTGATTTGTATAGGATCCGAGCCTAAATTTACATTGATTATACAATTATACATTGTACCAATTATGCTCTTACAAGTTGGCCAGCACATCTAATTCTGCGACCCTTGTTATTTACTTGGGTGGTTTGCCTAGGTCCCTACCTCAGTCGCCTCTTACGACATGCATTTTAGGTCGCGGTGGTACTATGCTTTGCTCCCTTTGCGAGCCCCGACAACACACAAGCGGTCTATATCTTTTTAAATTCTTCTTGTGGAGAATCCAATTATCGACTCAAATTGTTGGTTTGTTATTTGGTAGATTAGACCACGACCAACTCTATTAATGGCCTCAGCGCCGACGGCCATATTGCCAGATGACGTCATAGGTGGTGTATTCTCTCAAACTAACTATTGTCTGTTACTATTGGAACCCTGATCTAGACAATACATCTTGTAGATGTTAGAAACTTGTTGTTGGATACATGTGTTGCCGTTGGAAGATGTTTTCTGATGAGTAGCTATAGTTGCTGCTCTCAGATATTATTTTAATTTAATTTTATACAGAATACTTTGAGAAATTTATGATTACTAATCAATAATGTACTTACATCATCTTATGGTAGTCTCTTATCAGTAATCCATTAATAAGTAAGTCACATGTTTGCAGAACACCACATCTTGATTAGACATAACTAACATCAGTTTATGGTAGTCTCTTACAGTAATCCAAGAATAAGTAAGTCACAGTTGCACATCACCACAGCTGAGTTAGATAAACTAACATCAGTTCATGATAGTCTCTATCAGTAATCCATGAATAAGTAAGTCACAAGTTTGCACATCTCCACAACTTGATTATAATATAAACTAAACAGTATTACACAAATATATGTATCTGGTACTGAATTTTGCTACTTTACTTTTTTGTGAAGAAGCAGCTTACTTTACATTGCATTGATCATTCCTTATTTTTCTCTAATTGTTGAGAAAAAGTTTTCAAATGTTGAAACTGCAGACAATAAAGTATTTTTGAGCTCTGCAGAATATACAGTACTGTTAAATGAGAATTTCAAGTAACTGGCAGTTACAATTTCTAAGACAATCTCCTTCTGGTTTGTTGTGGACAAGAACTTATCTCCATATTCAGCTTTTGAACAACTATATATAATATGAAGCAGAGAAAAGTGAGATCTTGTGATGGGTACTTCAGTCCACCCCTATCTATTAAATGGGTGTAGTCTAACCAGGACAGATAAGATTCAACTTTCTGGGACTGATAATTTCCTTATACTCATGTTGAATAAGTAGAGCAACATGAAGGACACTTTTAATCTTCTACACAGTCTGTAGGCAGCAATCCACTGATGTAGACAAGTACATCCACAGTTCCGTCAGGCACTATGATTTCATAATTTTCTACATTCAATTCAAACCATGGGTCTCCTTGCTAGGCAGCAGTTGTCTCCATCTCAGTATCTGTGCTGAACACTGCTAATAAGTCACAAATTGGAATATCACCCCTTCTCGAGGAGCACATACACAAAACAGAATAAATTCTTAGTTTCTTTCCAGTTTCCAAAATTTGCTGCACAGAAACAAGGTAATTTGCTTCTGAAAGTTTCCTGAATCTGGCCTCAAGATTGTCAGTTTGTAGTTTTCCTAACAAGATGTACTCTATGTTCATGATGTTGGTGAAAGCATATTTAGTTAAATCTATCATTGCCTTCAATGTGTGAATCAAAGCATGGATGTTTCCTGGTGAGCTTTCCTTCTCTTACTGGTAGATTCTGCCATGCTTCTCTCATTTGCATAGCTGTTCCAAATTCAACAAATGAGTTTTATAGGCCTGGCAAATGGATTTCGAAGCTTTGTTCCAATAAATTTATTTTTAACATTTGTAATCTTCCACCACTGAAGTATTGTGTTAATAAAAATTGCAGTACCATCCGCCTGATCACTGAGCCGTAGAGCTGCAACATTATACTCGTTGAACACAGCAAGGGCTAGAGATACCTTCTGCCTATCAAAACTAGATGGAAACAATGTTTCGTGAGTAATTGAAGGTGCTAAGTTGGTAATGTTGTTATATTCTTTATTATACAACATTTTCAAACTGGACATCTTTGCGCTCATGTGTTACTTCGATTGTTATACATGATAACAAAGGAAAACAAAAGTTTGCTCGGTGTCCTTCTGGTTGATTCAGTTGTGCCATATGCATTTCAATATATGTACTGAATCATTAGGAAAAGATTGGTGTTCCAGAATACACTGGATTTTCAAACGTGTATGCATTCTGTGAACTTCCTGCAAGTTGTTTGTCCACTTTTCTGTTTACTGCATTATTATCCGCAATAAGAGCCAGTACTTTAAAACCAACGGACTGCACTGTCTGTATAGTCTGAAGCAAATGTCCGTGAAAGTCATCTGATGTCATCTTTTTCATTGGAATTTGTCCAACCACTTCAGTCTAATTGCAAAATACTGAAGAAATCAAAAATGCCTACACAGTGGTAGCACTTTCGACTGCATTTGATGCTGTACTAATCAAGTTTCCTCCAGTATAATTTAGTGCAGCTTTAACATAAATTTCATCCATCTGATTGCCTACAATTTGATCAGTTGCAGAAAGTTTACTGCTCTTGATCTGTAAATATTTGCTGATGTCAGAATCTACAGACTATTTCAATGGCATAATTAAATTTCTGAGTGTTTCATGATGGGGAAGACACAGATAATGTGATCTTCCCAGAAAGCTGTAGCATACTGGGGATTGTATATATGTCATAAATGCAAAACACTGAGTGTTACTGCTGTACCGTTTTCTGGAGTTCTGACCAACTGCAACTGTTCAGCAAAAAATTGAAGTGCATTCTCTGACACAACACTAGTGCTTGTTGTGGTGGATGATAAACTAATTGCTTCAACCAGACTAGCATGTGCCTTTCTCATTGAATAGTCAACAGTTCGATCTTCTTCTAAATCTTTGTATAAACAATAGGACACGAGATTCTCAACATAAGACCATCTCTCAATTTTTCCACTACTTGACAGCCAGTTAAAGGAACTTTTTCTATGGAAGCTCCTTCAGAAAACAGTAAAGGAATTGTCCTGTTCTATTTAAATACTGAGTCCTATAGCTGGTGCTTCCATGGTTTCAACAATTACAGTACACAATAGAACATATTCCTTGTCTTTACATATCTGAATAAACTTTGCATTTAAATTTTCTTGTAACCTTACTTTATAACTGTCCTGAAAAACCTTGAAATCACTGACTCTAGATCTGACGCCAGCCAATCTTCAACATCTTTATTATACCTTTCTTGTACTGCTGTAGCTCGTGCTTGTGGATTCTTACGAAGAACGACAGGCCTTTGACATATAAGATGGAAGGTTAGGAAACACAGTGGAACAGCATCAGGTTTAAAACTACACTTCTGTCAATTGTTCTACACCATTTGTATATGTATATTTATCTGAACGTACTAAATCTTCTTCTCTAAAATGTTTGATACAAACAACACTATGTTTCTGGGAACCAATCTTGACGTAGAATATTTTTGATCCATTTGTCGCAAATTTCCTGGCCGTGTTCAGTTGAAACCTTGAATGTTTTAACAAAATCTCCCTCGTAATTTGATCTACAATTTGGTACACAACACTTTCTAGGCATCGTTATTATGTTGTTAAGGAAGAAAATTATTAAATTATAACTATATAATTATACTTATACAATAATTAACACACTAACTGATCCGATAGTAGTAATACAGGAGAATAATAATCCGTTTGAAAATTAGTGAAGACTCCACCTCACCTATCCGCCTTTAAAAATGAAGCGTTATGGCCAGATAATAGAGTCGGTCGTTATTAGACCTATTTGTGACCGATGCGAGTTCTTTCGACCTAAGGCGAGCGTCGTATTTTTAGATACAATAGAGTTGTGTGGCCCTGTGGCCTGGGATTAGTCATTCTTTTTCTCCTAAAAAGAACTCTTTGTTGAGTATAATGCTTATTGTGTTCTGATATGTGTGTATAGTGCTGAGAAGGACTTTTGTGTTGATCTGGGTGCAGCCACAGCCAACTCTAGATAACTAGGCCAGACAACTGACAAGAGGTTCCCTGACCTAGATCAGAAAAGGGGACCGGAAAATATAGATGTTTGATAGAGCACTGCAAGCTTTTTGCAATTTTACTCAATTCTGTGAGTCTATGGTTATTATTGGTGAAACATATTCCTTATATGATATTCCTTATTGTTAAACTTAACTTGTTGCATAATATAACTTCGATTTAGCATTTTTAAAATTATTTTAAAATGAATTCGTCTATATAACCTATACTGGAATGCGAGTCACTGGTGTTGTTGTGATCTGATTCTCCATAATTCTTTCCGAGAACGAAGGCCCATAAGTTAATTATTGGCTCTGGTGCAGCCCCAAGGAAGACTTTTATCTTGATCTGGATGTAATTATGAGAAAGACTTTGGGCTGTTCTGGGTGTAGCTGTAAGAAGGACTTTGTGATGATGTGATGTATGTGTTTGTTGGTTCTAGGTTGTCGCTGCTTTGAATTTGGTTGAAGTCGTTTTTATTCTGACTGACTGGCGTGTTAGTAACTTTGTGACTTTTGCAGGACTGAGTGTTCATTGTAATCTTTGTTACTTTTTGTAGGTTGACTGCCATGATATGGTAATCTTGTAACATTTCGCTGGTTGACTGTCTGTTTTGCCAATCTTTGATTGTCAATCTTTGCTGACATTTCTGATATCTGACTGACGTCTTTAGCACCTGTATGCTGCTTGTAATCATGTCGGAGGATTGTCTTTATGTTGTCTGACTGCTATCTTGAGGAAGTTAAAGGAGTAAATGCCGTTTTGTGTGTGCCCCGGTGATGAAAGTGCTAATTGCCCTAATACGGGCAGAGCTCTCTGTAATTTTTGTCATCCTTCCTAAAGTGGCGTGGGCCGAGTAATCTCAACATTCCAGGATGTCAAAGAGAACAGTTCATGTTTCAGAAAATTAACGTTTCAAAATTCTGTTGTTGTCAACTTGTAAAATTAGTTTTATTATGTGTCTCACAGAATGAACATTATCACTACTTTTTTTTAACTGTTAGTCAAAATATTAGGGTATTCCCTGGCTACAAATTTCGGTCATCTGTGATGAAGTCTTCTTAGTATTTGTTAACGGTATGTGGATATGGTTTGGTTTGCTTAGTTACAACGTTAACTTACTCAGCCATAGCTGTCTCAAATATAACATGAAGATTAACTTTCAAAAGACAGATGTCATGACTATAACCAGAGAACATAAAGATATCAACATACAAATAAATGACCAAATGCTAAAGCAGGTGAGAGAATTCAAATACCTTGGAAGTATCTTCACATCTAATAGTAGACTGGACAGTGAGATCGAAACTAGAATCCAGCAAGCCAAGAAAATTACATACCAACTTACCATAATCTTGAAACACCCAGCATTTCCAGCAGAGACTAAAAGACAGATTATAAATACAATCTTCATACCAACACTGTGCTACCAGAGCCAAACATGGGCACTGACGAAAGAACAGGAAAGGAAAATTACCACCTATGAAATGAGATGCATGAGGAAAGTGGTAAATAAAACAAGAAGAGACCATATAAGAAATGAGGAAATTAGAAGAACAGTCGGAACAACACCTGCTATTCGATTCATTAAAAAAAGAGAGACTCAAATGGTTTGGCCACTTGATGAGAATGAACTCGAATACAACAGTAGAAAGAGCGTACAACCTGAAAATGGTATCATGAAGAGAAGGGGCAGACCAAAAAGAAGGGTTGATAGAGTTATAGATATCTTAAAACTCCACAATACCACAGCATATCAAGTGACCGAGCGTGCACTATCTCGGAAACCGATCACTTGATACGCCTAACGGCAAACATAGCAAAGAAGGACAAAAGAAAGAAAGAGTTACAACACTCAGAATAGATACAAGTGCGAACACTTTTTTTATACTGACTTGTTGTTTCGTTTAAACGTTTAAATACGTTTTTAATTAATACTGGAAGTTATAAATATTATTAAACATAACCAAGCATATCATTGATTTCGTCTTGTCTTGACATTTTTCTCTGATTTCTGATCAAAAATAAGATTTAAAAAACGTTTATATTTCTCACTGCCAATGTTATTGTATTTATGGGACATTGTTGTTGCTCAGAGTGAGAAACAGGATGCAAATTGCAGTTAAGCCTTTAAACAGAAAGGTCGGGATTGTTATATTTGTCTCATCTCCAATGTAGGGTTAGGAGTGCGCCAGCTGATAATGATTGAGAACCACCGATCTTAACCAATCCACATCAACTGCTAGATTACAAAAGCTTGAATTGAAGATAGGAGTGTCCGGACAAGAGCTGGCATATGAGTAGGCCCATCATTCAACATCGAACTAGTACGGTTAGCGGCTTGTAGCTGTTGGAGATGTTACGGAGATCGGAGTACCTATGGACATGTCTGGAATGCAATGAAAATATTCAAAACCAAAACTAAAATCAAATACATTTTCTTTTTACAAATTCAATAATTTCTTTATCGAGAATCCAAGTTCCTGTCAATATTTACTCCAACAACAGCAACAACCATTTTGTTTATCACTTCCGTAGATATGGAGAAAAAAAAAATAAGAACGAAATTATAGTGAATATATTTCGCAGTAAATACAATAAAGCAGCTACAGATATGAGCTGTCGACTGAAAGGTAAACTCTATGTATGACCATCTTTTCAAGAAATATTAATTATATCAATAAAAACAAATTAAATTAATTATTTGTTGTTCTTTTTGTTTATTTGTCTAGTATTTATTAGCTTTGGTTTTCATGTATTTCCTGTAACGAGATATAGATATATCCTTAACTTCACACAAGTTGAGAACCCTGTATATTGAAACAATTCATTCAGAAGAAAAAAAGACAAGAACACTATGCTAATAGTCAAAAAAGAATAGTAAACCAACAAAGAACCGGGGTAGTTATTCGCACACACTGAGAGACATACTGAGGGAGATCGGAGCACTTATGGACTAATTAGTTCCACGTGGAGTGATGATTATCCTACAATTTAACTAAACTGAGAGACATACTGAGGGAGAGATCGGAGCACTATATGGACTAATTGGTTCAAATTTGCAATGATGATGATTCGTTGACTAAAATAAACTAAACAATTTAGAAAAATTATTACTATTCATTATCGTACTTTGCCTGAGTGGTTACCGGGGCCAAATTTGGGGTATAAAGAATAGAACCACTGTTACCTGCAATGATTGTCGTAAGAGGCATCTAGGATGTTTGACTGAAATCGGATGCACGTGTCCTAAACGTGTAGAAGTCTATGCGTTTAGGGGCCTACCAAACCAATGTGCAACGTATACACGTTCTTGGCAAAGATCAAACATATCACAGAGAGTGATTAAAATTGTTCGTTAAGAACGAACGCAAAGAAGAAGAAGATTATAGTTCTTCTTCACCTTTCAACTCTCAACGAAGTACACGTCTTCAACAAACTTCTTCCAGCACTTCCTCTCTGTTGCCATTCCTTCCAATTCTTTCCACGTCTTGCCTATCAGTCTCCAGCTTTCTTCTCCATATATTTCTAGCCCTTCCGATAATCCTTTTTTCCTGCTGTTCCAAAACATTGCCTCTTTTGCAATTCTTCCGGCCAGCCTTCTCAATGCTTATCCTATCCGTCCCAATTTTCTACACTTGTTCCATTGGCATCTGCATAGTTCTTTCTCTGAGTTCATCTTTCGTAATCATATCATACCATCTCATTCCCTCTATTCTACGTAAACGATCATTTACTAAGATCTGTAGTTTTATGGTGGTTACTTTTGTTGTTCTCCATGTTTCCAAGCCATAATTCATTATATTGCAAATGTAATATTTTAATAACATGTAAAACTGTAATAAGGACAATTCATATATATGTATATTAAATACGGAGTACACATAAACAAGATAAACAGCCTTAAGACAAACGTGTGTGCTCAATCAAAATAAAAAGAATGGAAAGTGCAGAACGAGGTAACAATAAGGATTTTTATTATTTGTTTAAATACCAAATAATCACAACCATCATGAAAGTTTAAAAAATACTATGGCTACATTTTAAAAGAATGACATAGAACATGCATGCATATACAAACAAATTGAAGAGACTGTGAGGTAGACCAAGAAAACGATGGAGAGTTATCTTATTAGTAGGTCTAAAAGTTAATTGCATATCCTTTACAGGACTTTGCGAATCAATCCCAGCTTTTTAACGCTGTTTGTGATTTTTCTAGGCATTATTACGTTCAGTAGTTTGCCATTACTTTCTGAACTGATGGTGCCATCGTTGTTTTGTAAACATCCCCGCGCAACAATTTGCAACCAAACTGTCCGCAGCGTGATTCAAACTCAGAACGTCGGGGTTAATAGACGGAGTTACTATTTAGTAGATCTACAAATACTATTATCGATATAGAGAAGACGGCAGTAAAACTATGTAGCAATGGAGAAACATGTCAAAAACAAAGTACTGTATGTTTACAAAATACAATAACAATATACAGAAACGTTTCAACAAAAATGTCTTTATCAAGAAAAGGATACAACTGAAGTGAAGAAATTCATTTCTAACACAGCACAGAACATATAGACTCAGACAATAAATTCATAACGGGTCTAAGATGAACATCAAAGGTTCAGAAAAATGAAGAAGAAGAACAGAAAAAAAATGGAAAGCGATGTAATCACAATATTCATAGAAATTGAAGTAAAAGGAAGTCTGGCAAAAAAGATACATAATATTTTAAGAATAATAGAATAGAATAGCAAACAGGACACAAACATATAAGTTGTTAAAGCACATTAATTGGAAGAAGAATTTTACGAGTCTTGATCGTTTATGCTAATCAGTCTGGTACTTGAAGAGGTTTGCAAACTTCTGTCAGTTTTTATGTCTTCAACATCAATAAGTAGCCCCAGCCAGGAAATGAGAACTGCGTCGAATTATGGAAATATTCATGAGCTTAGTATGCTTGTTTACGTTCCTCATATTGTTGTCCAGAGTTCTGGTTGTTGATAATCTGAGGCTGTTGTTGCCAACTGTAAGCCTGATTCTGATGATAGTCAAAAAACAGTATCTGCTGTCATTAATAATGATTAACAAAATTACAAGTTTTGAGAACATACCTAATTCTTTGTTAACAAATGGATGAGAATAATGGAACCTAATCCATAGGGTCTCACACCCACTACGATACATCGTGGATTATCCTTTACAGAACTACGCTATCAACCACAGTAATAGTCGTAGATTATCTAGACACCACTTACACGTTCAGTAGTTTGCCATTACTTATCGGCTACAGGAAGATAATTTGTATACAACCATTTCATCTTTTTAATAGCTGCCACTAACTTTTAAAGTAATATATTTTATTCCGGCGTGTAACACCAGCATGATGATTTCAATCAGTTTCCGAATAAATGATTCATTGTTTACATTATAACACTACCTAGATTACTTATTGCAGTTATGATATCAGTGTTTTCACTGCATTGTTGAAACTTTTTCTAACACTTTTATACTTTCTTTG
This sequence comes from Arion vulgaris, assembly GCA_020796225.1. Taxonomy (NCBI): domain Eukaryota; kingdom Metazoa; phylum Mollusca; class Gastropoda; order Stylommatophora; family Arionidae; genus Arion; species Arion vulgaris. Next base: position 20,664,404 of record CM036768.1, read on the forward strand.
CAGATTCGTTTTTTTTAAATAAAGGACTTTTACAAATTTGAGATAAACAATGTTTAAAATACATTTTTTGAATCTCCGAAAGGAGCTAATTCTTATTTTTCATGTTTGTTGTCCTACATGCGACGATAAAACCAAGAATAGGTTCGTCTTTAGGTTAAAGGGAGTGTGCACCGACTTGAAGAGGTTTTAATCCCCTACATAACAAACAATAACCAAACCCATGAGAATCTGGTGGAATATGGTGGAATATTGCCCCAGAAAGGAAACACATTTCTACGTATGGATTACTAAGATATTATGAACATTAAACCTCACTTTGTGGTATCACATACACTGAATTACATTGTAGCATAGTGTCAGATATGCTTGCTTATCTAATTGGTGATATAAACGTTTCTCCGAATTGATGAATGTCTTGTACAGTCGTTGTTATGTGTTTTTAAATATTTAAATCCAGAATTCAGACTAATGAAATACTGTGCAATTTATTTATAGGAAGTATACTTACCGGGTATTGTGGGGTACCATATTGTTGATGTGCTGATGTAGATATCAATGCTGTGCCCATTTGTGCCCCTGTAAACTGTTGACCAATAGAAACAAAATAAGTAACAACCTGTTTTCATACCATGAGTTTAATTTGGGGAATAGAGTGTTGGGATGTGTTATAGGAGCACCATCACACAAACATCGTTTACTTCAAGTGTCTCTCTAGGTGGTTTCTGTGATGAAATACGAGTAGTTAAGACATTTACTTCTCAGTGCCTCTCTAGGGGGTTTCTGTGATGAAATACGAGTAGTTAAGACATTTACTTCTCAGTGCCTCTCTAGGGGGTTTCTGTGATGAAATACGAGTAGTTAAGACATTTACTTCTCAGTGTCTCTCTAGGGGGTTTCTGTGATGAAATACGAGTAGTTAAGACATTTACTTCTCAGTGTCTCTCTAGGAGGTTTATGTGATGAAATACGAGTAGTTAAGACATTTACTTCTCAGTGTCTCTCTAGGGGGTTTCTGTGATGAAATACGAGTAGTTAAGACATTTACTTCTCAGTGTCTCTCTAGGGGGTTTCTGTGATGAAATACGAGTAGTTAAGACATTTACTTCTCAGTGTCTCTCTAGGGGGTTTCTGTGATGAAATACGAGTAGTTAAGACATTTACTTCTCAGTGTCTCTCTAGGGGTTTCTGATGAAATACGAGTAGTTAAGACATTTACTTCTCAGTGTCTCTCTAGGGGGTTTCTGTGATGAACATGAGTAGTTAAGACATTTACTTCTCAGTGTCTCTCTAGGGGGTTTCTGTGATGAAATACGAGTAGTTAAGACATTTACTTCTCAGTGTCTCTCTAGGGGGTTTCTGTGATGAAATACGAGTAGTTAAGACATTTACTTCTCAGTGTCTCTCTAGGGGGTTTCTGTGATGAACATCGAGTAGTTAAGACATTTACTTCTCAGTGTCTCTCTAGGGGGTTTCTGTGATGAAATACGAGTAGTTAAGACATTTACTTCTCAGTGTCTCTCTAGGGGGTTTCTGTGATGAAATACGAGTAGTTAAGACATTTACTTCTCAGTGTCTCTCTAGGGGGTTTCTGTGATGAAATACGAGTAGTTAAGACATTTACTTCTCAGTGTCTCTCTAGGGGGTTTCTGTGATGAAATACGAGTAGTTAAGATATTTACTTCTCAGTGTCTCTCTAGGGGTTTCTGTGATGAAATACGAGTAGTTAAGACATTTACTTCTCAGTGTCTCTCTAGGGGGTTTCTGTGATGAAATACGAGTAGTTAAGACATTTACTTCTCAGTGTCTCTCTAGGGGGTTTCTGTGATGAAATACGAGTAGTTAAGACATTTACTTCTCAGTGCCTCTCTAGGGGGTTTCTGTGATGAAATACGAGTAGTTAAGACATTTACTTCTCAGTGCCTCTCTAGGGGGTTTCTGTGATGAAATACGAGTAGTTAAGACATTTACTTCTCAGTGTCTCTCTAGGGGGTTTCTGTGATGAAATACGAGTAGTTAAGACATTTACTTCTCAGTGCCTCTTAGGGGTTTCTGTGATGAAATACGAGTAGTTAAGACATTTACTTCTCAGTGCCTCTCTAGGGGGTTTCTGTGATGAAATACGAGTAGTTAAGACATTTACTTCTCAGTGTCTCTCTAGGGGGTTTATGTGATGAAATACGAGTAGTTAAGACATTTACTTCTCAGTGTCTTCTAGGGGTTTCTGTGATGAAATACGAGTAGTTAAGACATTTACTTCTCAGTGTCTCTCTAGGGGGTTTCTGTGATGAAATACGAGTAGTTAAGACATTTACTCTGCGTTTTAGTTGTTGTGGGTTCGAATCCAGATTGCGTTGGTCAGTTCACATGAACGGTTTAACAGGAGATACATTGGATTGTTGCTCGAGAGTTGGTCAGTTCACATGAACGGTTTAACAGGAGATACATTAGATTGTTGCTTGAGAGTTGGTCAGTTCACATGAACGGTTTAACAGGAGATACATTAGATTGTTGCTCGAGAGTTGGTCAGTTCACATGAACGGTTTAACAGGAGATACATTAGATTGTTGCTCGATAGTTGGTCAGTTCACATGAACGGTTTAACAGGAGATACATTAGATTGTTGCTCGAGAGTTGGTCAGTTCACATGAACGGTTTAACAGGAGATACATTGGATTGTTGCTCGAGAGTTGGTCAGTTCACATGAACGGTTTAACAGGAGATACATTAGATTGTTGCTCGAGAGTTGGTCAGTTCACATGAACGGTTTAACAGGAGATACATTGGATTGTTGCTCGAGAGTTGGTCAGTTCACATGAACGGTTTAACAGGAGATACATTGGATTGTTGCTCGAGAGTTGGTCAGTTCACATGAACGGTTTAACAGGAGATACATTAGATTGTTGCTCGAGAGTTGGTCAGTTCACATGAACGGTTTAACAGGAGATACATTGGATTGTTGCTCGAGAGTTGGTCAGTTCACATGAACGGTTTAACAGGAGATACATTGGATTGTTGCTCGAGATTTGGTCAGTTCACATGAACGGTTTAACAGGAGATACATTGGATTGTTGCTCGAGAAAAGGAGTTCGTGCTTTGTACAACACTCTTGCTAGGTGGCTTGCCACCATTTCTGTCTAAAGGGATAGAATCATATGTGACAATAAAGTCAATCTTTCGGTCCTTAGACCTTCTCTTGTGCCCAACTGAAACTAATTCCGCATAAAACTCTGCAATCTTTTTTGCAATTTCACTCAATTCTATGAGCCTATGGTTATTTATTGATAAAATATATTCATAATATTGATATTCCTTATTGTTAAATTTCACTTGTTACATACTATAATCTTGTTACATACTATAACCTTGTTACATACTATAACCTTGTTACAGACTATAATCTTGTTACATACTATAACCTTGTTAATACATTAATCTTGTTACATACTATAACCTTATTACATACTATAACCTTGTTACAGACTATAAACTTGTTACATACTATAATTTTGTTACATACTATAACCTTGTTACAGACTATAACCTTGTTACAGACTATAACCTTGTTACATACTTTTAACTTGTTACATACTATAACCTTGTTACATACTATAACCTTGTTACAGACTATAACCTTGTTACATACTATAACCTTGTTACAGACTATAACCTTGTTACAGACTATAACCTTGTTACATACTATAAACTTGTTACATACTATAACCTTGTTACATACTATAATCTTGTTACAGACTATAATCTTGTTACATACTATAACCTTGTTACAGACTATAACCTTGTTACATACTATAACCTTGTTACAGACTATAACCTTGTTACAGACTATAACCTTGTTACATACTATAACTTTGTTACATACTATAACCTTGTTACATACTATAACTTGTTAATACTATAACCTTGTTACAGACTATAACCTTGTTACATACTATAACCTTGTTACATACTATAACCTGGTTACATACTATAACCTTGTTACATACTATAACCTTGTTACATACTATAACCTTGTTACATACTATAACTTTGTTACATACTATAACCTTGTTAATACATATAACCTTGTTACATACTATAACCTTGTTACATACTATAATCTTGTTACATACTATAACTTAGTTACATACTATAACCTTATGTTACATACTATAACCTTGTTACATACTATAACCTTGTTACATACTATAACCTTGTTACATACTATAACCTTGTTACATACTATAACCTTGTTACATACTATAATCTTGTTACAGACTATAACCTTGTTACAGACTATAACCTTGTTACATACTATAATCTTGTTACATACTATAACCTTGTTACATACTATAATCTTGTTACATACTATAACCTTGTTACATACTATAACCTTGTTACATACTATAACCTTGTTACATACTATAATCTTGTTACATACTATAACCTTGTTACATACTATAACCTTGTTACATACTATAACCTTGTTACAGACTATAACCTTGTTACAGACTATAACCTTGTTACATACTATAACCTTGTTACATACTATAATCTTGTTACATACTATAACCTTGTTACAGACTATAACCTTGTTACAGACTATAACCTTGTTACATACTATAACCTTGTTACATACTATAACCTTGTTACATACTATAACCTTGTTACATACTATAACCTTGTTACATACTATAACCTTGTTACATACTATAATCTTGTTACATACTATAACCTTGTTACAGACTATAACCTTGTTACATACTATAACCTTGTTACATACTATAACCTTGTTACATACTATAATCTTGTTACATACTATAACCTTGTTACATACTATAACCTTGTTACATACTATAATCTTGTTACATACTATAATCTTGTTACATACTATAACCTTGTTACATACTATAACCTTGTTACAGACTATAACCTTGTTACAGACTATAACCTTGTTACATACTATAACCTTGTTACATACTATAACCTTGTTACATACTATAATCTTGTTACATACTATAACCTTGCTACATACTATAACCTTGTTACATACTATAACCTTGTTACATACTATAACCTTTGTTACATACTATAACCTTGTTACATACTATAACCTTGTTACATACTATAACCTTGTTACATACTATAAACTTGTTACATACTATAACCTTGTTACATACTATAACCTTGTTACATACTATAACCTTGTTACAGACTATAAACTTGTTACATACTATAAACTTGTTACAGACTATAACCTTGTTACATACTATAACCTTGTTACATACTATAATCTTGTTACATACTATAACCTTGTTACATACTATAACCTTGTTACATACTATAATCTTGTTACATACTATAACCTTGTTACATACTATAACCTTGTTACATACTATAACCTTGTTACATACTATAACCTTGTTACATACTATAACCTTGTTACATACTATAACCTTGTTACATACTATAATCTTGCTACAGACTATAACCTTGTTACATACTATAATCTTGTTACATACTATAACCTTGTTACATACTATAACATTGTTACATACTATAACCTTGTTACATACTATAACCTTGTTAAATACTATAACCTTGTTACATACTATAACCTTGTTACATACTATAACCTTGTTACAGACTATAACCTTGTTACATACTATAACCTTGTTACATACTATAACCTTGTTACATACTATAACCTTTGTTACATACTATAACCTTGTTACATACTATAACCTTGTTACAGACTATAACCTTGTTACATACTATAACCTTGTTACAGACTATAACCTTGTTACATACTATAACCTTGTTACATACTATAACCTTGTTACATACTATAACCTTGTTACATACTATAATCTTGTTACATACTATAACCTTGTTACATACTATAATCTTGTTACATACTATAACCTTGTTACATACTGTAACCTTGTTACATACTATAATCTTGTTACATACTATAACCTTGTTACATACTATAACCTTGTTACATACTATAATCTTGTTACATACTATAACCTTGTTACATACTATAATCTTGCTACAGACTATAACCTTGTTACAGACTATAATCTTGTTACATACTATAACCTTGTTACATACTATAACCTTGTTACATACTATAACCTTGTTACATACTATAACCTTGTTACATACTATAACTTTGTTACATACTATAACCTTGTTACATACTATAATCTTGTTACATACTATAACATTGTTACATACTATAATCTTGTTACATACTATAACCTTGTTACATACTATAACCTTGTTACATACATAACCTTGTTACATACTATAACCTTGTTACATAATATAACCTTGTTACATACTATAACCTTGTTACATACTATAATCTTGTTACATACTGTAACCTTGTTACATACTATAATCTTGTTACATACTATAACCTTGTTACATACTATAACCTTGTTACAGACTATAACCTTGTTACAGACTATAACCTTGTTACATACTATAATCTTGTTACATACTATAACCTTGTTACATACTATAAACTTGTTACATACTATAATCTTGTTACATACTATAACCTTGTTACAGACTATAACCTTGTTACATACTATAATCTTGTTACATACTATAACCTTGTTACATACTATAACCTTGTTACATACTATAACCTTGTTACATACTATAACCTTGTTACATACTATAACCTTGTTACATACTATAACCTTGTTACATACTATAACCTTGTTACAGACTATAACCTTGTTACATACTATAACCTTGTTACATACTATAACCTTGTTACAGACTATAACCTTGTTACATACTATAACCTTGTTACATACTATAACCTTGTTACATACTATAACCTTGTTACATACTATAATCTTGTTACATACTATAACCTTGTTACATACTATAATCTTGTTACATACTATAACCTTGTTACATACTATAACCTTGTTACAGACTATAACCTTGTTACATACTATAACCTTGTTACAGACTATAACTTTTACATACTAAATTCTTGTTACATACTATAACCTTGTTACATACTATAACCTTGTTACAGACTATAACCTTGTTACAGACTATAACCTTGTTACATACTATAACCTTGTTACATACTGTAACCTTGTTACATACTATAACCTTGTTACATACTATAACCTTGTTACATACTGTAACCTTGTTACATACTATAACCTTGTTACATACTATAACCTTGTTACATACTATAACCTTGTTACATACTATAATCTTGTTACATACTATAACCTTGTTACATACTATAACCTTGTTACAGACTATAACCTTGTTACATACTATAACCTTGTTACATACTATAACCTTGTTACATACTATAACATTGTTACATACTATAACCTTGTTACATACTATAACCTTGTTACATACTATAACCTTGTTCATACTATAATCTTGTTACATACTATAATCTTGTTACATACTATAATCTTGTTACATACTATAACCTTGTTACATACTATAACCTTGTTACATACTATAACCTTGTTACATACTATAACCTTGTTACATACTATAACCTTGCTACATACTATAACCTTGTTACATACTATAATCTTGTTACATACTATAAACTTGTTACATACTATAACCTTGTTACATACTATAACCTTGTTACATACTATAACCTTGTTTAATACTATAACCTTGTTACATACTATAACCGTGTTACATACTATAACCTTGTTACATACTATAACCTTGTTACATACTATAACCTTGTTACATACTATAACGTTGTTACATACTATAACCTTGTTACATACTATAACCTTGTTACATACTATAACCTTGTTACATACTATAACCTTGTTACATACTATAACTTTGTTACATACTATAACCGTGTTACATACTATAACCTTGTTACATACTATAACCTTGTTACATACTATAACGTTGTTACATACTATAACCTTGTTACATACTATAACCTTGTTACATACTATAACTTTGTTACATACTATAACCTTGTTACATACTATAACCTTGTTACATACTATAACCTTGTTACATACTATAACCTTGTTACATACTATAACGTGTACATACTATAACCTTGTTACAGACTATAATCTTGTTACATACTGTAACCTTGTTACATACTATAACCTTGTTACATACTATAACCGTGTTACATACTATAATCTTGTTACATACTATAATCTTGTTACATACTATAACCTTGTTACAGACTATAACCTTGTTACATACTATAACCTTGTTACATACTATAATCTTGTTACATACTATAACCTTGTTACAGACTATAACCTTGTTACATACTATAACCTTGTTACATACTATAACCTTGTTACATACTATAACCTTGTTAAATACTATAACCTTGTTACATACTATAACCTTGTTACATACTATAACTTGTTACAGACTATAACCTTGTTACAGACTATAACCTTGTTACATACTATAACCTTGTTACATACTATAATCTTGTTACATACTATAACCGTGTTACATACTATAACCTTGTTACATACTATAACCTTGTTACATACTATAACCTTGATTACAGACTATAACCTTGTTACATACTATAACCTTGTTACATACTATAACCTTGTTACATACTATAACCTTGTTACAGACTATAACCTTGTTACAGACTATAACCTTGTTACATACTATAACCTTGTTACATACTATAATCTTGTTACATACTATAACCGTGTTACATACTATAATCTTGTTACATACTATAACCTTGTTACATACTATAACCGTGTTACATACTATAACCGTGTTACATACTATAACCTGTATACAGACTATAACCTTGTTACATACTATAACCGTGTTACATACTATAACCGTGTTACATACTATAATCTTGTTACATACTATAACCGTGTTACATACTATAATCTTGTTACATACTATAACCTTGTTACATACTATAACCGTGTTACATACTATAACCTTGTTACATACTATAACCTTGTTACATACTATAACCTTGTTACATACTATAACGTGTTACAGACTATAACCTTGTTACATACTATAACCTTGTTACATACTATAACCTTGTTACATACTATAACCTTGTTACATACTATAACCTTGTTACAGACTATAACCGTGTTACATACTATAACCTTGTTACATACTATAACCTTGTTACATACTATAACCTTGTTACATACTATAACCTTGTTACATACTATAACCTTGTTACAGACTATAACCTTGTTACATACTATAACCTTGCTACATACTATAACCTTGTTACATACTATAACCTTGTTACATACTATAACGTTGTTACATACTATAACCGTGTTACATACTATAACCGTGTTACATACTATAACCTTGTTACATACTATAAACTTGTTACATACTATAATCTTGTTACATACTATAACCTTGTTACATACTATAACCTTGTTACATACTATAACCTTGTTACATACTATAACGTTGTTACATACTATAACCTTGTTACATACTATAATCTTGTTACATACTATAACCGTGTTACATACTATAACCTTGTTACATACTATAACCTTGTTTACAGACTATAACCTTGTTACATACTATAACCTTGTTACATACTATAACCTTGTTACATACTATAACCTTATTACATACTATAACCTTGTTACATACTATAATCTTGTTACATACTATAACCTTGTTACATACTATAACCTTGTTACATACTATAACCTTGTTACAGACTATAACAGTGTTACATACTATAACCGTGTTACATACTATAACCGTGTTACATACTATAACCTTGTTACAGACTATAACCTTGTTACATACTATAACCTTGTTACATACTATAACCTTGTTACATACTATAAACTTGTTACATACTATAACCGTGTTACAGACTATAACCGTGTTACATACTATAACCTTGTTACAGACTATAACCTTGTTACATACTATAACCGTGTTACATACTATAACCTTGTTACATACTATAAACTTGTTACATACTATAACCTTGTTACAGACTATAACCTTGTTACATACTATAACCGTGTTACATACTATAACCTTGTTACATACTATAAACTTGTTACATACTATAACATTGTTACATACTATAACCTTGTTACATACTATAACCTTGTTACAGACTATAACCTTGTTACATACTATAACCTTGTTACATACTATAACCTTGTTACATACTATAAATAGTTCATACTATAACTGTTACATACTATAACCTTGTTACAGACTATAACCTTGTTACATACTATAACCGTGTTACATACTATAACCGTGTTACATACTATAACCTTGTTACATACTATAACCTTGTTACATACTATAACCTTGTTACATACTATAACCTTGTTACATACTATAACCTTGTTACATACTATAACCTTGTTACATACTATAACTTTGTTACATACTATAACCTTGTTACATACTATAACCTTGTTACATACTATAACCTTGTTACAGACTATAACCTTGTTACATACTATAACCTGGTTACATACTATAACCTTGTTACATACTATAACCTTGTTACATACTATAACCTTGTTACAGACTATAACCTTGTTACATACTATAACCTTGTTACATACTATAACCTTGTTACATACTATAACCTTGTTACAGACTATAACCTTGTTACAGACTATAACCTTGTTACATACTATAACCGTGTTACATACTATAACCTTGTTACATACTATAAACTTGTTACATACTATAACCGTGTTACATACTATAACCTTGTTACATACTATAACCTTGTTACAGACTATAACCTTGTTACATACTATAACCTTGTTACATACTATAACCTTGTTACATACTATAACCGTGTTACATACTATAACCGTGTTACATACTATAACCTTGTTACAGACTATAACCTTGTTACATACTATAACCGTGTTACATACTATAACCGTGTTACATACTATAACCTTGTTACATACTATAACATTGTTACATACTATAACCTTGTTAATACTATAATGATTACATACTTATGTTACATACTATAACTTTGTTACATACTATAACCGTGTTACATACTATAACCTTGTTACATACTATAACCTTGTTACATACTATAACCTTGTTACATACTATAACCTTGTTACATACTATAACCTGGTTACATACTATAACCTTGTTACATACTATAACCTTGTTACATACTATAACCTTGTTACAGACTATAACCTTGTTACATACTATAACCTTGTTACATACTATAACCTTGTTACATACTATAACCTTGTTACATACTATAACCTTGTTACATACTATAACCGTGTTACATACTATAACCTTGTTACATACTATAACCTTGTTACATACTATAACCTTGTTACATACTATAACCTTGTTACATACTATAACCTTGTTACATACTATAACCTTGTTACATACTATAACCTTGTTACATACTATAATCTTGTTACATACTATAACCTTGTTACATACTATAACCTTGTTACATACTATAACCTTGTTACATACTATAATCTTGTTACATACTATAACCTTGCTACATACTATAACCTTGTTACATACTATAACCTTGTTACATACTATAACCTTGTTACATACTATAATCTTGTTACATACTATAACCTTGTTACATACTATAACCTTGTTACATACTATAACCTATGTTACAGACTATAACTTGTTACATACTATAATCTTGTTACATACTATAACCTTGTTACATACTATAACCTTGTTACATACTATAACCTTGTTACAGACTATAATCTTGTTACATACTATAATCTTGTTACATACTATAATCTTGTTACATACTATAACCTTGTTACATACTATAACCTTGTTACAGACTATAACCTTGTTACATACTATAATCTTGTTACATACTATAACCTTGTTACATACTATAATCTTGTTACATACTATAACCTTGTTACATACTATAACCTTGTTACAGACTATAACCTTGTTACATACTATAACCTTGTTACATACTATAATCTTGTTACATACTATAATCTTGTTACATACTATAACCTTGTTACATACTATAACCTTGTTACATACTATAACCTTGTTACATACTATAATCTTGTTACATACTATAACCTTGTTACATACTATAACCTTGTTACAGACTATAATCTTGTTACATACTATAACCTTGTTACATACTATAACCTTGTTACATACTATAACCTTGTTACATACTATAACCTTGTTACATACTATAACCTTGTTACAGACTATAACCTTGTTACATACTATAACCTTGTTACATACTATAATCTTGTTACATACTATAATCTTGTTACATACTATAACCTTGTTACATACTATAATCTTGTTACATACTATAATCTTGTTACATACTATAACCTTGTTACATACTGTAACCTTGTTACATACTATAACCTTGTTACATACTATAACCTTGTTACATACTATAATCTTGTTACATACTATAACCTTGTTACATACTATAACCTTGTTACATACTATAATCTTGTTACATACTATAACCTTGTTACATACTATAATCTTGTTACATACTATAACCTTGTTACATACTATAACCTTGCTACAGACTATAACCTTGTTACAGACTATAAACTTGTTACAGACTATAACCTTGTTACAGACTATAAACTTGTTACATACTATAACCTTGTTACATACTATAATCTTGTTACATACTATAACCTTGTTACATACTATAAACTTGTTACAGACTATAACCTTGTTACATACTATAAACTTGTTACAGACTATAATCTTGTTACATACTATAACCTTGTTACATACTATAACCTTGTTACATACTATAACCTTGTTACAGACTATAACCTTGTTACAGACTATAACCTTGTTACATACTATAACCTTGTTACATACTATAAACTTGTTACATACTATAACCTTGTTACATACTATAACCTTGTTACATACTATAATCTTGTTACATACTATAACCTTGTTACATACTATAACCTTGTTACATACTATAACCATTGTTACATACTATAATCTTGTTACATACTATAACCTTGTTACATACTATAACCTTGTTACATACTATAACCTTGTTACATACTATAAACTTGTTACATACTATAACCTTGCTACATACTATAACCTTGTTACATACTATAACCTTGTTACATACTATAACCTTGTTACATACTATAACCTTGTTACAGACTATAATCTTGTTACATACTATAACCTTGTTACATACTATAACCTAGTTACATACTATAACTTGTATGTTACATACTATAACCTTGTTACATACTATAATCTTGTTACATACTATAATCTTGTTACATACTATAACCTTGTTACATACTATAACCTTGTTACATACTATAACTTTGTTACATACTATAACCTTGTTACATACTATAACCTTGTTACATACTATAATCTTGTTACATACTATAACCTTGTTACATACTATAACCTTGTTACATACTATAACCTTGTTACATACTATAAACTTGTTACATACTATAACTTGTACATACTATAACCTTGTTACATACTATAACTTTGTTACATACTATAACCTTGTTACATACTATAACCTTGTTACATACTATAATCTTGTTACATACTATAACCTTGTTACATACTATAACCGTGTTACATACTATAACCTTGTTACATACTATAACCTTGTTACATACTATAATCTTGTTACATACTATAACCTTGTTACATACTATAACCTTGTTACATACTATAACCTTGTTACATACTATAACCTTGTTACATACTATAACCTTGTTACATACTATAATCTTGTTACATACTATAACCTTGTTACATACTATAACCTTGTTACATACTATAATCTTGTTACATACTATAACCTTGTACATACTATAACCTTGTTACATACTATAACCTTGTTACATACTATAACCTTGTTACATACTATAATCTTGTTACATACTATAACCTTGTTACATACTATAACCTTGTTACATACTATAACCTTGTTACAGACTATAACCTTGTTACATACTATAATCTTGTTACATACTATAACCTTGTTACATACTATAACCTTGTTACATACTATAACCTTGTTACAGACTATAATCTTGTTACATACTATAATCTTGTTACATACTATAATCTTGTTACATACTATAACCTTGTTACATACTATAATCCTGTATACAGACTATAACTCTTGTTACATACTATAATCTTGTTACATACTATAACTTGTTACATACTATAATCTTGTTACATACTATAACGTGTTACATACTATAACCTTGTTACAGACTATAACCTTGTTACATACTATAACCTTGTTACATACTATAATCTTGTTACATACTATAATCTTGTTACATACTATAACTTGTTCATACTATAACCTTGTTACATACTATAACCTTGTTACATACTATAATCTTGTTACATACTATAACCTTGTTACATACTATAACCTTGTTACAGACTATAATCTTGTTACATACTATAACCTTGTTACATACTATAACCTTGTTACATACTATAACTTGTACATACTATAACCTTGTTACATACTATAACCTTGTTACAGACTATAACCTTGTTACATACTATAACCTTGTTACATACTATAATCTTGTTACATACTATAATCTTGTTACATACTATAACCTTGTTACATACTATAATCTTGTTACATACTATAACCTTGTTACATACTATAACCTTTGTTACATACTGTAACCTTGTTACATACTATAACCTTGTTACATACTATAACCTTGTTACATACTATAATCTTGTTACAGACTATAATCTTGTTACATACTATAACCTTGTTACATACTATAACCTTGTTACATACTATAACCTTGTTACAGACTATAACCTTGTTACAGACTATAACCTTGTTACATACTATAACCTTGTTACATACTATAACCTTGTTACAGACTATAACCTTGTTACATACTATAACCTTGTTACATACTATACCCTTGTTACATACTATAATCTTGTTACATACTATAACCTTGTTACATACTATAACCTTGTTACATACTATAACTTGTTACAGACTATAACCTTGTTACATACTATAACCTTGTTACATACTATAACCTTGTTACATACTATAACCTTGTTACATACTATAACCTTGTTACATACTATAACCTTGTTACAGACTATAACCTTGTTACATACTATAACCTTGTTACATACTATAACCTTGTTACATACTATAACTTTGTTACATACTATAACCTTGTTACATACTATAACCTTGTTACATACTATAACCTTGTTACAGACTATAATCTTGTTACAGACTATAACCTTGTTACAGACTATAAACTTGTTACATACTATAACCTTGTTACATACTATAACCTTGTTACATACTATAATCTTGTTACATACTATAACCTTGTTACATACTATAACCTTGTTACATACTATAACCTTGTTACATACTATAATCTTGTTACATACTATAACCTTGTTACATACTATAACATTGTTACATACTATAACCTTGTTACATACTATAAACTTGTTACATACTATAACCTTGTTACATACTATAACCTTGTTACATACTATAATCTTGTTACATACTATAACCTTGTTACATACTATAACCTTGTTACATACTATAACCTTGTTACATACTATAACCTTGTTACATACTATAACCTTGTTACATACTATAACCTTGTATCTACTATACCTTGTTAGATACTATAACCTTGTTACATACTATAATCTTGTTACATACTATAACCTTGTTACATACTATAACCTTGTTACATACTATAACCTTGTTACATACTATAACCTTAGTTACATACTATAATCTTGCTACAGACTATAACCTTGTACATACTATAACCTTGTTACATACTATAATCTTGTTACATACTATAACCTTGTTACATACTATAATCTTGTTACATACTATAACCGTGTTACATACTATAACCTTGTTACATACTATAACCTTGTTACATACTATAACCTTGTTACATACTATAACTTGTTACAGACTATAACCTTGTTACAGACTATAACCTTGTTACATACTATAACCTTGTTACATACTATAACCTTGTTACATACTATAACCTTGTTACATACTATAACCTTGTTACATACTATAACCTTGTTACATACTATAACCTTGTTACAGACTATAACCTTGTTACATACTATAACCTTGTTACATACTATAACCTTGTTACATACTATAATCTTGTTACAGACTATAACCTTGTTACATACTATAACCTTGTTACATACTATAACCTTGTTACATACTATAACCTTATGTTACATACTATAACTTGTTACATACTATAACCTTGTTACATACTATAACCTTGTTACATACTATAATCTTGTTACAGACTATAACCTTGTTACATACTATAACCTTGTTACATACTATAACCTTGTTACATACTATAACCTTGTTACATACTATAACCTTGTTACATACTATAACCTTGTTACAGACTATAACCTTGTTACAGACTATAACCTTGTTACATACTATAATCTTGATTTAGCATGTTGTTTTTTTATTTTAAAATAAAATGGTCTATATACAACAATACTGGAATGTGAGATCACGTGACCAGTTGTGGTCTTATTTCCCATAATTTTGACCTGAATCCGACGCCGTATGAGTTTATAGTAGGATGTGGTACGAACACAACCAACGAACCATTCAAAATTAAGAACGCCCCTATTGCTGAGCTTGGTAATGGGCGCCATAAGAAATATGATTAAGTGATTCGAATCCTGTGTTTGGTAATTTGTTTTCCTGAAGCTCCTAATACACTTTCTATTTATTGATCATGCTTATAGTTCCCATATGAGATTGATTATGAGCACATTTCATCTGTCCTTGCAGTGGTCATTTCCAACACATGTGACTTAACTTCAAAAATTGTTTCTCATCTTTACCTGTGTTAATATCATGATAAATACAATCCTGCTGAGACTGTATCAATATATAACATAAGTAAACAATTGTTTACTTAGAAACTTCAGTATGACAAATCTTACCACTTCATACCCTGTACTATCCGGTGGAGCGAAACAAAATACTAAAGATGATAAGACAAGGAATGATGTTCCAACAATGTATACATAAAACGCCCAACCATAGTGTACATTCGGAAAGGATAGAACATCAGCCTCTTTGACAAAAGCATCAAAAACTGATATGGTTACAATACCAGCTGCACCTGTGGTGATAAAAAAAATACTTAAGAAAATTAAGCATATTAATTGGTTAAATAGAATGTAAAACATAAAACTATACTGATGTAAAATATATATAATTTTAATGTGGGCTTCCCCTTCTTCATGTGTGGAAGGCAAGTTGGAAACCAACACATTATTTTCCCCCAAAAATGGCATGGACTTTAATAAAATGCCCCGTCACAGTAAATGGGACAGAGCAAAGACAAGTGCAGCAATTTAAATATCTCGGAGTCCTGGTAACAGCAGATGGCAGATGCCGATCAGAAACAAAGAGCAAGATAGGGCAAGCGAAAACATCGTTCCTAAAAATGAGAAGTATTATCTGCAACAAGTCCTTGTCAATTGAGATCAGACTGCATGTTATTGAGTGCTACATAGAACCAATACTGACATTTGGATGCAAGTTATGGATAATAAAAAACAGATCGAAACATCTCTGAGGGCCACAGAGATGTGGTTTTACAGAAGAATGATGAGATTACCATGGACTGCTAAAATGACTAATGTTGAGATGCTGAATCAGGTCAAAAAACAGAGAAAACTTATCATCAATATCATCAAAAAGAAAGAGGCTGTCATTATTTTTCGGGCATGTGATAATGGAGGGAAGGTTTTGAACATATTGTGACAACCGGTATAATAGAGGGTAGACGAGACAGAGGAAGACAGAGAGAGAAAATTGTGGATATAGTGACTTCATGGCACGGTAGAGAGTCAACATCTGAGTTGATAGCAAACACCAAAGACAGATATTTGTGTAGATCCATGATCGTCCACGCCAGTCGGTACGGCACCTGATGGCCGCCTTCTTCAAAACCTTCAAATGTCAAGAAATTTGTGAGTAAGAGTTGGTAATGGGAAATACTTTGTTTCATCTTCTCGTGGAACGCCACGATAAATACGGACAACAACGAATGGATCAACATGATCTTTGCTTGTTGGAGTCTCCTCAAATCATAACCTGGTTTCATCATTATTATTATCATTATCACGATTATCATCAACATGGGATCAAAGGCGCAGTTCTAGGGACAACGTCGGGATAGGTTTAGTGAGCTGGCACTATTCAAGATCCTACCTCACCTCCACGTGGTGACCCTGGAAACAAACAGTGGATCATGTCTGGCTAAGCGAGTAGGGATCGAGGGAGAGCTACAGGTAGTGGTAGTAGTGCAAGCACAGAAACGTAATGCGTCCAAAATCCCTGAACAAAATGCAGATATCTCCTGGCCGAAGTCCGATGAAAAGTTGCCCAAATAGTTGTTAAAACGTAAAATATATTATCGTGAACGAATGCCTACTCCCCCGGAGTAAATGGCAGCACTAAAATTTCCAGCTGTGTGGCAAAAATCAATTAGAACGATGCCTTAACGAAACAACGGTCTCGGCAAGTGTCTTTGAAAAGACTGTAACGTATCGTGTCGACACATGGAAATATTGCGGCAAACCCCGTATCAAAGGTCTAACGCAGATACATCTACTGGGTAAGGTTGGCCAAGTGATAATCCTAAAGTTGCGTATTAGTGTCTAACGAAGATGTCCTCCGTGGAACAACCGGGAAAGATAATGTTTCATTAACAACTAACATCCAAGAAAGAACTGAGGTGGGTGACTTTAGATAGCGCAAAATTTCAGTTGCGTTGCTAGTGAGATAGATACAATCTAGCTCCAAATAAAACTACCCTCTAGACTAAATGGGTGCAGTTCCAGTCCAATGTTTCCATAGGCCAGGGAAAATGCAGAGTAGAAACTGCAAATTGCCAAGTGCCGACATGCGCTTCAAAAAGGCTGATAATGTTTCTGCTCGCTCCGGAATAAACTCTGTGGTCTGAAAAGTAAGGATTGTAAAGATTTTGACATGTTGTCCAGATCCAAACATTGGCGAAGGCCGACACTTTTTACGGTGTGTTACACGATGTGTTAATATGTCGTCCCAGGACAAGCGTATGTGCCTTTAAAACCTGAGAAATGTTCCTAATCCGGAACGGCTTCACATAGAAAGGGTGCACAGTGTAGATATACTCTTTGGCGTAGATCATAAAGCCCAAATATACGGCGAAAGATTATCGTAAAAGAGCAATGAATTAACAAAGCAGCCGATAAATGAACGTTCCAAACGGCCAGTCCTAGAAGGGTTGCAAATTGTCCTATACCGGAACTACCTCACCCAATCATATGCAAAGTAGGAAGTGCTCTTTGGCGTAGATCCAAGCTAAAATATACAGCAAAACAGTTCATTAAAGAAAACTTGTACGAATGAAGGGAACGTGTTAGGGAATGAGTGTCAACGAGATAGACTCAAAGCACTTTCCGTAGGAGAAAACCGGTAGCCCTGTCCTAAACCATGTAAGTATCATACACAAAGTAGGAGACTAATTTTAACAGGGGTTCAACGTCAGTCGTTCTTGCCAAAGAGGAATTATATATCACAATAAGAATGATAAAATTGGCCTCTAAGAACGAACGCTAATAAGAAGAAGAAGAACATCAGCATCATCACTTTACTTCGAGCCCAAAGGTTCCTAAGGCAGAGACACAAAATGTTTACATAACTCTATCGTGCACGATTTCTCTTTTATCTCGAACCTAGTTTTATACCTCTCGAGGGTTTTCATCCTTTACATTCTTAACATTTATTACGTTCTCTACCGTTATGACATTCGGATCTTCATGAGAATTTTTTTCTGTTTCTGCAGCTCATACAGCTTTTTCTTTTTACTGTGCCGCGTCGTTATTCTCACTTTATTCCACCTTAGATGCATTTTGCGACATACGGGAGGAGACAGTGGTTCTATTCTTTGCGATCTATGAAACCGAAAAAGGGACTAATCTTGTCTACCAGGGGTGTCATTTTCAATACGTATTCCAGTCTGGAAGACTAAGAGAAAAGTTCCCTAAAGAGTAGAAGATTGGTCATTATCATATTTTTCTTGTAAAAGTTAATTGCATATCGTTTACAGGACTTTGCGAATCAACCCAGCTTTTTAACGTTGTTGTGATTTTTCTAGGCATTATTACGTTCAGTAGTTTGCCATTGCTTTCTGAACGAGTGGTGCCATCGTCCTTTTGTAAAATCCACGCAAAACAATTTGCAACCAAATTATCCGCAGCGTGATTCGAACTCAGAACGTCGAGTTTAATAGACCGAGTCACTATCCCCTAAGCCACAGACGCCCCCATTCTGCTTATAGTGATCGAAATTCTTCTTCCAACTTCTTAATTGGATAGATTCAGCATTACTTTTAGTGTCCTCATCCAAGGAACAGTAGAACATCCCCCTTATTCATTCTAAATTTCCCAACTGTTTATGATGTTGATGCAAGCCTGTCTGCTCTCTCATTACCGCGAACATCAACATGCCGATGACAGTTGATCCACGGTAGTTCTAGAAGTTGGAAATCTATATTGACGACATTCACCCATATGCAACCTGTCTTCTACTATGGATGTTACACTAACAAATGATAGGCCATTTTACTATGTTATACAAAATGAATCCAAAATGCATACGTGCACAATATACAATCTTCTGCAACAGAACATCAGGAAAGAAAGCGAGAGGAAGACCATGAAAAGATGTTTAGATCTTATCTTATCTTAACCACATTTGCCGTGAAGCGACGTGGGGAGAGTTAGTTCCATATCTTGTGCCAGGCGTGTTGCGCTTGACTTTGTCAGTTCATGCTTTCGCAGGGACTCTGAGATATTATCTATCCATCGTGTTCTTGGCCTGCGTCGTGCTCTGCGCCCTTAGTGTCGATTATTGTAGGCATGTGATGGTAGTAAATGTGGTTCCGTTCTCATTAGATGACCGAACCACTTAATTCTTTGTTTCTCGATGTACTGTATGCATGGTATAGTACCAACGATGCTTCTGATATTCTCGTTGCTCACTCTATCTCTCATTGTAACGTTGACAGCTTTTCGTAGACATCTCATTTCACATGTTGTAATCTTTCTTTCTTGTGTCTTAGTCAGAGGCCATGTTTGGCACTGATAGCAGAGAGTTGGAATAAATATGCAGTTTATCAGTTGCCATTTGACTGCCATGTTAATGCTTGGATGTTTTAATAGTGGTGACAATTGGTATGCCACTGCATTTGCCTTCTGGCATCTAATCTCGATTTCTCTGTCCATCTGTCATAGTTCCCCAGGTGGCAGCGGAGGAATGGACAGTTAGCCAGATAGTTAGAGTAGTATAATTAGATATTTAATAGTTCCTCCTCAATTGGATCTTTGCGGCCCTCTTCCAGCGAAAGATAGTGTTTAAATGTGGCAGTTGGGCGTCATCAGCAACAACAATCCACCCTGGCTTACCACAGGGGTCACCATTATCTCCGGTGTTGTTCAATGCCTATACTGTGAGCATCACAAAAGAGCAGATCACGGGTAGAGGAAGGACAATGTCATATGCAGATGATGTGTTGGTGTATCGTCAGGCAAGGATAGAGAACAGCTTGTGGAGGAACTTCAGTCAGAACTCGACCGCATAGGTAGATGGTGCGTTGAAGCAGGAGCATTGGTCAACCCCACAAAAGCAGCGGTGACATGGTTCTCTTTAAACAACCACATCGTCAACACTCCAACACCATCTGTGGTTTTGTGTTCAGAGGTAGTGGAGCGATCTCAGTCTATGAAATACCTGGGGTTGCGTTTTGATCGTAGTCTAGCTTTTACGGAACACATAGCTCATGTGATAATGAAGGCGAGGAAAGGTTTGCTGGCGATGAGGGTAATGGCTGCGGCGGATTGTGAACAGCGCCATCTTTGTATTTTATACCAGGGTCTGGTCCTTTCTGTGCTTGAGTATGCGCTGGCGATCCTGACTCTCAGTCATAGTCAGATAGAACGACTGGAAAGAATACAGAACGAGGCGATGCGCATTATACTTGGTTGCACTAAAGACACGTCGTGCAGGGCGATGCGCTATCTCCTTGACTATCCTACTATGGAGTATAGAATACTGATGAGCCGTGCACGAGCATACCTTCGAGTCAATGCTGACACACAACATCCTCTGCACTTGGAAATAAAGAGACAAAAAGGAAATAGGTTAAAAGAGGAAAATCTTGGATGGGTCAGGCCGAGGACTGTATTGAACAGGTGTGTACACTTGAAGACATTGATCCCGGTGAAGAATGGATACCAGTGCCAAGAGCATTCGCTACATCCTTTTCTGTATGCATCGAACTTGATAAAGAATGCAGGCAACACAACCCACTTGTTGTGGAGGCAGAGGTTCATGCATTAATTTCTGAGAACGCATCTGAGCATGATGTAATCATTTATACGGATGGTTCGGTGATTCGACATGTGCGGAGCTCGTGGGCTTTCACTGCTCAGGTCGGAGGTGATGTTGTGAAGGAAGACAGTGGTGGTTTTGCCGTGACTACAAGCAGTCTCACTATGGAAATCATGGCGGTTACCAAAGCGATGATTTGGCTAGAATCACAGACTTTTATCCATGCATGTTTTCTCAGTGACTCAATGAGTATGCTCAGGAAGATTGAAACAGGATGGGCTAGGAGACATTGGATAGAATCGCTGGGGAGGTCTAAGCTGACAAAGATCAGTTTTATTTTTGTACCAGGGCATGCAGGTGTAAGGGGAATGAACGTGCGGATAGGCTTGCAGGTATGGCTGCTGTCCAAAGCGGACGAGCAATGGACCAGGCTGATATTATAAATTCCTTAAGGGAGAGAGGGCGTGTACATGATTCACGTAATAGCGGTGCATCCACAACACTAACCAGACTGCAAGAACTCAAAGTTAAGTGTGGTGTAGCTCGACAAGAACGCTATGCTGGCAGACAAAGAAGAATTGTAAACCAACAAAGAACCGGTGTCGTTAGTCGCCACACGCTGATGGACATACTGAGGGAGAGATCGGAGCACTTATGGACTAATTTGTTCGACGTGCAGTGATGGTGATCCGACGACTAAAATTTAATAGTTGAGACTATGTGTTGTACTCTCTATGCAGAAGTGCAAGAGATAACTACGAGACATGACGCTTTTGTGTAGTTAAATAGTGACGATTTAGTTACGGTTGCAGAGAGTAAACAAAGGAACGATAGGAATGACATTAAACATTGAGCACGAACAGACGTGTTCTGTCAAAGCATAAATAAATATGTGGATAAAAAGACATCAAATGGAGTTCAGTGTTATGTAATAAGCTGTGTCATCATCTGAGTTGTGTCATCAGTCAACAGCATCATCATACAAATATCTTGAAGGGGGTTAAAGATGTGTAATAAAACCATTCATACACGTCGGTCTCATATACCCATGGGGCCCCCTAATCTTTCCATCTGCTGTGAATATACAGATATTTGAATTCTGGAGTCTGTTGTATTTGACATTATTCACGTGTATATTTAGTTGACCTGTTGACCTACTTATAGTCATGACTTCTTTTTTGAAGGTGTTGATTTTCATGTCATATTTTTCGCATGTCGCTTGCAGGGCATTTATGTGTTGTTGAAGTTTGTGTTCGTTGTTGTAAATTATACTCTGATCATCTGCAAAAAGTAGTTCGTTTATTAAATTGTAGTTGTTATCGAGGTTGTTATCAGTCTTGGTTTCTTGTGTTATCCTGTCTATGTATATATTGAAAAGTATAGGCGAAAGCACACATCCCTGCCTTACACCTGATGATAATTCAAATTCGTCTGTCAGGCCGTCGCTTGTTCGTACTACGCTTTAGCATTTTTGGTATAGCGCTCTAATATTGTCTAATAGTTGGTCTTGAATTCGATACTAACTTAGTATGACCCATAGTTTGTTTCTGTTTATTCTATCAAAGGCCTTTTCTTGGTCTATGAATGCTAAGATGGTATGATGTTTAGATGGTATAGTAAAATCCTGTCAAAGAGCAAAATTAACTATCACCCAGCCATTTTAGTCATATAAACCATTAATTGTTTTTTAGTCATTTAAATTATTAGTTGTATATTTAGTCATATTAATAAATTATTAGTTTAATGTGAGATAATTTAAGAATATAATGCAATAATTAGTATTATCAAATAATCCCTGTCATGGAATCCTAAAATAAAAGGAGAGGAGTGTGTAATACAAAGAAAACACGGGAAAAAGATATAAATGCTGATATTCAAAGAAAAGGAAACCGCTGGAAAGAATTGCACAGAATAGAACTGCTTGGAGAGATTTGATTGATGTAAGGTAGAACCTTCTGTAATAATGGTAGAAAAAAACGCAATCATTTCATAATTATATGACCACCGTTACCAATACTTGCTTCCTTATATTGATTGTTTTACAACAATGAATGTAACTTTTACCGGTAGATAAACTAAACGTAGTATGTAAATGATCAATACAAACTAAACATGTGCAAGTATGTATGTTGCAGCATATACTAGCAAAACGTTGAACTTTGATAATTTTATGAAAATTCAGTTATTAAAAGTTATTAAAAACACACCAGTACTTCAGTTTGAAATATCTTCACTGCACTTCGGGAATGTCAATTATTTGCTCTGTTTTCCTTCGCAGTATCTCAAACATGATGAATTAAAAATGCAGAATTACAATTTTTAATGATTATTCAATCGCAAAATCACAAAATATAATTTATCTTTAAATATACCTTTTTAATTTCTTCTATAAGGAGCCACCGATCGCTAGATCCATAGACGCCCCGGCCCCAAAGGCCGTACACACATATTATATCAAGTAAATTTTAAAGTTTAGTATTCTGCAATCAGATAATATGCAGGAATAACAGAGATGATGGGAAACAAATTATATAGAGCACTTAAGTGTGCTAAATTATCGTGTTTTTCTTCTTTTTCTTCTCTCGTTCGCCCGCTGTTAATTCAGGCGAAAAGTCATGACGCCTGATATTGCGCTTCTAACTGATTTTTGCGTTGATTTATATTACCCTTTACAGGAATCCTAAACCATATGCAGAGGTACTTGAAGTGGAGATCCTTCAAGTGTGATCATTTCAGGACATCTGTTGTCCTTGTAACTCTTTCTCGGACAGAGTTAGATAGTGAAGGCAGAACGGATGACTTCTCTATCGGTTTCCTGCCTTTGGTGAGGTCCTTCCGTACGCATCTTAACTCTTAGAATACGAAACGCCACCTGACAGACCATAAAGTTAGTTCCCATTTTACGTAAAGCCACTTCACGGACTATATGGTTTCAACCAGTTGTTAATATATCGTAGAAGACTTTAATGCTTTCAGTGTATTTTTAAAATTCAAATACAGCAAGTGGGTGTTTGTAATAGATCTTTCAATTGCGCACATTTTGATGTATGTAGTTTGTCTCTGCTGTTGAATGTAAGAAACTTATAACAAATATTGTAAGGAGATCTTCGCCTTAAAATTTGTTCCTCAAAAACAGTGCTTAAAAAGGCAGTTTTAGTACGCGTAATGTAAGAGTTAAGATAAACACTCTTTAATGATCTGTTAGTGCCCTAAATTTGGGCTTAGATCTACGTCAAAGAGCATTAGCTACTCTGCGCTGATTGGGTGAGATCGCTCCAGTAAAGACCCGAGTGATCTCGACACTTTTGGGCTAGTCACAGGAACTGTCACCTTTCTTGTATTCATTGCTCTTTACGTTCATTTTTCGCCGTATATATGGGCTTTTGTTCTTCACCAAAGAATAGTCTTCAACATGCGCTCTTTCTGACTATATGAGATCCTTCCGGGCTAGGAACATTCTCAGTTATTGGAGACGCATGTGCTTTGTCAAACAGTAGGATCATATGTTGGCGGTATGCTTAACCTTTATGTGATCTGAGCCATGGTGTTTGGACGCCATCTGTGTAGGATGATCAGCGTTCAAAAATAATTGCTCTTTGTCAATGTTTGGGTTTGTACCAGTCAAGCTTCCGGATTATCGGTCTTACTTTTCTATCTACGGTGAGTTTGTTCCTGAGTAGGTATATGCTCATCCGTTTCGGGGCGCGTGTCGGCACTTGGCAAGTTGCAAGAATTTACTCTGTATTTTCCTGCCCCGGGAAACATTGAACTGGGGCTGCGCACAGATATTCTAGAGGGTCGTTTCAGTTGGCGCTAGCAACGCAACTGAAATGTTGTGCTGGCTATCAACACCCACCTCAGTTCTTCCGGTGACGTTAGTTGTAAATGCAACAGTACCTTGCCCGGTTCTCGCAGTGAGGGCAGTTTCTTTAGGCACTAAAACGCAACTTTAGAATTTACGAATTGCCAACCTATTACCAGCAAATGTATCTGCGCTAAGCCTTTGATACAGAGTATGTCGAAATCTTCCAGTGTGTCGACACGATACGTTACGGCGTTTTCAGAGACACTTGCCGAGACTTTCGATTAGTTTCGCATCGTTCTTATTGATTCTTGCCCCACAGCTGGGAATTTGCTTGCGACCCTCTACTCAGGGGCAGTTGGGATTCCTTCACAGACGACTACTGTTTCTTACGTTTCTGTTTTTTCTCACCGTGCCTCGTCACAATGCCTCTAACTTGTTCCCCTACTGAATGAGCTCCGAATTTTGCCCTATGTGGGACCACGTTTTGCTCCACGCGGATCCACGTCACTTCCTTGGATGCACCCCTCATCAATTCACCTTTATCCGTTCATTTTTTTGCTTCGGTCGGGAGAGACGTGCATTAATAGTCACTCTGGGATTCCGCTTGTCTGCGTTGCGAGCGGATTTCACCCAACATGACTACGTCTGCAACACTACTTATACCGGGTAGCCCTCCTCGATCCCTGCCCGCTTAGCCAGACCAGAACCACTGTCTGTTTCCAGTGTCACCACGAGGAGGTTGGGCAGGGTGTTGATTAGTGACAGCTCACTAATCCTGGCGCGACGTTGCCCACATGCGCCTGTAACCCCATCGTGTTTTAATTTATCTATGATGGGCTGTTTTTGCTCAGGAGCTTCGGGGAAGCTATTTTTAAGGTACAGGTGTATAGGGTTCCAAAGGGTTAAGGGTATACGAGTAATTTTTGCAACATGTATCTTCAAAACACAACCCAAAAAAATATTGCATCTAAGTCAATGAAATTTCATGAAAACATAATTCACTAATTTCCCATTCATCAAAGTTGGAAGAAAACACAGCATATAACAATTTATTAAAGAAGAAATCTGCAACAACCTGTACAAAATATGGAACTAATGACTGAACTTAACAAATAATTATAGATCAGTCCGTGTTGAGAGGTTCGCTAGAGAGATTTCATCTTCTTCTTCGAACATTTCATATCGACTACCTGCTGAGTTATTCTTTGTGATCTGTATGTGATCGGTCAGTTATGCGCCTACAAGTTACAGCGCTTGGTAACTCACACTATCGACTACCTGCTGAGTTATTCTTTGTGATCTGTATGTGATCAGTCAGTTATGCGCCTACAAGTTACAGCGCTTGGTAACTCACACTATCGACTACCTGCTGAGTTATTCTTTGTGATCTGTATGTGATCGGTCAGTTATGCGTCTACAAGTTACAGCGCTTGGTAACTCACACTATCGACTACCTGCTGAGTTATTCTTTGTGATCTGTATGTGATCAGTCAGTTATGCGCCTACAAGTTACAGCGCTTGGTAACTCACACTATCGACTACCTGCTAAGCCATTCTTTGTGATCTGTATGTGATCGGAAAGAGCGATTGTACGGTGTATCAGTTATGCGCCTACAAGTTACAGGGAACTCACACTATCGACTTACCTGCAAAGAATGTCGTAACACCCTGACCAATAGTTTTTCCAACATAATTTCTGCGTAAGCGATGCTCTCCGACACTACCAGCCACCAAGCTTAGAATGCCAGCAATAATGCTACCTACTCGGAAAGTCCAAACCTCTGAAAATGCATGAGAACATATGCAACTAATTAATGTTCTGAAGTATTTGTGGTCTATTGGTGGTATCTGTAGCAAAGTGGTAAATCCGTTCGTTTATCGTTCTAACGACGCAGATTCGAATCCGGACAGCCTCGTTCGTTTCACGAGAAGTATTGGATTATTGCTGGAGCTACGAAGTCCGTGTGTTGTGCAATTCTCTTGATAGTTTGTGAACCAGTTCTGCAAAGAAGAACCGAGACATATAAGGAAACCAGTACAATAATATCAATCCCTCGTCTTTAAATTACTTGTTGATGTATTCATTTACAAGTCGCTATCGTTCTAGATTTTAAAGTTGTATAACCTTAGTGTTCAGTAAATAACACATAATTTAGCAACAGCAAGGAGTTACTGATTAGCTGTCAATAAAATATGAATATTTGCGTCCTAAAATAGTGGTCTTTACTTTTCTCGAATACTGTTTGTCTCATAGCGTCAGGATAGGAAGATAGTTAAAGAACGAACCGTTGTGTGGGCTTCATAAATATTGTCTTTCGTCTCCTCTGTTATTTCTGAGTTTAATCTTTTGCGTGACTGGCCTTTTGTTTTGTATCCATTGTATATTATTTGCAACATTGTTCTTTGATGTACACTGTCTGCTGTTAATCTGCTTATGTGGTCGAACTATTTAATTTGTTGTTTCGTGATGAAGCTCCACGTTCAAATCCTCGGTTGGAGGGGCGATCTTGTCAACGGCAACGTTTCTCAAGTCGACCCATATTCGACTTATTCTGTACTCAAAGATGTGTAACAATTAAGACCGTCGTTTTACCGGAGCAAGCAAATGTGACATTTTAGAAAAACTTGTCTTTCGTACAGTTAAACGTCTACTTCTATACCAAAGCAACACCGCTGTTATTTTACTAATAACGTATACGTAAAATATTTCAGCACTAAATGTTTGGGTGGGCAAAAAATACTGTACCAAGGTCGCCAATGTTATCTATAGAATACTTTCTGTCAAGTGGATGATTAGGTCTTGGAAAGATGTTCACGAATTTTAGAACGAACTATAAGAAAATTTCAGTTATTTCCATCTTAAATTTTCTAAGAAAATTTCACTGTTATTTTCATCTTCCATTTTCTTAGAAAATACCACTGTTATTTCCTTCTTTTAATTTTTTGATATGGTCACAATGTTTTTATTTTTGTACAAAATGTTATTGTTATTTTCATCTATTATTTCGTAGAAATGTTTTTATTATTTCGATTTTATTTTCGTCATACTATTTATTATTACTTGAACATAACTAAATCAATTAAATGCGCTATGGTTTTGAGGGACGGTGGTTGGGACCATTGATAACGTGGCGGAGAAGATCATTAATTCATTTGAATGCAAAAGCTACACAAGAGTACTTAGAATATCATGAACAGAGAATAAAAAATGCTTCTGTTCTGCAACAGTTTGATATTAAAGAGAGTTGGCTATTAAGGAGCATACAATCAAGGAAAATTAAATATTTCGGACACATCAAATGACATGAGTGACTAGAGAAGATGATTTTGGAGGGAATGATGCCTGGAAAACGAATGAGAGAAAGACCTAGACGACGATGGGTGCAAGATGTCATTGATGATCTGAGAATGACTGCTGCTGACGCCGGTCAACTTGCACAGAACAGAGTTTTTATAACTGATGTCATGGGAGCCAATTTCTGGAAGGGACAAGCTACCTGATGATGATGATGATGATGATGACTATATACGCTACTTTGTCACTTAAACAGATAGACAACAATCTGATGTTAGTTGTCTGATTTATTTCTTCTATCTTTTTTCTTCAAACGCTCCATATCGGCCACTCGTTAACCACTCTTTGTGATTTGTATGTGATCTGAGTCTAAGAGCGATTGTACGTTGTGTCAGTTATACATCGACAAGTAGGCCAGCACATCCGATTTCTGTGACGCTTTTTATTTACTAGTGTAGCTTCCTAGGTCCATACCTCAATCGCTTCTTACCCTGCGGCCTTGAAGGTACAATGTTACTATTCTTTGCTCCCAGTGCAAGCCCAGACAACACACGGGTGTATTTCTATCCAATAATCATACCAGGAACACGTCATGTGCAATTATATGTTATTAACTTACTTGGTCCATCTTCATCAGAGAAACGGAAGAAATCACAATCAGTTGTATAATGTGTATCTGCACAGTACCACCAAAGTCCAATGTTCATGTTGGTAACTAGACCATAATTCTGTACATCCAAAAAATAAAAATAAATTAGTTGGAATCGTTAGTATCACTCATGCAAATACAGTAAGCACATACATACAACTCTTGGTTTTATCGGCAATATGTACTAGTTCCGTATATCTTGGACAGAGAAGAGAACAAATAGATCTATCTAGAAAGAAATCAAAATCAAAGAAAACTGGCTGATGCTACAAATAAGAAAGAGAAAATTGAGATAATATATTTTGGACATATAAAGAGACAAAGGGCTGAGAAGACCCTCATGGAAGTAGGCATACCGGCAAAATACATGAAGGGCTGAGAAGACCCTCATGGAAGTGGCATACCGGCAAAGACATGAAGGGCTGAGAAGACCTCATGGAATAGGCATACCGGCAAAGACATGAAGGGCTGGAGAAGACCCTCATGGAAGTAGGCATACCGGCAAAGACATGAAGGGCTGGAGAAGACCCTCATGGAAGTAGGCATACCGGCAAAGACATGAAGGGCTGGAGAAGACCCTCATGGAAGGAGGCATACCGGCAAAGAGAAGAAGAGGAAAATCACGGAAAAGATGTATTCAGGATGTAACTGGTCGTTTGAACATGACAGCTGCAGAGGCAGGACATCTGGCTTATGAGAGAGAGAAATTCCGGAGGACTGCTGGGGTGACAAAGTTCTGCTCAGGACAAGCTATTTGATAATGACGATGATGTACTAGTTTAAATGTATAACTACTGGACAATAAAAAAGTAACTTGTCTATAATGAACAATATACTAATGTGAGGAATACTTTCTCTCTTTCTTGGTTTCTCTCTCTCTCTCTCGTGTTCTTTCCAATGAGCCATACGAAGTCACGCATGTCAGGTATCTCATGGTTTGTCTTGATGTGCCCTTTGTGCACCCAGAAAAGATTGGCATTGCTTCGCTTTCTATTGTTGCCAGTATGTGTGTTTTTGTGGCGCCGATTTGCAGAATAAGTAGAACATATACAATAACTGACAGTACGAGCCCCTGGTATAATATCATAATTGGTTGTTTCTCAAGGTTTGTTGCCGCAATTACTTCTCTTGCTAACAGGCCATGTCTGGTTTTAGTTATATTATGATCTATGTGTTTTGAATTCTAGTTTTCGGTCGAATTACACAGCCATATTGTTCTTGGAGCCAGTCCGTCCATTAGTTCGTTCACACAGCTTCATGGAGCCAGTCCGTTCATTGGTTCGTTCACACAGCTTCATGGAGCCAGTCCGTTCATTGGCTCGTTCATACAGCTTCATGGAGCCAGTCCGTTCATTGGCTCGTTCATACAGCTTCATGGAGCCAGTCCGTTCATTGGTTCGTTCATACAGCTTCATGGAGCCAGTCCGTTCATTGGTTCGTTCACACAGCTTCATGGAGCCAGTCCGTTCATTGGTTCGTTCACACAGCTTCATGGAGCCAGTCCGTTCATTGGTTCGTTCACACTGCTTCATGGAGCCAGTCCGTTCATTGGTTCGTTCACACAGCTTCATGGAGCCAGAGGTTAGGGCAACAGCAATTGCCCATATTTTTCTCTATTCTTGGCCTTCATTTGTATTGTGTTCTAGATGGGGTTCATTTCTTTAAGTTATGTTCCACTGTTCTCCTCCATGTTGTGTTGGGTCAATCTACATTTTCGTTTACTCGACAGAATTAGTCTTCATGCCTACCAACCCATTGTCTCTTTTGGATGATGGTGTTCATATTATCTTGTTGGCACTGTGCAAACATTAACTTGACTATACCTGGGAAAAACATATAGTAAGTAAGAAAAGATCCAGTTTTCTTACCACATAGTACATTTAAGTAGATGGTGCTACGTTCGTATGCTTCCTTTACCACTGGTGCAAGATTGGCAGGCATGGTCAGCATAAACTCGATAGTCTCTATGTCCAGTGTTGTTGTTTCTTTGGCACCAAATTGACGATGGTTCATGTAGGGAATAAATCCTTTTTCCGACTGGGTGTTTGGAGTTAAGAACAATCTAGGAAACAAGTACACTACTAAGCGCTATGTTGACGTGAGTATAGTAACAGTATGGGATGGATAGATGGCATAACAAAATCCTGTCACTAAAGCAAACAAATCTAACTCCCACGCCTAGTGGCACAAGACAAAAGGCAATAAAACCACGACACCAGGAAACAAACTGTGTAACTGCAGTAATTTCTCAGCAGTTTTCTTTGCGTTTCGAAAGTCGTGAGATCGAATCCACACAATATGAGAAAATTCGGTGTCTTGAAGTCAGTGCTTTGCTTTTAAACATCAATACTAAAGTTAATTTATCAGAGGAAGCAATAACATCGAGGTTTCGAAGAAAAACAAATTTGGTCATTCACGCTGCACAATCAAATTAATATAAAACAATGTCAGTTGCAATAATTATTATAATCTGTCTTATACCTGTGTATGCAGCCAGAAAGGTGCAATCAAACCCGTTAAACACATCACGAACCCAATGACCACTCCTGCAAATCCCAATTTTCGGGCTCTTCCAAATGCCATTGTACGAATTTACTCAAGTCTTTAGTATTCAACCTGAAACATAAAGTAAACAATGACATTAGCTGTAGGGGTCATCTAATATTGAGTTTCTAGAATCAAATTTGAAAATGTCGTGATAACTGACAAACTTAATGCGAAGCTGACAAGGGAAGACAAAAAGATAAATACCTGGATAACTTGATCACATGACATGATCGATACAAGAATACCTACTCTGGTGATCTAGTGAGATGGTGGGCGAAGAATGACATCTTTCAGTATAGAACACGATGATGTGCCCGATATATTCCGTATTATATGTTTATATAAATTGAGATCTTTATAACAAAGTAGTTAGGGGTCAAAGGCGCATGAGGGCTTACGCCAGGATTAGTGGGCCGGCATTAATCAAGACCCTGGCCCCACCTCCACGTGGTGACCCTGGTAATAGACTTTGGTTCCGGTCTGGCTAAGCGGACACAGGGATCGAAAGAGAGCTACTGGTAGTGGTAGTAGTGCAAGCACGGAAAAGCAATGCAAGTCCGAAAATCCCAGAACAGTTCACGCATCTCCTAGCCGATGTCCGCTAAAATTTGGCCAAAGTTCCCAAGTAGTAAAAAACAGCAGTGTACGAGTCGTCCGCGAACGAATGTTAACTCCCCCGGAGTAAATAACCGCACCACAATTAAAGGGATGAGATGTGCATCCATAGTAGAGAAGTGGGCCCACATGAACTCAACGAGCTAAAAGCGATCCTCAGAGTACTAGCAAACTCACTTAAACGCACAGTCATACAGTGGATTACATCACAATGTAATATAAGCAGAAACGAAGAGGCAGACAGGCTAGCAAAGGCAGGAGGACGACTGCCGTAGACAGATTACGAGATCAGATACGAGAAGGCTAAAATAACCATCGGATGGCAATATAGAGAAAAGTGTTCAAAAGACCACCCTAAACACAGCGTAAGATATGCGTACTGTGGCCTGTCCCGTAGCCAACAAGTTCTTATATTCCGGCTCCGTACCGGCCATACCAGACTTCGACCCACATGTACGACAAATTTAAAATTGGCACAACTAGCCTGTGCCACTGTGAATTTGGACATGACGGCAGAGCACATACTGCAAGACTGCCAAATGCTGGCAGACTTGAGAAACGGCAGACATACTGCAAGACTGCCAAATGCTGCAGACTCTGAGAACAGATCGGCAAAAACACTGACAATGAAAAGCGTACGGAGGGACGGGGTCCCTAAAAACGACAGCATAATTTATGAGAAAATCTGGTACATCAGTCTAAACGGGGATCGATACAGAGAGAGAGATAAAGAGAAAGAGAGATGATAACCACTTTTCTATTATCTCATAAGTTGTCGGACTGTGTAAGTTGATGATGATGATGATGTTCATATTTAATATGAGTTCCTTTTATCTTATCAACTTTAAACATTTTCATTATCAGTTTTGTGACAGTTACTTACTTCTATTGTTATGTATTGTGTAATAGTATGCGTGACTTTCTGATAATGTTTCTTGCTTTTCTCTAATCTTGTTTTGCCTCACAGCGTCAGGATACGATGCGATTTCTAGAACAGGTTTTTGTGTGGGTTTCATAAATAGTGTTTTCCTCTGTTATTTCTGAGGTCCTCCTTTTGCTTTGTATCCATTGTATCAGAATATCATTGCTTTTTGGGACATACTGTTTGTTAGTAATCTGCTTATGTTATCGAACCATTTAATTTGTTGTTTCTTGACGAAGTTCCGTTCTGATGCTGTACCCACTTTTGTACTGATGTTTTCATAGAGTGATCTGGATTGATATGAACAGTGAACAGTGTTCTCTTCCCAATGCAGCCGATTCCCCGGTATCCCTAAGTGTTATCACCTTATTTTTAGTTGACAACATTCGAGACCGTCATATTAATTGTTTTCAAATGTTGGAATGTGAAGAAATTTACTTAATAAGGTAATGTGCTCTCCTCTCGTTTCCAAGGTACTTGAGTTGTTCCCCATGCATAGCTATCTGGATATTTTCCCACATATCTCTGATAACAATGTGAGATTGAGTTCCTAGCCGAAACGGAGACGAACGTTATAACGTAGGTACTGTGCTTATTTGAAGCACGTAAAAGAAATCTTGGCAGTTAAAATTATTAAGAGAAGGCAGTAAAGTCACTGCCTATGAACAATCATTAAAAAAATACAAAAATGAAATGTATACAAACATTTTCACCTGCTCCATCTTCAACGTAGAGAACCCTGACTATGTAGATGTCATGAATGAATCGTTGTCTATTATATTTAGTAAATCATTTGCTAAAATTCTTGTTTTAATAGAGCTATAGTGGTATAATTATGGCTCTACTTGCTTCCTAAACTATGGTGCCTGTTGGATAAAGACACTAAAGTGGATGTTAAATCGATCCAGCGATATAAGGAGTTTGGAGTTCCCCGTTGCACAAGGCGAACTGTATGCCTGAGGAACAGAGTGAAAAGTATGCTTAACCAGTGAGCCACATGGACCTTCAGTATGCAGACACTTCGACGTCTGTTGGGAGAGACTGAGTGACCTACGGGTCTGTCCGGAGTACAATGACATCGATTCAGTAACCAATAACGATGCTTCGTAAAAAAAATATTCAATCATTCGCTGACGTCGCATTGAAGGTTGTTTGTAATATCTACATATCAAATACATTAATTATGTCTTCGAAATGATTGTTCATTGTCCATATTTCTGAACAATATAAAAGTATAAAAGTCAATTTTATATGTAAAAGATGTGTACAGCTGAAAATACAGCTTTTTTGTTTAAATGTAAAAAATCAAAGCAGTTAATCTTCATTTAATAAAAAAAAAACATAATTGTTACCTCAAAAATTTAGAAAAAGTGTTCTGTGGTTAGATCAAGTAGAATTTCTCAAGTATAACTGTCTGTCCCTTCAGCAGAAAATAAAACAAGAGCTGGACAAGATGTGTTACTTTAGTGTTCACAATTTAACTGTAGTACATTCCCAATATTTTATCATAGATACCAGTTGATAACATTAGCATGAACCAATAAATAATCATTTTAATTTTAGAAATTTATTCACCTTAAATGCGGTTGAGAAATGTACAAATACTGGTTTTTCAATGTAGGGACAGGAAAGATAACGATTGTTGAGATAGTGCACTGTCACATGTGTTTGATGTGTCTATTTTCTATTGTCTATTCCACAGTGGAAGATGGAGGTGATTGTCCACTCTTTCTGTTAAGTGTAGAGATGGAAGCTTTAATTTGCGTTCTAGGGTCAGATGGGTGCCCTTGTTGTGTTACATCCGTGTTTATGTATTGTGGTCTTTTTGCTTGGTCTTCCCTTATCTCTAGTAACCAATCTCTTTTTATTGTATGTTGTTATTGGTGATTGGTTGTAGTTCATTCTCATTAAATGTCCAAAACCACTGCATTTGTTGTCTTTTGATGTATTCGGTGCATGAAGTTATGCCCACTCTGATGTCCTCATTTCGTAGTCTATCTTTCCTGGTGACCCTCACTGCCTTCCTCAAGCATTTTCTTTCACACATTGTGAGCTTTCTGTGGTGTGTTGCTGTAAGAGACCAAGTTTGGCACTAGTAACAAAGTGTTGGTGGGAAAAAATACTTTTTATAATGTGTCTTTTCACTTCCATCTTGATCTTTGGGTAATGGTGCCGAAAGGGTTCAGGGACTTAGGGGATAGTGGCACGGTATATTAAGCCCGACATTCTGAGTTCGAATCACGCTGCAAACAGTTTTGTTGCAAATTATTTCGCGCGGATTTTTACAAAAGAACAATGCCGTTTAGAAAGCAATGGCAAACTACCGAACGTAATAATGCCTAAAAAAATAACAAACAGCGTTCAAAAGCTAGGATTGATTCGCAAAGTCCTGTAAAGGATATGCAATTATCTTAGTAATGGCACCAGCTGGTACTGTGTAAGGGACATTAACGTATTTGAAGTTGCAAAATACTTATATTTTACTGAACAATGCAAAATAAAATGGTGGGAGGCATTAGTGTAGTGTATAAGCGTTCGTCTATCGACTCTGATAAAAGAAGGCTGTAAAAGCCGTCCATCGCAAGTGATAATAACAACAGCCTCAGACGTGTGCTGCTTCACCTATCTGATGTGTGCGCAGGTGACTGTATAATAGTAGTTGTCCCTCGCAAGCGATCACGACAACAGCTTCAGACATGTGCTGCTGCACATCTCTGGTGTGTGCGGAGGTGACTGTATAGTCATATCCTAGAACACAATCCCTTAATACAGATGGAACATACATGATCAAAGTTAGACATTTGGGTGTTGTGTCTTATATCTTTTCGCACAGCTCGTTTCTCTGTGCCTCAGTTGCACGACGATTCTCAGCTATGCGTTCTCCTCTTCATAGTATATAGTTCATAAGTACGGTTCCAACTTCACTGCAACGGGTCACCCCATAATTGCTCCGTTCCTGTGCCAATGAAAATCACACGAAATGCTAACAACTGTGAAATGTTTCCTGTGTGAACTAATTCCAGAATGAAACAGCCGCGTACTGCCACAAAAACAACATGCACCGCATAAAATGCATATTGCCGTCGCTAATGTAGCAACACAAAACTGTTCATCAATTGAATTGCAATTCTTGTCGAAGGAACATCAATCATGACAAAATCCAGCTTTCTGCACCCGCAATATAACTGCATACGGCAGATTGAGCTTGTTCGTCATAACCGCTGTTCGCCATTTTCTGAATACACACAACAAACGCACGGTTGACACAGCAAAAGCATTCCATGTAACAGTCATAGCTCACAGCTTTGCTCAAGTACTAACTCAGTAGCTCGGCAACGAAACCGGAAAATACCCGACCAAACATGGCGAAAATGCGCTAGCAAAGTCGTGTTCAGAATCAAATAAGTTCTGACTCTGAATGGCCCTCCCGCATTCCGCCATTACTGGCCAGATTTTCCTCTTGTGTTGTTACACCTTTCGTGATCTTGGGCTGAGATTCCTAGCCCGTTGTGTCTATATCGAAACATTTCAGAGACACTTTAAGAGTGTTTTTAAAGCGTTTTTTCTGACCTCCAGCTGAACGTCTGCCCCTTCAATATCTCCATAAATCATTAGTTTTGGGATGCGTTTATCGATCATCCAAGCAACGTGACCAGTCCATCTCACTTGGACATTCTGAAACAGGGTGTTGACGCCTGAGATCTTTGCTCTGATGAGGAGAGAAGGTTCTAGGATCAATTCAACACTCAACTGTCCACCTGTGAGGATAAGAATTGGATCTCCTACCTCCTGCAAACTAGGACCTAGAAATGTGAAGTTACAGACACTTCACATCCTAAAGTCCGAAAATGCTGCGGAAATTTATTAATATAAAAAAACAAAAATAGTATTTGTGATTGCAGACAAACAATAAGAGACAGAGCAAATAAGGTTTCATTGATTGATTGATTGATTGATAAGACAATCATTATTTTACTTCATTGAATAACCATGTGTGCTTCGATCTCTTTGCTACAAATGAAGATCTCAGCTTCAGTGCACATGAACTCTGTGGAATCGGTACAGTCAGAACCAGTTTTACCACGTTTAGCAAATTTTAGCATTATACTACCAGACTGCGATGAAAGTGGACTAACACCTTCACCACAATCATGTCTCCCTAACTCTATACATCTCAGGAGAATAAAATCATCCACAAAGCTGAAAGAATCAGCTATATCAAACATGTTATTTGCTGATGACTGTATTCTCGCTACTAACTCTGACAAAGATATGCACAACTACATGGACAAGTGTGACGACGCTACTAACTCTGACAAAGATATGCACAACTATATGGACAAGTGTGACGACGCTACTAACTCTGACAAAGATATGCACAACTACATGGACAAGTGTGACGACGCTAGCAACTCTGACAAAGATATGCACAACTACATGGACAAGTGTGACGACGCTACTAACTCTGACAAAGATATGCACAACTATATGGACAAGTGTGACGAGGAAAGACAAAGAATATAAAAGGAGTACAGTAAAAACTAAAAGTTTTCCTTGGGTTCCGAATGTCATGAGTTCGAATCCGAAACGTGTCGTTCCGTTCATACCCGAGTTTGAACTTTGTGTAATACATTCGGAGGATGGAGTGCCATTTCTGAAGGGACAGATCAAGTGATATGAGAAAACCCGATGTAGTGAAGTCAGACCATGACCTTTAGACTCCAATACTAAAAGATAAATAATGCAGTTAATATTGTTACTTTATCAAAAAAAGCACGAACTGCGTGTCATATGTGCTTTGGCCAGGATTCGATAGCTTCATAGTAACTTTAGTAGTCTATATGTAATGTGCTGTGAAATTCGTTACTCTTGTTGTATCCTTTGCTTGATAAAGGCCTTTTGGCCAGACGTTGCTGTGTATTGTTATTATTTTTGTAATTTGTAAAACTACAGTACTTTGTTATTACGTTATTCGTCATTACCAAAGAAAGCAATAAAATTGAAATTTCGATGAAAAGATTTTTGTCATTCACTCTACACATGAAAATCAACAGAAACCAGTGCGCAATAGTTGTTATTACCTCTCACTACTTTCTTCTTCCTGCAGCAAGACCGGTGCAACCGCACATGCTAAGCACTTCAAGAACCTGATTAACAATCCTACAAATCATAATCTCCTGACTGTTTCATATGCCATTGCACGAGTTCATTCAAGATGTCTAAATGCAACATAAAGTAAACACTGACATTAGTTGTTGGGGTAGTTTAATATAGAATATGAAGGAATAAACTGCATATTTATTCCAACTCTCTGCTATCAGTGCCAAACATGGCCTCTGACTAAGACACAAGAAAGAAAGATTACAACATGTGAAATGAGATGTCTACGAAAAGCTGTCAACGTTACAAGAAACGAGAATATCAGAAACATCGTTGGTACTATACCAAGCATACAGTACATCTAGAAGCAAAGAATCAAGTGGTTTGGTCATCTAATGAAAATGGAACCACATTTACTATAGTCTGTCCATTAATTCGTGAGCACGTTTGAAATTGATTTTCTCGAAAACTACCTGTTGGATCTCAGTGATTTTTGCAAGCAGCCTTAGAATATCCATGACGTTAGAGAAATATTTTTTTCCAAGAAAATTTGATGTAGTTTGAAATATTTCTTCTTCAGGTTATATTAAAATCAACCTCACCGGATTGTACACAATAGTAACAGATCTACGGTACACAGACGCGTTGTTCTAAAATACATTATGGTAACATAGAAATATCGTGAGTATACAACAATTTCACGAAA
The DNA here is from genome assembly GCA_020796225.1 of Arion vulgaris. Taxonomy (NCBI): domain Eukaryota; kingdom Metazoa; phylum Mollusca; class Gastropoda; order Stylommatophora; family Arionidae; genus Arion; species Arion vulgaris. The sequence goes on from CM036768.1 coordinate 20,704,568, forward strand.
TCCCGTGCACCGAACCCAGTCGACTTTGAACGCGGAAAGCATATGACGTTATAATTGGGATACCGTTGTATAGTTATAAGCGTATCTCGCTATTTGTATGAAGCTATTGTATCATTTTTGTTGGCTTATCAAAACTGACATTGATATCACATTCATAATGAGTCTGAAGTGCACATTTATAACAATGCAGAAGGTTACAGTTTTACTATACCAACACTTCCGTAGGGAATCTAAGAGAGGTCATCTATATTGCGATATTCATAACCCTGAGAAACGAGCGCAACTGGCGCTTGGTCTGAATAGAGAATCCTTTTCCCGATGGATTAAACAGGACACAAAGTGCACTAACGTCAAGCAAGGAAGGAAAAGAACAATTGACGACTTTGACATAGATGTCATAAGACGGGAGCTCTTGAAAATGTTTGCGACAAATCAACTTGTTACTCTCTGGAAACTGAAATTAAAACTGCAATCAGATTGCAGCATAGACATTTCTAAAAGTACTCTATGAAAAAGTGTAAGAGCCGCCGGCTTCACCTTCAGAAAACTATAGGCGGCAGGAATATTATTTGTGAAAAGCCACATTTAATTGCTGCCCGAAGTAAATACCTGAGGCAGATCCGTGAGCGGCAGAGGCAAGGCTATGATATTGTATATTTGGACGAATCCTGGGTCAATTCTCACCACACCAATGCTAAAGAATGGCAATCAGTAGACGGTGAACAGAAAAGAAAAATACCAAGCAGCAAAGGCCAGCGTATTATACTAACACATGCAGGAAGCAGTGAAGAAGGTCTTGTCCATGACGCTGGACTTATTTTCCAATCAAAAAGTACCGACGATAGGGACTACCACACAGAAATGAATGGACATATTTTCAGGCACTGGATGGAGAAAGATCTACTTCCAATTCTAAACAGACCATCATGCTTGGTAATGGATAATGAATCCTATCACAACGCAGTATCAGCGGAAGACAAAGTACCAACTGCATCAAATACAAAAGATCAAATTAGGACTTGGCTTGCTAAGGAAAATGTCAGCTTCGATGATACATATTTGAAACCCGAGTTGTTGCACCTGGTGAGGATGACAAATAAGACAAAGGTGTTTCATATTGACAAAATCATTGTGGAATACGGCCACACGTCTTTTCGACTACCTCCATATCATGCTCACCTCAATCCGATAGAGCTTGTCTGAGCTAAAGTAAAAGGGCAAGTTGCCGAACAGAACAGGACGTTTAAAATGTGTGATGTTGAAGTTCTGACACGTGAGTCCCTCTCAATGATAGACATGCAGTTCTGGAAGAAGTGTGTTGAACATGTGCTCGAGAGGAAGACGAGTACTGGCACCGAGATGGATTACAATTTGTCCAGCCAGTAACAATTATCAACCTCATGGAATCGTCAGATTCGGGATGATACAAATCATATTTTGATTACAGACTGAGAAATAGCAACGTATACATTTCCATATCCAAATGCGTCTACCATCATACAATTTGTGGTGAAGTTAAGACACCCTGGGGTCTAATGGTGACCGAAGGGAGGACTAACTGTTGCATATTGTATCCAAGTTCACGATTGCACATAAAGGGCAACACACTTAATTACTTGACCTATCAAGTTAATATGGAGATATACCTATGAATAGAATTGACATGGACAAATTCTAGGGATACTGTAAAATCTAAAATTTGAGCCCGCGTATTTGCAATTGTCATAAAAGATCAAAGGAATTCGCCGATGTGCAAAATCCGTAGCATCTATGGACTACTGGTTAGCTTTATTTTAGCGTCATGGATATTCTAAGGCTGCATGCAAAAATCACTGAGATCCAACAGGTAGTTTTCGAGAAAATTAATTTCAAACGTGCTCACGAATTAATGGACAGACTATACCATCACGTCCCTACAATAATCGACACTCATGGCGCAGAGCACGAGGCAGGCCAAGAATACGATGGATAGATAACATCTCAGACCATAACATCTCATAACACACCTGGCACATGATAGAAAACTAACTCTCCCAACGTCGCTTCACGGCAAATATGGTTAAGATAAGATAAGATAAGGAATAGAGTTAGAAATGTAGTGATAACTGACACACTAATGTGATTTCCCTCGGCAGGCTTTCTTGAATACCGCCGTGTTTGAGAATTGTAATGTCTGGTAAACAACATGGAAATTCTCAGCTGACCATGAGAAAAACATGAATCTTATAAATTAATTCCAACATTTCTGAATGGTTGTCCTTGAGCTTTGTTAAGTGTTTTTAGCTCTCTAGAAAATTTTCGTTTTAGTCAAAGACATCGATTTTTCAAAGTGTTTAGTTCTCTATAAAATACAGTGTTGGTACTATCTACTACACATAAAATGATGTTCTTTTGTTTGCGTATTAGCATTGCAACATTAATAAAAAAAACACTCAATTCTATACCTTTTTCTTTCAAATTGCAAGTTACAATTGAGTATTCAAAAATCATTTTTCCATTTTTTGGTGTCGGAAATCCCTGAGAATTATAATACTAAACAGATACTAATAACTAGATAAAGCAAGAACTAATACTAAGCAAGATACACGAAATTTGAGGTGAATACCCCCAATATCATTTTGTAGCTACAGGTCCATTTCAAATTACATTTTTGTGAAAATGTGTTTTAAAACTAATTTTCAATGTGAAATGATGACACATTTTGGGTTTGTTTTTTGGCAAATATAAGTTTAAAAATAAAAAATATTTCTTGAGATTTTACAGAAAATATATGAGCCTGTAGCTGTAAATATGCTTACAGTTTATGAATCATTCCTTTATTTCTCAATATATTTGTTTGTTTTGTAAATTTTAGGATTCTAATAACATGTATTTTTAAAAGATGGCCGCTGTTGTCATGGCAACCATGCAATGTTTTTTTAAACATTAAAATAGATCTACATTCTTAGCTTAAAAAAAGTAAAGGAACCTCGTGGTATATCCTCGTGGTATATAGGTCAATATGTAACAGTTTCACTGTTATGCTAACTAGGTTATGGACGGGAGGTCAACAGAGAAAAGAACACCCCTTATTGTACTTGGCGTCCTTGACCAAGTTAGTAGTAAATAAATGTGTTTACCAGTCCCAACTTGCTGCCAGTAGAGTGTTAAATTCATGAAATAGGTTCTAGCCCGAGGTAGGCGAGGACTCCTGTAAAATCGAGGATCTCGAACCAGAGAAGGGACAGTTGGGAGCTTTTGGTTGAAACAGAAGGACAGTTACTCTAGAGAAGTTGTGGAGGACGGACAGATTATTTTTTAGTGAGCGTAAGAGAGAGAATAGTTAGAATAGAGCAGCGGAACGGGAAGCCAAAATCTCTTGAGCGGAGAAGACTAGTTTTGAACACTTGAGCGTGTAAGTTAAACTTTTCGTTAATAGAGAGAAGCTGAACTAGTGTTATTTGATTTATAAGTTGTGATAGATGTGGGAACCCACAACGGAGGATTCTTTGAAGTGTTATTTGATTTATAAGTTGTGATAGATGTGAGAACCCACAACTGAGGACTCTTTGAAGTGTTATTTGATTTATAAGTTGTGATGGATGTGAGAACCCACAACAGAGGATCTCTTGAACTTTTCGTTAATAGAGAGAAGCTGAACTAGGGTTATTTGATTTATAAGTTGTGATAGATGTAGAACACAGCTGAGGATTCTTTGTATGTTATTTGATTTATAAGTTGTGATGGATGTGAGAACCCACAACTGAGGACTCTTTGAAGTGTTATTTGATTTATAAGTTGTGATGGATGTGAGAACCCACAACAGAGGATTCTGAACTTCGTTATAGAAAGCTGAACTAGTTTTATTTGATTTATAAGTTGTGATAGATGTGAGAACCCACAACTGAACATTTCTTGAACTTTGCCTAATTAGTGGAGATGCTGAACTAGTGTATTTGATTTATAGGTTGTGATAGATGTGGGAAAACCCGACAGAGGGTTCCTTGAACTTTCTGTTAATTGTAGAGAAGCGCACTTAATGATTACACAATTGATTTTCAGGAAAGTTATTTATGTACTTTTGGTCTCATATCAGTTGAGAGAGTATGTATGTACGTTTACCAGTTTAGATATACAATATATATAGATACCAATAAACTTGTATAAGTTGTTTAGACAGTCTTGTGTGAATTTAATGTAGTCGATTGTCAGGTGTCGGACTTAGTGGTAGATGCTATTTTTTGTCTTTATATTTCTGGGACCTTGTACCAGCTAGTCTGTTATAAATACAGTGTTAGGCCTGTATTTTTCATTGACCGTCGGCACACGATGGGTGATGTGGTCAGCATTACGCCGGCCGCCTTTACTTTCCCAGAGCATGTCTGATACCCAGTTAAGGCTGGGTCGACCCAGTTAAGCCGTCGTGGTCGGGAAAAATTCCACGCATATTGCGGGAGCTGAACCCAGACCATCAGCCTTGCGAAGCGAGTTCACTAACAACTACGCTACAGCGGCTCTACATTCTTAGCTTAACCTGCCCATTATAAAATAATTGCAGTACAATTAATACGAGAAAAAAGTTTCTGAGACAAACTCCTTAATAACACTTCCAAACAGGGTTTAACTGGGAACTGATATCAGTCTAAGTGGTAGGGGATTATATAGAAAAGGAATTGATGGAAAAACTGTTGTTAATCACTGTCGTTAAATTAAAAATAAAATTTGAAGAAAAAAACTTGTTTCTGACTGTAGTACCACATTTCACGGCGGTGTAGCACAGGTTGGACGAGAGCCTGAGAAATTTAATGGCCGTATGGCTAATTCCAGAGAGCCGCTGTAGCGTAGTTGTTAGTGAACTCGCTTCTCAAGGCTGGTGGTCTGGGTTCAGCTACCGCAATGCGTGTGGAATTTTTCCCGACCGCGACGGCTCTCAGGTTGATCCAGCCTGAACTAGGTACCAGACATGCTCTGGGAAAGTAAAGGCGCCGGCGTGATGCTGACCACATCACCCATCGTGTGCCGACGGTCAATGAAAATACAGGCCTAACACTGTATTGACCTATATACCACGAGGTATGAAAGAGTTTCTTTACTTTTTTTTTACTTATGGCTAATTCCAAAGAAACAGTATCAAAAGAATAAGAATCTGGCAATCAAGGTTCTTCCGGCATATAATGCAAATAGAAGGTTTAGAACATTTGGTAACTACAGGTAAAATTTATAAGAGAGATCGTGGAAGACAGAGAGAGATGATGTTGAATGGCCTGACATCATGGTTCGACACAAGTTTGACATCAGAACTGATTACATGCACCAAGCACTGAGAGTTGTGTAGAGACATGATCGCCTACGCCAACAGGCATGGCACTTGATTGATTGTTGTCTAGTGCAGTTGCTACGAAGCTGTTTAGGCTAGGATTTTTTTAATTCTTGAGTCTTGGAGTCACGATAAAGAAATGATTGAATTAGTAAATATCTTTGAATATCTGGTTTTAGTTTTAGTTTGGAATATCTTCATTATCTGTCCATGGCTGCTCCGATCTCCACAATATCTCCAACAGGGAGCAGCAGCTAGCCGTACTAGTTCGATGTTGATTGATGAGCCCACTATATAAACCTGCTCTTGTACGGACACACCTATCTTCAATTCAAGCTTTTGTAATCTAGCAGTTGATGTGGAATGGTTAATATCGGTGGTTCTCCACCATTTTCAGCTGCTCCTCCCCAACCCCACATTGGATATGTGATAAGACTACAACCCCTGACCTTGTTGTATATTTATTTTCTCCGACCGACTTAACTGTAATTTACATCCTGTTTCTCACTCTTGAATTTTATAGCCTTGAACACAGTAACATTGTCAGTGAGAAATATAAACATGAACAAATCTCATTTTTGACCACAAATTTGAGAAAAATGTGAAGACATGTCGAAATCAATGATATCTTTAGTTAAGTTTAAAGAAATTTAGAACATACAGTATTAGTTACAAAACGTGTTTTCACTGGAAAAACAAGTTCGTATAAGAAAAACTGTTCGCACTTGTATCCATTCTGAATGTTGTGACTAAGCAAACCAAAACAAACCATTACCATACGCTGATAATAAGTACTAAGGAAGGCTTCAACGGACTTTGTAGCCACGGCGAAGACCCTCATATTTCGACTACCGGTTCAAAATGACAAATTATACTTTATTGTTCTGTGCGACACATTATAAAGTTAATTTTTAAAGTTGACAACAACTGAATTTACAAACGTTATTAAATATGATCTGTTCTCTTTGACATCCGGAAGGGTTGAGGTTAATCGGCCAGCGCTACTTTTGAGTCGGGATCGTTCTGATATAACCAAATAAAGGTTCGTCCTAAGGTTTTTGCTTGTCATAGCTTAGTTCTTTCTCTGAGATCATCGTTCGTAATCTTATCATTCCATCTCAATCCATCTATTCTATGTAAACGTTCATTTACTATGGTCTGCAGTTTTCTGGTGGTTACTTGTTTTGTTCTCCGTATGTCCGAGCCTTAATTCATTATATTGCAATTTTAATATTGTAATGAAACTTAAAACTGTAAGCTATATGTATGTATGTTCTATATATATTTAAAATACGGAGTACAACAAAACAAGATGAAACAGTCTTAAGACAAACGTGAGTGCCCCAATCAGAATAAAAACAATGAAAAATAAAGAATGCGAAACAATAAGGATATTTATTATTTGTTGAATTCACCCATAATCACAACCATCATGAAAGTTTTTTTTTAAATACGATATCTACATTTTGAAATAATGACAATGAACATGCTTGCAAATACGAAAAAGTTGAAGAGACTGTAAGGCAGACCAAGAAAACGAAGGAGAATTATCTTTGTAGTAGATCTACACATACTATTATCGATATAAGGGAAGACTGCAGTAAAACTATGTAGTAATGGTTAAACATGTAAAAAAACAAAGTACTGTAGTTTGACCAAATATAAAAACAATAACAATATACAACAACATTTCGACCACAACGTCTTTATCAATCAAAGGATACAACATAAATAAAGAAATTCACTTCTTACATGGCACAGAACATATAGACTCAGACAATAAATTTCTAACGGCCCTAAAATGAGCAGCAAAGGTTCAGAAAAATGAAGAAGAAAAACAAGAAACAAGCGATGTAATCACAATATTCATAACAATTGAAGTATAGGGAAGTCTGGTATAAAAAGATACCGAATATTTTAAGAATAATAGAATAGAATAGCAAACAGGACAAAAACGTAAGTTAGGAAACACATTAATTGGAAGAAGGATTTTAAGAGTCTGGATCGTCTATGTTAGTCACTCGAGCACTTGAAAAGGTTTGCAAGCTTATGTCAGTATTTCTGTCTTTAACATCAGTAAGAACTCCAGTCAGGGTATGACAATTGTTGCGAATCATGGAAATTTTGAAGAGCTTAGTATGCTTGTTTGCGTTCCACATGTTGTTGTCCAGAATTATGGTAATTGGTATTCTGAGGCTGATGTTGCCAACTGTAAGCCTGATTCTGATGATAGTGAAAAAACAGTATCTGCTGTCATTAATAATGGTTACTAAAATTACAAGTTTTGTGGACATATCTCTTTCTATGACAACTTGTGGATGTGAATCATAGACACTAACACATGGTAGTCTTCAGACTGGCTAAAATAAATCGTGGCATATCATTTACCGAACTTCGCCGTTAACCACGGTAAGAGTCTTAGATTTTCTAGACACGACTTACACGTTCAGTAGTTTGTCACTGCTTATCGGCTACAAGAAGATAATTTGTACTCAACCATTTCATTTTTTAACAGCTGTCACTAACTCTTAAAGTAATGTATTTTATTCCGGCGTGTAACAGCAGCATGATGCTTTCAATCAGTTTCAGAGTAAGTGATTCACTGTTCACAGTATAACACTACTTAGATTACTTATTGCAGTTATGATATCAGCGTTTTCACTGCATTGTTGACATTTTTTTTACCTTTTCTTTCCAGTTTCTTTTTTAAAAAAAGGACTTTATAAATTTGAAATACATTTTTTTTTTATCCAGGAGCACAAACTTTCAGCTCTGCGGCTCGGTGTCATGGATATCTTAAATCTGGAGAACCTGTGGCTTTTCTGACAGCCCATGGAATTGATCCACACTTACAGAGAGCTAGGGAGCTTGTCACTCGTCGTCCAACACGCTAGGAACACGCTGGGAACACGCTGGGCAGGTGGGCATACATAATGTTTAAATACATAACTACGAGTATTTGAATCTTCGAAAGGAGTTAATTCTTATTTTTCATGTTTGTTGGCCTACAGGCTCTGATAAAACCAAAAATAGGTTCTTCCTTAGGTTAAAGGGAGTGTGCACCGATTTGAAGAGGTTTTAATCCCCTACATAACAAAACAATAACCCAACCCACGATGATCTGGTGGAATATGGTGGAATATTGCCCCAGAAAGGAAACACATTTCTACGTATGGATTACTAAGATATTATGAACATTAAACCCCACTTTGTGGTATCACATACACTGAATTACACTGTAGCATAGTGTCAGATATGTTTGCTTATCTAATTGGTAATATCAAAGTTTCTCCGAATTGATGAATGTCTTGTACAGTCGTTGTTATGTGTTTTTAAATATTTAACTCCAGAATTCAGACTTAAGAAATATTGTGCAATTTATTGTGCAATTTATTTATAGGAAGTATATTGCAGGTGTGAGACACAATTAGAAATGAAGGAATCAGAAGGAGACTGGATGTGAAACCAGTCATGCAATTCATAAAAGAACAACAGATTAAATGGTTTGGACACCTGACAAGAATGCCCTGGTATCGCCTTCCACAGAGAGCCACACAGAAAAAATATAATGAGTGCAAAGCAAGAGGAAGACCACGCAAAAGATGGAGCGGCGGCATCAAGAACAGCCTTACGAACATGAATATCAGCTTACAAAGTGCCTTAAAACAAGCACACACAAGATCACTACGTTTCACCCCAACACTTCTATAAAGAAGTCAATGGTGGAAGAGAAGAACAATCACACACAAGATCACTACGTTTCACCCCCAACACTTCTATAAAGAAGTCAATGGTGGAGAAAAGAAGAAGATACTTACCGGGTATTGTAGGGTACCATATTGTTGATGTGCTGATGTAGATATCAATGCTGTGCCAATTTGTGCCCCTGTAAACTGTTGACCAATAGAAACAAAATAAGTAACAACCTGTTTTCATAACATGAGTTTAATTTGGGGAATAGAGTGTTGGGATGTGTTATAGGAGCACCATCACACAAACATCGTTTACTTCTCAGTGCCTCTCTAGGGGGTTTCTGTGATGAAATACGATTAGTTAAGACATTTACTCTGCGTTTTGGATGTTGTAGATTCGAATCCAGATCGCGTTGGTCAGTTCACATGATCGGTTTAACAGGAGATACATTGGATTGTTGCTCGAGAAAAGGAGTTCGTGTTTTGTACAACACTTCTACTAGGTGGCTTGCCACCATTTCTGTCTATATGGATAGAATCATATGTGGCAATAAAGTCAATCTTTCGGTCCTTAGACTTTAGACCTTCTCTTGTACCCAACTGAAGCTGATTCCACCTGGGAACAGATACGGTGGGAAATAAAATTCTCTTAAAATATAAGAATTTGATATTAGAACCAATTGTCAGCAAAGTGCGTGCACTAAACTATCGCGGCTTTCAAGCAACTTGTAAAGAAGTAAATTAATGAATGTTTTGTTTAGGATCCAGTGTAAGCTTATGAAGTATTCTTCCACTTACTCTGCCTGCTACATATTCCCACTTTTGTTTCTATGTTCATAGCCAATTATATTTGTGTTCTTACATACCTTCCAACCCTCCACTTCTGTTCCTACATACCTTCCTACTTTCCACTTCTGTTCATACATACCTTCCTACTTTCCAGTTCTGTTCCTACACACTTTCATTTATGTTCCTTCACACTTTCATTTATGTTCCTTCACACTTCCACTTATGTTCCTTCACACTTCCATTTATGTTCCTACACACTTTCATTTATGTTCCTTCACACTTCCATTTATGTTCCTACACACTTCCATTTATGTTCCTACACACTTCCATTTATGTTCATACACACTTCCATTTATGTTCCTACACACTTCCATTTATGTTAATACACACTTCCATTTATGTTCCTACACAGTTCCACTTATGTTCCTACACACTTCCATTTATGTTTCTACACACTTCCACTTATGTTCCTACACACTTTCATTTATGTTCCTTCACACTTCCATTTATGTTCCTACACACTTCCATTTATGTTCATACATACTTCCACATATGTTCCTACACTTTCATTTATGTTCCTTCACACTTTCACTTACGTTCCTACATACTTCCACTTATGTTCCTACACACTTCCACTTTTGTTTCTACATACTTCCACTTATGTTTCTACATACTTCCACTTATGTTCATACATACTTCCACTTATGTTCATACATACTTCCACTTATGTTCATACATACTTCCACTTATGTTCATACATACTTCTACTTATGTTCATACATACTTCCACTTATGTTCATACATACTTCCACTTATGTTCATACGTACTTCCACTTATGTTCATACATACTTCCACTTATGTTCATACATACCTTCCTTCCACTTATGTTCCTACATACTTCCACTTATGTTCCTACATACTTCCACTTATGTTCCTACATATCTTTCTTCCACTGATGTTTCTACATACATTCTACTTTTGTTCCTACATACATTCTACTTTTGTTCCATATACATTCTACTTTATTTCATACATTAAGATAATTACTAATATCGGCACCCTCTTTAATTCTCTGTTTGATATTCCGTCTTCCTTATCTCGCTATCTGTCTGACAGACTTGCATATGCAGCAACTATTGCTTTACTACTCAACTTTTCTATTTTTCTCAAGAATTACTTAACATAACACACACGCACTGGCAGACAAGTTAGATAACTTAAAACATTGTTGGGAGATAGATACGATATCTACTCCAATACGACCGAGACCGCGAAGTTGTTAGAGAACGCGTCTTCCGGCAACTACAGTAAACCCTCGTTAACACGAACTCGAAGGGACCGAAAAATCACGAGTTCGTGTTAAAAAATTCGTGTAATCGGGGACTCAAATTTTGGCATTGCAATGCAGCACAGTATTAACCATATACAATACAGATGCCATCATATAAACACTACTACAGTAATTAACTTTTAAAGAAGTACTCACGTATTATTTTCTGCAGAAAATTCCTGTATATTGCGCTGTCGCAGACGGGAGCGAAAGTGCATAGTAACTTCACGGTCAACTGTGTGTATAGCTTCCGTAAACCTAGCGGTCATTTCAGCTGTTGTAGCAAACCGTTCTAAAGTGTCCAAGGCCGTTAACACTTCCTGGCGGGTGGGCGGTATACTATTGTCTTCATCACTTTCTTCTGATGATATTTCTTGCACCTACACACAACTGATTGTACATGTACATCAGATTCCTCTGGAGAACACACGGCAACATCGTCATCTGCACTAATGAATTCCTCAAAACTAACTCCAGGGTTTGCAACGTCTTGAAGAATATCCCATTCGTCATGAGAGGTGGTGTCGATGTCACCATCTAACTCTTCGATAGGATTAGTGTTGCTATGTCTCCAGGCTCTGCTAAAGCAGTTCTGCAAGTGTGTTGATGGCACAGATTCCCAGGAGACAGCGATAGCTTTTATTGCATCGAGCACACTCCAACTTGGGGTTATCGTGTTGTTTTCAACAGCGCGAATTGCAGCTCTCACAAGTCGCTTGCGATAAGCGCTCTTCATAAGAGCAATAATGCCTTGATCTAAAGGCTGAAGACGACTTGTTGCATTTGGGGGAAAAAATTGAACCTTTACGTTTGTTAAGTTCAGATCATGTATTTTATGGGCCGTACACCTGTCCATTGTCAGAAGAACATGCCTATTCTGAGCCACCATTCGACTGTTGAAATGAAGAAGCCACTTACAAAATGATGTGCTGTCGATCCAAGCTTTCTTATGGTGAGAGTAGATGCAAGGTAGAGTATCCATGTTCATGTTTTTAAAACAACGTGGTTTCTTGGACTTGCCTATCACCCATGGGAGGTGTTTATCACTGCCGTCTGCATTACATACAAGGACAACAGTTAGACGTTGTTTACTGCGCGCTCCACCATGGCACTTGTTACCTTTTATTCCGAGGGTATGACTTGGAAAAAGATTGTAAAAAAGTCCAGTTTCGTCTATATTGTACACGTCACACGAGGCATACTTTTCTCTCACTCCGTAAAATCCATGCAACCAGTTGTTTGCTTCTTCTTCATCAACTTTATTTGCTTCACCACAAATCACTACTGATGAAATTGAGTGTCTCTTTTGGAACCGGTACAGCCAACCAGCGGAACAGCTGAAATCTTGAATATCCAAATTTTTGGCAATCTCATTTGCTTTTGACTGAATTATAGGTCCACTTAAAGGTACATTGGAAATGCGCATATGGTTGAACCATTCTAGAAGTAGCGTTTCGATATCTTCATACTTAGCACTACGAAGTCGCTTAGATTTGTTACCGGAACCTAATGCAACAGCATTAAGAATTTTTCCCGGTCTTTAAGTACTGTGGATAAGGTAGACTTGGCAATTCCATACTGTTCAGCAATTGTCTTTTCCTTCAATGCACCACGGTCTACTTCGTTTAGAATTCTTAGTTTTGTTTCCAGATCTATACATGTCTGCTTCTTCTTAGACATGACTCTTCAACTGACTCTATCTAACTTTCCGTCCTATCTGAACATTTTCTCACCAGATTTTTATCAACTGGAATTTCACTTTTATTTTCACTTTCTGCTCCTCCCTTCTCTCCTTCCACACCCCCTTCCTGCCCAAAACCATACTTTACTTCTAATTGGGTGTTCTGGCTATAAAATTCTCGTACCTGTAATAAAAATACAGTACCCAGAGCTTCTACGATGTAACCGAATCCTGGAAACGACGAATTTACTTCCGACAGATCTGCTATCGCACCTTCCGGGGACGCATTAATCTTTTCCCAGCTGTCCGAAAATGCTTTGTGTAAATATTAATGTCTCCACCTATCTCGCCCCTCTATCTCAAACTCAAGGGCATCCCAAAGGTAAATGAAACTGTTAGTGTTACCTTTCCGATCACTAACAATGAAAGGCTTTTAAGGTGACAACAAACATTGTGAAGCTTTGGAAGTTCGGGTTAAATGAGATACAATTGGCGGAGGGACTAAAATACAGTTCGTGATTCGTGGTACACAGAAATTCGTGTTATTTACTGATAAGAAATAGACATTTATGACGGGACCACATTTTTGTTCTTGTTAACCGGGTGTTCGTGTTAAGCGAGTTCGTGTTAACGAGGGTTTACTGGTTGACAACTAAAACGACTCACGTAGATGTGTCCTAATGTCAGGCTTAGGACACTAAGAAGTTAATAAATAATCACCATTTAAAAAAAAAAATTACCCAAGTTGCCGGCGGTCTAGTGAAAAAATCTAACAAAAGCACCTACATTCCTTCACCCACCCTCCCCTCTTTCAAGCATTACTAGACGGAAAACTGATTGTTTATGTGTCGCTGTATCACCACTAATTTCTATTATACACCCAACACCGGCTTCCCACCAAACAACCCATTTTGACTTCTCTATTGACACTTTGGTTGACTCCTTACAGACAAGTGTCCACAAAATCACATATGGACAGTTAGAATTGTCTGCAAAAACGCGTGTAATTCAAGCGTCATTATCAAATAGCTTGTCCTGAGCATAACTTTGCCACCCCAACAGTCCTTCGAAATTTCTCTCTCTGTCATAGGCCAGATACCCCACCTATACAGCCATTATGTTCAAACCATCAGTTACATTCTGAGTCCATTTTCATCTTATCCATGGTTTTTCTCTTCTCCTTTATGCCGGTATATCTCCTTCTATGATGGTCTTTTCCTACCCTTCGTATCTTTTTATATTTTCAAAATACTGACATATTTTCTCTTTCTTATTTGTAGTATTAGCCAGTTTTTATTTATTTTGAATTCTTTCTGGATATATTTATTTGTTCTCTTCTTAATCCATGGTATACAGAAGACTCTTCTGTAACACTTATGTTCAGAAGCACTTATATGTTTCTCAAATGCCTTGTTAAATGTCCTTGCTTCATACCAATACCTTGGCACTAGGAATATGAATGCCCTTATTATTCGATCTTTGTTTTCCTATTAGTTCCGTTCCATATTGTTTTTTAGTTAATTTTTTGTAAAGTTATGCTTGTTCTTCGTTTAATTTCTTTCATCCCATTTCCATATCTTTTGTCCTTTTTGTTTTATCCGTTATTGAATTGTACTTAGCTAATAATCGTTTATATATCAGTAGTAGAACTATTAAAATGTCAATGGTAATACACACATCTTAACATATCGATAACATACTACATACACAATGACTCATTTCATCATTATTAACAATAATTTACTACCAACAAAAATAATTATCGCTCGTCACCTATCTGACCGCAACATAACTGACCGACCGCATTTATGAGTGTGCGAACAATCGATTTTAAAATTATTATTTAACGTCTATATTTATTAATTTATGGCGTCATATTCCTCTCTTTGAACTATACAATTCTACACGAAATGCCCATATATCACTACTTGTCTAATATACATTTGTAGGGTTAAATTAATTTGATAACTACATACACACATATGTTGCTTAGTAACAACTATTAAAAGAAGGAGTAAAAAGAAATATGTTGAGCATACCTTGAGAAGAAATAATCAAAGAATAACAAAGCAGGCATTGAAGTGGAAAGAAAAGTGTTCAAGAAACAGAACGCTCTAGAGAAACCCTAAAATAAACTTTGCTGAGAGAGACAAGAAATATCGGACTGAATTCCATGGAAGAGTTCCCAGGACAGAGACACATGGAGAAAATACTTGCAGGCAGTATGTAATTTATAATAGTACGATAGGAATATATATATATAGATGGCATTTTTCGTCTTTACAGACGGTATATTGGCAGGTGTCTTACTGTGACAACCTCTGAGTTTTCGCTTTTCTCTCTTGTCTTTCAGCTCATACATACGTCTCTTCTCAAAAGACGCTGCGCTCTTACGCAATATCGTTTTACACACAATGTCCTTAGCTAGTTTTTTCCATGTGCTGGGACCTATCGATAAGTTCATCATTGAGGACTTGCAGCCATCATTATATCTGAGCAGTGGTCTACCCTGATGCCTCTTCCCCTCCCAAACGTTCACAGAACAACATTTGTTTTGGTATGCGACAAGTTTCCATTCTTCTCACATACCCCAACCATTTTAGTCGTCTACTGCTGAGCATGCCAATGACGAAAGGCAGGTTTACACGTTGCAGTGCTTAGAGTTCGTTATCTTGTTGTACCACCTGATGTTCATAATCTTGCGGAGACATCGAAGGTGAAAGATGTTAAGTCTTATATATATATATATATATATAAATATTCTTCTCTTCAACCATTTATTTTTTTATAGGAGAATTGGGGTTGGTAGGTGGGGAGGGGGAGGGAGCAAGATGTAGTGATCTGTGTGTGCTTGTTTTAAGGCACTTTAAAGCTGATATTCATTTTCGTAAGGCTGTTCTTGATGCTGTCACTCCATCTTTTGCGTGGTCTTCTGTTGCTTTGTACTCGTTATACTTTTTATGTGATCCTCTCCATTGTATAGTTATATATATATGTGTGTGTGTGTTTCTAATTAAAAGAACCGACTTCTTCAATCTGAACGAAGCGCCTGCCTACAGTTCCCAAATGAGATTGATTATGAGCACATTTAATCTGTACTCGCAGTGGTCATTACCGACACATATCACTTAACTTCGACATTGTTTTCTCATCGTTATCTGTGTTAACATCATAAAGAAATACAATTATGCAGACACTTTATCCATATATAACAGAAGTAAACAAATGTTTCTTTGGAATCTACAGTATAAAAAATCTTACCACTTCATACCCTGTACTATCCGGTGGAGCGAAACAAAATATTAAGGATGATACGACGTGGAATGATGTGCCAACAATGTATACATAGAACGCCCAACCATAATGTACATTTTGTGAGGACAGGACATTAGACTCTTTGACAAAAGCATCAAAAACTGTTATGGTTACAATACCAGCTGCACCTGTAGGAATAAAAGATAGTTAGGCATATTCATTGGTTAAATAGAATGTAATAAATACAACTATATAGAACTTATCTATATACAGCTTATCTTCAAGATATTGAAATGTCAAGAAGTTGATGTGTAAGGGTTCGAATAGATAATGGTCAATACTTTGTTTCATCTTTACGTGGGGCTTCATGATAACATACTTGACTGGTTAACCAAGAAAGGTTAACTTCTAGTGTAGAAGTCTCCTCAAATACAAATCTGGTTTCATCATTATTATCATTATCATCATCATCATTATGATCATCATTATCACCATCATCAGTTTGCTTCGAGCTCAAAGGCATCTAATTCAGAGACACAAAATGTTCACTCAATTCTATTGTTCACCTTTCTCTTTCTCTCGAACCTAGTTTTATGCCTCTCGAGGGTTTTCTTCATTTCCGTTATTAACAGCTGTTACCTTCCCTACCAATATGATATTTGGATATTCACGACCAGTTAGATTTTATTTATCTCTGTTTCTGCAACGCTTTTCCTTTTATTTACGAGTACATTGCGTCTTCGTTGGCCTTAGTCCCTACCTCTCTTAGACTCATTTTATGACATACAGGAGAGGACAGTGGTTGTATCCCCGAAATCACGCAGGGGGCTACTCTTGTCTATGGGGAGGTAATTAACACTTTCATTTCTAATACTCCTTTCATTCTGGAAGAGTAATAGAAACGTTCTCTAAAGACTAGAAGATTGTTCAGTAGCATCTTCTACGTATCATCATCAAGTAGCTTGCCCCTTCCGGAACTTGGCTCCCATTACAGCAGTCATGAAAAACTCTCTGTTCTGTGCAAGTTGCTCGGCGTCAGCAGCAGTCATTCTCAAATCGTCAATGACATCCTGCACCCATCGTCTTCTAGGTCTTCCTCTCGTTCTTCTTCCAGGTACCATTTCATCCAAAATTATTTGATCTATGCACTCATGTCGTTTTATATGTCCGAAATATTTATCCTTGTTGTTATGCTTTGTAATAGCCAACTTTCTTCAAATATCAAGCTGTTGCAGAACAGAAGCATTTGTTCTTTTTTCTGTCCATGATATTCTAAGCTCTCTTCTTTAGCATTTGCATTCAAAGATAAATTCTACTTTGCCGATTTGTCAATGTTCTATGTCTCACAACTATATGTTACC
Organism: Arion vulgaris; assembly: GCA_020796225.1. Classification (NCBI taxonomy): domain Eukaryota; kingdom Metazoa; phylum Mollusca; class Gastropoda; order Stylommatophora; family Arionidae; genus Arion; species Arion vulgaris. Next base: position 20,721,973 of record CM036768.1, read on the forward strand.
AAGGGAAAAACGCAAGCCCTTAAACATGTGATTATTATCAGTTCCCTTCTAAGTATACTTTTTCATATTCTTCTTCTTCAGCGATCTCTGGTCATGCACTGTGGACCACAAATTGGGCAGTCAGCTTCAGGTCTGTCAGGTTTCCCCAAAGCTTAGTTTTCAGATCGACTGGGTGTGACCACATGTTGCTTCTCAGCTCACCCGGGAGAGAACAGTCTTGCAGGATATGCTCTTGTGTCTGTTCAGCCTGCTGACACCGGCAGAGAGCTGTTCGACTTATAATGACGAAATATAATGACCTGGTCTGTTCTGCTTAGGTCTTTGAGGGAGTCTTTTCCATAGTCATATCCAGTGTTTGTCGTCCAGTCTACTGCAAGTTTTCTCTGTTTGAGGGTTTTAACCTCTTGAAAAGACAGGGGTTGGTAAATTTGCTCTTTTCACTGCCCCTCTTAGCTAAGACATCGGCACTCTCATTACCTGCAATGACACAGTGAGATGGAAATCACTGCAAGTGAATTTCTGCCTTTTCTGAACGCTGAGCAAGTTCTCTTTTTAGGTTTTGTACTGTGCTGTCAGGGGATTTAGCCTCCAGGGCTTGTATAGCTGACAGTGAGTCTGTAAGAAATACCATCTTACCTGCAGGTGCTTGCAGCTTATTCATGTGTTGTGCATGCAACGCGTAATTCCTTAAATATATGGTTATTGGTTATTAGTTTCAGCATCAATTTGTGTGTCATAATACAAGGAACAGTAGAAAATCCCCCTCATGCATTCTAAATTTTCCAACAGTTGATGCTGTTGATGTAAACCTGTCTGCTCTCACATTAACGCGAACATCAAAATTCTCATGACAGCAAATCCACATTAGCGTCTTCTTCTTCATTTCTTCTTTACCTTTCAACTCCCAACATATCTTCATCATATCTTCAACATATCTTCAACATATCCTCAACATATCTTCAACATATCTTCATCATATCTTCAACATATCTTCAACATATCTTCAACATATCTTCATCATATCTTCAATATATCGTCAACATATCTTCAACATATCTTCAACATATCTTCAACTAACATCTTCCAGCTCCTTCTCTCTTTTGCCATACCTTCTAATTCTTTCCATGTTTTACCTATCCTTCAATATCAGCATCCAGCTCTCTTCTTCAGGTCTGTCTAGGCATTCCCCTGTGTCCGGTCGGTCTTCTCAATGTATGTCCTACCAATTGCCAGCGTCTCTTCCTTAGCTCTTTCTCCACTGATATTTGCTTAGTTCTTTCTCTAAGTTCTTCGCTCTTAATCGTATCATACCATCTCAGTCCCTCTATTCTACGTAAATATCCATTTAAGAAGGTCTGTAGTTTTATGACGGTTTCTTTTGTTGGTTTCCATGTTTCCAAGCCATAGAACAGCACTGACTTTACATTTGATTGAAAGATTTTCAGTTTTGTGTTTGTTTTGATCTCCTTTGACTTCCATATCTTACTCAATGCAATACAGTTTCCACTTGCTTTTTGTATTCTTACCTTGACATCTTTGTTTGTTCCTCCTTATGTGTCTATGTTGCTACCAATATATGTGTCTGATTCTACATCCTGTCCAGCAGTTTCCTCCAGCATAATCTGGTTTAAATTTACTGCATTTATTCTCATGACTTTGATCTTTACCCTGTGTATTTTCAAGCCTAATTGCTGAGACTTATTATTTAGAATATTCATTTTATCTTTAATCTGTGCGTGAAATTCGAACAGCAATGCCAGATCGTCTGCAAAATCCAGGTCCTCTAGCTGTTTCATAAGTGTTCATTGTATTCCTAATCTGTTATCTGTTGTTGTTGATTTCATGATCCAATCTATGGCCAGCAAAACAGGAATGGTGATAACAGACATCCCTGTCTCACCCCTGTTCTTATCTCAAAGGATTCGGCCAATTGGTCCTCATGTATGACTCTTCATTTCATTCCTTCATACGTTTCTTTTATTAGATTTGCAATCTTGGGTGGAACTCCATAGTGTTTTAATAGTTTCCACAATGACTCTCTATCTAGAATATCAAAAGCATTTTCAAAGTCCATAAAACCTATGTATAGTGATGGCAAGTTCCACTTTAAGCTTTGTTCTACTATAATGCACAGTGTAGCTATCTGGTCTGTGCATGATCTATTCTTGCGAAACCCTACCTGTTCTTCTCTCAGTTGTTTATCTATGGCCTCTTTAAGTCTATCAAGTACAATCTTGTTTAGTTTTTTGCCTGGTACTGATAATAGCATTGTCCCTCTATAGTTTGTACATTCATTTGTTATTGATTATTCTATTCCCTTTCTGCACAAGATTATTCTATTACCTTTCTGCACAAGAACGTGTTACACTTTCGATCTACAGACCAGATCACTGCTAAACATCCAGGAGAACTGGCTCTTATACAATGTCATGTCAACGAAAGTAAAATATGTTGTCTACAGTAAACGTCACAGTGATTTGGAGACAATAGCAATTGGGCACATGGTTTATATAAGGCAAGACAGGGAGCGAGCAAGATGACAGTGGCAACTGGACATTAAAGACATATTTAATATGAGGTTGGAGGAGGCGGGAGAACTTACTAGAACCGAACGTTTTTCAGGTTGGATTTGATGAGAGCGCAGTTGTACAAGTAATAATGACCTGATTTTGCTGTATAACTATCGTTACCGCGTTAAAGTACTAGGGAACTCACATTATGGACTTACCTGCAATGAATATCGTAACACCAACACCAACAGTTTTTCCCCCAATATTTCCGCGGCTCCTAGAGAGTGCAACTACAACAGACGACACGCTTATAATGAAACTAAATATGCTTGCTATTCTGAAAATCCAAACCTCTGAAAATGCAAAATAACATAGACAATTAATCAATGCTCACAACTATCATGTCTTAAATTGATCTTTGTGTAGGTGGTCTCTGTAGCAAAGTGGTCAAGCCGTTCTTCTTGCTTTCAAAAGGCGTGGGTTTGAATCCCGACAGGGATTTCATTGATTGGAAAGTCCATCTAACCTCAACTGGGTACCGGAAAAGCTCCCGGAAGTAAAATGCGTTCGACGGAGCGAGTGCAGATTTCTCATGAATAATACGAGCCTAACGAAGTATGTTCAATTCTTTAAAGCGATATGAAGTTCCTTTTTTTCAAAAGTATCAATGAGCAACGGTGTTTCGTATGTAATGTGTTGGTTCAACAGATTAAGGAAGACAAAACCTTGATTTAGTGGAGACTATACATGTTTCAGTAAAATACCAGGTAGTCATAAATAGATACACTGCTGATTTAAAAAGGTTTCTAGTAAGAAAGGGTGAGAACAAACGAAAACAATTAATATTAAAAAGGCGGGAGACCCACCCAGAACTAGGGTTGTCTTTTTTTTAAATTCACAGAAAAAAACTACCAAACATATTCTCATACAAGTTGGCCACATGTTGCAAAAGCCATTGTTTTCGATGATAAACAACGTTAAGTGTATGCACTGTAATTAGTTATTTAAAAAACAATTAATTTTCTTGAAAATATATTGTAAAAAACCCCCACTACATCGTGCAGTGGATTTCAAAAACATAAGAAGTGCAAAGAATGCCAAGCTGGCATATGATGTACATAGTTATAGCGTGAACCTCCAAAAAATGGCTAACTGAATTGGTTTTGTAGTTATGGTTTTTGCAATGTAACCCTTGCAAATGAAAAAAAGCATTCAAATTAGAACAGCAATATCTCTTCTTATATACAGTTTAGACAAAAATTGAAGGTTCATGCTATAACTATGAGTGTTATGTACATCATTGTCATTATTGTCTTAGAAAACACCACTGTTACTTTCATCTTTTATTGTCTTAGAAAAACTACTGTTACTTTCATCTTTTATTGTCTTAGAAAATACCACTGTTACTTTCATCTTTTATTGTCTTAGAAAATAACACTGTTACTTTCATCTTTTATTGTCTTAGAAAATAACACTGTTACTTTCATCTTTTATTGTCTTAGAAAATAACACTGTTACTTTCATCTTTTATTGTCTTAGAAAATAACACTGTTACTTTCATCTTTTATTGTCTTAGAAAACACCACTGTTACTTTCATTTTTAATGTCATAGAAAACACCTCTGTTACTTTCATCTTTTATTGTCTTAGAAAACACCTCTGTTACTTTCATTTTTTATTGTCTTAGAAATTACCACTGTTACTTTCATTTTTTAATGTCATAGAAAACACCACTGTTACTTTCATTTTTAATGTCATAGAAAACACCACTGTTACTTTCATTTTTTAATGTCATAGAAAACACCACTGTTACTTTCATTTTTAATGTCATAGAAAACACCACTGTTACTTTCATTTTTAATGTCATAAAAACACCACTGTTACTTTCATCTTTTATTGTCTTAGAAAACACCACTGTTACTTTCATTTTTATTGTCTTAGAAAACACCTCTGTTATTTCATTTTTTGTCTTAGAAAATACCTCTGTTATTGTCATCTTTTAATTGCTTAGAATTATTCTTCTTCTTCACCCTAGGGATGCTTATATGTCCGCAACAATGACTTCTTTTTGAAGCGCGTCTATCCAAGGCCATCCTTTCCAAATCTCTTCACTCTCCCCATTTTCTTGCATTCCGTCTCCAAATCCCGTCTCCAGGTGTTCCTGGGTCTTCCCCTACCTCTATTGCCCTGGGGTTCCATCAGAGAGCCTGTCTTGTGATGCTGTTTTGGGGGTTTTCTCAGTGTGTGTCCTATCCATCGCCACCTTCTGCTCCTTATCTCTTGTTTCACATATCGTTGTCCTGTTCTATCCCAGAGTTCCATCTGTTATTTCTTATTACAAAAGATCACCAATTATTTCCATATTCTTATATTTTAGAAAAGTGCACAAATATTTCCATTTATTATTTTCTCAGAAAAACTCTATTTCCATCTGTTATTTTCGTCTTTGGTATTGATTATTACTTTCACTTAAATAAAATTAAAGTTATAATAAATAATATACTGTATCTACAATATGCGTTACTTTGTCATTAACTTCATCTTCATCTTCTCATCTGTATCTTACTATTCAATAGTCACATCTTGAAGATGTTATATGTGATAATATGTTATTAACTTACTTGCTGCGTATTCATGAGCATAGTCTACATAGTCACATGTTAATCTATAAAGATTACTACAGTACCACCAAAGTCCAGTTTCCAATTTGGCAGGATAAACCTGTACATCCAAATAAGAAACATAAATTAGTTTGAATCAAAAATATACTCATGCAGAAACAGTAGTTCTTGCATGTTTTGCACATTATAACATTATTGGAAATACTGTCTTCTTTAAAAAAAAAAAACAGATGAACTCCGAAAGTATACCCAGATAATTCTATGAAGAAGTCAACATATATTTCTTTTTTTATATGAAAGTCAGTTGTCTTAGACCTAATCGCAATCCTCTTAGCCTCGAGAAAAAAAAATCGATGTAGTGCCTATTTATGAAATTGCTTTTTCTTTCTTCTGGCACGTTTTATGTCAACAAGTCATAGTTTTTCTTGATCAGTTCTCATTCCCATTTTCTGAGCCTGTCTCCAGCTGGCTCTATCCCTAGCAATCCCATATAGTCTTGTGTACTCATGTCAGAACGAAACCTTGATCTTGTATGCCCCACCTGTGGTAGGGGATTGTGTTCTATAATAGGACTATACAGACTCCTCTGCACTCACCAGAGAGTAAGCAGCACACGTCTCAGACTGTGGTCTTCATCGATTGCTACGGACGGCTATTATGTAACAAGCACGCTGAACGCCATAATCACCGCCATTGTTTCCAGTGCAAAGTTGTTTCCAGAGCTAGATGTTGGTGAGCAAAGAACCCCTTTGCATTCTTAATAGTTTTGTCTCACAACATTTCTGTGACAGCCTAAGAACTTCACTTGCTCCGAATCACAAAGCCGTGCGTGTACACCACAGCACCGCAAATTTTCATGTTTTCATATATGTGTGCTTGGATCTCAAAATCAACCGTAGAAGGAATTTGTTTTCTGCAGTTTCTTTCAAGTGGAATGTGGACCTTTTAAAAGGTGATGTTTGAATCTCACAGGCTACTTGTTACTTTACTGCCTTTCAAGATTAATATCTATTAGTACTACAACCTATTGTAGAACGTCCACACTTTTCCATCCACGAGTCTTACTCTCCTTTTCAGTCTGTTTCCTTTTATAAAGGGTTTTAAAGCAGAAGGATTGACTTCATTGCACCGAGTTTTACCCCATATGGCTCGGTCCCTCTCAGCAGAAATGTCACGCCACCTGCCGAGAGTATTGCACAAAGCACGAACTCCGTAGCTACGGCAACAATCCTAGGGTCTCTGGAAAACTGCACTTGTGAACAGAGCGGCGCGGTCGGACTCGAACCACGACCTTCGACTCACAAGGCAAAGGGCTTAACCAGTTAGCCACAGAGGCCCCTTAAATAGAGCCAACATCTCATGAAACTGATGCCTAATTTCAGCTTTTAATTTCAGGTAAGCCTTTACTCTGAATAATTTGACTTTGGAAATATATCATGTTTCGGCAGCCGTTGCTCATAGAACACTCGAGAAATATTTGTGGCGCTGATTATCAGAATTCTTCTTTATCCCTTTCACCTCCAAGGTGGCATAGCTCCACAACTAAGGTCTTGTCAGTTCTCATGCACTTAATCGTAGTTGTTTAAAGTTAAGTGTTTTGGGTTTTTTTTTCCGATCCTGAAGCACTTGAGCTTTTCAGCTCTTCGGCTCGGTGCCATGGACATCGTAACCCTTCGGTTCGGTGCCACGAACACCGTAAATCTGGGGAATCTGTGGCTTTTTCTGCCATCCCGCGGAATTGAACCCGCACACACAGAGGGATAGTTACCCGTAGTCCAACGCGCTACGAACACGCTGGGCAGACGGGCAGCTAAGTGTTTTAACAGGGTGGGGTAGCTAGTCCCCGCCAAACTCCACGTTTGCTGTGGACAGCATGTTGAAGGTATTAAAGTGGTTCTATTCTTACCCCAACTTCGAGCCCCGGCAACCACACGGGCGTCACTTTGAATAGTCATCTTTGACAATCGGATAAGAGAGACGAGTATGTACATTTTCTGGGATTCTCATTGTCTGTTTTGAGATCAGATCTCGAATCGAACATGTATGCACCTACCCTTCTACCAATTCCAAGTAGCTCTCCTTCGATCCATACCCTCTTAGCCAGACATTAGCCTGTTACCAGGACCACCACTTGAAGGTGTGGTAGGATCTTGATCAGTGTCTCAGTGTCAGCTTACTGACCCTGGCGCCACTGTATATCCTTACATTATTGCCCCTGCTGGGCCCGATTGTCAGAATGGCTAGATTATATTCAGTGGTAGACATTACCAGTCTCTGTATAACATCATATGTAGCCGCTGCTCAAGGCGTGCGGCCTCAATCACTTATATTGTTAATAGACCCTGTCTGGGTTTAGTTATAATATGATCTATGTGCTTTTAATTCTAGGTTTCGATCGAATCTCATACCCAGATATTTAAAAGAAACTGTTTAATGGTTCGTCCACATAGATCCATTATTGGTATATGTGTTTTAACAATTATGACATTGCTCATTAATTAGCTTACTGTGATCTTAATTGTGTAGACATTGAATACGACTGGTGAGAAATGATATTCTTTTGACATTCGGGGTTGGCTGTTGTTTGCTCCAATGACCAACTGCCACATCTGAGCACCGCTTTCCTTTCATATAGTACATGTGATATCCATCTGATGAGTATTGTGTGAAAGGTGTGTTCTCAAAATTGGTATATAAGTAGTTGGAAGGGAACTTTGTTGTATGCATATTTCAAGTCTAAAAATTTGCATATATTTCAAGGCCCGACTGAAACTCTTCTTGTGTGTCATATGCAAAGACTACAGCGTTGCGCCAGGTCTCAGCACACCATGTGTGTCACCCAAGCATGTTGAGCATTTGATGGTTCTTTACTAGTTTACATGCTATCTTCCTGGACATTAATTTATTCACAATTTTGTCAATTGTTTTCTACATCACAATGATTTTGTAACCACTAATGTGAGAGTCATATTTCCCAGGTTTAACTGGAATGGAGCCATTGTCAGCTCTGTGATTGTAATGATTGTCAAAATATTGCCTGCCAGTTTCTAGTAGCCTGACAACGTCTTCATGCCTGACTGATTGATTAATTTGTTGAACCGTCATCACTGCACTTCATCATCATAAGCAAAAATGTAATTGAGCACATAACCTACCACATATATATGCTCATCATCATCATCAAGTAGCTTGTCCTTTCCGGAACTTAGCTCCCATGACAGCAATCCTGAACAACTCTCTGTTGTGTGCAAGTTGACCGGCGTCAGAAGCAGTCATTCTCACATCGTCAATAACATCTTACACTCATCTTCTTCTAGTTCTTCCTCTCATTCTTCTTCCAGGCACCATTCCCTCCAAAATTATTTTCTCTAGGCCTTCATGTCGATTGATGTGTCCAAAATATTTAAGCATTATCGATTTTATGTTCTTTAATAGCCAACTCTCTTAATATCACGTTGTTGCAGAACAGACGCATTTCTTCTTTACTCTGTCCATGATATTCAGTGCTCAATGGTCAATGTTCCAAGTCTCACAACCATATGTTGCTAAGTGAAAAAAACTTGATTTGTGTTCGTATGTCAGTTCCCTTCCATAGATTAGTTAACTAATTTTAAATTTCTGTCTTCACTGGCAAATGACTGAACGATCGGTGTAAAAACTGCATCTGTTTCATTGATTTCGTCATTCAAGAGGGTCCCAACCTCAACGTTAATTATTTAGGTGTTTCTTTCAAAAACATAATTTTTTTTTAATTAAGTTAGAGCAATATTTTATAATGGGCAAGTTAAGCTAAGAATGTGGATCTATTTTAATGTTTCAAAAAACCCAAAGTTGCATGGTTGCCATGACAAAGCGGCCATCTTTTAAAAAATACATGTATTAAAATCCTAAACTTTACAAAACAAACAAATATATTGAGAAATAAAGAGGTGATTCATTTACTGTAAGCATTTTTACAGCTACTACTGTACAAAATTGTGTCATCATTTCACATTGAAAATGTAAAATTTCATAAAAATGTAATTTGAAATGGACCTGTAGCTACAAAATTATATGTGGGATATTCATCTCAAATTTCGTGTATCTAGCTTTAGTATTAGTTAAAACTCATGGATTTCCGACACAAAAAAATGGAAATAAATGATTTTGAGAAAACTCAATTTTAAGCTGTGAATTTGAGAGAAAAAAGGTTGAAATTTGGCGTTTCTTATTAATGTTGTAATGCTAATACGCAAACAAAACAACATAATTTATGTGTAATCGATAGTACGAATGTTGTACTTTATAGAACTAAACACTTTGAAAAATCGATGTTTTTGACTAAATCTGAAATTTTCTAGATAGGTAAACCCCTGGATAGTAAAAGTATGGAATGTATAGATATCATACAAGAATCCTGTCAAAACGCAAGCATATCTAGTACCCAATCCACTAGAGCAGTCACTACAAAAACAGAAAACCATGACCCTTGGCAACACCGCGCAAACAACGTCACGAGAAAAGAAGATAGTAGAAGTACAGTTAATACTAAGCAGTTTGCTTTGTGTTTCGAATATCGCAAGTTCAAATCCGATTCATGTCATTACGTTCACTTTAGAGTTTGAACTTAGAGTTAGAGGGCTCAATACTTTCGGTGGTTGTCGTGCTATTTCTGAAGAGGTTTACCATGCAATATGAGGAAATCCGGTAGAATGAAGTCAGCTCTTGACCTTTAGATACCAATACTAAAAGATAAATACAGCTGTTAATATGGTTACTTTCCCAAAGAAAACTCAAATAGGAAAAGATTTTTCCCGTACACGCTGCACACAAAAATATCAATATAAACTAGTGCGCAGTTGCAATAATTATTATAACCTCTCACGTACGTCTTCCCGCAGCCAGACAGGTGCAATTGCACCTACTAAACACATCAAGAAACCAATGACCAATCCTCCATATCCCAATCTCCGGGCTGTTCCGAATGCCATTGTACAAGTTTAGTCAAGTCTTTAGTATTCAACCTGAAACACAAAGTAAAAACTGACATTAGTTATAGAATATACAGAACCAAAGTTGATAAGGTAGTGATAACTGGCAAATTTAATTGGAAGAGGATAAGGTAGTGATTAACTGGCAAATTGTCACTTGAAGAGGATAATAATGATAACTGGCAATTTAATTGAAGGGGAAATAAGGTAGTATAACTGCAAATTTAATTGAAGAGGATAAGGTGTGATAATTGCAAATTTAATTAAAGGATAAGTATGATAACTCAATTTACTTGAAGGATATAGTGATAACTGGTAAATTTACTTGGAAGAGGATAAGGTAGTGATAACTGGTAAATTTACTTGGAAGAGGATAAGGTAGTGATAACTGGTAAATTTAATTGGAAGAGATAAGGTAGATAACTGAATTTACTTGGAAGAGGATAAGGTAGTGATAACTGGTAAATTTACTTGGAAGAGGATAAGGTAGTGATAACTGGTAAATTTACTTGGAAGAGGATAAGGGAAGGCAAAGAATTAAATATCTGGATAACTTGATCAACAGCCATCTCGAATATTGGGCAGCATAACTGACCGGGGAAACCCTGACCTAGTTTGAGATACGGGGCTGGATATTGTATACGTTTTATAGAACACTGCAAACTTTTTTGCAATTTTACTCAGTTCTATGAGTCTAGGGTTATTTATTGATAAAAAATATTAATAATACTGATATTCCTTATTGTTAAACTTTACTTGTTATATAATATAACCTTGATTTAGCATTTTGTGTTGATTTTAAAACGAATTCGTCTATATACAACATTACTGGAATGCGAGGTCACGCGACAGTTCGGATTTTATTTCCTGTTTAGTCCGCTGGCCGTATGAGTTTAAAGTTTGCTGTGCTTGATCCCATGACATGGTCGATACAAGAAGACATACTCTGGTGATCGAGTGAGATGCGTGTGAACAATGACGTCAAGCGTCACTGCAGGCGTCAACAATTTGCAGAATTACACTTGTCTTCGTTCCGGTGCACATGGGTGTCGTTGGCAATGAGAGAGCAGACAGGTTGGCTGACTGTCGCCATATCAGAGGGCCAGCCAATGGACAGAGCTGACATCTTGAACGCCCTGATAGAGTCTGGCCGCAGAGATCTTCATCTAAACCAATCCCACGTCAACTACTAGATTGCGAGAACTGGGTTTGAAGATTGGTGTGGCAAGAAAAGAACGGTACAACAGGTATACGAGTAGACTCATCAATCAAAATAGAACTGGTACGGTCAGTCGCTGGACGCTGTTGGAGATATTGCGAAGGAGATCGGAGCACCTATGGACATGTCCGGAGTGCAATTAAGATATTCCAAATGAAACTGAACTGAAACTGAAACAGAATAAATTAGTCATAAATTAATAGGCCTTATATTTTCCAGGAACGAAATTCAGACAAAGTATAGTAACACGGTGACCAACAAGACATGTCAGAAGTAGCGGCTATGGTAGGGTTCATCCTGGGTCTGGCTATCCTATCATGTTTTTTTTTTTTTTTTTTTCCGATCCAGAAGCACTTGAACTTTTCAGCTCTTCGGCTCGGTGCCATGGACATCGTAACCCTTCGGTTCAGTGCTGCGAACACCGTAAATCTGGGGAATATGTGGCTTTTCTGTCAGCCCGCGGAATTGAACCCGCACACACAGAGGGATAGTCACCCGTAGTCCAACGTGCTACGAACACGCTGGGCAGACGGGCATCCTACCATGTAAAATGTAGTTAAAAATTCAACCAACCATGAGCAAGTCAAATAGAGGGAAAATAGGTTAGTGGTTGCTGAACCGATGTCATTACACTCTGCCCAGACTCATAGGTGCTTAGTCTTCTCCGACAGATGTCGAAAGGGAATGCATAATGGATGTTTATGTGGCTCGTTGGTTAAACATACACGACACTCTGCCCAGACTCATAGGTGCTCAGTCTTCTACGACAGATGTCGAAAGGGAATGCATAATGGAGGTGTATATGGCTCGTTGGTTAAACATACACCTCAATCTGTCCCTCAGGTATCCAGTTATACTTGTACAACAGGTAAGTCTAAACTTCTTGAACCGCTAGATCGATTAAACATCTTTTTTATTGTCCTCATCCAACAGACAATCGTGAAAAGAAATCAAAATAGCCTCCTTATCCATCCTCCACTCCCTGATAATCAATGATGTTGATGCAAGCATGTCTCCTTTCTCTATGTAGCAGCAAACAACCTCATGCATATTAAAGCAAATCTACATATCCTTCTTGAGGTTATAAACCTTATTTGACAATATCCATTCAAACCGCAAGGTGCCAGTTTTCTGCCTTTCAAATCATCAACTGATAATCAGATGCATTAACGGCTCCAGTAAACGGAGTTCCAGAGAGACACTGGAGAGCAGCAGTAGTGACCTTCACCTATATCCTCATACTTGAAGTGATTGTTCACTTCGAAAATTAATGAAAAGTTATAAAGAACTGCAAGAGGCATATGTCCCAATCAGCCTTAGATTTACAAGGCAAAGCTGAGAGAGAATCATGCAATACTGGAAACTCCCCTCCTCTATATTCCAAAACTTATCAAAATGGTTTTCTTTGATTCCGTTTACTTGGGCTACATGTTTGCCAAAAACTGATTTCATTAGTCCGAAACGGCAGGATATGGTATAAGTATATGCCCTATATTGTTTGTTTCCATCTCGATCGTTGCTTCCATCTCGAAGGTCTAAAGTCAATATATTGTAGACAAATAGACTTACTATATCAACATCACCAATCGTCGGGTAGTTGACGATGGATGAGAGAGGGAAGAGGTCCTGTTATGACTCCTACTAAATGTTGGATGGGGTGGGGGACGGTGTGGTAATTGATGTTGATTGATTGATTGACTTGACCATCATCAGTGCACTTCGGTGAATAACCGTGTGGGTTTCAATCTCCTTTCTACACATGAAGTTCTCGGTAGCAGTGCATGAACTCCGTAGTATTGACGATGGTCACCAATTGCAAATTTTAGTCACGATAAACAATTTTGTTCATGATTTTGTCTGGGTAGCTTCTTCTTCTTCTTCTTCGAACGCTCAATATCGACCACTTGTCAACCACTCTGTGTGATTTGTATATGATCCTAACCTAAGAACGATTGCACGCTGTATCAGTTATGCGCCTCCAAGTAGGCCAGCCCATCCGATTTCTGCGAAGCTTTTTATTTACTAGAGTAGCTTCCTAGGTTACTACGTCAGTCATCTCTTACGACATGCCTTGTAGGCGGCAGTGTTACTATTCTTTGCTCCTCTTGTGAACTTAGACAACACACGGGCGGTCTGAGTAGCGACTTTGCAGCCTACTAGTATCGATTCAAGTGATAATGGTTCTTTTAAGTAACCAACTTGAACACGGAAACTACTTTGTATCGTCCATCTCCGATAGGACTAGAAACTCGATCTCACTTACATTTAGATCAGGATGTTTAAATAATTGACATTGAACCTCTATATCGTTTTACTAAGTATGCAGTCGTCTCTATAATCTGATGATCATGACAACGATAACCGTAACAAAACCCGATCAAAAACTCTATCCACAGTCTTCAAACTGTCTAATCCAACGGTTCCCATTGTTTGAATTACCGCGAACCCTCTATTAAATAGATTTTGCTGATGCGAACCTCCAAAAGTTTCTATATAAGAAAATGGATAGGAATGAGTTATATGTGTGTTACAATAGTAAACAATTTTTGCAGTTTAATATTTTGATGAATAACAAAGAAAACATTAGGTCTATAATTAGGCTAACATTTTTTCCGTTTGAAATGTCAAAGATCATAATATTTCTTCAAGCGCTTGAGGATACCTTTGATTACCTTGCGGATACCCGGGGGTTCGCATATCCCAGTTTGGGAAATGCTGTTCTAGTCTGATGAGTATGACACACTAAAAGTAAGTAGACAAGAACAAACCACTCTATCACCAGTTTTCAAACTATCTAATCTACTTGTCTTATGATCAGAACTGATTACATAAATGATAACTACTTTTCTATTATCTCATAAGTTTCGGACGCCATATGATAATATGATCATCTCTTGTTTCAAAGGTACTAGATTTGTTCCCCATGTGAAACTATCTGGATATTTTCCAACATATCTCTGATATCAATGTAGGTAAGATTAAGTTCCTAGCCGGATCGGAGACGAACGTTATACCGTAGGTACTGTGCTTCTGTGAAGCATGTAAAAGTAATCTTGACAGTTAAAATTGTTAAGAGAAGGCAGCAAAGTCACTGCCCATGAACATTCATTAAAGAAAGACAAAAATGAAATGTATACAAACATTGTCACCGACACCATGTATACAATTACGTCCGGAACCCACACATGTGCTACGGAGTTCGTGCACTGTTGCTGAGACCTTGATGTGCAAAAGCGGGACATACTGTTATTCTGACACAACTATGCTCCTGAAATTGTAATTACTGTATTTGTCTGAAGTAAAATAAGGTTCCAGGACTACATGTTACGTGCATCAGGACTACATGTTACGTGCATCAGGACTACATGTTACGTGCATCAGGACTACATGTTACGTGCATCAGGACTACATGTTACGCGCATCAGGACTACATGTTACGTGCATCAGGACTACATGTTACGTGCATCAGGACTACATGTTACGTGCATCAGGACTACATGTTACGTGCATCAGAACTACATGTTACGTGCATCAGGACTACAGCACTCATAGAATAATGACTGCATCAGAAGTTAGTGCATTGACTCTGACGGATCAACTCTGTTCCAGACTCTTTGTCTGTGCTCTTCTTGATATTCCTTTCCAGTTCCCATGTTAAGGTGGGACATTTTCCGACTGTAACCGCTCTCATATCTACCTAACTTCAAATGGGTCCAATTTGGAAATAAAGGACGATGTTGTTACGTAATCCTCGTGAACTAGTTCGCGTCGTCAGTCAAAGTAAAATACAAATCTAAGACATTATGTTCCTCAATATGCCACATGGTATGAAAACCACCAACAACATTCAGTTTTCATCATCATCAATTGCCATTTCGGCACTGAATTATAACTGTAAAGGACCTAAAACATCCCTTGTCTCTTGTCATTACGCATTACGCTGCATTATGCATGCCAGTTGTTATTTGTTAATCTCTTGATGTTTTCCTCTCACTTGTGTCTTTGTCTTCAACTTTCCCCTCCAATAAGTTTTTGATCACTGGGTTATGTGTCCGAAATATTTTATTGTTATTATTTTAATTTCCTGCAATAATTCTTTTACAACTTTTAGCTTTTAAACAAATAGAAATGCTTTATTTATCTGTTTTACTTTCCATGAAATACAACATTGACATATTTGGGCTGTTTTTATGTACTTTAAGAGAGATGGACTTCTGTTTTACAAGACTTCCTGTTGGATAAAGACATTAAAATGGATGTTTAATCGATCCAGCGAAATAAGGAGTTTTGAGTTGCCCGTTGTACAAGAGAACTGGATGCCTGAGGAGCAGAGTGAGAAGTGTGTTTAACCAGTGAGCCACAGGAACCGTCAGTATGCATACACTGTGACGTATGTTGGGAGAGCTGAGTAACTATGGATCTGCCCGGAGTGCAATGACGTCCGTTCAATAACCAATGACCAATATCGACTTGTTTTCTTCTTCTTCTTTAGCGATCTCTAGTCATGCGCTTAATTTACGGTGGACCACAAACTGGGCAGTCAGCTTTAGGTCTGTCAGGTTTCCCCAAAGCTTAGTTTTCAGGTCGACTGGATCGGGCCACATGTTGCTTCTTATCTCTTTGGCACTGCCCTCCTTAGCTAAGACATCGGCACTCTCATTGCCTGCAATGCCACAGTGAGATGGAATCCACTGCAAGTGAATTTCTGCCTTTTCTGAAAGCTGAACAAGTTCTCTTTTTAGGTTTTGTACTGCGCAGTCAGCGGATTTAGACTCCTTATGTAGCTGACAGTGAGTCTGTAAGAAATACCATCTTGCCTGCAGGTGCTTGCAGCTTATTCATGTTCTATGCTGCCATCAGAAAGGCTAAGAGTTCTTCTTTGTAGTTGGAACATATTCTTCCAGTAGTGGTCGCTGGAGACACAGCAGTATCATCTGGGTGCCTAATGTACAAAACTGCTCCACCATTCATGGTTGCCTCCCGTGCTAATCCATGTACTTATCAAAATGCATTAATTGTGTAATCGAAATGATTGTTCATTGTCCATATTTCTCATTGTCCATATTTCTCATTGTTCATATTTCTCATTGTTCATATTTCTCATTGTTCATATTTCTCATTGTTCATATTTCTCATTGTTCATATTTCTCATTGTTCATATTTCTCATTGTTAAATGTCATTTTTCTCATTGTTCATATTTCTCATTGTTCATATTTCTCATTGTTCATATTATTTCTGAATAATATCAAAATACCAAGTGAATTTTATATGTAACTTCTTCTTCTTCGAACGCTCCATATGGACCACTTGTTGACCACTCTTTGTGATTTGTATGGGATCTGAGTCTAAGAGCAATTGTACGTTATACCAGTTATGTGCCTACAAGTAGGCCAGCACATCCAGTTTCTCCGAAGCTTTTTATTTAATAGAGTAGCTTTCCTAGGCCCCTACCTCAGTCGTATCTTGCCTTGTAGGTTGCAGTGTTACTGTTCTTTGCTCCCCTTGCGTTTCCCGGCAACACATGGACGTATCTTCTTCTTTTGTCGTCACACTGCTACCGGGTTGTTGCCTAGTGTTGTGGTTTTCTGTTTTTGTCTTGCGCTGTTCTGGTGGTTTGTGTGATTGTTATCTTTGCTCTTTCACAGGATTCTGCTACGCCATCTAACCATCTTTTCCGTGGTCTTCCTCTTGCCTTCTTTCCCACAAAATGTGTACAATGTCAAATACAACTATGTTTATATATAAAAAATCACAAGAATTAATCTTCATTTAATAAAGAAAATCATAATTGTTACCTCCAATTTTGAAATGGTGTTCTGTGTGCAGATCAAGTAGAACTTCACTATTATAACTGTCCAGAAAACAAGAAACGACTCTAGACAAGATGTGTTACTTTAGTGTTCACAATTTAACTGTAGTACATTCCTAAGTTTTTATCACGGATAACTGTTGATAACATTAATATGATCCAACAAATAGTTGTTTTAATTTTAGAAATGTATTCACTTAAATGCGATTGATAAATGTACAATACTGATTTTTCAATGTAAGGACAGGAAAGATAACGATTGTTGAGATAATGCAGTGTTAATTGTGTTTGTTATGTAATGAGTTGTAAGCCTAAACACAATGAGATACATGCTTGGGAGGGGATCGGAACAATTATGGACATGTTCGATGTGCGATAAAGATGATCCTTAAATGAACAATGGTCCGCCTGTACAGCACGTTCGTAGCGCGTTGGACGACGGGTGACAAGCTCCCTGTAAGTGCGGGTTCAATTTCCGCGGCTGGCAGAAAAGTCACAGAATCCCCAGATTTACGGTGCACGTGGCACCCAACCGAAGGGTTACGCTGTCCATGGCGCCGAGCCGAAGAAATAAAAGCTCAAGTGCTTCTGGATCAGTAAAAAAAGAAATGTACAATGTTGTATAGTTAGTTAGTTAGTTAGTTAGTTAGTTTGTTAGTTAGTTAGTTTGTTCCTTTCGTGCCAAAGGCGGCACAAGGGCAGAGGTTTTAGATCTTCCCTGTGATGCGGTTCGTTGCTAGCAGTTGGAGATCGTGTATGGTTTTACATAATAATAGTTTACTTTCTTGTAGCATTGTTCTTCGAAGAGTGGTCTTAGGTCTTCCACGTTTTCTTTTCCCAAATGGTGACCACATAAGGACTTGTCGATTTAGTCTCTTTTCGTCTGATATAAGAATGTTGTATAATGGAGATTAAAATATTTGTAGTTGCAGAATTGTTATATGTTACTGAACAGTGCAAAATAGAACGGTGGGAGGGATTAATGTATTATGTAAGCGTTCGTCTATCTACTCTGATACAAGGAGGTTGTAATAGCTGTCCATAGCAAGCGATCATGACAACAACCTCAGACGTGTACTACTGCACCTCTCTGATGTGTACGGAGGTGACTATAGAGTTCAATCCTAGAACACAATCCCCTACCACAGGTGGGGCATACATAATCAAGGTTAGACACGTGGGTGTTGTGTGTTCTGTCTTTTTGCAGCTCGTTTTATTTGTGCCCCAGTATGATTCTCAGCTATGTGTGTTCCTCTTGTGTTGTTACAGCGCCACATATGGCGATCTTGGGCCCGGGATTCCTAGCATGTGGTGCCAATATCGAAGTATTTCAAAGACACTTTAAGAGTGTCCTTAAAACGTTTTTTTCTGTCGACCAGCTGAACATCCGTCCCCTTCAAGTTCCCCCTGCACACATATACTGTTTTGGTATATGTTTATCAGGCATCCGAGCAACGTGACCAGTCCATCTCATTTGAGCCTTCTGCAACACGGTGTTGACGCTTGGTATTTTTGTTCTTATGAGGAGAGAAGGTTCTAGGATCAATTCAACACTCAACGTTCCACCCGTGAGGACAAGAATTGAATCTCCTACCTCCTGCAAACTAGGACCTAGAAATGTGAAGTTACAGACACTTGGTCTTCTTCTTCTTCTTTGTCACCCTTCGCCCCTAGGGAACATAGGTCCGCAACCAAAGCCTTCCAATCCCGCCTATCCAAGACCATCTTGTTCATATCTCCCCACTCTCTCCCCATTCCTTTTCCTCTTTGTGAGGGTTCTTCTTCTTCCTCACGTGGCGAGCTATGAATTTCCCCAGTTGTGGTTTATGTAGATATCTAGTGAGTGTTTTTTTACTGGGTGGGGTAGCTAGCCCCGCGCCCTACCTCGTAAGTCGCCTCTTGCGACGTGCATGGCAGGTAACAGTGGTTCTACTTTTACATCCAATTTGTCCCGATAACCACTCGGGCGCAGTGCAGTGTGCAAAATAGAAACTTTAGTAAGCACACACATTTGATAAAATACATTATTCAATACATGCACCAGAAAAATACAGTGAGCAATACTGTCTATAGATCAAGAAATCGCATCCCACAGAGTATCTCTACAATTTTCTACACAAAATAATACATGACAGTAACATTAGTCATTACTTTTCAAAATGGATAAAGGTTATGTACAAGAATCCAGAAAGTAGATTGTTAATAAATCATACACTAACAAATTCATTTTTCTTAACCAGATCAGTAAGACAAGAATGTCATTTGTCCCCCTTGTTGTTTGTTCTAGTATTTGAGACAGTTTTAGAGAAAATCAGACAAGACCAAACAATTCAATGAACATTTCTACCTGGGCTGGGAGACAAAAAATTAATTGCATACACAGATGATATGTGTTTTCCCATCAAATTATACATCCATACAGATCAAGAATTTCACATCTTAGAGTGACGAAAGTGGATCAAAATTAAACATACAAAAATCATATATAATGGGGATAGGTGAATGGAAATACAAATCAGATTATCTTTTCCAGTCGATACAAGTTAACAAGATCAAAATATACGGCATAACATACAAATTTATACCCTCACACAGAAATAAAGAAACTTGCAGCATATTATAACAAAACTTAAAGAGAAATTAGAAAAATATACATATAAAAAAAAAACATTTGTGGTAGAAGTTTAGCGATCAACACCTTTATTATACCATAATTAATATACACATCAAACGTGTTTTATCCACCACCGCAAACAATGACCGAAATCAGTGGCGGCTCGTCATTAGGGGCAAGTGGGGCCAGGGCCCACCAAAAATAATGTGTAACGTGTATTTGTTTTATGAATTAAAATATAACCTAACCTGAAATCATGATTTTTTCCGCAAATCTTTGTCTGGCCCCACCAACAAAAATGATCACGAGCCGCCACTGACCGAAATATATTCTTACATCAGACATTTTATCTTTCGACACACAATGCATGCTATTCAAATGAAAACACTTTTACAAGAGAAGTAGAAAGGATAACGACGAGCCTTTGTCGGTTTTATCAGAACGATACCAACTCAACAGTGGCGCGAGCCGAGTAACAACAACCATTCCGGATGTCAAAGAGAACAGTTCATATTTTACGAAGTAACTTTTGAAAATTCCGTTGTTGCCAAGTTTTTAAACTAACTTTATGATGTGTCGCACAGAAGACAAAAATATAATTCGTCATTTTGAACTGGTAGTTGAAATATTAGGGTCTTCGCCTCGGCTACAAAGTTCGTGCATCTGTGCTTTCGTTGGTACTTATTATCAGCGTATAGTTTGTTTTGGTTTGTTTAGTTACAACATTTAGAATGGATACAAGTACATTTGTTTTTATACTAACTTGCTGTTGCAGTTAAAATACGTTCTGTAACTAACATTGTAAGTTCTAAATATATTTTTCTACAAATTCAATAATTTCTTTATCGAGACTCCAAGTTCATACCAATGTTTACTTCAACAACAGCAACAACCATTTTGTTTAACACTTCCGCAAATATGGAGGACAAAAATAAGAACGGAATTATAATGAATATATTTCACAGTAAATACAATAAAGCATAAACACCTATACGAGCTGTTCACTGAGCGGTAAACTCTACTTATGTGAGCGGTAAACTCTATTTATATGAGCGGTAAACTCTACTTATGTGAGCGGTAAACTCTATTTATGTGAACGGTAAACTCTACTTATGTGAGCGGTAAACTCTATTTTTGTGAACGGTAAACTCTACTTATATGAGCGGTAAACTCTACTTACGACCATCTTTTTACGAAATACTATTAATTATATTTTTAGAAAAATACAAAGTTCAATTTATTATTTATTGTTGTTCATGCTGTTTATTTGTGTAGTATTTATCAGCTTTGTTTTGATGTATTTGTGGAGGATTTATCAGCTTTGTTTTGATGTATTTGTGGAGTATTTATCAGCTTTGTTTTGATGTATTTCCTGTTGCGAGATATAGATATATCCTTAACTTCTCACAAGTTGAGAACCGTGTATGTTGAAACAATTCAGAACAAGCTAGACAAGAACACTATGCTGATAGCCAAACAAGAATAGTAAACCAAAAAAGAACAGGGGTAGCTAGTCGCCACACGCTGAGAAACATACTGAGGGAAATGAAAGCCTTATGACTAATTGGTTCGACGTACAGTGATGATGTTCTGACGAATAAACTAAACTGAGAGACATAATGAGAGGGAGATGGAAGCACTTATGGACTAATTGGTTCGACGTACAGTAATGATGTTCTGACAACTAATCTAAACTGAAAGATATACTGAGGGGGAGATGGAAGCACTTATGGGACTAATTGCTTCGATGTGCAGTGATGATGTTCCGACAACTAAACTAAACTGAGAGATATACTGAGGGGGAGATGGAAGCACTTATGGGACTAATTGCTTCGATGTGCAGTGATGATGTTCCGACAACTAAACTAAACTGAGAGATATACTGAGGGGGAGATGGAAGCACTTATGGGACTAATTGCTTCGATGTGCAGTGATGATGTTCCGACAACTAAACTAAACTGAGAGACATACTGAGGGGGAGATGGAAGCACTTATGCACTAATTACTTCAAATTTGCAGTGATAACTTTTGTTGTTCTTCATGTTTTTGAGCCATAATTCAATATATTGCAATTTTAATATTGTAATAAAAATGAACAACTGTAATAAGACAAATAGTTTTACATATATTTGAAACACTGAATACAACAAAACAAGATGAAACAGTCTTAAGACGAACTTTTCTGCCAAATCAGAATAAAAAAATAAAAAAATAAAGAATGCGAAACAATAAGGATATTTATTATTTGTTTAAATCACAAACAATAACAACCATCATGAAAGTTAAAAGAAATCGATGACTACATTTTGAAATATTGATACAGAACATACTCACAAATACGAAAAAGATTAAGAGACTGGGAGAAAAAAAATGATGGAAGTTATCTTTGTAGTAGGTCTACAGAGACTATTATCGATATAAGGAAGACTACAGTAAAACTATGTAGTAATGATATAAGGAAGACTGTAGTAAAACTATGTAGTAATGATATAGGGAAGACTGCAGTAAAACTATGTAGTAATGATATAAGGAAGACTGTAGTAAAACTATGTAGTAATGATATAGGGAAGACTGCAGTAAAACTATGTAGTAATGATATAGAGAAGACTGCAGTAAAACTATGTAGTAATGATATAGAGAAGACTGCAGTAAAACTATGTAGTAATGATATAAGAGAAGACTGCAGTAAAACTATGTAGTAATGATATAAGGAAGACTACAGTAAAACTATGTAGTAATGATATAAGGAAGACTACAGTAAAATATGATAGTAATGATATAAGGAAGACTAGCAGTAAAACTAGTAAAATGATATAAGGAAGACTACAGTAAAACATGTAGTAATGATATAGAAGACTGCAGTAAAACTATGTAGTAATGATATAGAGAAGACTGCAGTAAAACTATGTAGTAATGATATATGGAAGACTACAGTAAAAACTATGGCTAGTAAATGATATAGGGAAGACTACAGTAAAACTATGTAGTAATGGCTAAACATGTAAAAACAAAGTTTTACAAAATACAAAAACAATAACAATGTACAGCAAGGTTTCGAAAAAAAATCCTTTATCAAGCAAAGAATACAAAATAAGTGAAGAAATTCACTTCTTACACTGCACAAAACATATAGACTCAGACAATAAATTCCCTAACGGCCCTAAAATGAACATCAGAGGTTAAGAAAATGAAGAAGAAGAAGAACAGACAAGCGATGTAATCACAATATTCACAACAATTGAAGTAAAAGAAAGTCTAGCAAAAAAAAAGATACCGAATATTTAAAGAATAATAGAATAGAATAGCAAACATAACAAAAACATTAGTTGTGAAATCGCATTAATTGGAAGACGGTTTTTAAGAGTCTTGATCGTAAATGCTAATCAGTCTGGCACTTGAAGAAGTTTATAAGCTTCTGTCAGTACTTCTGTCTTCAACATCAGTAAGTAGTCTCAGTTAAGAGATGAGAACTGTTTCGAATCGTGGAAATGTTGAAGAGCTTAGTATGCTTGTTTACGTTCCTCATATTGTTGCCCATAGTTCGGGTAGTTGATATTCTGAGGCTCTTCTTGCCAATTGTACGCCTGATTCTGATGATAGACAAAAAAAAACAATATATGTTGTCATTAATAATGATTAACACAACGTTTTGAGAACATATCTAATTCTTTGACAACATGTGGATCTAATTCTTTGACAACATGTGGATCTAATTATTTGACAACATGTGGATCTAATTCTTTGACAACATGTGGATCTAATTCTGTGACAACATGTGGATCTAATTCTTTGACAACATGTGGATAAGAATCATTGAACCTAACCCATGGCACGGCCACAATAAATCGTGGATTATTCTTTACACCCCATCATATTATGCAGTCACCAACATCAGCATAAGAAAGAAAGTGGCCACAGAACCTTGCTTGAATTACACTGGTAAACAAAGAATGAAGTGGTTTGGTCGCTTAATAAGAATGCATCCAAACTCTACAGTATACAGAGTTTTCTACAACAGAACATCAGGAAAGAAGGCGAGAGGAAGACCACGAAAAAGATGGTTAGATGGAATAGCAGAATCCTGTCGACGAGCAAAAATAATAATCACCCAAGCCATCAGAACAGTGCAAGACATTAACAGAGAAGCACAACACTGGGCAACAATCCGTAGTAGTGTGACAACAAAAGAAGAAGATATCCTTTACCGAACTTCGTCATCACCCACAGTAAGCGAGTTGTCGATGTTCTAAACACCACTTACACGTTCAGTAGTTTCCCATTGCTTACCGGCTACAGGAAGATAATTTGTTCTCAGCCATTTCATGTTTTTACCAGCTGCCCCTAACAGCAGTAATATATTGTATTCCAGCGTGTAACACCAGCACGATGCTTCCATTCAGTTTCCGATTAATTGATTCATTGTTCACATTATAACAATATTTCTATTCATCATTATTATCATCATCAAGTGGCTTGTCTCTTCCTGAACTGTGCAGTCTTTAAAATCTGTCTATTTTGTGCAAGCTGACAGTCGTCAGCAGCAGTCATTTTCAGATCGTCAATGATACCCTGCAGCTATCGTCTTCTAGGTCTTACTCTTATTCTTCTTCCAGGCAACATTCCCTCCAAAATCATCTTCTCTGGGCTCTCATATCGTTTGATGTGTCCGAAATATTTAATTGTTCTTGATGTTATACTCTCTTATATCGACTAGCCAACTCTCTTTAATATCAAGCTCTTGCAGAACAGAAGCATGTTATCTTTTCTCTGTCCAAGATATTCTAAGTACTCTTGTGTAGCATTTGCATTCAAAGGCATTAATGACCTATTCCGCTACTTTGTCAATGGCCCATGTCTCACAACTATTTTCTCTAACCTTGCTTCCGAAAATCTGCTGGAATATTGCCCAATAGAACACACATTGATTGCTACAGATATATTACTCAGATTTTATGAACTATTTTAGGTGCTACCTGATAAATAGTATCTCATTTGACAAAGAAATAAGAAAGTTAGCAACCGTTTGTCTTATCTCCCCTTAAACAGAAACCCTACACTGCGTTATATTGTAACATGGTGGCAGATATGTTTGGTCATCTAATTGGTTCTATAAGAGATTGTCAGAACTAATGAATGTTGTGTGCAGTTTATTTTTTAGTAGTTGTTGTGTTGTGTGTTTACTAAATATTTTACTCCAGAATCCAGACTTCTGAAATTATGTTCAACTTAAGATATTTGTAAGAAGTAAACATACCGGGTATGGTGGAGGAGCATCATTTTGTAGTTGTTGTGCTGGTTCTGGTTCTGGTGCAGATATAATCATTACTGTACCAATTTGAACCCCTGTAGACTGTTAACAAATAGAAACAAAAATAAGTAAACAATCCGTTTTCATTCAATGAGGTTAATTGATGAATAGAGTGTTGGTCTACATGTTTTGGTACCATCGGTACACGATGTGTTATGTGGTCACCATCACACAGAAACGTCGTTTACTTCATAGTGTTTCTCTAGGAGGTTTCTGTGAAGAAATAATTCAGACGTTTACTTCATAGTGTTTCTCTAGGAGGTTTATGTGAAGAAATAGTTCAAACGTTTACTTCATAGTGTTTCTTCTTCTTCTTCTTCGAACGCTCTATATCGACCACTTGTTAACTACTCTTTGTGATTTGTATGTGATCTGAGCCTAAGAGTCATTGTACGTTGTGCCAGTCATGCTTCTACAAATAGACCAGCACATCCAATTTCTGCGATGCTTTTTATTTACTAAGGTAGCTTCCTAGGTCCTACATCAGTCGCCTCCTATGATATGGCTTGTTGGCCGCAGTGGTACTATTCTTTGTTTCTTTTGCGGATCCAGCACCACATGGACGACATTGCGTTTTGAATGGTGTGAGTTCGAATCCAGATCGCTTCCATCATTTCATATGTGAAGTTCAACAGGAGATGCCTAGGATTGATGCTCGACCAAAGGAGTTCGTGCTTTGTGCATCACTCTCAGTAGTTTATTTGCCACCATCTCTTCCGAGAGGGATGGGATCATATGTAGAAACTCTGTACAAGGGAATCACTCCTTCTATCTTTGGATCCTTTAGCCATTGTAACCTAATGTCTTGGGCGCAGTGTCTTGTACCCAGATGAAGCTGATTCAACATGAGAACCGATACTTTTGGGAATAAAAATCATATTAATACTAATTCGGAGATGGACAGCCCAGTGGGAGTTGGCAGAAATGGTGAGGTTGGCACCAGGGCAGAGAGTGCACGCACGCTGGCAAAGCCATAATGGGCCCCACCGGTGGGCAGGCTTGCAAGGCAAGCGCGGAAAGCGAGGCAAGCACTGCAGCGGCGAACATGGTAGGCAAGAGGGTGTGCGTCCCACCCACAAGAGCAGAACAACTGGACAGTCCAGCAGAGGCAACACCAGTGCAAGCACGGCAGCGGCAAGCGCGGCAGCGACAAGAGGGTGAGCGTCCCACCCAAATGTGAAGAACATAATGTTGAAGAGATATCAAAGGTGAAGGATGTGAAGTCTTATAAATATATTCTCTTCTTCTCTTCCACCATTTAATTCTTCATAGTTGTATTGGAGGGAGGGGAGATGGGAGGGCGAAATGTAGTGATCTTGTGCGTGCTTGTTTTAAGACACTTTGTAAGCTGAAACTCATTTTCTTAAAGCTGTTCTTGATGCCGTCGCTTCATCTTTTGCGTGGTCATACTTTTGCTTTGTACTCCTAATATATTCTTTCTGTGTGGCGCTATGTGGTATATATATATATATATATATATATATATATATATATGCGTGTGCGTGTTTCTAATTAAAAGAACCGACTTCTTCACTCTGAAAGAAACGCATGCTTACAGTTCCCAAAGGTGATTGATTATGAGCACATTTCATCTGTCCTCGCAGTGGCCATTGTAGACACATGTCACTTAACTTCAAAATTGTTTTCTCATCGTTATCTGCGTTAACACTATACAAATTAATAATTGCCGTCCATTGCAAGCAATGCTGACAACAGTCTCAGACATGTGCTGTTGCACCTCTCTGGTGTGCGGAGGTGACTGTAGAGTGCAATCTTAGAACACACTCCCTACAACATGTGGGGCATATATGATCTTCTTCTTCTTCTTTGCGTTCGTTCTTTACGACCAATTTAAATCACTGTGTGATATGTTTGATCTTTGCCAAGAACGTGTATACGTTGCACATTGGTTTGTAGGCCCCTAAACGCATAGACTTCTACACGCTTAGGACACATGCATCCGATTTCTACACGCTTATGACACATGCATCCGATTTCTACACGCTTATGACACATGCATCCGATTTCTACACGCTTAGGAGACATGCATCCGATTTCAGCCACATATATGATCAAGAATAGACATGTGCGTGTTGTGTGGTCTGTCTTTTCGCGCAGCTCGTTTTCTCTGTGCCTCAACGGCACAATGATTCTCAGCTATGCGTGTTCCTCTTTTGTTGTTACAGCGCCACATTTGGCCATCTTGAGCAAGGGATTCCCAGCCCGTGGTGTCTATATCGAAGCATTTCAGAGACGCTTTAATATTGTCTTTAAAGCGTATTTCCTGTCCACCAGCAGAACGTCTGCCCCCTACAAGTTCGCCATACATCAACTGTTTTGGGATGAGTTTATTAGGCATCAGAGCAACGTGACCAGCCCGTCTCACTTGGGTCTTCTGCAACAAGGTGTTGACGCTTGAGATCTTTGCTCTTGTGAGGACTTCGATATCTGGAATGTTGTCACGCCAGCTTATTTTGGATTATTGTATTTATTTTTGGATATAAATACAATCCTGTAGAGACTTTATCCATATATACAACAGAAGTAAATAAATGTTTCTTTGGAAACTACCGTATGAAAATTCTTACTGCTTGACTCGCCATACTATCCGGTGGAGCGAAACAAAATATTAAGGATGATACGACAAGGAATGATGTGCCAACAATGTATACATAGAACGCCCAACCATAATGTACATTTGGAAAAGACAGGACATTAAGCTCTTTGACAAAAGCATCAAAAACTGTTATAGTTACGATACCAGCTGCACCTGTAGAGATAAACAAAAATAATTAATCATATTCGTTGAATGAATAGAATGTAATAGATACAACTGTATATATAGATGTTAAATATTCATCTTTTATAAATGTGGGTACTCCCTTCTTTAAAACGTTCAAATGCAAATCAATTTGTGCGTAGGAGTTGGAATCAATTTGTGCGTAGGAGTTGGAATCAATTTGTGCGAAGGAGTTGGAATCGACAATACTTTTGTTTCATCATCACGATAAAATACTTGACTGAATAACGAAGAGAGGATCGACGTGATTTGAGTCTCCTCAATTCCTAACCTGGTTTCATCATTATTATCATAATTATCTCCATTATCATCATCATCTTCACTTTGCTTCGAGCACTAAGGCATCTGAGGTAGAGAGACAAAATGTCCACTTAACTCTACTGTGCACCTTTCTCTTTATCTCGAACCTAGTCTTATGGCTCTCAGAGATTTTCATCCTTTCCATTGTCAACATTTGTTACGTTCTCTAGGGTAAAATCGAGGGTAGACGAGATAGAGGAAGACAGAGAAAGACAATTTTAGATGACCTGACTTCATGACTTCATGGCACGGTAGAGGTCAACATCTGAGTTCATAGCAAATAGCAAATTTAGAGATTTGTGAAAATTCATGATCGCCTACGCCAGCCATCACATCACCTGATGATGATGATGATGTTCTCTACCAGTATGACACTCGGTGCTTCATGAGCAGTTTGAGTTTCTGTTTCTGTTTCTGCAGCTCTTTATCCTTTTTTATTTTGATAGTGCGTCTTCGCTGTTCACACTTCATTCCCACTTAGACGCATTTTACGACATACGGGAGGAGACAGTGGTTCTGTTCTTCGCTATCCATGAAGCCAAAAAAGGGACTTATTTTGTCTAGGTGTGGGGGTTGGGGTGGGTCTAGTAACACTTTCATTTTCAATACGTTTTCCACCGTGTGGTGCCAGGGACCCGCAAGGAAACCAAAGAATAGTACAACTGCAACCTGCAATGCCTGTCGTAAGAGGCCACTGATGTAAGCCCTAGGGATGCTACCCTAGTAAATAAAAAGCAGCGCATAAATCGGATGTGCTGGTCTACTTGTAGGCGCATAACAGGCACAACACGAACACTGCTCTTAGGCTCAGATCACATACAAATCATACAGAGTGGTTGACTATTGGTCGAAATGGAGTGTTTGAAGAAGAAGAAGAAGAATACGTCTTCCAGTCTGATAGAATAACAGAAATGTTCCCTACAGAGTAGAATATTGGTCACTATCATCTTCTTGTCTATTGTCTATTCCCAGGTAGAAGATGTAATTGGCTGTCCATTCTTGAAGTTAAGCGTAGGGGTGGAGGTTTTAATTTACGTTCTAGGGCCAGATGGGTCGCCCTTGTTGTGTTATATCCGTGTTTATGTACTGTGGTCTTGATATTGTCTATCCATTTTTTCTTAGGCTTACCTTGGCTCTAGGACTTGATCTTGTTTTTATTGCATGCTATTATTGGTGGTTGGTTGTATTCCATTCTCATAAATGTGCAAACCACTACATATGTCTTGTGATGTATTCGGTGCTTCTGAAGTCCTCATTTCGTAGTCTATCTTTCCTGGTGACCCCACTGCCTTTCTCAATCCTTTCATTTCACACGTGGTGAGCTGTCTGTGGTGTGTTGCGTAAGAGACCAAGTTTGGCACTGGTAATAAAGTGTTGGTAGGAAAATACTTTTTATCATCTGTCATTTCACTTCCATCTTGATCTTTGGATGTTGTAGTAATGGTGCCACCTGGTAGGTGAATGTTTCTTCTTGTACAGCGTCTAAATCCAACTCCTTAAGGTGTGGGGAGGTGGTAAGATGGGGGAAGGGGAATTTGGGGTATGTGGGTCAAGTTTTTCCGTTATTTTCATATTAATGTACAATTTGTATAACAATTTAGACAGATTATGACTTAGAAGAGTAGAAACATGGTTAGTTAACAAAATATGTCAACGCGTTGCCATGGAAACAATACACAATTTTTCATAAAGTTACAATACAATACAAAATTTTGGCAACTAAACACAAAATTTCAAATCTATAAGGCTCTGAATCCAATAAATATAAATTAAATCTGTTTTCACTCTAAGATGAGCAATTGCAATATCTAAAATATTACACAAGCTTTTTGGGATATATTAAATATTACATTTAAATACTTTTTTGGATTAAAAACACCTCCAAAAAAAGCTTTTTATGACCTAATTTTTAGAGTGTGTTTACCCAAAAATGTATTTAATATTTAATATATCCTGAGAAGCTTGTATAATATTTTATATTAGCCAGGTGTCCCGCTTCCGGTGATCTGATGCTCAAATTACCTACCACATTCTGAATCCATTTTCCCATTAGTTGTTTTACCTGGAGGTCTCCTTCTACAACTGACTTCTTCAGTCCGTCATGTCTTTTCGTCTGACCAAATTACTTATATTTTTACATTATTATTTGTAGCATCAGTCATTTAATTTAATTTTTTTTATTTATAGATTTGTTTGTTATTTTCTGGTATACGGAGTACTTTTTTGTAACACTTATATTCAAAACACTACTCACAAAAATATTTAATGAATATACAATTCAACGAAACTTCACGTAAACACAATTCCTTAAATTGCATTCATCAAAATTTCAAGGAAACACAACATATAGCAATTTATTAAAGAACAATTCAGCAACAACCTGTACAAAATACCGAAATAATTACTGAACTTAACTGATTATTATAGATCGCTAGAGAGATTTTTCTTCTCTTCTTCAACTTCTTCGAATGCTTCATATCGACTACCTATTAAATCATTTCTTTATGATCTGTATGTGATCTGAAAGAACGATTGTACATTGTGTCACTTATGTGTCTACAAGTAGGCCAGCGCTTCCGATTTCTGTAACGCTTTTTATTTACTAGTGTAGACTACTTAGGCCCCTACCACAGTGTTCTTTCTATTAATTTCCTACAGAGTTCAGCACAAGTATTACCTTCCCACCTACAGACCCGATCAATGCTGTTCATCGATTGCGAAAAATATCGATCACTATAAGCAGATTTCCATTTTTGTTTGTATTTTTGATATCTAAAATCATCATGTTTCAGATAATATATTAAATAATTTTACAATGGGTATGAATCAGGGACATTAATATAAGTATTCAAGAACAAAACCTATTTTTTTTAAAAACAATGTGCTTCATTAAAAACTCTTAGAATGTCCTGGACAGAGAAAGAAAAATACATAGATCTCCTACAGGATGTGAACATTGAGGGGCATTGGTTAATAAACAATATCTTGTTATTGAATGGGACATCTTTTGTAAATAGTAAACGTAACTGTAGTATGGAGAGAATAACAATGGAACTAATAACAACGGTTCATGCAAGGCAAGGCAAGGGACGTCCAAGACGACGGTGGCAACAGGACATTAAGGACACTGGCGTGAGACTGGAGGAGGAGAGAGAACGTACTATAGACCGATAATTTATCAGACGAGATTTGATGAGGGTGACGTTGTACAAATGACATGCTACATGCCAAATAATGATCTGCGATTTTGTTTTATAACTATCGTTACAGCGTTAAGTGCTCGGGAACTCACATTATCGACTTACCTGCAAGGAATGTTGTGGCACCATGACCAGAAGTTTTTCCAACCTCATTTGTGCGTAAGCGTTTCTGTCCGACACTAGCAGAAGACAAGCTTAGAATAAAAACAATAATGCTTCCTACTCGGAAAGTCCAAACCTCTGAAAATGAAGAAGAACATAGTCAACTAATCAATGCTCATAAGTATTTGTGGTCTATTGGTGCAACAAAGTGGTAAATCCATTCGTTTAGCGTTCTAACGACGCGGTTCGAATCCGAGGCATCTTTCGTTTCACGAGATGTTTTAGATTATTGCTGGAGCTATGAAGTGCGTGCATTGTGCAATACTCTTGATAGTTTGTGAACCAGTTCTGCAAAGAAGAACCGAGGCATATAAGGAAACCAGTACAATAATATCAATCCCTTATCTTTAAATTACCTTGATGTCTTCATTTACAAGTAATGATCGTTCTAGATTTTCAAGTTGTATAACCTTAGTATTCAGCAAATAACACATAATTTAGCAACAGCAAGGAATTACTGATTAGCTGTCAATAAAATATGAATATCTGCGTTCTAAACTGGCGATCTTTATTTTTCTCCAGTCCTGGTTTGCCTCACAGCGTCAGGATAAAAAAAGACTTCTAGAACGAACCAATGTGTGTGCTTCATAAATAATGTCTTTCGTCGTTTCTGTTATCCCTGAAGTTCACCTTTTACGTGACCGGAATGTGGCTTTGTATCCATTGTATCAGACAACATTGCTCTTTGATGTGTACTGTCTGTTGATAATTACATCATCGCCAACCATAGAACATTGGTATTTTGAAGACAATAAGTTCCTACAAAATACATTAAGACATATTAAGAAATCTATCACCCGAGTGGTTACCGGGGCTCAAATTTGGGGTGTAAAGAATAGAACCACTGTTACCTACCAAGCATGTCGTAAGAGTCGACTAAGGAGGTTTGGCTGAAATCGGATGCACATGTCCTAAATGTGTAGAAGTCTATGCGTTTAGGGGCCTATCAAACCAATGTGTAACGTATACACGTTCTTGGCAAAGATCAAACATATCACAAGAGTGATTAAAATTGGTCGTAAAGAACGAACGCAAAGAAGAAGAAGAAAAACATATTATTCTCCTGCTAAAATTATTTCATTTAGATGAAGAAATGAAGTCATCAATTGAGATTCAATACAACAGCATATATTTGGTTAACTGGACTGATATATTACAACCACTGAGAGATTTTGGTCTGAAGTTTTCAATTATACAGATTATTCAGGATTTAACCCCTTCAAAGGCCCGTCTGCCCAGCGTGTTTGTAGCGCGTTGGACTACGGGTGACTATCCTCTGTGTGCGCGGGTTCAATTCCGCGGATCGGCAGAAAAATCCACAGATTTCCCAGATTTACAGTGTTCGTGGCACCGAACCGAAGGGTTACAATGTCCATGGCACCGAGTCGAAGAGCTGAAAAGCTCAAGTGCTTCTGGATCGGAAAAAAAAAAACCTTGAAAGAAGTTGCAAATTTCGCCTAAGTTTATTAATTTTGCTAAATTATAATGCTGAAGTAGAACGGTTCTCCAGCAGCATGAATATAGTGAAAAATAAAATAATAAACAAAATGAAGCTGCCCATGCTTTCAACAATTCTTGCAGTAAAATGTGGCTTAAAGAGGCCAAACAAATGCTGCAAAAACTTTGAATTACCTAAACATGTCACCGGCAAAATTGGAACAATGAACTCATTTGACCCACACAAAAAAACAACTTCGGAAGATGTGCAATCTCATTGCTCAAAGGCCCCAGATGACGTGACAATTAGACTTTCCAAATTATGGTGAAATACTATACAAGCTATGGAAGAGCCGAAAAGCTCAAGTGCTTCTGGATCGAAAAAAAAATTAAAAAAATATCCATTTTAAAAAATTTGTTAGAACAGGTCCTAATTATATCCATTTCAAAAATATGTTAGAACAGGTCCTAATTATATCCATTTTGTAAAAGGCAATCACTATTTCCAACTTTTATTTTCTGACAAATGGTCACAATTATTTCTATCTTTCAATTTTCTTACAAATGGTCACAATTATTTGTATCTTTAAATTTTCTGACAAATGGTCACAATTATTTGTATCTTTCAATTTTCTTACAAAATGTTACTGTTATTTCCATCAATTATTTATTATAAATGTTTGAAGTATTTGGCTTTTATTTTCGTCTTACTATTTATTATTAGTTTAACTGAACTAACTATAAACTTATAATTAAAAAATATATGATCTCCACTTATATACGTTACGGTTGTGAGACATAGACCATTGACAAAGCGGCGGAAAAGATCATGAATACTCTTGAATGCAAATGCTACAGAAAAGTACTTAGAATATCATGGACAGAGAAAAGAACAAACGGTTCTGTTCTACAACAGCTTGATATTAAAGAGAGTTGGCTATTAAAGAACATAAAATCAAGGAAAATTAAATATTTCAGACACATCAAACAACATGAGTGCCTTGAGAATATAATTTTTGAGGGAATGATGCCTGGAAGAAGAATGAGAGGAAGACCTAGAAGACGATGGGTGCAAGATGTCATTGACGATCTGAGAATGTCTACTGCTGACGCCGGTCAGCTTGCATAGAAAAGAACGTTTTTCAGGACTGCTGTTATGGGAGCCAATTTCCAGAAGCGGCAAACTACTTGATGATGCTGATAATGATGACTATATACACTACTTAGTTACTGACATCCAAACAAATCACAAGCAGGCTAAAAATGAGAATGATCAAATGCTATATATATCCTATATTAATGTATGGCTCGGAAACATGGACAATGAACAAGCAGTTAGAAGACAGAATTGATGCATTTGAGATGTGGATATATAGAAGAATAGGCAGAGTTTCATGGACAGAAAACAGACAAATAAACAAGTTTTAGGAAAAATAGGCATGAAGAAACAATTATTAAGAGAAAATAAAATTCAGACAAATAAAGTATTTTGGGCACATAAAAAGACATGACACCATGATAAAACATTTACTAGAGGGAAAGTTGAGGGGAGAAGAGCAAGAGGAAGACCGAGAGATAAGTGAGAGGGAAACTTTAAGAAATGGACAGGTTACAGTCAGGCAGTGTGCAACACCAAGGCGAAAGACAGAGGATGCTGGAGATTCATTGCAGCCAACCTTCGATGTGGAGACGGCACCTGATGATAATGATGATGAGTCACTAAAACAGCTAGATATAAAGCTGATGTTCATTATCTGATATATTTCTTTCTATACTTCTTCTTCTTCTTACGCTCCATATCGACCACTTGTTAATCAATCTTTGTGACTTGTATGTCAACTGAGCCTAAGAGCGATTGTACGTTGTGCCAGTTATGCGCCTACAAGTAGGCCAGCAGATCTGATTTCTGCGACACATTTTAGTGCAGCTTCCCTGGGCCCCTACCTAAGTCGCCTCTTATGACATGCCGTGTAGGTCGCAGTGTTACTATTCTTTGCTCCCTGGTGAGCCCAGACACACACGGGCGACAATCTATAAAACAATCATATCAGGAAAATGTTATGTGCAATAATATATTATTAACTTACTTGCTCCATCTACATCAGAGAAGCGGAAAAAATGACAATCAGTTCCATAAGTATCTACACAGTACCACCAAAGTCCAATGGCCGTCTTGGTAATAGGTAAGAGATAATAAGACTGTACATGGAGACACAAATAAATTAGAATAAATCGTTACTATCACTCATGCAGAAACAGTAATTGTATTCATACAACTGTTGGCTTTATCAGCAATATGTACTAGTTGCAATATATAACTAATGGAAAATAAAAAAAGTAACTGTCATGTAGTGAACATATGCTAATATGAGAATTACGTTCTCTCTTTCTTGCTCTCTCTTTCTTGCTCTCTCTTTCTCTCTCTTTCTCTCTCTCTCGTGTTCTTTCCAGTGAGCCATACAAAGTTATGCATGTCCATGATATATATTTCTGTCTTCACTTCGTGTTTTGCCTTACAGCGTCAGAATAAGAAATTTTAAGAACGGGCATTTGTGTGCGCTTCACCTGTTGTGTATTTCCCTGCCTCTGTTATTTATGTATTCCACATATTGTTTCCTGATGAAGTTCAGTTGATGCAAGAAAGTTGATGAAGTGAAGTTGATGAAGTTGATGCAAGCGTGTCCGCTCTCTCATTACCGTAAACACACGCGCATGCCATGGACAGTATATCCACGTAAGCCGCTGGAGGTTAGAAACTTCTATAGACGACATCCACTCATACCGAAACATGCCCTTCTGGATCTTGTGAAACATCCACTGAGAGTCAGATACAACAACTGCCCCAGTAAATAAAGTCCCAGAGATCCAATGGAGGGCAGTAGTAACGGCCTCAACCTCCATCCTTATACTAGAAGTAGTTGTCCTGTATGTCCCACTTCGCTCTGCAACAACCCTACCATGCCCATTAGACAAGAAACCTCAGCCGAACTTCTCACCACGTTGAACCGACCCATCGGTATATATAACAACATCATCATCCCTTGCATTATCTTCTGTCAGCTGCTTAACTGCGAGATCAGCCTTCATGTTGCCCCAATCTCTACATTCTCTTCCAAGAGTAATGATAACGTTGAGATAGTTGGTCATGCTACCATCTGTTGGGATCCATTCTTCCCCTTTTGCTAGGGTCGCAACAAAAGTAAGAAATACCATCATCGTATCTCTTTGAAGTCACACAAACTCTTGCATGTAAGCAGAAGTTCAGGTGTTAATTTCTGAGGACTCATTTGAGAATTATGTAATCATTTATACAGATGGTTCAGTGATTCGACATTTGCAGGGCTCGTGGGCTTTCACTGCTCAAATCAGAGAGGATGTTGTAAAGGAAGACAGTGGTGGTTTTCACTATGGAAATAATGGCAGTAACTATAACTAAAGCGATGGTCTGACTGGTATCACAGACTTTTATCCATGCATGTTTTATGAGTGACTCAATGAGTATGCTCAGGAAGATTAAAACATGATTGGCTCGAAGACAATCGATAAAGCTGCTGCTGAGGTGTACTCTGACAAAAAATCAGTTTTGTGCCAATGCATGCAAGTGTAATGGTAGCGTACTGACACTAAATGGTGGCACAGAGGAAGATATAAAATCACGTCTGAGTAAGGCCAGAACCGCTTTTGCCAGAATGAAACCAGTATGGAAGTCCAAAATCTACAATAGGACCACAAAGCTTAAACTCTATAAAAGCATTGTTTTGCCAGTTTTGCTCTACGGATCGGAGTGTTGGAGGATGACCAAAGGAGATACTAGCAGGCTGTCAGTTTTCCACCACTCTTGTCTTCGCAGAATCTTGGGAATCTTTTGGCCAGTAAAAATATCCAATAACCAACTACTCCAAGACACAAGACAAGAGGCAATGAATGACATACTCAAAAAGAGAAGATGGAAATGGCTCGGACATGTTATGAGAATGAGACAAGAAATGCCTGCAAGGATAACCCTCACTTGGACACCAGAGGGAAAGAGAAAGAAAGGCAGACCACGGACAACATGGAGGCGCATGATGGAAAAGGAACTGGACACCGCATCTCTGACGTGGTGCTCTGCGCTGAAGGTTGCACGGACAGGAGAGCATGGAAAGTCCTTTCTGAAGCCCCATGTGTCACTAGGCATGACGGGATTAAGTAATGTGTCACTAGGCATGACGGGATTAAGTAATGTGTCACTAGGCATGACGGGATTAAGTAATGTGTCACTAGGCATGACGGGATTAAGTAAGTAATGCAGGTGTAAGGGAAAATAAACTCGATGATAGGCTTACAGGTATGTCTGCTGTACAAAGCAGGCCAGTAATGATAGGCTTACAGGTATGTCTGCTGTACAAAGCAGGCCAGTAATGATAGGCTTACAGGTATGTCTGCTGTACAAAGCAGGCCAATAATGATAGGCTTACATGTATGTCTGCTGTACAAAGCAGGCCAGTAATGATAGGCTTACAGGTATGTCTGCTGTACAAAGCAGGCCAGTAATGATAGGCTTACAGGTATGTCTGCTGTACAAAGCAGGCCAATAATGATAGGCTTACATGTATGTCTGCTGTACAAAGCAGGCCAGTAATGATAGGCTTACAGGTATGTCTGCTGTACAAAGCAGGCCAATAATGATAGGCTTACATGTATGTCTGCTGTACAAAGCAGGCCAGTAATGATAGGCTTACAGGTATGTCTGCTGTACAAAGCAGGCCAGTAATGATAGGCTTACAGGTATGTCTGCTGTACAAAGCAGGCCAGTAATGATAGGCTTACAGGTATGTCTGCTGTACAAAGCAGGCCAGTAATGATAGGCTTACAGGTATGTCTGCTGTACAAAGCAGGCCAGTAATGATAGGCTTACAGGTATGTCTGCTGTACAAAGCAGGCCAGTAATGATAGGCTTACATGTATGTCTGCTGTACAAAGCAGGCCAATAATGATAGGCTTACATGTATGTCTGCTGTACAAAGCAGGCCAGTAATGATAGGCTTACAGGTATGTCTGCTGTACAAAGCAGGCCAGTAATGATAGGCTTACAGGTATGTCTGCTGTACAAAGCAGGCCAGTAATGATAGGCTTACAGGTATGTCTGCTGTACAAAGCAGGCCAGTAATGATAGGCTTACAGGTATGTCTGCTGTACAAAGCAGGCCAGTAATGATATGCTTACAGGTATGTCTGCTGTACAAAGCAGGCCAGTAATGATAGGCTTACAGGTATGTCTGCTGTACAAAGCAGGCCAGTAATGATAGGCTTACAGGTATGTCTGCTGTACAAAGCAGGCCAGTAATGATAGGCTTACAGGTATGTCTGCTGTACAAAGCAGGCCAGTAATGGACTAGGCTGATATTATAAATCATCATCAAGGTGCGCATCCTTTATAGGACGTTGCTCTCTTTGCAGCACATCTGAAATTCACTCTGTCTCTTGCCAGTTCACCCACTTCGTCAATGGTCATGTTCATTGTTTCTTTAATATCTTGTAGCCATCTTCTTCTTGATCTGCCTCTGCCTTTGCATTCTGGGACCCTGCCCTCTAGTATTGTTCTTTCCAGGCCATCGTGACGCTTGATGTGACCAAAGTATGTGATTGTTCTGTATAGTATGTTGTTTATCGGCCAATTCTCTTTAACATTTAGTTCTTTCCGGACATCAGTGTTCTTTCTTTTTCTGTCCATGGTATTCGTATGATCTTTCTGTAGCATTTAGTTTCGAAGGACTGGATATTCGTTCTTAATTTTTGTGTAATAGTCCATGATTCACAACCATAAGTAGCCACTGGGAAAATGCATGCTCTCAATATTTTTAATTTTAGTACTTTGCTGGTGCTTTGCCAAATGTTCTTCATTGTGTTTAACTTCTTGATTCCCAATCTTCTTGAGATCTCTTTGGAGCAGTCACCGTTATTGTTAATTATTGAGCCCAGATATTCGTAGCTCTCTACACATTGGAGTTCTTCATTGTTTACTTGGATGTTAGGTGAGCCTTTTGCTTTGTCAGTTGACATGATTTTTGTTTTTGTGTATTCAAATATAGATGTTGGTCTTCACTATGTTTCTTGGTCGTCATGATTAGGTTTTCCAAACCTTCTTTGCTGTGGATAATACTACTGTATCGTCTGCGTATCTAAGCTCTGGTATGCATTTGCTGCCTATAGTGAGAGGGTCATAATTCACATACTCAGGATATTATAAATACCTAAGCAAAACAGACGTGTTCATGATTCAAGTGATAGTGGCGAATCTACAATTCTAATCAGACTGCAAGAATTCCATCTGAAATGTGGTGTAACTAAACAATAACACCTAATGGTAGCCAAAGAAGAAAGAAGAAACAAAGAGTCGTTGTCGTTATTATCCACACGCTGAGAGACATAATGAAGAGAGGATCAGAGCACTTATGGACTCATTGATTCGACGTGCAATGATGATAATACGATGACTAAACTAAACTCGTGTATGTTATTATTATATCAGTGTAAGAAATAATTGATCTCTCGTCGTTCTAATACACCAGGTGAACTGCACTATGGGGATAGTTTACCCAGATAAGTCTGTTAAGAAGTTTACATAGTTCTCTCCATTTATTTCATAGCCAGTCGACTATGACCTAATCGTAATCCTGTTAGTTTCCACAGAAAATAAATGTAGCTCCCATACAAGTTTTTGTTCTGTTTTATAATGTCAACAAGTTGTTGTAGTCTGTCTTGACCAGTTCTCATCCTCTGTTTCTGAACATTTCTCCAGCTGGATCTATCCTTAGCAAACACCTTCCAGTCGTCTCATGTATTTATCCCTCATTCTAACAATTACTCTTGTATACGTCTTTGTATCGAAGGTCGCCCTCTCGTTCTTTGCCAGAAGTCAGCACCCTGTGCAGATTGTCCTTGTGGATTCAGTCGTCAAATATCCAAGTCAGACGGGTAGCCTGAATTATTGCTAAATTCCTAACAAACATGCCTGGTCAGAGAACATTAAAATGTTTCTATGAATTTATCAATTTGTTTTGTAATCAACTTTGTCCTCACAGCGGGTTTGCAGCCTACTCTTTTCATTTTTCAAGTGCCAAAGTTTTTTCACGTGCTCAGCTTGAACACGTTTTATCGTCCGTCTTCGATAAGACTACGAATTCGACCTCACTTACGAGTATATTAAGATCATGGATGTCTGAAAAAATTTGTCGATGCGGAGAAAAAAACAAAGTACCTTTTGAACGAGAGACTTTACCTTCTGGCAACAGAGATCATATATTGATACTATTGATAAACAGACAGCAACAGAGATCAGATATTGATACTATTGATAAACAGACAGCAACAGAGATCAGATATTGATACTCTTGATAAACAGACAGTAACATATACAGTTTTGAACCTGTGTCAATTGTTATGAAATTTGGATCTAATACCGATCATATTTCTACAGTTTTGTGTTGCTTGATCAAACGTCTTGTACCACTAGTACAGTGCCACTTGAATCCACCACTCTACCCGTGTAACACCCCTCTACCCGTGTAACACCCCTCTACCCGTGTAACACCCCTCTACCCGTGTAACACCCCTC
The DNA here is from genome assembly GCA_020796225.1 of Arion vulgaris. Taxonomy (NCBI): domain Eukaryota; kingdom Metazoa; phylum Mollusca; class Gastropoda; order Stylommatophora; family Arionidae; genus Arion; species Arion vulgaris. The sequence goes on from CM036768.1 coordinate 20,762,519, forward strand.
TACCCGTGTAACACCCCTCTACCCGTGTAACACCCCTCTACCCGTGTAACACCACTCTACCCGTGTAACACCCCTCTACCCGTGTAACACCACTCTACCCGTGTAACACCCTCATCCGTGTAACACCACTCTACCCGTGTAACACCACTCTACCCGTGTAACACCACTCTACCCGTGTAACACCCCTCTACCCGTGTAACACCCCTCTACCCGTGTAACACCCCTCTACCCGTGTAACACCACTCTACCCGTGTAACACCCCTCTACCCGTGTAACACCACTCTACCCGTGTAACACCCCTCTACCCTGTAACACCCCTACCCGTGTAACACCCTCTACCCGTGTAACACCACTCTACCCGTGTAACACCACTCTACCCGTGTAACACCCCTCTACCTGTGTAACACCACTCTACCCGTGTAACACCACTCTACCGTGTAACACCACTCTACCCGTGTAACACCACTCTACCCGTGTAACACCACTCTACCTGTGTAACACCCCTCTACCCGTGTAACACCACTCTACCCGTGTAACACCACTCTACCTGTGTAACACCCCTCTACCTGTGTAACACCCCTCTACCCGTGTAACACCCCTCTACCCGTGTAACACCCCTCTACCCGTGTAACACCCCTCTACCCGTGTAACACCCCTCTATCCGTGTAACACCCCTCTACCCGTGTAACACCACTCTACCTGTGTAACACCCTCTATCCGTGTAACACCCTCTACCCGTGTAACACCCCTCTATCCGTGTAACACCCCTCTACCCGTGTAACACCCCTCTATCCGTGTAACACCACTCTACCCGTGTAACACCACTCTACCCGTGTAACACCCCTCTACCCGTGTAACACCCCTCTACCCGTGTAACACCACTCTACCGTAACACCTCTATCCGTGTAACACCCTCTATCCGTGTAACACCCTCTACCCTGTAACACCCTCTATCCGTGTAACACCTCTACCCGTGTAACACCCTCTATCCGTGTAACACCACTCTACCCGTGTAACACCACTCTACCTGTGTAACACCCTCTATCCGTGTAACACCCTCTACCGTGTAACACCCTCTACCCGTGTAACACCCCTCTACCCGTGTAACAGCTTATAAGCTGACATGTGGTTTTGAAAATGGGTTGGGCTTCTGTTGGAAGGTCGTAAGTTCGAATTCGAGTCGTTCGGTTCACCAGAATTCAAACTTTGTGCAATACATTCGGCGGATAGCGTGCCATATCTGAATGGACGGTCCAAACAATATCAGGAAATTCGGTGTATTGAAGTTAGTGCTTTGCATTTAGACATCAATACTAAAATTTAAATACTGCAGTAAGTATGCTTATTTTACCAGAAAAAGCAATAACATCGAGGTTTCGAAGAAAAAAAATGTCATTCACGCTGCACAATAAAATTAATATAAAACAATGGCGTTGCTATAATTGTTGTAATCTGTCTTGTACCTGTGTATGCAGCCAGAAAGGTGCAATCAAACCCGTTAAACACATCACGAACCCAATCACCACTCCTGCAAATCCCCATCTCCGGGCTGTTCCATATGCCATTGTACAAGTTTACTCAAGTCATAAGTATTCAACCTGAAACACAAAGTAAACAGTGACATTAGCTGTTGGTGTCATCTAATATAGAGTATGTCAAATCAAAGTTAAAGATTTCGTGATAACTGACAAACTGAAATTGAAGAGGACATGGGAAGGCAAAGAGATAAATACCTGGATAACTTGATCACATGACATGGTCGATACAAGAATACCTTCTCTTGTGATCGAGTGAGATGGCGCTCGAACAATGATCGTCTACACCATGGGTTCCCAAAGTGGCGATCCCGCCCCCTTGTGGGCGCGGGAAGTCTTCGGGAGGGAGGGGTGAGCGATAGTGTGTTCAGAGGAATTTGGAGGAGTATTTTGTGATTTTGCGATTGAATAATCATAAAAAATCTGAATTATGCCTTTTAACTAATCTTATGCCATCTTACACGATCCATTTTATCATCAATTTTCTATTTCATGTATATAATCATTTGAAAATTGACCATGTATGACAGAAATATATATCAATTTTCTATGTCAAAGTAAAATAGAGCATGTATATATATATATGTGTGGTGGGGGTGGTTGCGTTGGTAAACTGTTATAATGGGGAGGGGCGTTATAAAATTATGTCTAGCAAAGTGGGCGGTTGCCGAAAATGTTTGGGAATCTATACACGTATTGAACGGCATATCATTTACTTTGATTTTGCGATCTTTAAGTTGTTTGCACACCTTTTTTTAGCGCAGTGCATACCGGTTAAAAAATTTCACACAAGTCAATTGTGTTTTTTCCATCGAATCGATGAAACAGCGTGTAAACAATTGCTTCATATGAAATGTATGTCATTCATATAGTAAAACCGATAATTATACTTGCAACTGTAACATATTCTACAGATCTGGAATATTCTATGATTGTATGTTAAGTAGAGGCTATTTTGAACGAAATTAATGTCGATGGTCCCTACCATATATATATGGAGATCTCTATAACGAAGTGGTTCACACATTGTTACATTCGGATTTATGTAATATTTCTAAGTTGTTAGAATACACAGACACTGACAATACTTATCGTTTTATTTTGTTAAAATTTATTTTCGATAAATAATGTAGTTTTCATAAGAAAACACTTGAACCAATACTTCTTCCACATTTCACATTCAGAGATTTGATGAATACAGACCGAATATGTGTTAAACACAACCTTCGACGCAAGTTTCTTTTTCAACGCTTTATATCAACCACTTGTTAACCACTTTTATTTTTGATAAATAATGTTGTATGTGATCCGAGCCTATGAGCGATTGTACGCTGTGCCAGTTATGCACCTACAAGTAGGCCAGCACATCCTATTTCTGCGAGGTTTTTTTTCACTAGAGTAGCTTCCCAGTCCCTCCCATAGTCGCCTCTTTCGACATGCATTGTGGTCAAAGTGTTACTATTCTCTGCTCCCCTTTCGCGCTCCGGCAACACACGAGCAGAATGTTGTTTGTAATATATACATATCAAATGCATTAATTATGTCTTCAAAATGATTACTCATTGTCCATATTCCTGAACAATATAAAAATACCATGCCAATTTTATATGTAAAAAATGTGTACAGATGAAAATACAGCTGTTTGTTTAAATGTCAAAAATCAAAGCTGTTAATCTTTTTTAAAAGAAATCATAATTGTTACCTCAAATTTTGAAAAAGTGTTCTGTGTGCAGATCAAGCTAGAAAGTCTCTAGTATAACTTGTCTACCAAATTTAATGTAATACATTCATAATATTTGATCAAGGATACATGTTAACTCTAACATGAACCAATAAATAATCGTTTTATTTTTAGAAATGTATTTACCTTAAATGCTGTTGAGAAATGTATAAAACTGGTTTTTCAATGAAGGGACGAGGTCACAGGCGCATCCGCATGGACAACGTCGTGTCAGGATCAGTCAGGTGGTACTGATCAAGATCCTACACCACCTCCACGTTGTAACCCTGGAAACAGACAATGGGTCCTGTCTGGCTAAGAGGGTAGGGATCGAGGGAGAGCTACTCTGGTATAAGTAGTGGTGCAAGTGCAGTTATGCTATACGAGATCTACTCGCAACAAAGTCGAGCAGACTCCCAGAGTGATTGTTTCTGCACGTCTCTCCCAGCCGATGGGAGAAGCTGAATAAATAAAAACGAATCATAAGAAGGTATGAGTCGTCAAGAGGAACGTCCCCTCGAAATAATCGCTACATCAACTTTGCCAGCTCTGTCAAGATTTGATGAAAAAGATGCAATATGTCGTGTGGAAATAAGGGAAGATTGCAGTTAACTCTATACCAGAGGCGAAGCAAATATACAGTTATTGGGTAACGTTAGCCGAGCGTAAATCCTAAAGTTGCGTTTTTGTGCCTAAAGAAACTGTCCTACCCGGAACAACAGGGCACGGTATAGTTGCACTGACAACTAACATCCCCGGAAGATCTGAGGTGGGTGATGTTGGCGAGCGCAAAATTTAAATTGCGTTGCTAGCACGGAATGAAATGACCTTCTGGATTATTTGTGTGTGACCCCAATGTTTCCCGGGGCCAGGTAAAATGTAGAGTAGAAATTGGAAATTGCCAAGTACCGACCTGCGTATCGAAACGACTATGAATTTTCCTCCCGGAATAAACCAACCGTGATTAGAAAAGTAAGGCCGATAATGTAATAGTTTGTCTCCTGGTAAAAACTCAAACATTGACAAGGACTTTTCGTAAGCGATCGCCCTACAATTGTAAAACGGCGTTCCAAAAAAAGGGTACACTCGCAGATTCAAATCGCGTTGTATTCGCAGCTGTTTTAAGCCGTTGTTGTCGCAGCTGTTTTATGCATACTCTTATCAATTTCATTTGCAAAGTGTTCTTTTACGTGGTCGACTTGAGAACAGGATCTATGCTTTATAGTCCCTCTCCCAAAGAAGAAGGGATTGATTTCACCTACGTGATCAAGACAATAGCCCTATCACTTCACTAAGTGAGCCGTCTACTTTTGAAGAGAGATGAGACATACGTATCTCTTGTCACAAAAACCTTCAACAGAAGGTGTGGTTTATATGTGTCGTTGCTGTAGAAAGAGATCGAAAAATCTCTGAGGGCCCTAGAGATGTGGTTTTACAGAAGAATGATGAGAATCCCATGGACTGCTAAAATCACTACTGTGTAGGTTTTGAATGATGTCAAGACACGGAGAAAGCTTATCATCGAAATAAAAAGAGGCAGTCATCATTTTATCGAACATGTCATAAGGAGGGAAGGTTTAGAACACATTGTAACAAGGATAAACTCTAGGGATACGAGACAGAGAAAGACAGAAAATAAAAGTTTGGATAGCCCGACTTCATATCACGGAATAGCGTCACCATCTGAGATGATAGCAAACACCAGAGACATAGATTTGTGAAGATCCATGATTGCCTATGCCAGTCGGGACGGCACCTGATGATGATTATGCTATAGGAAATAAAGAAGACATAATTATACTTCACCTTCAAACCATGTGCATGTTGCACTTCAAATCAAGTCCAAAGTTCTCGGTAACGTGCAGCGTATTCTCATATCTGAAACTAATCATATTTCAACCAATTCTACGAAAACATTTTGTAATGCTCCCCCTCTTTTGACGATACGGCTGAGTATTTGATCGACATTGCCCTAGCAACAAAGGCTATTTCCAACTAAACATAAAATTCACAGTTTTCATTGACGTTTTCTAAATAAATGGGGGGAAGCTCTTAATGCATGTAGCCTGTTTATTTGTTGATCATATTCGTTACTTCCGTTGCTATCACTGGGTTCTTAAAAAAACTCCTTGTGCTCCGTCCTGAATGGGACTAGTAACTAAAACAGAAAGTACATTTTTTAAATGTCCATATATAATTCTTCGTCTACTACTTCTTCGCCTTCCTGCCATCAACTTAGGCTCAGTCGTGACGTTTCATTGTTTTCTAGTAAATTACAGTAGTAATTTATTGTATCGATAGTCCATGGGTACTTAAGCACAGCCAATAATAGTCTATTCAGTTCGACCTTGCGACTTTCTATCAACCTCAAACCCAGTACTAGGAATGTGAGCTCTTCTTCGAAAGTTATATATATGTCCTATCTAGTGCTAGTAGTTGCGTTGTTGTTAATTATATGCCCTAGTCCTACTGTGGTTGGTCTAAGTTATGTATGCCTCTAGTCCTACTGTGGTTGGTGGCTAAGTTATTATGCCTAGTCCTACTGTGGTTGTGTAGTTATATATGCCCTAGTCCTACTGTGGTTGGTGGCTAAGTTATATATGCTACCTACGTTTGTGCTGTTATGCAGTCCTACTGTGGTTGGTGGCTAAGTTATATATGCTCCTAGTCCTACTGTGGTTGGTGGCTAAGTTATATATGCTCCTAGTCCTACTGTGGTTGGTGGCTAAGTTATATATGCTCCTAGTCCTACTGTGGTTGGTGGCTAAGTTATATATGCTCTTAGTCCTACTGTGGTTGGTGGCTAAGTTATATATGCTCTTAGTCCTACTGTGGTTGGTGGCTAAGTTATATATATGCCTCTAGTCCTACTGTGGTTGGTGGCTAAGTTATATATGCTCCTAGTCCTACTGTGTTTGGTGGCTAAGTTATATATGCTCCTAGTCCTACTGTGGTTGGTGGCTAAGTTATATATGCCCTAGTCCTACTGTGGTTGGTGGCTAAGTTATATATGCCCTAGTCCTACTGTGGTTGGTGGCTAAGTTATATATGCTCCTAGTCCTACTGTGGTTGTTGTCTAAGTTATATATGCTCCTAGTCCTACTGTGGTTGGTGGCTAAGTTATATATGCCTCTAGTCCTACTGTGGTTGGTGGCTAAGTTATATATGCTCCTAGTCCTACTGTGGTTGGTGGCTAAGTTATATATGCTCCTAGTCCTACTGTGGTTGGTGGCTAAGTTATATATGCTCTTAGTCCTACTGTGGTTGGTGGCTAAGTTATATATGCTCTTAGTCCTACTGTGGTTGGTGGCTAAGTTATATATGCTCCTAGTCCTACTGTGGTTGGTGGCTAAGTTATATATGCTCTTAGTCCTACTGTGGTTGGTGGCTAAGTTATATATGCTCCTAGTCCTACTGTGGTTGGTGTCTAAGTTATATATGCTCCTAGTCCTACTGTGGTTGGTGGCTAAGTTATATATGCTCTTAGTCCTACTGTGGTTGGTGGCTAAGTTATATATGCCTCTAGTCCTACTGTGGTTGGTGGCTAAGTTATATATGCTCCTAGTCCTACTGTGGTTGGTGGCTAAGTTATATATGCTCCTAGTCCTACTGTGGTTGTTGGCTAAGTTATATATGCTCCTAGTCCTACTGTGGTTGGTGGCTAAGTTATATATGCCCCTAGTCCTACTGTGGTTGGTGGCTAAGTTATATATGCTCCTAGTCCTACTGTGGTTGGTGGCTAAGTTATTATGCTCCTAGTCCTACTGTGGTTGGTGGCTAAGTTATATATTAGTCCTACTGTGTTGTGCTAGTATATGCCTATCTACTGTGGTTGGTGGCTAAGTTATATATGCTCCTAGTCCTACTGTGGTTGGTGGCTAAGTTATATATGCTCCTAGTCCTACTGTGGTTGGTGGCTAAGTTATATATGCTCCTAGTCCTACTGTGGTTGGTGGCTAAGTTATATATGCTCTTAGTCCTACTGTGGTTGGTGGCTAAGTTATATATGCCCTAGTCCTACTGTGGTTGGTGGCTAAGTTATATATGCTCCTAGTCCTACTGTGGTTGGTGGCTAAGTTATATATGCCCTAGTCCTACTGTGGTTGGTGGCTAAGTTATATATGCCCTAGTCCTACTGTGGTTGGTGGCTAAGTTATATATGCTCCTAGTCCTACTGTGGTTGGTGGCTAAGTTATATATGCTCCTAGTCCTACTGTGGTTGGTGGCTAAGTTATATATGCTCCTAGTCCTACTGTGGTTGGTGGCTAAGTCCTATATATCCCATAGTCCTACTGGTTGGTGGCTAGTTATATATGCTCTTAGTCCTACTGTGGTTGGTGGCTAAGTTATATATGCCCCAGTCCTACTGTGGTTGATGGCTAAGTTATTATGCCCTAGTCCTACTGTGGTTGTGGCTAAGTTATATTGCCATAGTCCTACTGTGGTTGGTGGCTAAGTTATATATGCCCTAGTCCTACTGTGGTTGGTGGCTAAGTTATGTATGCCCATAGTCCTACTGTGGTTGGTGGCTAAGTTATATATGCCCTAGTCCTACTGTGGTTGGTGGCTAAGTTATATATGCCCCTAGTCCTACTGTGGTTGGTGGCTAAGTTATATATGCCCTAGTCCTACTGTGGTTGGTGGCTAAGTTATATATGCCCCAGTCCTACTGTGGTTGGTGGCTAAGTTATATATGCTCCTAGTCCTACTGTAGTTGGTAGCTAAGTCCTGTAAAGGATATGCCACGATTGTCATTCTGTTGTCAGTCTTCCTGTTTTCCTCTGTCCCTCTTGTGTTCACTGCATTACACGTCTTTGCCTTGTTTCATTAGTCATTCTGATAACATGTTCAATTCATCGCAAAATGTTTAGCTTCTTCTTCTTCATTTGAACGTCCAGATGACTTGTTAAACCACTCTTTGTACTTTGTATGTGATCTTAGCCTAAGAGCGATTGTACTTTGTGTTAGTTATGCGCCTACAAGTAGGCCTGTACATCTGTTTCTGCTATGTTTTTTATTTACTAGGTAGCTTCTCTGGGCCCTACTTCTGTCGCTCTTACGACATGCCTTGTAGGTCACTGTCTACTATTTTTGCTCCCTTGCGAGCCCCGGCAACACACAGGTGAATATGTTTAGCAACATTGTTGTTCATAAGATACAATTCTTCCAGAAAAAACGGATGATGTGGCATGAAAGCGTGGTGCTTGCCTCTCGATAAAAAAGTATTCAGTTCGTATCCACTTAGAACGATATGGATATTTGTCCAGCGGTCCCTGATCTCAATGTAGGTGAGATAGAGATCCTAGTTCTATTGGAGACGACGATTAACTTTGTTCACTCTGAAATTTATTTTACATTTAGACATATTTATATTGCAATGTATGCTGAAGTAGCCAGTATACTGGCTTTGTACTGGCAGTGTACTACCTTACAAAATACCAGGAGCTATTATAAGGGATCAGAAGGGTGAATGAGTTAAACATAGGTCACTTGTTCAAGTTGAGAGCATGAAAAAACATTGGAAGCTGAAATCGAACAAAGTTGGCTGAAAAATTGCTGTCCAGACACATATCATTCATCATCATCAGCTGCGTAGACGATTATATATCTCTACTAAATTCTCTTTCCCATGTATTCGTATCATCTCAGATGTTGATGTTCTTCCGTGCCATGAAGTCAGGCTATCCACAATTGTCTCTCTCTCTCTGTCTTCCTCTGTCTTGTCTCCACTCGATTTTACAGATTGTCACAGTGTGTTCTAAAGATCCTTTTCTCATCACATGTCCGAAATATGATGACTGCCTCTTTCTTACATTAATTATAAGCTTTTTCAAATTGAATTAAAAAGATTCAAAGATAAAATTTAAATAAATACTTCACTGTCTTAAAGATGTCTTCGGAGACCCTAGTCGGTGTTAAGGAGTTCGGGCTCTTTTCTAATTGTTAATATCCAGTTGGAATAACATAAGAACTAGCTAAGAAAACTACCACATGTGAATTGAGATGATTGAGGAAAGTAGTAAATAAAACAAGAAGAGACCATATAAGACATAAGGAAATTAGAAGAACAGTCGAAATAAACCCTGCTATTAGTTTCATTTCAAAACAGAGACTGAAATGGTTGGTCACTTGGTGAGAATAACACCAAATACACTAGGTGCAAGAGAATACAACCTGAAAATGGAATCATCAAGAGGAAGGGCAGACCAAGATAAAGATGGGATAATGCAGTTACAGACATCTTAAAACTCCACAATACCACAGCGAATCAAACGATCGAGCGTGCACTATCTCGGAAACCGATCATCAGTTAAACCTGCTACGCCTATCAATAAAAAACAGAGAAGAACAAATCAAGGACAGAAAGAAAGAAAAGAATGCCATACTATGTATGCTCAAAGAAATTGTTTCATTAAATAAATTGTTATTGGTACAGTTTCAGCAAAAGAAATTTTTTTGTTAAGTAATGTTACCCATTTTTCATGCCTTAAATATGGTGTTAGACCTGAATTTTTCATTGACCGTCGCACACGGTTGGTGATGTAATTAACATCACGTGGGTCGCCTTTAATTTCCGGTGCTTTTCCTGGTACCTAATTGAGGATGGGTCTCTGGATCATCTGTGACACAACTAAATGAAATATTCCGGTGTCATTTCACAAATGTACACAACTATATGTGGCCGTCTGTAACTTAAGTTGTAGTGACCTCGATCACAACCCACGCATACCTGGTTCAAACTCTGCGGCGGGCACGTTTGGAAGCAAATAAGCTCCCTTGGATTTTTCACTAACGATAAAAATAGACCTCACCGTTCAGAAAGCAATGGTAAACTACTGAGTGTATAAATGGTGCCTAGAAAATCGATGACTCGTTTACTGTTGATGATGGCTAAGGAATGTGAAGGAGATGACACGGTTTTCATGTTTTCATTTTCATCTAAACCAAAAAGTACATTTTTGAAATGTGCATATACAAATCTTCTGCTACTACTTGTTCGCCTTCTGCCCTCAACTTAGTCTCATTCGTGACGTTTCATTTTCTTCTGCTACTACTTGTTCCCTTCTGCCTCAACTTAGTCTCATTCGTGACGTTTCATTTTCTTCTGCTACTACTTGTTCGCCTTCTGCCCTCAACTTAGGCTCATTCGTGACGTTTCATTTTCTTCTGCTACTACTTGTTCGCCTTCTGCCCTCAACTTAGTCTCATTCGTGACGTTTCATTTTCTTCTGCTACTACTTGTTCGCCTTCTGCCCTCAACTTAGTCTCATTCGTGACGTTTCATTTTCTTCTGTGTAAACTTTAGTTTCAAGCACAAGCCAAAAATAGTCTATTCAATTCGATCGTATGACTTTCTTTCTATATCAAACCCAGTACTAGGAATGTATTTAAGCTCTTCTTCGAAAGTTATATATATATTCCCAGTGGCGGCTCGTCATTAAGGGCCAGTGAGGCTAGGCCCCATCAAAAATAATATGTATCGTGTATTTATTATTATAAAAATTATTTGTTCCTAATTATTTCTTTTAACGTGATACTAATTAGCTTGAAAAATTGTATATATAACATTAAAATAAAATATACAGTTTAATGTCTACGGTGTACGACACTGTACGTTCTAGTAAGGAAGGCATCACTTCCCGGAATAGACAAATCAGAGTAAATACTAGAATATAACCTAACACAAAATCATGATTTGTCTGCAAAATAATTGTCTGGTCCCACCAACACAAATGATCACGCGCCGCCACTGTATATTCCGCAAGTCTTTCTAGTCTTACTGTGGTTGATGGCTAAGCCTTGTCAAGGATATGCCAGGATTTTCAGTTTCGTTTTTAACCGGATTTTCATTTTCGTTTTTCACCAAACTATTTCTAAAGACTACACGCTATCAATTGTTTGTTTTACAAATGGCAGGATAATGTAATTTAGGAAAATTTCGTTGTTCAGCTACGCAAACTTCGTTTATTTTTGAATAGCGATGATTGTTGTATGGTTATGACGACTTGAACCTCCATGTAGCTACAATCAGGCCCATGCAGTATACTTTCGCAGTGTGATGCAAGTCTTCGAAATGTCGCCCCTTAATTGTTTTTTCTTTAAAATAACCTTCGTATATTTTTTTTAAAACTGCACACAATGTACGAATATAATTTTTATTTGGAAAATATCAACTACTTTAAAATAATGATATCAACTATCTACTACAATTTACCCTTCTAAAATTACAAATTGTATTTTGATTTCACTGCTTACGTCGCCAACCATAAGTCCCGCCTGATGCGGTCGCCTCTCTGTATCATACCCGGCACGCCGCCTGATGCAGGTCGATCTCTTTCATAACACGGCACCCACCTGATGCGTCGCTCTCTTTTATCATAACCGGACGTCCTGATCAGTCGCCTCTCTGTATCAGAACACGGCACGGTCCTGCTAACGATTTTAATTAGGGAACATGTCAACTTCAACCTTCTTGTTATTTTAACGTTACATTGTCACTAACAACAACTTTGAAACAATGTTCAGAACAACATTGCATGGAAGCGATCTGTAGAAGAAGGGACAGAAAATGAAGAAATAATAATACATGACAGAGAACAGGAGAAGATGAGGTCAGAAAAGAAAGAACAAAAGTAATGATAAAGAACAGTATTAGCGGATATAAGAGAATCGAGAGCAAAAAATTGTAGGGCAAAGAACAACAGTAGAAGAGGAGATCAGAGAATGGAGAAGAAAGAACACATGTCATAGAATAGTAGAAGAAAGAGGAAGAAAATGGAGATAATAATGACACATGCATGAACAGTAGAAGAGGAGAATCAAAGAAAGTGAAGAAAGAAAGAAGCAAGAGAAAGTGAAGAAAGAAAGTGAGAAGAAAGTAACAAGAAGTGAAGCAAGAAAGTGAATCAAAGAAGGAAAAAGAAAGTGAAGCAAAGAAAGTGAAGAAGAAAGGAAGCAAAGAAAGGAACAAAGAAAGTGAAGCAAGAAAGGAAGAAAGAAATGAAGCAAAGAAAGGAATCAAGAAAGTGAAGCAAAGAAAGAAAATCATGTCATTCTGAGACGTGCCATCAACACCAGTATACGAGTTGTTGATTTTCTAGGCATCACTTATACGTTCAGTAATTTGCCATTCTGAACGGAAAGGTCTATTTCTACCATTCGTGAAAACTCACGGAACACGGTAATTGCTATGAAACAAGTACACTTGGCTAACTAAGATCGAACTAACTAAGATCAGCTAAGATCGAAGCTAACTAAGATCAGACTAACTAAGATCGAACTAACTAAGATCGAACTAACTAAGATCGAACTAACTAAGATCGAACTAACTAAGATCGAACTAACTAAGATCGAACTAACTAAGGTCGAACTAACTAAGATCGAGCTAACTAAGATCGAACTAACTAAGATCGAGCTAACTACATCGAACTAATAGATCGAACTAACTAAATCGAACTAACTAAGTCGAACTAAAAGATCGAACTAGAAAGGTCGAAAGATCAGCTAACTAAGATCAACAACTAAGGTCGAACTAACTAAGATCGAGCTAAGATCGAGCTAACTAAGATCGAGCTAACTAAGATCGAGCTAACTAAGATCGAACTAACTAAGATCGAACTAACTAAGATCGAGCTAAGATCGAGCTAACTAAGATCGAGCTAACTAAGATCGAACTAACTAAGATCGAACTAACTAAGATCGAGCTAACTAAGATCGAACTAACTAAGATCGAACTAACTAAGATCGAACTAACTAAGATCGAGCTAACTAAGATCGAACTAACTAAGATCGAGCTAACTAAGATCGAACTAACTAAGATCGAACTAACTAAGATCGAGCTAAGATCGAGCTAACTAAGATCGAGCTAACTAAGATCGAACTAACTAAGATCGAACTAACTAAGATCGAACTAACTAAGATCGAACTAACTAAGATCGAACTAACTAAGATCGAACTAACTAAGATCGAGCTAACTAAGATCGAACTAACTAAGATCGAACTAACTAAGATCGAACTAACTAAGATCGAACTAACTAAGATCGAGCTAAGATCGAGCTAACTAAGATCGAGCTAACTAAGATCGAACTAACTAAGATCGAACTAACTAAGATCGAACTAACTAAGATCGAACTAACTAAGATCGAGCTAACTAAGATCGAGCTAACTAAGATCGAACTAACTAAGATCGAACTAACTAAGATCGAACTAACTAAGATCGAGCTAACTACAGCGAAAACTTGGGTTGTGATCTAGCTAACTACAGCGAAAGCTATAGACGCTAACAAAGAATACATGACAAAAACAGTAGAAGATGCGTTCATGAAAGAAAGAACAAGAAACAACTATATGAAGAATTCTGATAGATTACAGATTAGAAAAATAAATTCTTGAAGAACAGACTAGTTTAAATTCTGAACAGACTAGTTTATATATTCTTGAACAACAGACTAGTTTATATATTCTTGAAGAACAGACTAGTTTATATATTCTTGAAGAACAGACTAGTTTATATATTCTTGAAGAACAGACTAGTTTATATATTCTTGAAGAACAGACTAGTTTATATATTCTTGAAGAACAGACTAGTTTATATATTCTTGAAGAACAGACTAGTTTATATATTCTTGAAGAACAGACTAGTTTATATATTCTTGAAAACAGACTAGTTATATATTCTTGAAGAACAGACTAGTTTATATATTCTTGAAGAACAGACTAGTTTATATATTCTTGAAGAACAGACTAGTCTATATATTCTTGAAGAACAGACTAGTTTATATATTCTTGAAGAACAGACTAGTTTATATATTCTTGAAGAACAGACTAGTTTATATATTCTTGAAGAACAGACTAGTTTATATATTCTTGAAGAACAGACTAGTTATATATTCTGAAGAACAGACTAGTCTATATATTCTTGAAAACAGACTAGTTATATATTCTTGAAGAACAGACTAGTTCTATATATTCTTGAAGAACAGACTAGTTTATATATTCTTGAAGAACAGACTAGTTTATATATTCTTGAAGAACAGACTAGTTTATATATTCTTGAAGAACAGACTAGTTTATATATTCTTGAACAACAGATCTGAAAGACTTTATATATTCTTGAAGAACAGACTAGTTTATATATTCTTGAAAAACAGACTAGTTTATATATTCTGAACAACTGGATGTTATATATTCTTGAACAACAGACTAGTCATATATTTCTGTGAATTAGACAGACTAGTTAATCTGAAGAAGAACGATAGTCTTCTGAGAAGTAGTGATGATGTCTCATGGACTTTTAAACCCGAATCTTCAACTAGGAGATGGGACATGTTGTTTAACAAATATAGCACGGAATATTCGTGTTCTGGGAAACCAAGGTTAGATGTCCGGACGGCCGAAGAGCTGAAAGCTCTCTTCTGGATCGGGACCAAAAATTTTCTACAAACTAGATAACATGCAAATATTCTCCGTTGCAGTCACGTAAACCGAGTTGGACAATGTTGATCTTTGTAAGCCATTGAATTTAGTGCAAATAGAATAGCAAATAATGACGAGCTTTACACAAACACAAACTGTTTAGCATTTCAGACCATCATTGAAATACGAAGATCGAGATGGATTGGGCATGAATGTCATATATCAGTAGTGTCATTAGGTAGGACAGTCACCTGTGTGTTGTTAGGGTCCTCAAGTGGAGCAAAGAATAGTAACACTGTGAACTATAAGGCAGGTTGTATGAAGCGACTGAGGTAGTGGCCTAGGGAAGCTATCCTAGTAAATAAAAAGTGTCGCAGAAAACGGATGGTCTGGCCTACGTGTAGGCGCATAACTGGAACAACGTACAATAGCACTTACGCTTGGATCACATACAAATCACACAGAGTTGGTAACAAGTGCTCGATGTGAAGAGTTCTAAGTAGAAGAAGAAGGTAGGACAGACAGTTCAATGATGGACAGCAGATATGGATAGATAGCATGTACGTCCAGAAGAAACATGGAAAGAAACTGTGGAAAGAGTGTTGAAAAATTGTGGTCTAATAAAGGAAACATTTAGTAGAAAGTCGCAGAACGTCGACAGTGGACATCTTGTGTGGAAGCCGCATGTTTCAACCGAACCAGAAGAAAATATGTTGTTATTGTTGTCGAGCCCCCGTCTTCACCCTTTTTCCTATATGTGCGTTGGAAAGAGTACGCAGCATTCTTGCAGACTCAGAAACCTATAACAACTCTAGACGTTTCTAGTGCTATACTTAGTGTTGCGGAGACTCCTATTCAGGTAGGATCTAGAGAGAGAGAGACTCCTACTCAGGTAGGGTCTAGAGAGAGAGACTCCTACTCAGGTAGAGTCTAGAGAGAGAGAGCGACTCCTACTCAGGTAGTGTCTAGAGAGAGAGACTCCTACTCAGGTAGAGTCTAGAGAGAGAGACTCCTACTCAGGTAGGGTCTAGAGAGAGAGACTCCTACTCAGGTAGCGTCTAGAGAGAGAGACTCCTACTCAGGTAGAGTCTAGAGAGAGCGACTCCTACTCAGGTAGGGTCTAGAGAGAGAGACCTAAGGTAGAGTCTAGAGAGAGGACTCCTACTCAGGTAGGGTCTAGAGAGAGAGACTCCTACTCAGGTAGGGTCTAGAGAGAGAGACTCCTACTCAGGTAGGGTCTAGAGAGAGAGACTCCTACTCAGGTAGGGTCTAGAGAGAGAGACTCCTACTCAGTTAGGGTCTAGAGAGAATATGTACACATGTAAACGATGAATTGCTGATCTATTTATCACTAGTGTTTACTTAAGCGATGTCAACAATTACCAATAAAGAAAGTTGAACATACGATGAAAACAAATGGCAAAAAAGTAAGTAGACATGTATGTCTCTTTAATACTACTTTTATAATTATCAGATGAAAATAAGGAGCTTTAAAAAGAAACACATGGGAAACAGCAGTATCAATGAATATGCTAAATAACTAGACAGTGTACAAGTATTATTTTTTACAAGTGTTAAGTGCATGCGGACAAAACAAATTACCAATCACAGGACTCGAACCATTAACCCTTATCTCTTACGGCACACATTGCCTAACCATACAATACGATAACAATCAGCGAGCTATTAAAAGAGATCATAAACGCTTCGTAGTGCTAGACACGAAATAATCAAGTGAGTTTCCATCGAACAGTGTTTACATAGCTTTTCTAGTTATGCCAACTACTAAATACTCGAGATATATTTTTGTTTAATCTGCCCAACTCAACTGCACGGTTAGTATCCAGTTAGTATCCAGTTAGTATCCAGTTAGTATCCAGTTAGTATCCAGTTAGTACCCAGTTAGTACCCAGTTAGTACCCAGTTAGTACCCAGTTAGTATCCAGTTAGTACCCAGTTAGTATCCAGTTAGTATCCAGTTAGTATCCAGTTAGTACCCAGTTAGTATCCAGTTAGTACCCAGTTAGTACCCAGTAAGTATCCAGTTAGTACCCAGTTAGTACCCAGTTAGTATCCAGTTAGTACCCAGTTAGTACCCAGTTAGTATCCAGTTAGTACCCAGTTAGTACCCAGTTAGTACCCAGTTAGTACCCAGTTAGTATCCAGTTAGTATCCAGTTAGTACCCAGTTAGTACCCAGTTAGTACCCAGTTAGTACCCAGTTAGTATCCAGTTAGCATCCAGTTAGTACCCAGTTAGTACCCAATTAGTACCCAGTTATGTATTCATCATATTAGAAGACAAGAAATAAAATGGTTGGGTAAAGAGAATAAAGAGAATTAAACAAGATCTGCTACCATCTGAAGAGAATTAAACAAGATCTGCTACCATCTGAAGAGAATTAAACAAGATCTACTACCATCTGAAGAGAATTAAACAAGATCTACTACCATCTGAAGAGAATTAAACAAGATCTGCTACCATCTGAAGAGAATTAAACAAGATCTACTACCATCTGAAGAGAATTAAACAAGATCTACTACCATCTGAAGAGAATTAAACAAGATCTACTACCATCTGAAGAGAATTAAACAAGATCTGCTACCATCTGAAGAGAATTAAACAAGATCTGCTACCATCTGAAGAGAATTAAACAAGATCTGCTACCATATGAAGAGAATTAAACAAGATCTGCTACCATCTGAAGAGAATTAAACGAGATCTGCTACCATCTGAAGAGAATTAAACAAGATCTGCTACCATCTGAAGAGAATTAAACAAGATCTGCTACCATCTGAAGAGAATCTTGTCCAATGCAAGAGAGCGCGACTCCCATGAGAGAGGTCTAGATTTTGATTGTGTCGGGGGCGTAAAAGAAAACTCTTAACCTGAACACTTTTACGGAGACTGCAGTAGCCATGCTGTCATTAATCTGAACACTTTTACGTAGACTGCAGTAGCCATGCTGTCATTAATCTGTACACTTTTACGGAGACTGCAGTAGCCATGCTGTCATTAATCTGAACACTTTTACGG
This sequence comes from Arion vulgaris, assembly GCA_020796225.1. Taxonomy (NCBI): domain Eukaryota; kingdom Metazoa; phylum Mollusca; class Gastropoda; order Stylommatophora; family Arionidae; genus Arion; species Arion vulgaris. The sequence continues at coordinate 20,780,224 of CM036768.1, forward strand.
CGACTGCAGTAGCCATGCTGTCATTAAATTAACCAGGCTCTCTCCCCCTACACTGCACTTAAGAGCGGTACTACAGACAGTAACCACATTATTTTTCTACTACCATCTGGAGCATATAGCAACCGGCAACGCAGACACAGAGCCCGAGGAAGTGCAAGAACCTGATGGATAGATAATATCACAGATATCCTGTGTCATAAAAGACTAATAACTACAGATGCTACAAACCTGGTACAGGACATCAAACTGAAACTTCCCACGGTGCTTCACGACACATTTCGATAAGACAAAGCTACTAAGATATCTGTTTCGACTTGCGGATTCTGGTCAAGAAAATGTTTTTGGTGTTTTCATATTCATGTAGAATTTGTATAACAATTTTGAGAGATTATGACTTAGAAGAGTAAAGCGTTGCATGGAAACAACACAAAATGACCGCCAAACTCAAAATTTCAAATCCCTAAGACGCTGAATCTAATTTATGTAAATGAATTCTGTTTTCACTTTAAGGTGAGCAATTGTAATATCTAAAATATTACACAAGCTTTTAGGATATATTAAATATTGCTTTCAAAATACATTTTTAGGCAAACACACCCCCAAAATTAGGTCAAAAATGCTTTTGACTGCTCTAAAACATAAATTATACATCATTTCTTAAAAAAAACTTGGTGTAATTTTTGAGATATACATGTACTAAATCGGCATGCACAAGTTGTAGTGCCTACCTATTCTCAGAGATGAGTTTTAGCGACTTGAATGTTAGTAAATTTTGTAACAAAATTATTGACCAGAATCCCACCTTAATTTCAACGTTTTTACACGAAATAATTAGAAGGGAGATAATCTACATATTAATTGTGTTTGAGAAAGTAGTATGAGTTGTTTTATCTTGGATATACAAATCACAGTTAATATTGTAAATAATGAAGATTCTAAGTGAACCCTAATGGTAAACTTCTCGCATCTCGCCCAAAAGCTACTTTGGTTATATCCCACCTGAAACTATCGGGATATTTTATTTTAAAGATCCATGTGTATGTGCGATCAAGTCTATAGTCCATTCGAAAACGACATTATAACATGTTGAAGAAGAGCGCGTAAAAGTACTATTCGCAGTTGAAAAAAAAAAATAGTTAAATATAATTTCGACAAAATTTGTCGATATCTTCAAAAATTACATGACAGATTACGACTATGCTACGAAGTTCTTATACCGTCGCTGAGATCTTCCTGTGTGAGAATAAAATATCGGAGCATAGATGGTTATTCACGGAAGATGGTAATTGGTAAAATCAATGACGAAACAACAAGAAAAGTATCGTAATTACAATACATATTAATTACAAAAATAAACAGACTTTCATAAATGGAAGATTAAAGAAGTTGAACTAATATGACAAAGTTACTGATTAGGAACTCTTGAAAAGAAATTTAAAAAAAAAACACAAGGAAAACAACAGCGGCTCTGTAGAAAGTTGTAGTATTCGTCCGATTTTTCAAAGTGTTTAGTTCTATAAAGTATAACATTCGTACTTACCGATTATTCTTACTTACTTATTGTACATCGTAAGTATCGATAACACATACAGTTATGTTGTTTTGTTTGCGTTTTAGCATTATAACATTAATGAGAAACGCCTAATTCCAATCTGGTTTTTTTCTCTTATAATTCCAAGGTAAAAAACTGAGTTTTCACAAAATCATTTTTTTGCAATTTTGTTTGTGTCGGAAATCCCTTAGTTTTAACTAATACTAAAGCTAGATATACGTAATTTGAGATGAATATCCCACATACAATTATTTAACTACTGATACAGTTCCAATTACATTTTTTTGATAATTCGTACACAATTAATTTTCAATGTGAAATGATCAGTCATTTTGTGCGATTTTTTGCCAAGCATAAATTTAAAAATAAAAATAAAATATATTTCTTGAGATTTTACAGAAAATAAGTGTGCCAGTAGTTGTTAATATGCTTAGAGTTTATGAATCATCTGTTTATTTTTCAATGTAGGGTTGTTGCAGAGCAAAGTGGGGCATACAGGACAACTACTTCTAGAATGACGATGGAGGTTGAGGCCGTTACTGCTGCCCTCCATTGGATCTCTGGGACTTCATTTACCGGGGCAGTTGTTGTATCTGACTCTATGCGTTTAGGGACCTACCAAACAAATGTACAACGTATACACGTTCTTGGCAAAGATCAAACATATCTAAAAGAGTGATTAAAATTGGTCGTAAAGAACGAATGCAAAGAAGGAGACATCTTGAAACACCCAGAAAGTCCAGTACAGACTAAAGACAGATTATAAATGTCATATTGATACTAACACTGTGATACAAGTGCCACAATTGGGACTGATAAAAGAACAAAAAGGAAAATTACCAACTGTGAAATTAATTGTTTGAGGAAAGTGGGAAATAAAACAAGAATAGACCATATAAGAAATGAATAAATTAGAAGAACAGTCGGAACAACGTTTGTTCCTGTCCACATCTGTTCTCAGTTGCCCAACGATGTGTCATAAACATCATCATTTTTTTTTCAAATGTTCAAATGTTCAGACAATGTTTTTTTTTCTGATACAGTCGATATAAAGCAAAATCTCGTCCAAGCAAAAGCTCAAACGCAGAGGTAACAGAGGTGGCGAAAACACTCCGTACGAAGCACACACAAGAGCCCGTTCTAGAAATCTTTTCTTATCTTGATGCTGTGAGACATTACAGGATTAGAGAAAATAAGAAGAGTATTAGAGCCGTATTTTTCTTTAACAATTGTCCCACTATGAATGATATGATCAACATCACGTCAACCGTCTTTACCGTCCAGTCATTCTCTGGTAACAATCGGCCCACGATGAATGATATGATCAGCATCACGTCAACCGTCTTTACCGTCCAGTGCTTCTCTGGTAACAATCGGCCCACGATGAATGATATCATCAGCATCACATCAACCGTCTTTACCGTCCAGTGCTTCTCTGGTAACAATGAGCGACGAAAAAATAAAACATAGAAAAAAATGTCCATCCAAATGTAGAATTGAACCCTGGATAACGTGCTTACGAAGCAAGTGTACTAACCACTGTACTAATCACGGATATCTGTCGCGCTTATGGAAGAAAAGTAAATTTCACTCAACTTGATATTGTGCCTTTTCGCTATGAAATTCGAGTATTCATAAGTAATTGGTTTTTTTCTGACTTTGTTTCTTTAAATGTTTAGTTATACTTACAGTGTGGGGTCACTGTGCTTTTATTGTGTGGGGTTGCAGACTTTTTAATGTGGGTCACTGTGTTTTTATTGTGTGGGGTTGCAGACTTTTTTAATGTGGGGTCACTGTGCTTTTATTGTGTGGGGTCGCAGACTTTTTTAATGTGGGGTCACTGTGCTTTTATTGTGTGGGGTTGCAGACTTTTTTAATGTGGGGTCGCTGTCCTTTATAGTGTGGGGTTGCAGACTTTTTTAATGTGGGGTTGCTGTCCTTTATAGTGTGGGGTTGCAGACTTTTTTAATGTGGGGTCGCTGTCCCTTATAGTGTGGGTTGCAGACTTTTTAATGTGGGGTTGCTGTCCTTTATAGTGTGGGGTTGCAGACTTTTTTAATGTGGGGTCGCTGTCCTTTATAGTGTGGGGTTGCATACTTTTTTAATGTGGGGTTGCTGTCCTTTATAGTGTGGGGTTGCAGACTTTTAATGTGGGGTCGTTGTCCTTTATAGTGTGGGTTGCAGACTTTTTAATGTGGGGTCGCTGTCCTTTATAGTGTGGGGTTGCAGACTTTTTTAATGTGGGGTCGCTGTCCTTTATAGTGTGGGGTTGCATACTTTTTTAATGTGGGGTCGCTGTCCTTTATAGTGTGGGGTTGCAGACTTTTTTAATGTGGGGTCGCTGTCCTTTATAGTGTGGGGTTGCAGACTTTTTTAATGTGGGGTTGCTGTCCTTTATAGTGTGGGGTTGCAGACTTTTATAGTGTGGGGTTTATGTCCTTTATAGTGTGGGGTTGCTGGATTTGATAATGTAGGGTTGCTATCTGTTATAGTGTGGGGTTGCTGACTTTAAAAGTGGGGTTTCGCTGGTTTTTACAGTTTGCGGTTGCAGACTTTTACAGCGTGGAGGTCGTGGTCCTTTACATTGGGCGGTTTTGTAGTGTGGGGTCACTGATTTCTTGGAGAAACTGTATTACTCTTCGTCTGAGCAATATTCCCCAGACATCTCTCTTCTCCTACCATTCCCCTCGATCCTGTTTTGAAATTACCCCGTAACATGAAACTGTAAATATTACCAGATTGTTCCCACATATCAGGTGCACCATCAATCTGCAAATATATGCTAACTCTGGCACTCAATAGCACAAAAATTATAAACATTTTATGTGCACAGTGTATGTGCACAGTGTACAAAACACAAGAGAGTTGTGTAATATTTAGCAAAAAGTAATTTCTATATTCCTTAACTGTTTTTTTTCTAAAGCGCTAAATATGAATGCCACGTCAATGCAAGCAGAGCTAGCTGAGCTCAGGGCCCAACAAATGTGCCAGGGTGTGGGTTTTTTCTTGTAGGCGTTTGTGACTTTATTAGCTTCCTTGGCATTAGCAGCTGCGAACATCACAGTCTTTGTCAAGCTCAAATTTAAAGACATGATAAACATCCATTTGTTTGGTTGGCATATTCTAAAATGTCGATTTATATTTATGAACACACACATACGCATACACACATATGCACACACACACATACACACATGAACGCGCACACATTTGCACATATACACACACTCACACTCCCACTCACAAGCACACGCACATATTTATATATGTATAAATAAATTTGTTCTGAAATAGAGGCAAAACCTGGATTTTTTAGAGCATGTATTTCTCCACGGTGGAGACTGTGTGGGGTGAATTATTGATAAAAACAGTTGAAACATTGATTAATGGTTTGAATGAAAGTGTTACAGAAGAGTACTCAGAATATCATTAACAAACAACAACAAAAGAATTTAAAAAAGAAGTCCATTTGACAGCAGCTTAAAAGTGAAGAGAAGATGTAAATAGAGAAGAGAGAATATCATATTTGGAACATATAGAAACGTCGTTTGTTGCTGGTGATCTCAAGGAGAGCAATGAATAGTACCACAACGACCTACAACGCATGTCGTAAGAGGCGACTGATGTAGGGGCCTGGGGAAGCTACCCTAGTAAATAAAACAGCTCGTTCAGCCTGCTTGATTTCTGTACTTGTATTTTTATATTGTTCCTGGTATCTTGCTTTAGTCTTGACTGCTTCTAAAAGTTACTGCTTTGTCATTTTTCTGTTGTCTATTATTTTCTATGTTGTAGGTGTTATCCATTCTTGACTTTTTCTCAGTGGGTATCCTAGACAAATTTAACAGCCCTTGCTTTATATGGATGTTATATTGTCCCTTGCTTTGTTTTTGTTATCTTCTGTTGCAACTGCATTTTTCATAACTTTCTCGAACTTGGAATCTGTTATTTATCTGCAGTATAAAATGAATCTTTATTTCAGTGTCTTTTTGTCTATTTACATGGAATCTATTTTGTATATTTTTCTGTTGCTCTATTTTTCTTAGTTTAAGTTTGATGTAACCTCTGTTAGTCGCTGTCAACTTCTTCGCCTGTCTTGACCGCAACTTCTTCGCCTCTCTTGACCGCAACATCTTCGCCTCTCTTGACCGCAACTTCTTCGCATCTGTTGACCGCAACTTCTTCGCCTCTCTTGATCGCAACATCTTGCGGTGAGCGTTGCCAGTGTCCATTAATCATCAGGTGATCTATTTGTTTTGTTTTATCTTTGCCGAAATCACTTCCCAAATAGAACAAATACATCCCTCTCTATCCCGTAAACAAAATCTTTCCTCTCAGACACAAGAAATACAACAAACATTAATATACATATCTCTTCTCTTCCAGACACAAGAAATACAACAAACATTAATATACATATCTCTTTTTCTCTCCAGACACAAGAAATACAACAAACATTAATATACATATCTCTCTTTCTCTCTCTCCAGACACAGAAATACAACAAACATAATATACATATCTCTTTCTCTCCAGACACAAGAAATACAACAAACATTAATATACATATCTCTCTTTCTCTCTCCAGACACAAGAAATACAACAAACATTAATATACATATCTCTCTTTCTCTCTCCAGACACAAGAAATACAACAAACATTAATATACATATCTCTCTTTCTCTCTCCAGACACAAGAAATACAACAAAAATCAAAAACAGCTTTTTTCCTCTCTCCAGACACAAGAAATACAACAAACATTAATAAACATTTTTCCTCTCCAGAAACAAGAAATACAACAAACATCAAAAACAGCTGTTTCTTTCCTCTTCCAGACACAAGAAATACAACAAACATAAAAAAAAGCTGTTTCTACTACGTTGCTTTATTTTCCGTCTGCTGGAAGCACAAAACCCATGTCAAGTTTTCGTATTTCATTTAACTTTTCCAACACCACAGAGTTCAAAGGTTACCAACACTGTGGCATCGGAATAGTTACAAGACAAGGGCGAAAAATAATATACAAATGTGTGTGTGTGTATAAGTATGTATGCATGAGTATGTCTATGTTGCAAATATATGTTTATGTGTATGTATGTTGTGAAATACATTTCTTCACAAAACAGACACTTGAACAATGAACAGTCATACTGTGCAATCTCCAACGATGTTGTTCTCCAGCACAAGCGATCTAAAATCATTCTTCACAAACGATGATTGTAGATCACTTGCATCTGGAAAACTAAACATCCGAAATGGAAAAATCAAAAACACAAAAAAAAATCCGGAAAAAAATGTACAGTTAATCACAAAAATGAAAATATTGATATATACTGTACTGCATTGATTTCTAACCATCAATGAACAATAACTAACATATGAATTACTTACGGTACCCAATTGACAGACACAAGTATTACATTTTTTGTACAGTCAAATACTTAATTTGCAACACACCTTACAAGGTGGCGAATAACAATTGGCAATAATATAATAAAGATATACATTCAAAAGGAATACAAATGCAATAAAAAAAAAGAACAAGTAAATGTATGTAGGTGATAAGTTTCACTAAGCGAACAAGGTGCCCGTGCAGATGAGACATAAACATACAACATAAAACATAATGATGACGAGGTGTGTTTTTATTTTACAACAATGATAATCAAAATATTAACATATAATAATCATGTTATAAAAAAGTTAACCATTAGATATCACTCATAAACGACCAGTTATATAACCACATTCAATATATCATTAGTTACACAGTTACCACCCCAACCCCTCCCCACACACACAAAAGGACAACAGTAAAACTATGCGCCGCCGAAGACTTGTTTCGCCTATGGTGCATATTTTTCAAACAGTCCTCCCTTGTATTGAAAACAAAAATGCAAAAATAAAATTCAAAAATGCAGTTATCACTTTCCTATCTAGAAGGAAATTTTTTCAAAACAGATAACGTGCACATGATGATGGTTTTTATCTAACAAAATTGTAACGTCTTCTTCTTCTGCAATCGTTCGCTGTCAATTCAAGCGTTAATCTTGACGCCTTGTATTGCGCTTCTGACTGATATTTGCGTGAGGCCTGCTTACCATTTGAATGGTGTCCCTCTTGGTAGCTGTGGACCTTTGCCGACTTCAGAGATAAAAATTGTAATTAATGTTGGGTAACTTGCTAACTGTGTTAAGTTGCACTTGCTGTGTTAAGTTGCACTTGCTAACTGTGTTAAGTTGCACTTGCTAACTGTGTTAAGTTGCACTTGCTAACTGTGTTAAGTTACACTTGCTAACTGTGTTAAGTTACACTTGCTAACTGTGTTAAGTTGCACTTGCTAACTGTGTTAAGTTGTACTTGCTAACTGTGTTAAGTTACACTTGCTAACTGTGAAGTTGTACTTGCTGTGTTAAGTTGCACTTGCTGTGTTAAGTTGCACTTGCTAACTGTGTTAAGTTACACTTGCTAACTGTGTTAAGTTGTACTTGCTAACTGTGTTAAGTTGCACTTGCTAACTGTGTTAAGTTGCACTTGCTAACTGTGTTAAGTTGCACTTGCTAACTGTGTTAAGTTGCACTTGCTAACTGTGTTAAGTTGCACTTGCTAACTGTGTTAAGTTGCACTTGCTAACTGTGTTAAGTTGCACTTGCTGTGTTAAGTTGTACTTGCTAACTGTGTTAAGTTACACTTGCTAACTGTGTTAAGTTACACTTGCTAACTGTGTTAAGTTGCACTTGCTAACTGTGTTAAGTTGCACTTGCTAACTGTGTTAAGTTGTACTTGCTAACTGTGTTAAGTTGCACTTGCTAACTGTGTTAAGTTGTACTTGCTAACTGTGTTAAGTTACACTTGCTAACTGTGTTAAGTTACACTTGCTAACTGTGTTAAGTTACACTTGCTAACTGTGTTAAGTTACACTTGCTAACTGTGTTAAGTTACACTTGCTAACTGTGTTAAGTTGTACTTGCTAACTGTGTTAAGTTGTACTTGCTAACTGTGTTAAGTTGCACTTGCTAACTGTGTTAAGTTGTACTTGCTAACTGTGTTAAGTTGTACTTGCTAACTGTGTTAAGTTGTACTTGCTAACTGTGTTAAGTTGTACTTGCTAACTGTGTTAAGTTGTACTTGCTAACTGTGTTAAGTTGTACTTGCTAACTGTGTTAAGTTACACTTGCTGTGTTAAGTTGTACTTGCTAACTGTGTTAAGTTGTACTTGCTAATTGTGTTAAGTTGCACTTGCTAACTGTGTTAAGTTGCACTTGCTAACTGTGTTAAGTTACACTTGCTGTGTTAAGTTGTACTTGCTAACTGTGTTAAGTTACACTTGCTAACTGTGTTAAGTTGCACTTGCTAACTGTTAAGTTACACTTGCTAACTGTGTTAAGTTGCACTTGCTAACTGTGTTAAGTTGCACTTGCTAACTGTTAAGTGCACTTGCTAACTGTGTTAGTTGCACTTGCTAACTGTGTTAAGTTACACTTGCTGTGTTAAGTTGTACTTGCTAACTGTGTTAAGTTACACTTGCTAACTGTGTTAGTTGCACTTCTAACTGTGTTAAGTTGTCTGCTAACTGTGTTAAGTTGTACTTGCTAATTGTGTTAAGTTGCACTTGCTAACTGTGTTAAGTTGCACTTGCTAACTGTGTTAAGTTACACTTGCTGTGTTAAGTTACACTTGCTGTGTTAAGTTGCACTGCTAACTGTGTTGAGTTACACTTGCTAACTGTGTTAAGTTGCACTTGCTGTGTTAAGTTACACTTGCTGTGTTAAGTTGCACTTGCTAACTGTGTTAAGTTACACTTGCTAACTGTGTTAAGTTGCACTTGCTAACTGTGTTAAGTTGCACTTGCTAACTGTGTTAAGTTGCACTTGCTAACTGTGTTAAGTTGCACTTGCTAACTGTGTTGTGCACTTACTAACTGTGTTAAGTTGTACTTGCTAACTGTGTTGTTGTACTTCTAACTGTGTTAAGTTGTACTTGCTAACTGTGTTAAGTTGCACTTGCTAACTGTGTTAAGTTGCACTTGCTAACTGTGTTAAGTTACACTTGCTGTGTTAAGTTGCACTTGCTAACTGTGTTAAGTTGCACTTGCTAACTGTGTTAAGTTGCACTTGCTGTGTTAAGTTACACTTGCTAACTGTGTTAAGTTGCACTTGCTGTGTTAAGTTGCACTTGCTAACTGTGTTAAGTTGCACTTGCTAATTGCTCATGAAAAAACCCAGTAAATTCATACGTGTACATCTGATTATATAAGCTAATTATGTATTGCTGGTTTGTTTGGTTTTTGGGTAGTTTGATTTCTGGATAGTTTAGTTGCTGGATAATTTCGTTTCTGGATAGTTTAGTTGGTAGATAGTTTAGTTGCTGGATAGTTTAGTTGCTAGAAAGTTTAGTTGCTGGATAGTTTAGTTGTTGGATAGTTTAGTTGCTGGATAGTTTAGTTGTTGGATAGTTTAGTTGCTAGAAAGTTTAGTTGCTGGATAGTTTAGTTGCTAGAATGTTTAGTTGCTGGATAGTTGCTCTTACATGTTTAGTTTCCAAAAGCTTCGAATAAACTGTTTAGTGCAGTGTATAATCCATTTAGGGCAGTTATCTGTTTGAGATTTGTCCCGTACAGCGAAGTTTCTGTTGGAGCTTTTTGCGCATAGTGAGGTCTCTGTTAGCACTTTCTCCACATAGTGAGGTCTCTGTATAAAGGGGTTTCCAAATAGTCTAAACAGTTTCCCGTAAGTGCAAGTCACGTGTTAAAAGTAATCTGCAAAGTGTAACCAGTTTATGTAGTTACTGCTGATCGTCGATTGGTTAAATATTCAAATTGTTTTCTTAAATAACGGTGTAATAATAAAAGACCCGTCCATTCTTCCAAAACTGTCCTCTGGTGTCTTACAGACGGGACAGGAATCTTAAGGATATTTTGGTACACATTCGCCTTAAATCCATTGTTCATGGTTATTTTGTCACCGTCCTGTGTGGTCATCGGCGATGCCATACATGTGCTTATGTTATATAGATCCGTTCTTTTATACATTTTTAGGTTTTTTTTACATTGACTTCGATTTTCATAACATATTTTAATTTCAGAGCTGTTAGGGATTTATGGTCTGATTCTATATGTTATGTCTGCGGGTAAAAGAAATCTGAATTTCTTCACTTATTTTGCTTTGCTTAATAACGAGCTTTAAGGTCGAAATGTTGCTTGTATATTGTTTTTGTACTTTGTAAAACTAAAGTACTTTGTTTTCACGTGTTTCACCATTGACAAATAAAAATAACGCCGTAATGTTAACGTAGGAGACTCACAATATTTGATATGCTGAGAATTGTGTATTATTTGTTTTATAAACCAAACAAAACTATTTATGCTTTTATATTTTGGTAATCACATTTTAAATGACACAAAACAAAACTATCGTTATTGTCTGACCGATTTTTAGTGCGGTCTAGGGCAGGTTGAACAGGAGCATGAGAAATGTAATTGACACATGGCTAGTACAATCGCTGCTAAACTGTACAGGTTAGAATGGTATGACGTGTCATAAAAGTAATTAAAATTATTCACAAGTACGTAACAAAACAAAAAGATGCAATAATTGACATTGAATATAACATGAATTCGAAATAGAAGCACCCTATGAAAGTCGTTGATGAAATCACTGATTATGATGACATTGTGAAAACAGCAACGGTTAAATGGATGTGTCCCACACGACCTAGTGCATGCATGAATGAACATAACGGTACAGTTTCTTCACAATATTTATCCCTATAGTATTGTATATTTGAACTATAAAAATGACTTAATAAACAGATACAGACAGACATAATATCATAATAAATGACATGTCAAATTACAATGGGGAGACAATCATATTGAATCGCAAGGGAAATAAAAATGATATATTTACGGGGAGACAAACAAATATATTATTGACGGTGACACAAGAATGATGTCTCGGCAAAAATCATATCTTGTTTGGGAGACCCTAAAAATGTCTTAAAATGGAGACAAAAATAATGTAAATGACGGGAGACAAAAAAAGGTCTCGGCAGAAAATGTAAAAAATATATGTCGTGGAGAGATTAAAAAATAGTGTTTAAAGTGGTAAATAATAAACGAATGGACATTCATATAGAAATGGACATTCATATATAAATAATGGTGATGCATTAAATGTGCGTAATACATACTAGATGATCGGTTGAGAATTATTTGTTCATGACATTGTAATGGCGTCACAATGTACTGAATTTCAATGTTTTTCAAAATGGTGGTGATATAATAGAAATACATAGTAAGTAATAGGAAATAATTCAGTATATACTTCAGTATATTATTCCAATATCAACTGTTGTATGGGGTTACAGATAGCGAAGCCGTTAAATTTGGAATAGTCTGCGGCAAATTTTGTTTCGGTGTGCACACAGTAAGTTTTTGGACTATATGAAACCCTGATATAAATTACAAGTACTTCTGAAGTCGGAGTAAGTCTTGCCTGAATACCGAGCGACACTGGTGATTAGGAAAAGTAGGCTTCACGCAAAAATCATTAAGAAGCGCAATGACTACGCCTGAATTCATAGCAAGCGACTGATGAAAAAATAACTGTTGTGAGATAAAGATTTTTTTGTATAAAAATCAAAAGTTTATCCCGTGATATTAATAAACTAATGAACAAGTTAAATGAAAGATGAGTTGAATAAATTTATGTGCCTTCACAAAAGTTTCATAGGTTCTCAGGACATTACAGCAATAAGATGGTAAATGCAGTCACAGAGTGCATATACAATAGGTCTTGAGGCGATAGCGATTCCCCATCTCAACACAGGAAGCAAGGATACTCAGCTGAGTGACTGAATTGGTGAACAAATTCACCGTGAACTACGCCGATTGTCTTCACAGATTCTATAAGCTAGACAGACTCGTGTTCACTAACTTATTAACATAATTATGTCAGTCACTAGAGGAATACTAAAGCAGGGGAAATAACAAATACAATGTTCGAAAATTGCAGAGTTATGTTACCTTAATGCGATTTGTGGAATCAATCTTTTATATCTTGTTGTGCAGTAGCATGAATAGTGTTGCTACATACGGCCCCAATATCATGTATCTAGTTGTTACATACGGCCCCAATATCATGTATCTAGTTGCTACATACGGCCCCAATATCATGTATCTAGTTGCTACATACGGTCCAGTAGCATGAATGTTGTGTTTTTGTATACAGTACGAATATCATGTATCGTGTATTGTCTATTGAATATCATGTATTGTGTATTGTCTATTGAATATCATGTATCGTGTATTGTCTATTGAATATCATGTATTTTCCCGATTTTGTTGATTGATACGGCCCCATAAATACGTATTTTGTTGCTGAATACGGCCCCATATCATGTATCTAGTTACTACATACGGCCCCTATATCATGTATTTTCTTTACAAATATTTATATGTAGGAGGCCCAAAAATACTTTTCACATTCCCTACACCAGTCTGTTTATATATAAAACAACGATAATCTTCATGACAGTTGATAAAAAGTATTTTCCTACCAACACTTTGTTACCAGTGCCAAGCTTGGTCTCTTACAGCAACACACCACAGAAAGCTCACCAAGTGTTAAATGAAATGCTTGAGGAAGGCAGTGGGGCTCACCAGGAAGGATAGACTACGAAATGAGGACATCAGAATCAGAGTGGGCATAACTTCATGCATTGAATACATCGAAAGACAACAAATGCAGTGGTTTGGACATTTAATGATAATGAAATACAACCAACCACCAATAACAGCATACAATATAAAGAGATCAGGTACTAGAGCTAAGGGAAGACCAAGAAAAGATGGATAAACAATATCAAGAGCACATTACGTAAACAGGGATATAACACAACAAAGACGACTCATCTAGCCCTAGAACGCAAATTCAAGCTCCCATCCCTACGCTTAACGTCAAGAGTGGACAGCCAACTACATCTTCCACCTGGGAATAGACAATAGCCAGATCTTCTTCATCTAATCCTATTTGCCTTCATAATGTCAGTGTAAGAAACAACGATAATGATGATAAGAAAATCATTTTGGCATTGTGTATAACAATCGTACACACTTACAACCATAAAGTTCACAAAAGTTAATAAAACATGACACATCTTCAATAAATGTTAACAGTCACATATACTCATATACATATAGTCAAAGAGAACATACAACCAAAAAAATCGTGTTCTCAGACGATAACAGTAAATGTCAACATTTAACCCCAACAATGAATGAACTCAACGGAGGCATACAATGTACATTAGTTGAAATAGTGTTGGAACAATGGCGTCGTACATATGTACATATATCTTTGGCTCTGTTTATATATGTTGTTTGAGTGATCAGTCATTAAGAACAATATTTGTCACAGGATAAAGTGTATATGTGGTTTGGGAATGAGATGATAAACATATGAAACTCAGATAATTTTTTGTTTAAAGAGAAGAATATGACATACATATGATTCTCAAACATATCGTTCGTTTGGGTATGAGTTAAGACAAGAAATTATTTAGGGGATTTATCAACAAATAGATTCTCTTGAGCAGAACTTTGCCATCCTAACAGCCTTTGGAATTTCTCTCTCTCTCTCATAGGACAGAGTTTAACTTGAATCAAATTGTCGTTCATACATAGAGCACTTCGTCACTGTTTCAATCTTCAAGTTTTTGTTAGTCGTTCATATCTTTTAGTTTATGGTAGTAACTTCTAGAGGTTTATTTTGAAACGATAAAGTTATTTAATATCTCTTTATTTTCTAGTAAAGTTATATAGAGTTTTAATTTACATCATGGTTATCAAGTCGTTATCTGTTGTTTCTCTTTTAGTTGTCTACATCATTTAGTTTACAGCCATGAAGATATGTGTACTCATTTAGTGGTACTGTTCTAATAAAACTTTGTTTTAAACAATAAGAGATTTGTTTGAAATCATACCATTTTTCTCTAACCTAGTGGTAATCTTCTATAAATCTGTGTTTTACACAATAAAATATTTCTCTAATCTAGGGTAATGTTCTATAAATCTGTGCTTTACACAATAAAATATTTCTCTAATCTAGGGTAATGTTCTATAAATATGTGTATCACGCAATACGATCTTTCTCTAATCTTGTGTAATCACACAATTTCTAACATCTTGTTCTTCTAATCATGTGTATCACACAATAAAATCTTTCCTAATCTAGTGGTATTGTTCTATAAATCTGTGTTTCACCAATACGATCTTTCTCTAATCTGTGTATCACACAATAAGATCTTTCTCTAATCTAGTGGTCTTGTTCTATAAATCTGTGTATCACGCAATACGATCTTTCTCTAATCTGTGTATCACAAAATCTTTCTAATCTAGTGGTTTGTTCTTAATCTGTGTATCACAGAAGATCTTTCTAATCTGTGTATCACACATAAGATCTTTCTTATCTGTTATACGACAGAGATCTTTCTAATCTGTGTACACAAAAGATCTTTCTAATCTAGTGGTATTGTTCTATAAATCTCTGTTTCACATCATACAATTTTCCTCTCATGTAGTGACACTGTTCTATAGAGTAGAACTTTTTTTCATATTAAGAAGACTCTCAACAATGAAAGCATGGACAATACCCTTCTCAAGAAGTAAAGCATGGACAATACCATGAAGTGTTGCGAACTATTTAGAGAGGACCATGAACACATTGATAAAATATATAATACTTTGTGTTAACAAATCAAACAAAAACAGTCAATATGATCTTGTATTTTTACACACATACAAGGTTGCTGACACTTCTTGTACCTCCTGTTATTTATATAACTAGTACTAATTTCAATATCTGAGTTAGTAAGGATTAAATGCATGATAGTCTAGAGCATACTGGTACAATCTGAAGTCTAGAGCATACTGGTACAATCTGAAGTCTAGAGCATACTGGTACAATCTGAAGTCTAGAGCATACTGGTACAATCTGAAGTCTAGAGCATACTGGTACAATCTGAAGTCTAGAGCATACTGGTACAATCTGAAGTCTAGAGCATACTGGTACAATCTGAAGTCTAGAGCATACTGGTACAATCTGAAGTCTAGAGCATACTGGTACAATCTGAAGTCTAGAGCATACTGGTACAATCTGAAGTCTAGAGCATACTGGTACAATCTGAAGTCTAGAGCATACTGGTACAATCTGAGTCATGTTAAGGGGAATATCAATCACAACAACATTCCCTAAGATCAAATCATATATGTGTACCTTTGTTGTGAATTTCTTTTAGTAATCTGAAACTGAAAAGATAACTTTGGAGGGAATGATGCCTGGAAGAAGAACGAGAGGAAGACCTAGAAGACGATGGATGCAAGATGTCATTAACAATCTGAGAATGACTGCTGCTGACGCCGGTCAACTTGCACAGAATAGAGAGTTTTTCAGGACTGCTGTCATGGGAGCCAAATTCCGGAAGGGACAAGCTACTTGATGATGATGATGATGAACTGAGTTCACCTTTCAGTTTCAGTGTGGAATATCTTCATTGCACTCAGGACATGTATATAGGGGCTTCGATCTCCTTCGCAATACCTCCAACAGAGTCCAGCTACTAATGTACTAGTTCGATGTTGATTGATGATCATACTCACACGTCTGTTGTGCTGCTCTTATCTAGCCCCTTCAATCTCCAATCCAAGCTCTTGCAATCTATATTTTTTTACAAAATCTCGGAAAGTCTACAGAAGAAATCTTCACTAATCGAGACATATCAGCCTTGTAAAACGGCTTATACAGTTACCTATCAACACAATATCGTTATGTTGAAGTATATTAATAGACTTTATTTAAGAAACTACCAAATATGAATAACAACACCGGGTTGGAGAATTTCTATGCAAAAATTCAAGAAAACAAAGATTAATGTTTTCTTATGTTCACTTTCAATATGAGAATGATAGTTCTAACATAGTCAAATATGGCACTGACACAATCAGATATGGCACTGACACAATCAGATATGGCACCGACACAGTCAGGTATGGCACTGTCACAATCATATACGGCTCTGTCGCAATAAAATATGGATGTCACAGTCAAATTTTGTTTTGTCACAGTCATATATGGTTCTGTCACAGTAAATTATTGCTCTGCCACAGTCAAATATGGTTCTGTCACAAATAAAAATGGTTCTTGGTTCTGTCACAGTCAAATATGGTTCTGTCACAAATAAAAATGGTTCTGTCACAGACAAATATGATTATGTCATAATGAAATATTGTTCTGTCAAAGTCAAATATGGCACTGTCACAATTAGATATGGCACTACACTGTCACAATTAGATATGGCACTGTCAGAATCAAATATGGCACTGTTGCCGTTATTTGCGTCACTGACATAGTCTATATTTTACACAAATTTAAATATGAAACAGTATGGCACAAATATTCAACGAACATTTCTCTTGGAGAAGCATTTTTCAACAATTTCTCGACGTGTAAATGGAATTATATTTGTCAACAAAGTTATTAAAATCATTTGTACAACAGTCAACAAAATCGTACGTGATAGACAGACAAAATCTGGACAGACAATACATTAAGTTTTCGAATCGATACATAGAAAATTGCTTCATATTGTATTTATGATAAGGTAAGTAAAACGGCCAGAGACCAGGAAAAGTGGAGGACCAACTCGTGAGGTCTTATACTCAACGAGGAGCGCAGAGGAATAAGTAAGTAGGAAATTAATCATTAGAAAAAATCTTTGGCTGATTAATAAATTTGGCTTGTCCGTCCAGTCGCCGCGTTGTGTGTAACTTCGGTTTCACTGTTTTAATTTCTTCTTCTTCGAATGCTTCATATCGACCACTTGTTAACCACTCTTTACGATTTGTGTGTGAGCCGAGCCTAATAGCGAGTGTACGTTTGCCAGTTATGCGCGCACACGTAGGCATAGGCTAGCACATCCTATTTATGCGATGCTTTTATTTACTAGGGTAGCTTCCTTAGGCCCCTACCGCGTTCACCTCTTACGACATGCCTTGTAAGTCGTAGTGTTACTAGTCTATGCTCCCTTGCCATCCCCGGCGACACAGAGGCGGTTTTAATTTCAAAGATGGGGAGGGAGGCGGTGGCTTTGTAGTTAAGTGGTCAAACTGCTTGTTTTGCGTTCTGAAGGTTGTGGCTTCAGGTCCAGAGGTCATGGTTCGGTTTATTAGTTCACTTTTGATCAGGAGTCCCTAAGGATTGTTGCTAAAGTTATGGAGTTCTTGCTTTGTGCAATACTCTTGGCAGCTGGCATGCAATTTCTGCGGAGAGGGACTGAGGTATATGAGAAATCCTAGTGTAATAAACGTAATATTTAGCTATTAAAAGTTCTTAATTAACCCATGAAAGGAAATATATAAAACCACATAGAGACACCAACATCTGGTGAGATAACCTGCAATTATTTCTTAAGAAATACTAGTGCCATCTAGTGCTTGAAGAATGGACTTCTTAATCTCAAGATTGGACTTGACAGCCTGGTCATTTATCTTATCTTTTCTCGTTAATTCCACGATCTTCCGCCGTTTAAAAAAAAAAAAAATACTTTATTGAGTATCGTACTGTGTTGTATTCAGTAACAGCGTTAAGTATCGCAAGTTGGTTCATTTATAATGTAAACGTTAAGTATTGTAATATAAGTTGTATTTAATATACAAGTATTGTAATATGTTTTATCAATCGTTAAGTATCGCATGTTGGTTCATTGAAATATAACGTTAAGTATTGTAATATAACGTTAAGTATTGAAATATAACGTTAAGTATTGTAATATAACGTTTATTGTAATATAACGTTAAGTATTGAAATTAACGTTCAGTATTAATAGTTTTATTCAAGTTAAAGTATAGCAAGTACCTTCAGTGATATACACTGTTAAGTATAGCAAGTACCTTCAGTGATATATATTGTAAAGTATAGCAAGCATCTTCATGATATACAATGTTTAGTATAACTATTTGTATCAAGGATATACAGTTACTGGAAAGTCGTAGCTACCGAATAAACTTTCCCCCAGGCGTAGATGTAAACACATGAGTACGGTGAGCAAATGGACTTTGGGATGGCTGTTACAGCGGAGAACAGAGCACGAATGGGAATGTCCAATGTGCCATGACGTCGATCGCATAACATAACATAACATCTTGTTATGTAAAATAAAAACCGCTCAACTATCTGCTAACTAGAAACCTGCAGACACTAAGAATCATTTGTCATGCTCATTTAGAATAGGGGGGTGTCTTTGGTGACGTTTCCCTGGCTTTTTGAAAGTTGCAGGTTTGAATCCGAATTGAGACACATGTTCAGTTTTTTCCAGAGATCCCTAGGATTTTGTTGGAGCTAGGAGTTTGTGCTT
Source organism: Arion vulgaris (assembly GCA_020796225.1). NCBI lineage: Eukaryota > Metazoa > Mollusca > Gastropoda > Stylommatophora > Arionidae > Arion > Arion vulgaris. The sequence continues at coordinate 20,799,187 of CM036768.1, forward strand.
TATGCAACGCTCTGGGCAGGTGGCGCAACGCTCTGGGCGGTGGCGTACAACGCCTGGGCAGGTGCGGCAACGCCTGGGCAGGTGGCGTACAACGCCTGGGCAGGTGGCGTACAACGCCTGGGCAGGTGGCGTACAACGCTCTGGAGGTGGCGTACAACGCTCTGGGCAGGTGGCGTCCAACGCTCTGGGCAGGTGGCGTACAACGCTCTGGGCAGGTGGCGTACAACGCTCTGGGCAGGTGGCGTGCAACGCTCTGGGCAGGTGGCGTACAACGCTCTGGGCAGGTGGCGTACAACGCTCTGGGCAGGTGGCGTGCAACGCTCTGGGCAGGTGGCGTGCAACGCTCTGGGCAGGTGGCGTACAACACTCTGGGCAGGTGGCGTACAACGCTCTGGGCAGGTGGCGTGCAACGCTCTGGGCAGGTGGCGTACACCACTCTGGGCAGGTGGCGTCAACGCTCTGGGCAGGTGGCGTACAACGCTCTGGGCAGGTGGCGTGCAACGCTCTGGGCAGGTGGCGTGCAACGCTCTGGGCAGGTGGCGTGCAACGCTCTGGGCAGGTGGCGTACAACGCTCTGGGCAGGTGGCGTACAACACTCTGGGCAGGTGGCGTACAACGCTCTGGGCAGGTGGCGTACAACACTCTGGGCAGGTGGCGTACAACACTCTGGGCAGGTGGCGTACCATTTCTGTTTAGAGGGAGGAAGCCATATAGGAAACCTGTTACACCTTTTTCAGTAGTGAAAATGTCTTTTTTAAGTCATCAATTAGATTAAACGGCCGTCGTTCAGTCGCTTAAATGCAGCAAATTAACTCTAATTCACGTGATTGTTATATGAAACATAGTTTAGTATAGTTACAATATAGGCGGGATGGGTGGGGGCGGTGTCTTCGTGGCCTAGCCGTTTATCTTACGTTCTGAAGGTCTTGTGTTCAAATGAGGATACGTTCGGTCCACGAGTACATTTTCTACTGAGATTCTTAGGATTATTGCTGGGACTACGGAATGTGTGCTTTTATATGTGACGTGCATGTTAAGCGAAGAGGGACTGAGTCACTTGATGAACCCCAGTACAATCTGTATGTGTGAAACAGGACACATTTGATATATATATATAATGGGTAGAGTGGTAAGATCTCAAGCATCTGCGAATCAATGAAGAAGAAGATGATGATGATGGTGAATAACAATTACGATATGGCGGTAGGATAACTTTTGGTTGTAAGAAATTGGTTGGATAACAATTTGAAATGTGTGAAAATGTTAATGAATGTGACCGGGTGTGCAATTCTTGTGAAATCAACATCAACAATAGAATAATAAATACATATTATACTATTCATATTTGGTATGAAGAACACAATAATGATCTAATGTCCATATTAACACAATAATGATAACCATATTAACACAATAAAACATGCAAGGTGAAATTGTGAAAGAAAATCAAAACACAAAGTAAGCTAATTATGCACGGTAAATGAACAAAACTTTATACAAAATACCATACTTTCTGTTTTGTCTGTTTATCTTTCGCTATTTAGAATCAGTTTTACTATGTTTCATCCCATGAGGACTGGTGTGTTTATGTAGGTTAGACAAATAGCTTCAAAGCTATTCTCTCTCTCTCTCTCTCTCTACCTTTCAAACCCGGACTGGGACATAGGCCCTCAACCAACTCATGCCGAGTCTTCCTATCTCTCGGTATCTTCTACAGCTCCTTCCAGTTCTTCTTTATATTGTTGATCTCTGCCTCCAAATCTCGTCTCCATGTATTTCTGGGCCTTCCTTTCTTTCGCTGTCCATGTGGGTTCCAGGAAAGGACCCTTCTTGTTATATTCCCTCTGGTTCTCTCAAACCTATTCTGCTGGATCGCTTCTTATAGCAACACTCTCGACACAATAGTAGTCCAGTAGCATGCTAGTTTTGTTAACGAAAGCCATTTATGTAATAAAATGAAAAGTTCTTATGAAGAACAAATTGTTCAGCATAGGAAATCATGATTACAAGATGATTTCTGATGGTATGATAGAGTTACAAACACAGTCATGTGAATATGAACTGGATAGGAACCCATGATGATACAGGTTAAGAGGAGAAAGTGGTGATGGGTAGGGCATACCCGACGGAAGACACAGTCGAGTGTCACTAGACAAGCAATGGAGTGGAACGCACAAGGAAAACGGATAAAAGAACGTTTTTAATTAATTAACAGACCTGGAGACGAAGTCTTCTTGTGGAAATGAAAGATGTTCGACTATCCTAAGACCATAAAGAAAACAGCCAGAGACCGGGAACAATGACGAACAACTGTTGATGCAATATCATCAATGAAGAGCGGAGAGGAATATGTAAATCATGAAAAGATGGAGATGGATTGGCATGTTTATCAATAGGTAGATTGGTGAGGAGAGCTCTCCAATGGACAGTGGATGGGATAAGAAAACCTAAACAACCAAAGGAAATATGGAGAAAAGCCGAGGAAAGAGAAACGAAAAAATGGGTGGTCTGACGTTGGGAACGATTGGTAGAAAAAGAGGTACACTGGCCACAATGGAAATCTCTGGCAGAAACCTTCGGGAGACGAAGAGGATATATAAGTATAAATGACCTTTTTCGTCTTTACAGACGGTCAATTGGCATTTGTTTTACTGTGACAACTTCTGAGTTGTCGCTTTTCTCTCTTGTCGTTCAGCTCATACAAGTCTCTTCTCAAAAGACTCTGCGCCCTTGCGCAATATCGCTTTCCACACAACTCTGTCATCAGCTAGTTTTTCCCATGTGCTGGGACCAATAGAAAAGTTTGTCACTGAGCCCTTGCAGAAATCTTTATATCTGAGCACTGGTCTGCCCTGGTGCCTCTTCCCCTCCGCAAGCTCACAGAACAACATTTGTTTTGGTATGCGACAAGTTTCCATTCTTCTCACATGCTCCAACCATCTTAGTCGTCTACTGTTGAGCATGCCCATGATGGAAGGCAGGTTTGCACGTTGCAGTACTTCAGAGTTGGTTATCTTGTCTTACCACCTGATGTTCATAATCTTGCGGAGACATCGAAGGTGACAGATGTTAAGTCTCCTCTCGTGTCTTGTGAATATCTGTCCATAGCTGCCCATGTTTCTGAGCCATATAGTAAAGAACTAATTATATATATATATATATATACATATACGGAATATGATAATATTACCACCTCACTTCCAGATATGGTAAAATCTAGAACTGTAAAGCCTTTAACACTTAACATTAATGTGACATTATGTGCTGTGAGATTACATATATTTTACCCTTTATATGTCAATGAAATATACATCATAATATATATACATATAAAACAATGGTAATATCGGAAACGTATCAGCGCAGTAGTAGTAATCGTTATTAACAATATTAACATCATCACAATTAAGTATCGTAATTAAGATTTCATTCAATACTAACTCTACTTGTTACATCACGATTACAAAAGCAATGCCGATTATGTATCCAAGGTTACTGAATTCATTTTTCAGTTGCCATAGTTGTGCATTTGTAACAGTTGTAACAAAAGATAGTAGTCAAACAAAATAATCTCTACGGTGAGAATAATGTCTACAGTGAGAGCAATGTTACATGCATAAATACATATATAAAATATATGTGCTGGTTGGGAACTATACTCAGGGCCTCAAGGAGTAACAGAGTATCAAATAAGGAGGTGATTGAATATGCTAGAATTTCTAGCATAGTTACCCTAAATCGTCAACGTCCCTTAAGATGGCTGACCAGGTCAGATGATGGCCAGATCCCAAAGAATCATATCATGAAAAGACGTATATTAGCGATACTTTAATTAGCTTGACATGAGTACTCAAGACTGGGAGGGGCTCATCCGGTACAGGTCCAGCTGGAGACAGGTTTTGAAAACGGTGAGAACTGGCGAAGCTAGAATTGCTGACATAATAAAATATGTCAGAAAAAAAGCATAAATAAAATGCGCTATCGGCTAAGTACATCGTCTATAGATACTACCACGATGCGATATTTTTATAAAATAAGAACAACAACATAATATAAGTAGTTGGATACTGGCATTTCTAATATATCAACCATTTGTACAAACTGGTCTCCATCAACATCTACATCGACGACAACAACCAAATATTCATATATTTCGACAAACCAGGCATATAATAATTGTAATATGTACATACAGTACAATACTAGTGGACAGAATACTATCCTTGACCCTATTACAGTTCCAGGTAGAACGACATTGTAACAGCATTAAGATAGTTGAGAGTAGGACGTGGTAATCTATCAAGAAAATCTGGTAGCTAATTCAAACTCTTAACCTTTTTCCCGGTGGCATTGCTTGTTTGTTATGTAGTGGATGAAAGCCTCTTTAAGCCAAGGCACTACATTTCAAGCTAAGAACGTACCTTGTTTTAATGTTGTGTTATATCAGAGTATGTAGGCCAACAAACATGAAAATTAGGAATTAACTCCTTTTGGAGAATCCAATAGTTACCTTGGCGGCCTTATTTGGGAAACGGGGATATTTATCTGACAGTTTACAAACCAAATCTGTGAATAATTATTGCAAACATTCTTGCTAAAATACATCTTCGTTTTATTATTAAACATTCATTTCTTTTGATAATACAATTATTAGTTGACGTTTAGAGTTACGTCTGTTGTTACATTTAACATAAAATGTAGTGGGGTTTCTACATTAGAATTAGACATGTTAGTAGGTCATGTGTTTCTAAGTACAGTACACAATAAACAACAGTCTTGTTGTAAGGATTAGTTTCAAGCAACATGACCAAGCACAGAAAAAAAGGTAAGTATGCTCTGAAATAACCAAGCAAAGACAAATGTGTTTCAGTTTGGAATATCTTCATTGCACTCCGAACATGTCTATAAGTGTTCCCATTCCTTTTATTAGGCCAAGCTTTTAATTTCTTCTTTACCTTCAGCGTTCAACAAACTATCCGTACTAGTTGGATGTTGATTGATGAGCCTCTTCTACATCTGTTGTGCTTCTCTGCTCTAGTCATTCCAATTCAATATCTATATTTGGTTGAAAGCAGAGTACATCATCTTGCAATAGAGACGTAATCGTTCAGCAAATAAACAAACACATAAACAGCGTTTAAATATTTACGTTGGATAAAGTCAATCCTGTTACCGTTTCATGTTAATAAAAGTTGAATTTTAATATTACATCTTTCATATTTTTTTTGGTGGTATTCACGTTCAACTTAGACTGAAATTCTTGACTTCGTTTCAAACGAATAAAAAACATGTTTACATCAAACAAGTAAGTGATGAAGACTGTCAAGAAATATACAACGATAATACGAGTTGATAAGGCGTGGAACACAATTCGCCTTCTTTAGAGAATACAATATTATGTTAGTGGTAAATAAGTGGGTAAAATCTTTGCTAAAGATAGTGGTATGCTAATGGTGGTTTTTGCAGTAAAAGATATTTGTTACAAGTAAGAAAGATTAAACAAAACAAGAGATGATCAATGTACTTAACAATACAAAATGGAAGGACAAGTTTATAATGTATATAATATAAACTGTGTTTCTTCTAGCCAAATTGAAACGCAAAATTACGTATGGTTCATGCGACCCATTTTATGGGAAGGTAGTAATGAGTCCACTGGATCCCATCAAATATATCGTCAAAGTCGACAAATGGACTTTGTTGATACCGCTAGCAGTTGTATCGTGTTAAACATATTGCTATAGAGATTATCATCATCAAATAGCTTGTCATGAGCAGAAATTTGCCATCTTAACACTCCTTCGGAATTTTTCTCTCTCATAGGCCAGATGTGAGAATACGCCTCTGCAGTCGTCATGCTCAAACCATCAGTAACATCGTGAATGCATGGTCTTCTCCGTGGTCTTCCTCTTTTCTACTTTGCCGGGATTTCTCCCTCCAAATGTTCTTCTCCAACCCTTCTTGTCTCTTTATATGTCAAAATTACTTCAATTTTCCCATTCTTATTTGTAGCATTAGCCAGTTTTATTTGATTTTTAGTGCTTTCGAGATAGATTTATTTGCTTTCTTCTTTGTCCATAATATACATGATATAGTCTACAGAGATCACACCATTTTTGTTGTTTCGTCCGTTCTTCTCGACCACTTTGTTCATTCTTATTGTGATCGATAAACAGTCTTTGCCAAGTGCGAGTAGAACATTGCGCCACCGTAGGCTCCTACTAATGTAGAACGAGCGCATCCGAAACCGAAGTTTTCGGCCTAGGAAATGTTCGAGTCTGTCTTGCTGACAGTCAAACACTTTCCTTCCTTCGCTGTACAATTCTCTTTAATGATTCATTTATCGCGGTATAATTTGACTTGACTACGCCAAGAGTCTTTCACTTTGAACCTTTTGACGCAAGGAGCGCTTGCTTATGATAAATTAACCTCTGCACTCTTTGAGACTAGCTAAATAGCTACTTTTTTCAGGTTCAAACGTAAATCTCAACAGTGGAGAGCAATGTATAACGTTTACGTCTTTAGCCCCAGGAGAGATAACCAAAGTTAATGTCTTTAGAAGAATGGAAAACGTATATATACGTCCTTAGGCTAGGTTAATGATCTTTTATTGCCTTAGAGTTGACCCCAGAAAATATACAGATGTGGTAGCGCAAGCTGCATGTGTAAGCCCATTCTAATCCTATGCATGTTCTGAAGTTAACAATGAGGTTAGCAATGAACAAAAGTGCCATTAGTTCTATAGTATACGTGGCAGTGCTTTGTTAGTACACACTGGACAACAATCATGATAAAGTATTAAGTGGTGTAAACAAACGGGAAACAATGATACGCTTATCCTAGGAAATGTTACTATTGGTCAATGAAACGGTGCTATAGAGAAGTCTAGTATTTAGTAATTCTGACCTTTTTTGTTGTCTATCTCCTGACTGATTATTTTTGAATATTTCTATTTCCTTTAATCTTTGTTTCGATATTTCAACTTACTTCTGTAATATATGTCAATTTGCTTTATTTGTCTCAAATTATTCAAATTGCCTTAGTTTGTTCAAATTATTTCAAGTTAATTAATTATTTGCTTTTCTTTTTCAATTTGCTTCAACGTTTTACTTGGCTTCAGTTTGCTTTCGAGAGCCGCGGTAGCGTAGTTGTTAGTGAACTCGCTTCTCAAGGCTGGTGGTCTGGGTTCAACTCCCGCAGTGCGCGTGGAATTTTTCCCGACCGCGACGGCTCTCAGGTCGACCCAGCCTCAACTGGGTACCAGACATGCTCTGTGATAGTAAAGGCGGTCGGCGTGATGCTGACCACATCACCCATCGTGTGCCGACGGTCAATGAAAATACAGGCCTAACACTGTATTGACCTATATACAACAAGGTATGAAAGGGTTCCTTTACTTTTTTAGTTTGCTTTATTTGGACAATTTGCTTCCTACCTTCAATTTTCTTCCATCTTTGCTTCCATCTTTCTTTCTTTTTTCAATTTGCTTTGATTTTTCAATTTGCTTTGATTTTTTTCAATTTGCTTCAATTTTTCAATTTGCTTCGAATTTTCAATTTGCGTCAATTTGCTTCAATTTTTCAATTTGTCTCAACTTTTTTATTTGTTTTAATCTTTCAATGTGTTTCAATCTTTGCTTCAATATTACAATCTTTGCTTCAATATCTCAATATGATTATTTAAATATAATTTTCAATATCTCAATAATTCTCTCAATATAATTTTTTTAAAATTTGCTTCAATCTTTCAATTTGTTTCAATCTTTCAAAGTATTTAATCTTTCTTGTATATATATATCTTTCAACACATTGAGATGTCTCTTTGAATCGCTAAATGCTATATTAAACTGTACTTGCATCAACTGTTTATTATACGTTACTTGTGTATATATATATTTGAAACCATTATCATGCAAGAAGTAACATATTCAAATTTGAAGACAAAAAATGTGTTTAGAAACTGCTATAAAATGTAGCTGAAATAAAACGTTTAAAACTGCTGTTACAATGTTTATATGCAAGATGAGTGTATTGAAGTCAAAGACTGCATATATAGAATAGATATATATAGGATAGATAGATATAGAATAGATAGATATAGGATAGATAGACATAGAATAGATATATATAGAATAGATATATATAGAATAGATAGATATAGGAAACTGAATTATAGGAATATGAATATCTCCTGCTAACAGATTTATATAAGAAACTGATATAAATTAAAACAAATACTAACATATCTAAAATACAACAATAACAGTTCTAGATCAAGTACCACCGGTGTGGTGCTGGGCCCGCAGGGGAAACACAGAATAGTACCACTGTGACCTACACGACATGTCGTAAGCGGGGATTGAGGTAGGGGCCTAGGAAAGCTACCCTAGTAAATAAAAAGCATTGCATAAATTGGATGTGCTGGCCTACTTGTAGGCGCATAACTGGCACAACATAAATCGTACTTAGACTCAGATCACATATAGATCACACAGAGTGGTTAACAAGTGGTGGTTGATATGAAGTGTTCGAAGACGATCAAGTACTAACATGTGTAAAGCTACTAGATGAAATGCAAAGATATAAATATATATATATGACTGACACCGCCAGTAAAACAACACGTAGGAGATATGCATTCAGTTTAACTGTGAAGTATGTCTTCTTGTATGGCTCGGAAACGTAGTGAGTCACCAAGTTAAATACAAATCAGATCCCGACCTTTATCAACGAATGTCTTCGGCGTATTTTCAGACTGAGAGACTATGACAATGACAGAGTTGCAAACACAGATATGTGGATAAGTACAGGACCGAAATCTATGACGACCCAGGATAAAATGGTGATGGATCTGGCATACCCTACGGAAGACACAGTAGAATGTCACTAGCACTTAAGTGGAACCCGCATGAGTAACGGAAAAGTGGTCGTCCTATACAGAACTGGAGACGGAGTCTTTTCGAAGGATGCTGTACTATCTTGGGTAGTCATAAAGAAAACAGATAAGATACCGGTAAATGTGGAGAACAACTGTTGAGACCCTATACTCCATGAGGAGCAGAGAGGAATAAGTCATATATAAAAATAACTTTACAGATCCAGATCACAGACTAACAGTTGTATCTAGATCAATTCTTCTTCTTATTCAATTCTTCTTCTACCGGGTTGTTGCACAGTGTCGTGGTTTTATGTTTTTGTCTTGCGCTGCTCCAGTGGCTTGGGTGATGGTTAGTTTTGAGTTTTGAGATAATTCTGCTATGTCATCCAACCATAGATGAAATAGTAACAGCTCTAGATCAAATACTAATAGAACTAGATCAAATACTAATAGAACTAGATCAAATACTAATAGAACTAGATCAAATACTAATAGAACTAGATCAAATACTAAACTAATACGTGTACAACAGTAAACAGTGAACACATTAGAGGAGAAATAGAGAATATAATCGGACTAAAATGCATTGTTTTAAAAAAATAACATCAATGTAATAAACATCTTTAGTTCTACTGTAAGGAGAGCTGCAGTAGCGTAGTTGTTAGTGAACTTGCTTCTTATGCTAGTGGTCTGGGTTCACTTCCTGAAGTAGGGTGGAATTTTGTCCCACCGTAACGGCTCTCAGGTCGACCCAGCCTCAAATTAGATACCAGGAAAATTACTGTGAAGTAAAAGGGTGTCAGACGTGATATTGACCACATTATCCACAGTATCAATGAAAAATAAGTGCCAAACAAAGTATTACCCTATATATCCCATGGTATTAAATGGTTATTGTTACTTCCTTATGCAGTAAGGTTATATGTAAATAAAACCATGATGAACAAAAACAAGTTATGACACGTACGACTATATAACATGTTGGTCCATTTGTTACTTTCAATAAGATGCTAAGAGATACCACCAAAAATATCATCAACAAATCAATGAGATTCAAGCAAGAGAGAGAGAAAAAAAAACATGTGTAAAACAGTACAGCTTAAATGCAAAGAGTTGTATCAGAATTGAAAACTGAAGAAAAAAATGATTAGAATCAATGTTCCGTAAGTAAGAGGAGGTTCAGTCCCTTTCAAATAAGTTCAGTCCCTTTGAGATGACTGAAAGATCCTCCCCATTGCATTTGTGTTAATGTAGCTTCGATGGTTATTTAAAGTTTTATGTGTGTTCAGCTGGCTGGACTCTCACAACAGTTTGAGAATTTGTGTGATTTGTATTTATCATGAAATAGTCCAAATGTTTTTAAATTAGCTTTGTTCCCATGACTCCCCTAAGAAATAAAATCTCTCGAGTCTCATGTAAAAAAAAAAAAAATTTCATAGCGAAATATAATTTCTTTTATTTGCGTGTATTTTAAAGTGGACGTTTTTGATATTGATTGTTCGGTCCAAGGAGCTATGAAAATGGATGCCTTTATTTTGTGACTTTGTAAAGAAATGAAGTTTGTGGGGAATTACTACTATTCTGTAGATGAACTACAAAGTGTATTTCATCTCTCTCGCTTGTGACTTTTTCAACCCCTGTAGGGACATCGGCACTTAAACAATTCATACCAAATCTGTATTTCTTTATCTATCTCTTGCAGCTAAATCCAGGGTTTCCGTATTGCATTAATCTCTGTCTCCAAATCTATTCTTCAAGGCTTCCCTCTCTTTCGCTTTGCTTGCGGGTACCAAGAAAGGGGATTTCTAGTTATATTTCCGTCTGGTTTGTTGTCACGGTGTGTCCAATTTATGGTCAGATTCTGTTCTTCACCTCGTGTTTCCGTTGGATTTGTGTCATTCTCTACAGAAGCGACTGATTTATCACTCAATCTTACCATTTGCAGATCAGCAGTAGGTTGGTAATTTGAGTATTAGAAACGTCTGAACGTATAAGTGGTGTCTAGAAAATCAACGACTCGTTGACTGTGGTTGATGGCGAAGTCATGTGAATGATATGCCAGGATTTTTATTTTGGTGACTGCATTAGCCAGCGATGCTGTCTTAATGTCCTTTGTCATAGTTATACTCAACTCTATGACTTCCTGCAACCATCTTTTTGTTGGTCTTCCTCATCTTCGCCAGCTCGGTAAACTGTCTCCAGAATGATCTCCAGAAAATCATGTTATTTTATCATTATCAAATAGTTTGTCCTGAGCAGAACTTTGCCACCCTAACACTCCTTCTGTACCCCTTGCATATGCCAGATGTTCCGCCTTTGCAGTCGTCACATTCAAATCATCAATTATATCCTGAATCCATTTTGTTTCCGTGGCCTTCCTCTTTTAGTCTTTGCTGGGATGCTTCATCAGGAAGGATAGCAATGGCAGACTACCTTCCAAGAAAATGTCTAGATAATCATAACGTTTAAAATATTTCAAGTTTCTCATTTGTATTTTCTTTATCAATCGCTTCTCTTCAATTTTAAACTATTACACAATTGTTTCTTATTAATATGATATTAAAATTGATGGGAAACAAAATGGAAACTTGCTTAGCGTAGAATAGATCTTCCGTAACAAAGATATTAGTTCGTAAACTTTTGTTGCTGCTTGAAGGATTTTTCAAATGTATGCCTTAACACTTTGACTGTTTTTTACTATTGGGGGTATTTATACTGCAATGCGTACTGAATCAGCCTGTATATTGGCTTTACGTCATCTTCAAAAACACAACGTGCCGGTGTATCGCCTCATACCAGTGAAGGGGTTAAATTATGATTTTTCTTTGAGATGCATGTCTTGGCAAAATGTAACCATAATGAGATTGTACCGTCTTCATTACTTATCACTATCAACCTCCCAACTTTGACAACATTCTAAACATAAATGTGGCTATGTTGTTAATGTGGCTACGTTAGGTCGTGGGTTCATCTCCTGACCACGCTGTTCTGTTCACGAGTGCTTTTCTTTTCCAGAGACCCTAGGTATATTGTCGGAGCTACAGAGTTAGTACTTTGTATAATACTCTTGGCAGGTGGAGTACCATTTCTGCGGAGATGGACTGAGCCATATGGAGTAAAAGCCGGTGCACTGAAGTCAATCCTTCAGCGTAAGACCCTTTAGACTAAATATATATATAACTTGTAAATATCAGAAAATAGTACAAATGTTTTATATATTGATATGAATAACATATTCAAAGAAAAAAACGTATATATTTTACCCTTACCAATGTCATGACTTGAAAAACTATCTTATATCAAACATGTGTAGCAAGTAAAATAATAAAATCATAATACTACAGATTGCAAAAAAAAAAAAAAAATCATTAAATTGTAGTAAAGAACAGAAATAGACCATACAATCATTAGAACACAATTCATCTTATATTTTTTAGTAAACGAACATAGACCCAAAAGTTAAAAACAATGTATAGACCTTAATCTCATAGACAATATGCAGACCTAAATGGCATAGACAATGTGAGATGAATTATATGAACCTCCAGAAGATTGTTCCGAAACAATGAAATATGAGAAAACAAGTTGAACATGCAATTATGACAAGTAAAGAAGTTGCTTCATGAATTATTTGATGTTAAACGATAAATGATTGACAAATAATATATCTTGAGTTAAGTACACTGAGTCCCATGAGAGATGAGATTGTTAGAGTACGTGTTTCATAAGCGAGTTGTCCTGGAATCCCATACCACAGTAGGAGTGAGAATTTAATGCGGACCTCACTCTGAGGTTAAACAAGTTTCAGTTGCTACTAGAGAAACACTGGGAGGTCTCTTCTTCTTCTTCTGCGATCAACTTCTGCTATGCAACTGCTCCGGTATGTGTCATAAACAGGGTGATTTGCTTGAGGTCTTCACCGGTCCCCATAGTTTGTTTTGTACGGTTGTTTCTGTTGGCCACATTCTTATTTCTATTCTTACATAGTTCAGACTGGGGCAGTCTTGCAGGATGTAGTCTGGGTACTGCTTATGTGCTCTACATGTGCAGACAGCCGAGTTCTGAGACCCATTCGATGGATGGGTGCTCTGAGACCGCAGTGTCCTGTTCTAAGTTTGAAGACGGTGGTCTGTGCTTTTCTGTTTAGTGTATGTATACTGCCGTGCTCTGGGTTGTATCCTCCGCTTGTTTTTCTCCACATCATTTTTCTGGATTGTTTCAGGTGTCTTTGTTTCTATAAAGCTTTGTGTTGGGTGGTGTTATGTTAGGCTCCCTCCAGCCATTGAGAGTTTGTCAGCCTTTTCCTTTCTTGGTATGCCACAGCGTGCTGATATCCACTACACTTGGAACTAATAGTTACCGTTGTGATGTTGGTCACATTATTCATCGTGTGCCGTTTGTCAACGAAAAATGTAGCATGATGCTGACCCGTGGCCACCGGCAACTGAAGGCCGACTAGCTCAGACGGGAAAGATCAAAATTCCTGTTTAATGGGACTGGGTTTTATAAGTGTTTAATAGAACACTGTAAAGTTTTCTGCAATTTGTCACAATTCTAGTAGTCCATGGTTATGTATTGATGTAAAATGTTAATAACACTAGTATTCCTTATTATAAAACTTAGTTTGTAACATAATATTACCTTAATTTATCATGTTGCGTTGTTTCTAATATGAAAATATCTTTATCTAACAATACGGGGTGCGAGGTCACGCAACGTTTGTGGTATATTTCCGATAATTTTTACCTGAGCCCGCCGGCCTTATGTTATCGGAGGCTACAGTTGATCCCATAATTCATTGTGTGCCGTTTGTTACAGTAAAAATGTAGTCTGTATTATATTGACCTCACCATTCATCGTGTGTTGTTGGCCAAATACAATGCGGACCTAACACTGTACTCATAATATTCCCATGGTATGAAAACAGGTTATGTTACTTGTTACAATGTCTTACAACCAATCAATAAGCTACAATAAACAGTATATTTTAGAATAATATACGTATATTTTTGTAACGATAATTCCTAGAAAATTCAAGATACATACACTCAAAATTAGGAACAAAATGGTCAAACTATCAGTGAGTATCAAAATTTGTGCCAAATTTTTGTACATACATTACGAAATACAAATGTCATTCAGAGAGAAACAAAAAAAAACATGTGCATTCATATAATTACTGCAGATTTTCGATTTAAGTAACTGGGTGTATTCCAAACGTGAATAAGTTCAAAAGTAACGGGTATTTGGATTAAGTAACATCATTTCGGTACTTCCAACTCGAATCATGTCAACTATACACATTTGGATTGGGTGACAGGATGTTTGTATTCCAAACGTGAATCATCTCAAAAACAACCTTCCATTTATTATTTACTCATTTTGAACCAAACGCAACACTACGTGACTTTGGGTTGGACATCTTTTTACCAGGAGCCACACACTTTCGAGACAACGACATCGAGCATGATTATGGAGATCACTGCTGCCTCCAGGGCTCTGTCATGTGTGGCTGAGCAACAGGTTACCCATACGATCATCATATCAGACTCGATGAATATGCTTCAACTGATTGAATCTGGAAGTATGTGTGTGGAATGGGTGGACAGCATTCGGAGATCACATCTCAAGAAAATGACTTGGCTGTACACACCTGGACATGCTGGAGTGCAGGATAACGAGCGTGCAGACTTTCTTGCAAACAATGCCCGACTCAAACGAGCAGAAGTATGGACAGAGCCGATATCATCAATGCGGTACGCTCTCAATTATGTGACATGGGCACGTCTCAGACACTGGAACGAGTTCTAGAATTAGGCTTTAAGTGTGGACATGCCAGACAGTGTCGTCTTCGTGGTAGAGAGAGAAGATATAGTAATCAACTTCTCATGGGTACGGTGAGCAAATGGACTTTAGGATGGCTGCTGCAGCGGAGGACAGAGCATGCATGGAAATGCCCAATGTGCTGTGACGTCGATCGCATAACATAACATAACATAACATAACTCTAGGGCGTTTTTTTACTCTAAAACAAATGGCTTGTAAAATCATGGCTTTTTCCTGGTCTACTAAGTGTTAAGTAACATGGTTTCTGTATTCCAATCACGAATCTGGACCACGCACACGCTGATCTTGTATTGTACAATATATAATATAAAACACTGATGACATTAATAGAGCAATGAATAAAGAGATGTCGCCCTAGAAGCTTTGTATTACTGCACACGAGTCTCTACACTCTGTATCTCATTAATCAATCAAAGTTAGTGCTGCCGTAAATCTATGCAGTAAATATATATATATATCATTTTCTTTCGCGATTCCAATCCAGTTTTTCTGATAGTTATATGAGTACATACATAACTGATTTATTTGCCTAAAAATATATTTTCTCCAGTATTGAATCTCGTTTTTGTATTTATCATATTGGTATTTCAAACTGAAGTTATGTGTTTGCCATCATCTTCTCATTACATTTTCACATCTCAGTTTGAATGTTGTATTGTAATTGTCAGCACAAAGTTGGTTGTTGGTATATTCACACAGATAGCCAAGGAATGGTACTAGGAATTCCTTGAATCGTATAGTGTAACACTAACATGTTTGAGACTGATGTGTAAAACCTAAGCACTTGGCTTATACTACTTCGTCACGGTATTATGGTTTGTGGGTATCCAAAACCGCAGTAGCAGAACAGAGGACACAATCCAGAATAGAAGTAAAATATACAAAATGTCCATGTCTACTTTGTCCAAGAGCCTACTAGGCTCGCATGGGGACTCATCAACACACCCATAGATTGACTCCACTAATACAATATTTCTAATATATTGTAAGAAAACACTGACCGTCATCATCCCTGGAGATGTACAAACGGCGAGATTGCTAACACCTTTAATCTTCAGTGGTCCTCAAATTGTTGGCACGTTACTTAACACCTAATCATCTTTCATTTCTTGTTAAACTAAAAATTAATATTAATGTATTAAACATTAACTCTTACAATACGATACTCACCCTGACAAACCATATGGTTAATGTAACCTTGAATCTATATATATGATATATACACAATATATAAGTTTTAAAATATCTTAGTGTAAGTTCAAAGTTCGTTTAAAAATACGTAGAAGCATTGTCCATTTGTGCTTGAGAACATTAGTTATTAAGTTGAACAATCACGGCGTGTAAGTAGAAACATGTAGTTGGTGTTTACTGTACAAACAGAGATTCTGAATTATAAAGTTTTGTTCAAAATATCAGTTCATTGAAAATGATAAAAAATATTATTTTGCTGGAGTTATTTAGTCATTTTATATGGCTAGTTAGATGGCAGTTAAAATCAACACGGTCCTTACACACAGTACTACACACGACACATCGAAATGGGTCATCGTGTGAGTGAAATCCGTTGTGTAGAAGAAACAAAGATGCGTCCTCGAATATCATATGGCAGTGGACGCACTTATGTACCCGGCCTTTGGTCAGGAGGAAGGTTACAAGGTCGTTGTCGTCAAGGTCCCCCCGTTCTATAGCTTCCACAGTGGTTGAGCTGACTGGTAGGCTAGAGGTAGACGACTGGGGTGATTCTTGTTCACTTCCAGCGCTACTGAATCTTCTCATTGGGTGACGCTGTTTTCTAGAAGACGAGGATGGAATCATCCGGGTATTTAGGTTTTGGCGTTCAATGTGACCTTTGGGTGGACGTAAATCTAAATTATCATTGTTGTTGTTGGTGTTATCGATGCCGTTGCTACTGTTATTGTTTATGTTTGTGAATGATAACGACGACGATGACGATTTATTATCATTTTTGTCTTTAGAAGAACTGTGATCTGATGAGCTCTGCTCGTGTCGGGTAATGCTGTTTCTGCTGTTGCTACGACCATTGTGTGAAGATTCATACACCCTTTCACGATCAAATCCACGTTCTCTATCTTGACCTTCGTAGCCAAAGTCTCGATCACGAATAGCATTACTACTCTTACCGCAGCTTTCTCCTGAAGGATTCCTTTCTTTTTTGTGATCATGTCTTTCTTTATCTGAGTCCCCTTCAAAACTGCGGCTTCTGTTCCTGGTTACAAAACCTTTATCTCTTTCTCTGTTTCTTTCTCTTTCCCCACTGTTTCTCTCTCCATTTTGGCTGAATCTTCGGTTACTGGAGTAGACTCTCTTGCTTGGATATCCTCTTTCATCGACGTCAGTATCATCATCATTATAGTTCTCTGCCATTTCATGGTCCTCTCTCATCATTTCTTCGTCTCCGTTTATTTCCATATTGTTGTCGTCAGGACTATGCATACCCTCCTCACTGGACTCGCTTCTAGCGAACGCTGAACAATCTTTTTCCTCTTTGAGATTCGTCAAGGCATCCACGTCAGATCGTTCTTCAGGCGTGTATGACATTCCTAAGTTTCGTTTCTCCAGATCTGCACGCTTTGATGCAGATGTGGTACTCACCACATCCGTGCCGTCATTTGGGCTGTGCTCTAAATTTAGCTGCTGTTGTTCAGCGTGTAACTGATGCTGCTGTTGGTGGTGAAGGTGATGCTGCTGGACTTGGTGCTGCTGTGAAGAGTATGTCGGAGATAGCTTAGAGAGAGCCTCGTGTTTCATCTGGAATGAAATAATATTAGCAATGTAAACTAGTCGCACTATAATTTGATGAAAACAACGAAGAACAGAAGGTACCCATAATACGAACATATATAAAGAAACTTGCATTTTTAATGGGAGAAAAAATAGGAATGATAAATGTTACAAAAGCTTGATGTTAACAAAAAATCAATTATTGATGGAAATATAGAGACAAACTGAGAATATAAAAACAAGCTGAAGAGCGGAAAATTGTAAAGACAACAAAAATGTACAAAAATATTAAATTACTAAATCAAAGCCAGCCATAATGACGGCAACACATTAAAAAAACATTAATATTTTTCATTACGTTTCCGTTTTGATTTGTTAAGTTTTTAATCAATATATTTTTCTTTTATTTATGTGTTGTTTTTCAATACATTTTTTCCCCTTAATTTTCTTCTTCAATGATCCTGTAACGTGTAGGTTCTTTCCCTTTGGTACAATGTTGTTTAAACATTAATTGAAGAATGCTTGGAGTATCAAGAAGAGACCGGTTTAGAAATGAAAACATCAGGGGAAAAGTGGGTACAACATCAGTACTAAACTTCATCAAGAAACAACAAGTTAAATGGTTCGATCACATAAGCAGATTACCAACAGACAGTGTGCCTCATAGTGTTATTCCGATACAGTGAATAAAAATCAAAAGGCCGTCCACGCAAAAGGTTGATCTCAGAGATAAAAGAGGTGATGAAAAATGCGATTTATGAAGCGCACAAAATAGCCCGTTCTATGAATCTCTTCTTATCCCGATGCTATGATGCAAAACACTATTAGAGCACAGAAGAAAGATGAATTGAAGAACTGAAGTGTCTGTGGATTTGTTCAGACACCGGACAAGAACCAATATTGAACGACTAGCACTATGGGACAAGATGGCTTTCTGTACTGTTACAGGATACAGGAGTTCAGGTAAGGTTCACTGTGCTTATTCCCCGCCATCAGAGAACCTGCCTGCTTGCATTCGTACGGAGTGTGCTAAAGTGTTCAGGACAAAAATAGCAACATGCCATGAATCATTGAGTACTTACAATGAACAATGTATAGTTATTTATACTGATCGTTCAGGCATTTGTCAAGAGCAATGTGCTTGCGTTTCTTTCTTCACGTTCAGAAGGAAGAATAATAAGAGACGTTTGTAGTATCAATGCAACAATCATGGCAAGTTGTTTGACAATGGAGGTTACAGAGATGGTGACATGGTTCGCATCTCATAACTACTCACGTATTTTCTTGCTCAGTGACTTCATGAGCATAATTCGTAAAGTCGAAACCGGAATGGTGACAAGAAAGTGGGTAGAGGTACTGGTACTGATGCTACAAATAAGAAAGAGAAAAGTGAGGTATTTTGGACATATAAAAAGACATGAAGGGCTGGAGAAGACCATCATGGAAGAAGGCATACCGGCAAAGAGAAGAAGAGAAAGACCACGGAGAAGATGGATTCGGGATGTAACTGATGGGTTGAACATGATGGCTGCAGAGGCAGGACATTTGGCCTATGAGAGAGAGAAATTCCGGAGGATTGTTGGGGTGGCAAAGTTCTGCTCAAGACAAGCTATTTGTTTATGATGACAGACACTGAGAGGGATCATAGAAACCACCATCCTTTTCGTACATGTACACACTGTGGTCAGGGTTAATGAACGAGCTGATAGATTGGCTGGTATGGCAACGATATCAGAAGGAACTGCAACAGACCGAAAATACATTCTTAAGATATTGAGAGAGTCTTTCTGAACAGAGGAGTATCAAGTTTGTGAATACCAATCGCTGACCAGATCGAGAGAGATGGCTAGCGATATTGGTACACTCAAAAAGAACGACATACTAAATATGCGAAAAAAGATTAATGAATCAACATCGAACTGACGTGTTGGGTAGCTGGAGGCTGATGAATTAGTTAAGACGGGGATCGCCTATGCACATTTCTGGATGATAGTTGCCATATAACTGCTTGACGTCACTCGTCAGAAGCATGTACAACCTAGCTCTCTATCTTAAGATCTAGTCACTCATCATTATCCTCACATAGTTTGTCCTGAGTCAGAACCTTGCACCCTTATCTTCATTTCTTTGTTTGTTCTTAAACATTTTTTTACTGCAATGTTTGTATGGTAACCTCGAAGAACACTGAAAATGAGTGGGTTTGTTTCCTTCCAATCATAAGATTACAAACGAGGAACTCAGAGAAAGAAAATGAGTGGGTTTGTTTCCTTCCAATCATAAGATTACAAACGAGGAACTCAGAGAAAGAAAATGAGTGGGTTTGTTTCCTTCCAATCATAAGATTACAAACGAGGAACTCAGAGAAAGAAAATGAGTGGGTTTGTTTCCTTCCAATCATAAGATTACAAACGAAGAACTCAGAGAAAGAAATGAGTGGGTTTGTTTCCTTCCAATCATAAGATTACAAACGAGGAACTCAGAGAAAGAAAATGAGTGGGTTTGTTTCCTTCCAATCATAAGATTACAAACGAGGAACTCAGAGAAAGAAAATGAGTGGATTTGTTTCCTTCCAATCATAAGATTACAAACGAGGAACTCAGAGAAAGAAAATGAGTGGGTTTGTTTCCTTCCAATCATAAGATTACAAACGAGGAACTCAGAGAAAGAAAATGAGTGGGTTTGTTTCCTTCCAATCATAAGATTACAAACGAGGAACTCAGAGAAAGAAAATGAGTGGGTTTGTTTCCTTCCAATCATAAGATTACAAACGAGGAACTCAGAAAAGAAATGAGTGGGTTTGTTTCCTTCCAATCATAAGATTACAAACGAGGAACTCAGAGAAAGAAAATGAGTGGGTTTGTTTCCTTCCAATCATAAGATTACAAACGAGGAACTCAGAGAAAGAAAATGAGTGGGTTTGTTTCCTTCCAATCATAAGATTACAAACGAGGAACTCAGAGAAAGAAAATGAGTGGGTATGTTTCCTTCCAATCATAAGATTACAAACGAGGAACTCAGAGAAAGAAAATGAGTGGGTTTGTTTCCTTCCAATCATAAGATTACAAACGAGGAACTCAGAGAAAGAAAATGAGTGGGTATGTTTCCTTCCAATCATAAGATTACAAACGAGGAACTCAGAGAAAGAAAATGAGTGGGTTTGTTTCCTTCCAATCATAAGATTACAAACGAGGAACTCAGAGAAAGAAAATGAGTGGATTTGTTTCCTTCCAATCATAAGATTACAAACGAGGAACTCAGAGAAAGAAAATGAGTGGGTATGTTTCCTTCCAATCATAAGATTACAAACGAGGAACTCAGAGAAAGAAAATGAGTGGATTTGTTTCCTTCCAATCATAAGATTACAAACGAGGAACTCAGAGAAAGAAAATGAGTGGGTTTGTTTCCTTCCAATCATAAGATTACAAACGAGGAACTCAGAGAAAGAAAATGAGTGGGTTTGTTTCCTTCCAATCATAAGATTACAAACGAGGAACTCAGAGAAAGAAAATGAGTGGGTTTGTTTCCTTCCAATCATAAGATTACAAACGAGGAACTCAGAGAAAGAAAATGAGTGGATTTGTTTCCTTCCAATCATACGATTACAAACGAGGAACTCAGAAAAGAAATGAGTGGGTTTGTTTCCTTCCAATCATAAGATTACAAACGAGGAACTCAGAGAAAGAAAATGAGTGGGTATGTTTCCTTCCAATCATAAGATTACAAACGAGGAACTCAGAGAAAGAAAATGAGTGGATTTGTTTCCTTCCAATCATAAGATTACAAACGAGGAACTCAGAGAAAGAAAATGAGTGGGTTTGTTTCCTTCCAATCATAAGATTACAAACGAGGAACTCAGAGAAATAAAATGAGTGGATTTGTTTCCTTCCAATCATAAGATTACAAACGAGGAACTCAGAGAAAGAAAATGAGTGGGTTTGTTTCCTTCCAATCATAAGATTACAAACGAGGAACTCAGAGAAAGAAAATGAGTGGGTTTGTTTCCTTCCAATCATAAGATTACAAACGAGGAACTCAGAGAAAGAAAATGAGTGGATTTGTTTCCTTCCAATCATAAGATTACAAACGAGGAACTCAGAGAAAGAAAATGAGTGGGTTTGTTTCCTTCCAATCATAAGATTACAAACGAGGAACTCAGAGAAAGAAAATGAGTGGGTTTGTTTCCTTCCAATCATAAGATTACAAACGAGGAACTCAGAGAAAGAAAATGAGTGGGTTTGTTTCCTTCCAATCATAAGATTACAAACGAGGAACTCAGAGAAAGAAAATGAGTGGGTTTGTTTCCTTCCAATCATAAGATTACAAACGAGGAACTCAGAGAAAGAAAATGAGTGGGTATGTTTCCTTCCAATCATAAGATTACAAACGAGGAACTCAGAGAAAGAAAATGAGTGGATTTGTTTCCTTCCAATCATAAGATTACAAACGAGGAACTCAGAGAAAGAAAATGAGTGGGTATGTTTCCTTCCAATCATAAGATTACAAACGAGGAACTCAGAGAAAGAAAATGAGTGGGTTTGTTTCCTTCCAATCATAAGATTACAAACGAGGAACTCAGAGAAAGAAAATGAGTGGGTTTGTTTCCTTCCAATCATAAGATTACAAACGAGGAACTCAGAGAAAGAAAATGAGTGGGTTTGTTTCCTTCCAATCATAAGATTACAAACGAGGAACTCAGAGAAAGAAAATGAGTGGGTTTGTTTCCTTCCAATCATAAGATTACAAACGAGGAACTCAGAGAAAGAAAATGAGTGGATTTGTTTCCTTCCAATCATAAGATTACAAACGAGGAACTCAGAGAAAGAAAATGAGTGGGTTTGTTTCCTTCCAATCATAAGATTACAAACGAGGAACTCAGAGAAAGAAAATGAGTGGGTATGTTTCCTTCCAATCATAAGATTACAAACGAGGAACTCAGAGAAAGAAAATGAGTGGGTTTGTTTCCTTCCAATCATAAGATTACAAACGAGGAACTCAGAGAAAGAAAATGAGTGGGTTTGTTTCCTTCCAATCATAAGATTACAAACGAGGAACTCAGAGAAAGAAAATGAGTGGGTTTGTTTCCTTCCAATCATAAGATTACAAACGAGGAACTCAGAGAAAGAAAATGAGTGGGTTTGTTTCCTTCCAATCATAAGATTACAAACGAGGAACTCAGAGAAAGAAAATGAGTGGGTATGTTTCCTTCCAATCATAAGATTACAAACGAGGAACTCAGAGAAAGAAAATGAGTGGATTTGTTTCCTTCCAATCATAAGATTACAAACGAGGAACTAAAGAAGAAAATGAGTGGGTTTGTTTCCTTCCAATCATAAGATTACAAACGAGGAACTCAGAGAAAGAAAATGAGTGGGTTTGTTTCCTTCCAATCATAAGATTACAAACGAGGAACTCAGAGAAAGAAAATGAGTGGGTTTGTTTCCTTCCAATCATAAGATTACAAACGAGGAACTCAGAGAAAGAAAATGAGTGGATTTGTTTCCTTCCAATCATAAGATTACAAACGAGGAACTCAGAGAAAGAAAATGAGTGGGTTTGTTTCCTTCCAATCATAAGATTACAAACGAGGAACTCAGAGAAAGAAAATGAGTGGGTATGTTTCCTTCCAATCATAAGATTACAAACGAGGAACTCAGAGAAAGAAAATGAGTGGATTTGTTTCCTTCCAATCATAAGATTACAAACGAGGAACTCAGAGAAAGAAAATGAGTGGGTTTGTTTCCTTCCAATCATAAGATTACAAACGAGGAACTCAGAGAAATAAAATGAGTGGATTTGTTTCCTTCCAATCATAAGATTACAAACGAGGAACTCAGAGAAAGAAAATGAGTGGGTTTGTTTCCTTCCAATCATAAGATTACAAACGAGGAACTCAGAGAAAGAAAATGAGTGGGTTTGTTTCCTTCCAATCATAAGATTACAAACGAGGAACTCAGAGAAAGAAAATGAGTGGATTTGTTTCCTTCCAATCATAAGATTACAAACGAGGAACTCAGAGAAAGAAAATGAGTGGGTTTGTTTCCTTCCAATCATAAGATTACAAACGAGGAACTCAGAGAAAGAAAATGAGTGGGTTTGTTTCCTTCCAATCATAAGTTACAAACGAAACCAGAGAAAGAAATGAGTGAGTTTGTTTCTGTAATCATAAGATTACAAACGAGAACTCAAGAAAGAAAAGAGTGAGGTTTTTTTTCCAATAAAAGATTACAAAGAGGACTAGAGAAGACAATATGGAAGTAGGTTCTTCCAATCAAAGATAAAAGAGAAACCAGGAAGAAGAGGGATGGGATTAATGAGGGTTGCAATCATGATCTGCAAAGCAGGACATGCCTAGAGAAAGAGAAATTCGGAGGATTGTTTCTTCAATCATAGATTCAAGCTCAGAGAAAAGTAGTTTGTTTCTAATGATGACAACACTGAGAGGAATAGAAAACAGTCCTTTTCCTTATCATGTTACAACGAGGTCAGGGAATGAACATGATGATTGTTCTTATGGCAAGATTCAAAGGAACTGCAACAGACAAGAAAATACATTGCTTCAAAGATTGAAAGAGGAATTTTCTGAACAGAAATGAGGGTATAGTTTTTAATCATAATACAAATCGATGAACCAGAAAGAAAGATGGCTGGATTTGTTACCTCAAAAGAACAAACAGAATCAGGAAAGAAAGATTAATGAATCCATCAACTGAGATTGCAAACTGGAGGACTGAGAAAGTAAAGAGGGATTTGTTTCCTTCTATGATAAGTTGCATAACGTGAACCGTCAGAGCAAAGAAATAGTTTTTCTTCAATCAGTCACATATTATCAACATAGTGACCTGAGAGAACGAACATATTTCTTTGTTTGTTCTTAATCATTATGTTACTGCAATATTTGAGGAACCTCGAGAACACGAAAATGAGTGGATTTGTTTCCTTCCAATCATAAGATTACAAACGAGGAACTCAGAGAAAGAAAATGAGTGGGTATGTTTCCTTCCAATCATAAGATTACAAACGAGGAACTCAGAGAAAGAAAATGAGTGGCTATGTTTCCTTCCAATCATAAGATTACAAACGAGGAACTCAGAGAAAGAAAATGAGTGGTTTTGTTTCCTTCCAATCATAAGATTACAAACGAGGAACTCAGAGAAAGAAAAAGAGTGGGTTTGTTTCCTTCCAATCATAAGATTACAAACGAGGAACTCAGAGCAAGAACAAAGCAGATACCAGTGGAGAAAGAGGTCAGGAAGAGACGCTGGCGATGGATAGGACGTACATTAAGATCGACCGGAAGCATTGCAAGACCGGCACTGTTTTGGAACCTGCAGGGAAAGAGCAGTAGGGGAAGGACTAGACAGACCTGGAGAAGAGAGCTGGAGGCTGATATTAAAAGGATAGGTAAAACATGGAAAGAATTGGAAGGGATGGCAAGAGAGAGGAAGAGCTGGAAGAAGTTTGTTGACCACCTGTGCTCCGTTGGGAGTTGAATAGTGAAGAAGCAGATAGGCTCAGGTATCCAGCAGGCTTCATCACCAGTCTTGGTTGGTCAGTGTATTTCCTGTCTACGAATCCACGTTCAAATCAGGTGTCGTTTTAGCACCTCAAAGAGGGTGTTCACAAGCCTCACCAGAAGGTGGCATCGACAATGTCTTTCATTTAAATGTATGAAAATCGTAGTATTTCCTTTAAAGAACTCCGCCATCAACTACAGTAAACTAGTCGTATATTTGCTAGGCAACACTTATACGTTCAGTAGTTTGTCATTGCTTTCTGAACGGTGAAGTCTATTTTTACCATTTATAAAAATTGATGCCGAACAAATTTGCTTTAGAGCTGCCGGCTGCAGAGTTTGAACCAGATACGCTTTGGTTGTGATTGAGCTCACTACCGCTTAAGCTACACACGTCCACCTTTCATGTGAATACAAACCTTAAAACGGTTATCTTCTTCTTCATCTTCTACTTACATCTCCTTCTTCTTCTTCTTCGAACGCTCCACATCGATCACTTGTTAACCACTCTGTGTGATTTTGTATGTGATTTGAGACTAAGAGCGAGTGTACGTTGTGCCAGTAATGCGCCTACAAGTAGGCCAGCATATCCGATTTCTGCGATGTTTTTATTTACTAGGGTAGCTTCCTAGGTCCTACATCAGTCGCCTCTTACGACATGCCTTGTAGGTTGCAGTGGTACTATTCTTTGCTTCTCTTGTGGGCCCCTGTACCACATGGGCGGCATCCCCTTTTCACGTTGGACATTTACAAATCACTTATATAGAAAATAAATGCATATGTGCTAGCGAGTGCGCACGCACGCACACATAGATATATAATTTTACACTGCGGGTCTTTGTGGCGTGGATGTACAGTAACACACACTGACGCATGCATACACCACATACACATGGACGTAGATGCATTAAGACAAGAGGGAGCGAGTTCCACCCCTGGAAAATGGCTTTTTGATAACACAGTTTTACGCGAATCTGATGCTCTCCATTTCCAAGTTATAACCTACTAACTAAAATGCATTACATTCATTTTGCCCCCTCCTGGAAAAATGTATGTGAACGCCCATGCACACACAACTTACATACATTCACAAAACAGTATGCCATGAATTTCTTGATGAAGGCAACAGATCAATAGACATTAATTCCAAAACTCGAAAATATAAATAAATTAAGTTAAGACCAATTCAAATCAATAGCCATGTTTAGCTGCTTGCTAAAGAGGTGAAATAAATATATAAAACTGGATTGCGCAATTTAGTATGCAGTAACCAGTCTATTATCAGATTAATTATTTTCAAAAAAAAAAGAAAAAAAAAAGGTAGGAACATAGAATAAGTGCAACAGACGTAATAAGACATGTTTACCTGTGAGGATATCATGGCGCCAAAAAATGGGTGTTTCGTCAGCAGATCTGCATGTGATGTCACAGGCATTGACTGCGGTCCTAGCAAGCTTAGACCAGGTGGAAAAGTTGGTGGAAATGTGGAGGACCCCAGGATGATGGCGGAACGGGATGATAGAAGAGAAGGGTGGCAGCTGTCCAGTCGGGTGGTAGAGTCCTGTAAATTAATTGCAAAAGTCACATAATGGTCTACTAACAATAATATTTATAATATTAATAATAATAATTATCAAATGTATCAACGTTATTTAACATCAACTAAAAAAAAGCAGATGTCGTGTTGCGGTAGTTACCATCTTTCAGTAAAGTTATCTTACAATTATTTGACTGTACCAACTGCAACCATGTTCACCATCATCACCACACTAACATATTTGTATTATGTAACTAAGACTTCAACTACATGACAGCAATAAATTCATTGAATTTATCTTACGCCACTACTATCATCGTCATCATCCTCCTCATTACTATCTTTGTCAACTACAACTCCATTGAAATTAACTAATAGAAGAAAGCTTCGCGAACCTTGTGACTGCACATGAAATGCTCCCGGATCTGACTCAAGAAGGAGAGACTCCGGGATGAGGGGTGGTGGGCATCGCGTATGATGGACCCCTAACTCTCGCTGACCACCACACTCGCCTGTGAATATCCACACACACATTAGTTATTTCATTAACTGCTCTTGTCAATTGTATTCAACTAACAATGACAACAACAAAAAATAAGAAAAAGATACAATAGATTCTAATAACGACGTGTCCTGTTTTGTCCGTTCGCTTGCGTCAATTCAAGCTTAGCCATGGCGACTACTATGGCGCATCTTACTGATTTTCACGTGAAAGAGTGCTTTCCTTATCACTTGTGTCCCTCGTCATTCAGGCGAGCCTCAATCAAATTTCAAAGGTACTTGTAAATCGGTAGCGTTTTCTGTAGACCAACTGCGTACTACACACCAACGATTTTTAGCTCAAGCTGGCCTCGAATAAAAGATTTATTTTCCACTGCATGTTATCACTAATCACCTTCGCTATAGTCAACTCTAGACCTGTTACTAATACAAAGAATGACAATTTTTTATAAAAATAGATGAAGAAATATTGTGAACTCGATCTTGTAAACTTATATTTCCTAGACTAGAACTATAAATTCACTGATGGTGACATTCGACAAAACTGTCAGTCAATATACTCTAGTTCAGACATATACATATATAAATATTGTATTTACATAGACAGACATACATGTTCATTATTGTTGATAAATATTTGATTGATAGGACCATCATGACCATTGACTTCTGTAAATAGCCGCATATGCATCGATCTCTTACTTACAAAAGGAAGATCTCAACAATAGTACACAAACTCCAAATGACTGACGAGGGTCCCCAATATAATTTTGAAAAGAATGAAAAAACTGTAAATTTCTTTTAAATTTTTTATGAATTTTTCTCGGACAGTAGCTTTCCAGCCTACTCTTACCGATTTTCAACAGCCAATGTTTCTTTTAACCTCTTACTTGAATACGGGACTTATGTTTTATAGTCCATATGAAAGGAATAGGAACTAAACTTGATCTCTAACACATTGAGTTAGGGATTACTGGACAAATTTCCGGTCGCTTCCGTTGATAACGAACCGAAAACTTTTGGAGTGAGTCCCGTGTCTCTTTGTCACAGAGACCATCACATGTTTATATTCGCATATAAAAACATGTATGCCCTTGGAGAAATTAGCCATCCTACCTCCTGCACACTAGGCCCTAGAAATGTGACGTGACAGGAACGTCATGCCCTAATGTCTAAAAAAGGCGATCTTTCTTTCTGAACTATTTTCCACCCACTTTAATGACTGCTTTGATATTCTTTGATCATTTTTTACTAAGAGTATGCTCAACCTATCTTCATCAACTCTTCTTTATAAAACCTGTTACTAGTGGATGACCAGCCATTTTCCTAATTTAACATGAATTCGTTCCATTTCATGTCGTCCCATTTCATGTTCATTATAAATTGCAGATATATATTTAAAAATGTATTTAACGTACTTTCTATATATTTAGCCATTTTTCAACTTTCACTGGCATATGTTAGGGTTGAGACAACATTGTAATTGACTTTTTTTTATAGTTTTGTTTATTTGAGGATCATTTTCATTGCACACCGGACATGTCCATAGTTGGTCCGATCTCCTCCCACGCATGTATTTCAGTGTGTTTAGGCTAACAACTCCCGTTCTGTGTTGATTGATGTATCTAGTTGGATTTATCTCATGGTTTTCCCTTCTTGTCGCACCTATCAGTATGTACAGCATGTGTAAACGAGATAGAGAATAGCCTTTATCTTCTTTGTTGAAATCTTCAGAGCGTATGTTTTCTCTTAGAGAGTTGATGATGTCGCTGTTGTCCATAGAAGACCCATTCTCCATCATATCATTGCTCAACTGTGTATTCGCTCTCTCATTGCCCTTCACCCCAGAATGACCTGGGACAAAAATGAAGGTGTCTGGATTGTCGCATTTTGAATTAATTGCATCCACTACCTTCGTACATATTTTAGTTATAAAACCAACTTAGAATCTGCGGTAATTACAAAATCGCAAATAACTGATTACTTTATGAATACATAAACACAACAAAATCGATAAGCACAACATAATAATCCTAATGTAAGTAGCAACTAATGTAAGTAGCAACTAATGTAGGTAGCAACTAATGTAGGTAACAACTAATGTAAGTAGCAACTAATGTAAGTAACAACTAATGTAAGTAACAACTAATGTAAGTAACAACTAATGTAGGTAACAACTAATGTAAGTAGCAACTAATGTAAGTAACACCTAATGTAGGTAACAACTAATGTAGGTAGCAACTGATGTAAGTAACAACTAATGTAGGTAGCAACTAATGTAGGTAACAACTAATGTAAGTAGCAACTAATGTAAGTAACAACTAATGTAAGTAACAACTAATGTAAGTAGTAACTAATGTAGGTAGCAACTAATGTAAGTAGCAACTAATGTAGGTAGCAACTAATGTAAGTAACAACTAATATAAGTAGCAACTAATGTAAGTAACAACTAATGTAAGTAACAACTAATGTAAGTAACAACTAATATAGGTAGCAACTAATGTAAGTAACAACTAATGTAGGTAGCAACTAATGTAAGTAACAACTAATGTAGGTAACAACTAATGTGGTGCAATAATGGTAACAACTAATGTAGGTAGCAACTAATGTAAGTAACAACTAATGTAGGTAGCAACTAATGTAAGTAACAACTAATGTAGGTAGCAACTAATGTAAGTAGCAACTAATGTAAGTAACTAATGTAAGTAACAACTAATGTAAGTATTAACTAATGTAGGTAGCAACTAATGTAAGTAGCAACTAATGTAGGTAGCAACTAATGTAAGTAACAACTAATATAAGTAGCAACTAATGTAAGTAACAACTAATGTAAGTAACAACTAATGTAAGTAACAACTAATGTAGGTAGCAACTAATGTAAGTAGCAACTAATGTAGGTAGCAACTAATGTAGTAACAACTAATTAAGTAACAACTAATATAAGTCAGCAACTAATGTAAGTAACAACTAATGTAGTAACAAACATGTATACAACTAATGAGGTAGCAACCAATGTAAGTAACAACTCAATGTAGGTAGCAACTCAATGTAAGTAACAACTAATGTAAGTAGCAACAATGTAAGTAACAACTAATGTAGGTAGCAACTAATGTAAGTAACAACTAATGTAGGTAGCAACTAATGTAAGTAACAACTAATGTAACTAGCAACTAATGTAATTAGTAATCGTATTTTGTCATTACTTATGTTTCTCTCTAAAATATATTCAATACAATGTCCTTCACCTTGTAGCAAACCGTGTCCATGCCCATCTCCATCTGGGTG
Source organism: Arion vulgaris (assembly GCA_020796225.1). Lineage (NCBI taxonomy): Eukaryota > Metazoa > Mollusca > Gastropoda > Stylommatophora > Arionidae > Arion > Arion vulgaris. The sequence continues at coordinate 20,829,489 of CM036768.1, forward strand.
ACCAAGTTGGCCAATGTTTCCGTCACCGAGTTGACCTCCAAGGTCACCAGGGTTCAAACGTTCCATGATTCCTTGGTTTCCTTCCTCGAACTCCAAAATGGCTTGCGTCACCTTTAACATTTAACATTTAACATTTAACAATGACGAATTATGTACACACACTACTATCATGAACAAATAAAAAACTTCATTTCATATCACCAGATCGTCAACATCAACAACTATCACTCATTTTGAAATGAAAATGAAAGGAGATTGATAGCTTCATTGATTAAAAGTGGCATTAGTTTAAGACAAACAAAACACAGATACATATTCTACAGATCCAGATACTGCAAGACAAACAATACGAAGATCTAGCTAGATGTTGGTACAATGAGAGTAACGATACGCTTTTATAATACTCGTTACTATTAGAGTAAGTAACGCTTTAGAACTCCTCACTTCAATAGTAACTAAATAAAACTCTGAAGCAGTGTTATCCAAAGTTTTCATTAATTAGGGCGCATCAGACTACTGACTATGGAGGCGCGGACACCAACAATATATTAATAATAATAATAATAAAATGATGTTAATAGTAATATTAATAAATATAATAACACATTAAATCTTACGCCTTCATTTTGCTAAATATTGTGCTTATGAACAAACTTAACCATACTCCAATGTCCAGTTCTGCTGTATGGGTCAGAAACATGGAGAACTACTAAAATAATAACGCATAAATTGCAGACATTCATCAACTGGTTTCTGCACAGAATAGAGGGACTGTGATGGTATGATAGGGTCACTAATGGGAAACTTATGGAGAGAACAATACAGATTCCAGTAAACCAAGAGGTTAAAAAAGACACTGACGCTGGATAGGACATACGTTGAGAAAACCAGAGGGAATATAACAAAATAGTCCTTTCCTGGAACCCGCGGTACAGGGAAAGAAGGAGGCAGAGAAATACATGGAGTCGAGATTTGGAGGCAGAGATCAACAATATAAAGAAAAGCTGGAGGGAGCTGCAGGAGATCTCTAGAGATTTAGCATGAGTTGGTTGATGGCCTATTCCCCAATCCGGGTTAAAAAGGCAGAGAGAGAGAAAGAGAAAGAGAGATATACAGTTATCTAGAAACACAGTTTTTTACTTTAAATTTTTATTACAGCCAAAGCTAGATTAACAATATAGGGCGCTAGGCGTGTATACCACCGGCGCGATGGAGCCCGCAGGCATCGCGTTGAACAGCGCTGCTCCAGAAGTTTTTGCAGCAAGAACAACAGTGCAATATTTTAGAAATCGTACATTGACATGTGAAATGCGTTGCCTGCGAAAAGTTACCAATAACAGCAGATAAGCAGAGTCACCAACATCAGCATAAGAAAGAAAGTTGAGACATAACCTTGCTTGAATTGCATTGAGAAACAAAGAATGAAGTGGGTTGGTCACTTAATAAGAATGCATCCATACTCCACAGTATTCAGAGTTTTCTACAATAGAACATCAGGAAAGAAAACGAGAGGAAGACCACAAAAAGATGGATAGATGGCATAGCAGAATCCTGTCAAAGAGCAAAATAAAGAACAATCACCCAAGCCACCAGAACAGCGTAAGACAAAAACAGAAAACCACGACACTAGGCAAACAACCCGGTAGCAGTGTGACGACAAAAGAAAAAGAAAACTGATAATTTTTTTAAAAATACTCTTTTTTTCTTCAAAATATATTTCTTTTGTAACCACACACACACACATGCACACACTCACACGAAAGCAAAAATATCTGCAGCTATAACCTTTTCAACCGACAACAAACTACCTCAGTCAGCATCGAGATGTTTTATAGAATACACCCAACAGGAACAACAACAACATCCGTTACAATCCCAACAAGATTTCTCACCTGTGGGTGCGAGGCCATGTGGCGCTGTAGATCCTGCCAGGTAGTGAAGGTGGCATAGCAGATATGACATCGCTGTATACTGTCAGTCATATGACGTCTCTCGTGCATCCTGTAACTGCCACTCTGAGCAAAGGTTCGCCCACATACCTTCATGAAAAAATAAAGTGATAGAAAATAAATAATCGTTTAGGGGTTCAACTATATCTTAAGTGTCTCGTCACCTGGCGCTAGCGATGAGGAACCGTCCTACGTTTCTATCCTTCATCTTCTTCTTTCTCCAAGTTTCTTTTGTCTCACAGTGTCTGGAAACTGTCGTTACTGTCTGTAATACCGCTTTCTGGGAGATGTTGGACATGGAAGACATGTACATGTGGAGTGTAATGACCGCATGGCTAGTGCAGACGTCACGAAACTGTTCAGGTAAGGATTTTTATTTACGCCCCCAACAGAAAAAGACTCATTGATTTTAGTGTGAATTGAACCTTGGTCTTCAGCATGGGAGCCGCTCTCTAATCCATTTAGCCAGACGCTCCATCTGAAAAAGAAGAGATTTCTAAAACAGGCTCTTGCGTGCTTCCCTACACGGTATCTTTTAAAGTCCCTGTTTTTTCTGTGGTCCATCTTTTGCCTTATATCCACTATCTCTCTCTCTCTCTCTCTCTCGCGATCGTTCTTATGCCATTGTTATCATTCTATTGTGATATATAAACAGCCAAACATCAAGAACGGAATGTACGTGCACAAGTCTTCAGTACCAAATGGAGCTCAAATGCTTATCTTTCGGTAGTGTGTTCGGTTTCAACAAGTGTATCCACTATATCTTAGAAGCATTGCCTTTTGAGGCGCAATGTCTTCTGTTAATATCTTTATGTGGTCGTAGCATTTAATTTATTGTTTCTTTATGAAGTTCAGTCCTGAAGTTATATACACTTACCCCCTAGATATACTTTATTGCTGGTGTTAATTAGTTCCCTTTGTGATTTTCTGTTAAAATACATACAATTAAGTTTGAGGAAGACGGTCGGGGATCACCAGGAAAGACATACTACGCAACGAAGACATCAGAAGCAGAGTTGGCATAACTTCAAGTACAGAATACACTGAAAGACAACAAATGCAGTGGGCTGGACATTTAATGAGAATGGAATACAATCAACCACGAACAACAGCATACAATCAGAAAAGATCAGGTACTAGTGTCAAGGGAATACCAACAACTAATGGATAGACAATATCAAGACCACGCTAAATAAACATAAATATAGCACAAGATCCTGGCTATTTGATCCTGGAACGCAAATTAAAGCTTCCACCCCTACGCTTAACGGCAGGAGTGAACAACCAATTCGATTATCCATCTGGGGAAAGACAATAGACAGTTAAGTTAAATTGACCAGGATCTTTACTCTTTGTAGTTCTCTGTTGTCGCTGGCAACTAACGGTCTTTACTGACTGTAGATAGTATCTGTCTGCGACGAATGAACTTAATATATATAAACGTTTGTCTATTGACTATCACGAAACGTCTTCTTCTTCTTCTTCGATCGTTCTTCACGGCCAATTTGATCATTCTTATTGTGATGTATAATTGGTCCACTGACAAGAACAGAGTGATCTACGTCGGGACGATTGTGCGCCCATGGTGACTAGGCCCGCCCGTCCGGTTTCAGCCAGCTTTTGATTTACTAGGATGAACTTTCCCTAGGTACGATCCTTTCGGATCTACGCCTTTCGATCAACTTTGCCGTATATTTGGGCTTTGTGATCTACGCCAGGACAGTGAGTTACGCTGCTTTACCCGTTCTGACTGAGAAATATTTCTCGGGGCTTGTCAGCTTGTCCTCGGACGGCGTCTTACTCGTATAAGACACCGTGTAAAGTATCGGCCTTCGCCAATGTTCAGGACCCGGACTTCCTGTCTGATCCGTACATTGTCGGCCTTGCTTTACCGTACATTTTTAGTTTGATCCGGAGAAGGAACATTCTCAGCCTTTTCTAGACGCGTATTGGTACGTGGCAATTTGCAATTAACCTCGAAAGGCACCGGCATGGGACCTAGTACAAACAATGTAGAGGGTCGTTTCAGTCGGCGCTATCAACGCAACTGAGGATTTTGCGCCCGCCACCATCACCCGCTCCAGTTATTCCGGGGATGTTAGTTACGACTGCAATCGAACCTTGCCCGGTTTCCCCAAGGCTGGCAGTTCCCTTAGGTATCTCCAACCTCAGTTCCTCCGGGGATGTTAATTTTTAATCGCACAGTACCTTGCACGGTTTTCCCAGGGCGGGTAGTTACAGACACGAATATAAGGCAAGAGCCGGAACCCATGATAACTCAGCTCAGGAGGGGGAAATTTGAAGTTGGTCGGGTATCCTTCGCAGAAGATACAGTCAAGTGTCTCTAGACAAGAATTTGAGTTGAACCTACAAGAGAAACGGAAAAGGGGAACGTCATAACAGACTTGGAGAGGGAGTATGCTTGAGGAATTGAAGAATGCAGGATTATCATGGGAAGTCGTAACGAAAACGGGCAGACTGACAACCGTTGAGACCTTATTCTCCACGAGGAGCAGAGAGTAATAACCAGCATGCATTGTTGGTAACCTTGTTTTGTCACTTAATAACAATACAGTTACATGTATCATTTGATAAATATTCGCAAATATATCAGCAAATTTATGTTCTTCGTTCATTCTTAATCATCTGACCTCGACAAAGCAATCAACAGCCATTATGACTTACGATGTCAGATCTCATAAAGCAGTGACAAACTCTTTCCAACTGGATGAGTATATCTATCTAGATCAGATGGATCTCAGTGGGTTTTCCCTGAGCTATGTCTGCCTGATCCTGCGGAGCTCTATCTTCTTCTTCTTCTTCTAACCCCAGAAATTATGAATGTTCGCTCTTTTTTTCTATCGTGCAGGGGAGGGGGAGTACCTGAGCTTTCTGGAAAACATAGAACACTTCAACAGTTCCAAGCGTGTAGTGCTATGCTTAGTGCTGCAGAAACCTTCAACAGCTCCAAGTGTGTAGTGCTATGCTTAGTGCTGCGGAGACTCCTACCCAGGTAGAGTTCATAACCTCCATACTTTAGTCGTGCGTCCAAATATTGTTGTCTAGATTAATCATGTTCTAAATCACAGCGCATTTACTTAATCGTAATCGTTATATCGTTTCTATGGCGAATTGAGATGAATTGGCGAATTGAGATGAATTGGCGAATTGAGATGAATTGGCGAATTGAGATGAATTGGCAAAAATGGATAAGATGTTTGCCTATCGTTCTGACGGTTGTGGGTTCAAATATGGACCAAATCGTAAGTATAATTTTTTCATGTTTCCTAGAAATGATGCTGGAACAACGGAGTTTGTGCTTTGTACAACACTCTCAGAAAATGACGTGCCATTTCTATGGACAAGGGAAGGATCCATATGTAGAAACCCTGTGTAATGAAGTCAGCCCTTCATATTTACACCCTCTAAGATCTATCTAGATCAGTCAAATGTCATCGCTGCTGGAATAGGCGATCATGTATCACCCTAACTCTCTATCTCTCTCTCCCTGTGTCCCTGGTGCAGTTTATCAGTTCTGACGCCGATCTCTTGTCGAACCACAAAGTTAGACCAAAACATTGCACCACATAAACCACAATTACAATAAATATCATAAATTCTTGACTCCACAGGGAGCTCCTTCACGGACTGCCACACATTCTAACCGAGAAAGGAGGAAGTCTGATTTGTTCTCTGTATTTTTGAGTCAACGGAAATAGTTTGTAAAATGGCGAGCCATTCTGCACGGCGGATGTAAGATTGAAGCTCCTTCACCAGGCTAACACAACACAGGCCGGTCATGGGCTTGACTTCAATGATTTAGTTACAAGACATTTTTTGAGAGAAAACTGAACAGATCTTAAAAGTGACAAACTGGAATTATTTTATCGTAACATCAACGCCGTCGTGTAGAAGTGGAGCCACAAACTAAATAAGTAACCAGGTAAAGTGAGTAAGTAGTTGTACAGGTAAAGTGATTAGGTAATTGAACAGGTAAAGTAGATAATTGAACAGGTAAAGTAAGTAATTGAACAAGTAAAGTAAGTAATTTAGCAGGTAAACTGTGTAAGTAATTGAATAGGTAAAGTAATTAAGTAATTGAACAGGTAGAGTAAGTAATTGAGCAGGTAAAGTCAGTAAATAATTGAACAGGTAAAGTCAGTAAATAATCGAACAGGTAAAGTCAGTAAATAATTGAACAGGTAAAGTCAGTAAATAATTGAACAGGTAAAGTGAGTAAGTAGGTATGTTCCAACTTGTCTTTCATTTTAATTATTAAAAATCATCAACTCTCTGAATATATCCAGAAAGTGATAGAATCAGAATATTCACAAAATAGATGAGACTGCAGTAAAACTATTTGATTGGCAAAACACGTAATCACAAAGTACTGTAGTTTTACAAATTACAAAAACAATGACAAAATAGAGCAACGTTTCGACCAACAAGGTCTTTATCAAGCAAACGAACAACAGGAGTGACAATTTTTTTAAAAACAAATGGACGACCAAAAACAAACGTTTCTAATGAAAATCTGGGAATAAATACGAAAACCTGGGAATAAAAACGAATAAAGTTTACTAGGTTTTTCATTGTTTCTCTTCCGTTCTATTTCTAGTTTTTATGTGTGTTTTTGTGTTACATTTATTTCGTTATTCGGTTTTTTTCACATTTTCGTTTTTATTCCCAGATTTTCATTAGAAACGTTTGTTTTGGTCGTCCATTTGTTTTTTAAATTTGTCACTCCTGTTGTTCGTTTGCTTGATAAAGGCCTTGTTGGTCGAAACGTTGCTGTATTTTGTCACTGTTTTTGTAATTTGTAAAACTACAGTACTTTGTGATTACGTGTTTTGTGATAGAATCAGACTGAGATTAGTGATAGAATCAGACTGAGATTAGTGATAGAATCAGACTGAGATTAGTGATAGAATCAGACTGAGATTAGTGCAAACGGGTTTCATACTTAACATGCTAAATCACATATTACTGTCATAACTAGAAAATCGTCGTAGCTCGCAATAATCTTTCCTAATTACTGTTAAATACATCTGAGATCTTCCTGTGTAAGAGAGTGATCGGAGCACACCTGGTTACTCACCGAAGTGCAATGATGACGGTCCTGTCAATACAAACACTATATAAACAACAATGCATTATCTTTTCTAAATCAAGCATGTTGAAGTAACAATAATCTTATTTGTGATTATTTCAAGTAAAACCACTTATAAACACGCTAGTAGCGCCCGTGAGTTCCCGGTGCTCACAAGGGTAGCAAAGAATAGTAAATAGAAGTAAATAGTACATATATAATTATCGGGAAAAAAAGAAGTGGCAATAAATCATAGAAGAGAAGAATACATTATGAAAAAGTAGCAAATAAATATTACAAGTGCTGGAAGAAAGAGAAAAAACTGAAAAAATGTGTATAAGTTGACAAGAATTGAGGTTAGGAAAGTTGAAAATGTGAAAATAAAAGTTCGAAAATGTGCATTGATGAAAACTAAAGATGTGGAAATTAGAAAGAAAACAAAGAATCGGGGAAGGGGGATCAACAATAAAGTCAGATGTTTGTACATAAAGGGAAAAGCCTGCCTGAATCCATAACTGTAATTTCTCCGTGCCTAACAAAATTTCAATTTACCTTTTTCAATACACATTTTTTACTAGAGATGTCACCCACCCTTTCACGAACCCCAACATTTATTATTATTGTATGTCCGCATCCACTCTATTGGTTTTTTACGATTAGAGCCGCCCCTGAACAACGCTACTCTCTGATTTTCACCATCTTTGTATTATTAACTTTGAAGTTTAACATCGAATTTTCTAGTAATCAAAAGTCGTCTACTTCCAACAACAGAAATTGAACTATTAGAAAATAATATCATGGCAAAGTGTTTTTCATTATTTGATTGGTTATTGGTTCATTATTTGAATTTTTTTTTAAAAGAATTAACAAAACTATAAATGTTTCTATTTATGAATTAATCTTTTGTTAATCTTCTACTAGAACTTGTCCATATACTAATCTTTTGTTAATCTTCTACAGAACTTGTCCATATACTAATCTTTTGTTAATCTTCTACTAGAACTTGTCCATATACTAATCTTTTGTTAATCTTCTACTAGAACTTGTCCATATACTAATCTTTTGTTAATCTTCTACTAGAACTTGTCCATATACTAATCTTTTGTTAATCTTCTACTAGAACTTGTACATATACTAATCTTTTGTTAATCTTCTACTAGAACTTGTACATATACTAATCTTTTGTTAATCTTCTACTAGAACTTGTACATATACTAATCTTTTGTTAATCTTCTACTAGAACTTGTACATATACTAATCTTTTGTTAATCTTCTACTAGAACTTGTCCATATACTAATCTTTTGTTAATCTTCTACAGAACTTGTCCATACAATCTTTTGTTAATCTTCCACAAGAACTTTCCAGATCTTTGTTAATTCTACTAGAACTTGTCCATATCTAATTTTTGTTAATCTTCTACTAGAACTTCCATATACTAATCTTTTTGTTAATCTTCTACTAGAACTTGTCCATATACTAATCTTTTGTTAATCTTCTACTAGAACTTGTACATATACTAATCTTTTGTTAATCTTCTACTAGAACTTGTCCATATACTAATCTTTTGTTAATCTTCTACTAGAACTTGTCCATATACTAATCTTTTGTTAATCTTCTACAAGAACTTGTCCAGATCTTTTGTTAATCGTCCACAAGAACTTTCCCAGATACTTGAATTAGTTGTATTAATTTTGATATCTAAATTTATATGAAAAATATACAAGATCATAATCTGAATTCAGATGTAAATTTTTTAAAGTAGAGTGTTGAAAATCTCTGCTTATTCTATCGTTTAAGAAATGATACATTTTGGTAACGTGATAGATAGATTTGGAATGGGGTTTAACTAATGCATGCACCCACCTTGCATATATAAGGTTTCTCCCCCGTATGTATCCGCTCATGAGTTCTTAGTGTCCCAATCTGGGTAAAGCTTTTGCCACAGGACGTACATCTGGGGAATATACATAGGGTACATTTGGGAACAGGAACGGGGAATTGACTTAGTGGAATTATGTTTACCACAGATACTAGACCCTGTTAGACCCTATTTAAGATATGACGATAAACACTAAAAAATGTAAACGTTTTTGAGGGAAAATGAAAGTATCGACGTTTCAACCAAAGGGTCTTTATCAGGATCGAGCCACACACGAAAAGTGCATTAAAGTAACTAATTAAATGAACACCATTCACAAGAAGCAAAATATGTTAAGTTCTGTACTTGAGTATGATTTTCGTTTCGTTTAGTTACCTTCTCCCCTGAAGAAGATAGCTTGGTTAAAATGTTAAGACAACCTGTTACTTCAATTGTTACCAACTGCATGATCTATTTCTGCATTTTATTTTATTATTTTAATTATATTTTACAAGAGTTTAACTCATTACTTTATTTCTCTTAGTAACGTAATACTAAACTTTAAATTGATTGAGTGATAATAGAATCATCATTCACTTGGATGAATAACCATGTGTGCTTCGATCTCTTTCTTACACTGAAAGATCTCAGCGACAGTGCACCAACTCTTTAGCACCGCCAAGGGCCATCCGAGTAATTTTGAAAATGGTGGACACATTTTTGTGGAATTGAATTTTAATACATTTTACCAGGACAGCGGCTTTGCAGCCTTTTTTTAAATCGATTTTCAACTTCCAAGGAGTTTTTTTTATTTATAAAACTCAATTTCATTTATAGTGAAACCAATAATATGTGAAAAATATCCGTATCGCCTCACGCGGGGAACGAACCGAGCACCTTTGGAGCAAGAGGTACGAATCTTTCCACCCGGCCACACACACAGACCTATCTTTATGAAACTAACAGTTAGAGCTTCAAATTCCCAAACAGCAACATAATTCTTTGAGATTTATGAATAATACCCTTAAGAACAAACGCACATACTTGTAAAATTAATAAGCTTCAAGATTGATTTGATCCTGATGTCAACTATGATCACATTCTACAATATGTATTATAAGATAAGACTTGAATTGTTTTAAGGACTAGTTACATCCTAACTATTGAATTATTTTGAGTAATAATCTCTCCGGGATAAGCTAACGCTTCTTGCTTCAAAAGAAAAACATACAACTTCAATTTGATATACTGCCATTGAACTGTTCACGACATTCGTAATGTTTATACATGTCTTACCGTATACTTTGTTTATCTATTGTTTATATATGTTTTACATTTGTTTATTTGTTTATATATGTATACTACATTTGTTTATCATTGTTTATATGTTTACTTACATTTGTTTATCTATTGTTTATATATGTATTACCTTATACTTGTTTATATTTGTTATATATGAATTATACTTTGTTATATATTGTTTATATATGTATTACGTATACTTTGTTTATATATTGTTTATACATATATTATTACCTGATATCTTATTTGCATTTCCTTATATTACCTTATATACAATTTAATATTTAAATAAAAATTTAAAAAACTATAAACTATTTGCTAAACTAATTACGTTTTTAATCCTTCAATTTTAGATAAGTAATTAGAATACCATGTTTATTTAAAGAATTATACAAGTAATGAGTGAGATTAAAATTAATGTAATGAAGTTCACGTTTGTTTTTTCTCTTGCTTTTTTCAATATTTCTTTTTGTAGTAAATTATTATTATATAAAACCAATTCAAACTTCTCTGTCCCAGGTGTTGGTTGTCTTAAGAACAAACCTATAAGGGCGTTCCCCGGTATGTATCCTCTTGTGTGTACTGAGGCTGCTCTGGCTGGAGAACATCTTTCCACAAATTTTGCAAGTAATAGGCCCACCTGGATCTGGCCGAATCGCTAGACGGTGCTGTAGCGATGAAGTCATTAACGAAGACATAGACTTGATGAACAAGCTTTTTACCTTTAATAGATGAGATGGACGGTCAAGTAACATGAAATGAGAATTGAAATACGATCATAGAATAATGTACGTCACAGTCTTATAGTAGTAATTCACTGATTTACAGTAGAGGTACACAGTTCTACAGTGTAGTACTTCACTGTCGTATAGTAGTACTTTACAGTCTTATAGTAATACTTCACTGTCTTATAGTAGTACTTCACTGTCTTATAGTAGTACTTCACTGTCTTATAGTAGTACTTCACTGTCTTATAGTAGTACTTCACTGTCTTATAGTAGGACTTCACTGTCTTATATTAGTACTTCACTGTCTTTGTAAAGAAAAGAATCGTATCTTCATGAGGGGTAGTTTACTAAATGTTGTATCGAAAGGACGGTATCTTCATGAGAGCTAGTTTATTAAATGTTGTATCGAAAGGACGGTATCTTCATGAGAGCTAGTTTACTAAATGTTGTATCGAAAGGACGGTATCTTCATGAGAGCTAGTTTATTAAATGTTGTATCGAAAGGACGGTATCTTCATGAGAGCTAGTTTATTAAATTTTATCGAAGGAGCTCTCATGAGCAGTTTATTAAATGTTGTATCGAAAGGACGGTATCTTCATGAGAGGTAGTTTACTAAATGTTGTGTCGAAAGGGCGGTATCTTCATACACAACCCACAAGCATGATTATTTATAAACAGTATTAGCTTGTCCACTCGGTATGAACCTTTGACATGCATGTAAACCAGAGTGTATAATCTTCTTCTTCTTCCTCGAACGCTCCCTATCAACCACTTGCTAACTACTTTGTGTGATTTGTATGTAATCTGAGCCCAAAGGCGATTGTAAGTTGTGTCAGTTATGCGCCTACAAGTAGACCAGCACATCCGATTTCTGCATCGCTTTTTATTTACTATTGTAGCTTTTCTAGGTCCTACATTAGTCGTCTTTTACGACATGGCTTGTAAATAGCAGTGGTGCTATTCTTTGCTTCCATTGCGGGCCCCGACACTACATGGGCGGTCTGTTTACTAATCTGTCTGCTATCATATCGACCTTCCAGTAAGTCAGTCAATATCTGCTTGTCATTCATTCCCACACATTCAGTCTGTGAGTCAGTCTATCTGTTTACCTATTTATTTATCGATCTATCAGTCTGTCTGTCAGTTAGTCTCTGCCAGTTTCTACATGCCTACCTATGTGCCTGTTTGACTATCGATCTATCAGTACGTACCTCAGTTAATCTCTGTCAAATTGTCGTCGTGTGCATGTCTATCGATCTACCTGTCACTCAATATCTCTTCCATTCTTCATACATACATCCACCCCATCTTAGTTATCTCCTCCCAACATCCTCGTTCAGCCATTCATTATTCTTTCACAACCATCCATTAACTTCCAACCTGCTGCCATTTCTGCAATAATATTTGCTGTATACTTCCAACTGAACGAGAATCCGTGAGCACCATGTTATAGTACAAAAACTCACGATCTCAGCTTTTGCATGCCTTTACGCTCGTAAACTGGCTATGTTTTATCTTCATATTGCATTATATCTGCAGCATGAACAAAGCAATCAGTTCACAGCACAACTTTATTATCGATAATTGCCACAAAATGGTTATGTAAGTCATTCATGCAGAGGCGAATGATCTCATGACGATGTGGACGGGAGTCGTTTGTGCGAAATGGGATATGGAGTAAAGAGGAAAAGATAAATTCAGTTCGAAAAATGATAATTCAGTTCGTGAGTAAGTACGTTTGGAGTAAGATAAGATCGAATAACTGAAGGTAATGTAGGTCACAGGTACGAACAGTCATAGAGAAAAACTGTCGTTACTGCTTGTAGTACTGCTCTTGTTTGGGGGGTGTAGGACAGGTTGGATGAGGTATCATACTGCCATAATCAGATATTTCTATATGGGAGAAGGGTGTGCATTGAATCAACTTGTGTTGCGTGTGTTGTCAGGGCGCGCAAGAGGAGCAAAGAATAGTAACACTGCGACCTACAAGGCATGTCGTAAAAGGCACTGAGATGGGGCATATGGAAGCTATCCTAATAAATAAAAAGAGTCGCAGAAATCGGATGTGCTGGCCTACTCTTAGGCGTATAACTGGTACAGCGTACCACGGCTCTAGGCTCAGATTCCATTCCAATAAGAAAGAGTGGTTTAATAAGTGGTCGATATGGAGCATTGGAAGAAGAAGTATAATTCTTGCATATATAAATATATAAATATATAAATATATACACACAGAACAGTATGCACATCGGAGTGCTTTAAGAGTTGCATTTCATCTATATTGAATGTAGAGTAATATACGAATGTAAGCGTTTCCTCCTGCATTACCTTGTGATTGTCAGAACTAATGTTAACAACAATTATCTCTCGACTTGCAAAGACACCAAATAAAAACAAACAACTTCAAGAGATTTACCTACAATCAGATTAGGTTATGTGTTTGCACTTTCCTTTTCCGAAGACAACGCCGAGTGCGAAAATGCACTTACGTGTGGTAATTGGATGTGTATGACTCTATATCATGTAGAATCCTCCAGAACTAGCAACGTTTAGTATAGTACACGTGGACATGTTGAAATTGGTAATAATCTAAACGATACACGCATGACGTGAGAGTTGATGAGAAAAAAAAATGATATCATGAAAGATGTGTGCGGAGGGATTGAAGAAGTAGAGTAGTGGTAATTAAAGACAGAGAAAGGAAGAGTGAGAAAGGAAGAGTGAGAAAGAAAGAGTGAGAGATGAATCGTGATGGCTTCCGTATTCTTTATCGTACATGTGGTATCGGGGCCCACAAGAGAAGCAAAGAATAGTACCACTGCAACCTACAAGGCATGTTGTAAGAGGCGACTGATGTAGGAACTAGGAAAGCTACCCTAGTAAATACAAAGCATTGCAGAAATCAGATGTGCTGGCCTATTTGTAGGCGAATAACTGGCACAATATATTATTGCTCTTAGGCTCAGATCACATACAAATCACAAAGAGTGATTAAGAAATGGTCGATTTGTAGCGTTCGAAAAAGAAGTATTCTTAGTTCATTATTGACATCTAGACACCCATTATTGACATCTAGACATCCATTATTGACATCTAGACAACCATTATTGACATCTAGACAACCATTATTGACATCTAGACAACCATTATTGACATCTATACAACCATTATTGACATCTAGACAACCATTATTGATATCTAGACAACCATTATTGACATCTAGACAACCATTATTGACATCTAGACAACCATTATTGACATCTAGAAAATATAAAAAGAATATTGGTTCTCAAACTGTCTCTGCACATGGAACACTGCTATTAACATTAATTGACTGTTTGATGTGACAAAAACCATTACTGTACTTCAGAGAATCACAAAGTGTTTGCACATGTGTCTAGGTTCTCTACTTAGAAAAGACACGTCACCTGCCAAGAGAATTCAACAAAGCACGAACTCCGTGGCTACTGTAACAATCCTTAGGGATGCCAAATAGATTAATGAACTCACGAACATGTACTGGTAACAAAGACATATTGGTGTTTCTTCTAATATCAACAGTATGTTTTTCGTACCTTGTGATCCTTATTGAATCGCTAGGAGAAGTACTATTTTGGAAACCTAACTGGTAATTCAATATGAAACTGAATGTGATCCCTCACACATAAAGATCTCAACGACAGTGTACGAACTCCATAGCACAGGTGAGAATCGTAGATGTAATTTTGAGGATGGTAAAATGATGTTGAAACTGTGTTTTGTATTAACATTTTTTGTTAAACAGCGGCTTTTCTCCCTGCTATTTCAGATTTTAACTGTCAGTAGTTCTGTAACGTGCTCAACTTGAACACAGGATCTAAGTTTTACAGTATGTCTCCAATAGGAATAGACATTCAATCTCAACTACCTTGAGACCAGGGATCATTTGAATATAGCCCAATCGCTCCGGCGAAAAGAAGCACTTTTAGAGAGCTTGACTAGAACGGTACCTCAACGCTACAAAGATCCGCTTTACGTTGAAAAGATTTGAAAACGTTATCACTCTCGTTCAGAAAAGGACACTATCGGCTGTCAAGTTGGTTATATAACATACCCTGTCTCTTGCCTTCCTGTTGTACTCTGGCAATGTACGGAAATCTACAAATCTGAGGTGGTCAGACCAGACCAGATCTGGAGAAAACCGTAGGTAGGCTGCGGTGATACTAAGTAAATTGGCGTTTAGGGACAAAGACACGTGTTTATAGTATCACATAAATAAACAATAATTTAATTAAATATAAAACTAACGACAATCCCACGTTTCGACTATAGGTCTTGTTCAAGTTGTACTCTTCAGGTTGTAGTTTGATTCTATCTTGACGTTATCATAGTTCTTACGACTCACTTCCCTTTTGTCCTTCAACTTTCCCTTCTAATAACGTTTGTGATAAATGTCTCCATGTCTATTTATGTGTCCGAAATAATGTATTTTATTGACTGTCTTAATTAATTCTTCAAGAAATAATTTGTCAAGAACGTCTTTATTTGTCTGTTTTTCCATGAAATATGACTAATTTCTATGTCTTTCGACATTTCATGGGCATTAATTCTGTCACCCAAATGCTTGTTCATTGTCCATGTTTCTGAGTTATCTATAACAATACCGAGTAAATATAGCAGTTGATAATCCTTAACTTTAGTTTATCTGTTTATCTGTTAAAAAGATGTGAACAACTTGCTCATGTCATTGGGTGTACTTTTGGCTATTTCTTTTCTTCTTCCTAATCTCTTGTTCACATCTGTCATCATGCGTAATCATGTGTTCTAGATATCAGATATGCTTAACTTTGTTCAATAGTTATGCACGTATTTATACATTTATTTTTGTTTTCTCCATTTTCTTGCTGATAACCATAATATTTGTTTTCTGGATGTTCAAACCATTCTCTTAATTAGTTTTTGAGTAGATGATTTGCTAGTTGCTGTTTATTCTCGGCTACCATTGTTGTGAAAATGAATTTTGTTGTGAATTTTAAATATGGTGAAGATATTTTTGTAGGACTTTTAATTTTAATCTTTTCTTATGAATTTTGCTAGGGAGCGGCTTTCCAGCCTGCTCTTCTTGATTTTGAACTGTCAAGGGTTCTTTTACGTGCTCATATTGAACACGCGACCTACGTTTAACGTCCGTCTCCGATAGGACTATGAAGTCGATCTCACCTACATGAGATCAGGAACTCTGGAAAATAGCCAAATGGCTCCACGAGGGAGCAAACCTGGTACCTTTGACACGAAAGACGAGTACCTAACCTCTAGGCGACAGAGACTCCAAATGTAAAATATAAAACAGGAAGTCATATAACATCACAACGTACAAGTTGTTTTATTAAACTGCTTTATTTGGCGTTTTGACAATATTTTGATATACCAACAACAACAAAGACGTGGTGTACCAACAAACAAACAAAACACATCAGAAATATCGCAACTTCGTTGCCCACTTCTTCTTCACCTTTCAACTCCCAACGGAGCACAGGTCTTCAACAAAAGTCTTCTTTCCTGTCATCCTTTCTATGTTATATACTATTAATATCATGTTAATATCAGTCTCTAGCTCTCTTCTTTAGATATGTCTAAGCCTTCCACTACTCCTCTTTCCCTGCGGGTTCCAAAACATTGCCTGTCTTGCTATGCTTCCAGTCGGTCTTCTCAATGTATGCCCTATGCTTCGCCAGCGTCTCTTCCTTAGCTCTTTCTCCACAAGGTATCTGCTTAGTTCTTTCTCCGAGTTCCTCGTTTGTAATCTTATCATACCATCTCAGTCCCTATATTCTACGTACACATCAATTTATGAAGGTCTGTAGTAGGACCGTGCGGTATATTTTCTCAGTATGATGCAAGTCTTCGAAATGCCACCCCTTAAATATGTTTTCTTTAAAATAACCTTCAATTGTAATTTTGATTTTGCTGCTTATGTCGTCACCATTACAGTTCCGCCTGATGCGGCTGTCTCTCTGTTTCATAGCACGCACGACCCTGGTCTGTAGTTTTCTGATGAAGATTTGTGGTCTTAATTTTTCTACGGGGTAAGGTTACCAGCCTCACTCGAACCCTTTGTAAACAATTCTTATGACATGCCTGGCAGGTACGCGATGCACACTAGTGGCACAATATTCCTAAGCGCACTGACATAAATGACAAAAACTACACAGAGTTGATTGTTATTTTAAGCAAAGTCGGTAAGAATTCTGAACTGAAATATTCGATCAGTAGATCGAAATATTCGATCAGTAGATCGAAATATTCGATTTAAGCGTATGAGTCCTAAAAAGAGAACTATAAATATGAACAATAAGAAGTAAACATTAGGCCTGATTAAAATTCAACAACAAAAAAGTCGATTTAAATAGATACATTATTTGGTATAAGCAGGCTCGATTGTATATAATAATGTAAAACATAAAATGTTAAACATTTCTCTGCGTCTGAAAGAGACCCCCCAACAAAAATTCTTCGCTTTGCGACAATATTGACTTTGCAGCAACTGAGACCAAACCAATCAGTAAAGGGGGGTTCTAATAAAGTTGAGAACCGTCGAACTATTACCGCAGTCATACAAAATTAATATCAGTACATTTTTGTGTTAACACTTAAGTCGTGACAACTGGAAGCGTCCAGTCTCTTTATTTCTTTGTTTCCTTCAATAAACGCTAGTTTTAAGCATAAAAAAAGCATTTAAAAAGTTAAGATTATAAACATATATCAACCATTCTACCGATAGTCAATTCCAGACACTTTCTAATTGCCAATCATAAAGCATTAGAATACGTGTTATTAAAACGAAGGGCTCTGACATTATTTAGACGTCGATATTCATTGAAATGCTAAAGACAACCACATTCTGGCGTGATAGGTTCACTTCAGAAGAATGGCAGCCACAACATGCTTTGTTAAATGTTCAATACACGGCATTAGGCTGTTGCTTCAGGGTACATCTTCAAGAGGTCGGCCGATTTCTTCAGGTTTTCCCTCCATTCCCCGCTTGTTGTGTAACTGTATCAGTCTTGCTGCGGTAATACGTAGTCTAACCAGCGCACATAATTAATCGAATTAACACCCTTCGCTAGTTTTTTTTCGTTTGTTCACGTAGTCATGGAGCCTAATAAGGCAACTCTGATTGATTTTTGCGTGAAAATATGCTTTCATTACATCGGTGTCCCTCTTCATTCAGGCTAGCCTTGCTTCGACTTCAGAGGTACCTGTAATTTAGTTCCCCAAGTAAACAACAAGGGTTTCCTGCAGTCCAACCGCGTACCATGTGAACACCGTAATTGTTTGCCAGAGATAGCCACGAATACAGGAATTTCTGCGGCACGTGGTCAACAGCACAGCGTGTTATCAACATCGCTATCGGCGACCATATCCTGAACTAGTAACATCAATATATCTACAATAACAGTGGCTTTGTCTATCGGACTTACCCTTGTGCAACGCCGACAAAGAAACAAATACCTTCTTGTGATCACATACACTTGCTCACTACACTTACTTTAGTCATACCACCATGACATACTAATATTACTATGACGGCAGACTCTCAGACAGACACTTCTCTCTTCCTCTACCTTAATCATACAATAATGTTATACTAACATTACTATGACGACAGATTATCAGAGACAGACAATGCTCTGTACGTCTACTTTAATCGTGCCACCATGGCATACTAACATTACTATGACGACAAACTTTTATAAAGACACTGCTAACTTTCTATCCTTCTTTTTTTTGTCGTCCCACTGCGTCCGCGTTGGTGTCTAGTGTCGTAACTTTCTGTTTTTTCTTGCGCTGCTCTAGTAGATTGGGTGATAGTTACTTCTGCTTTGTGACATGATTCTGCTATACGATCTAACTAAGTTGTCGTGGTCTTCCTCTCGCCTTCTTTCCAATGTTCTGTTGTAGAAGACACTGTATATAGTTAACTTTGGTTGCATTCTTACTAAGTGATTGAACCACTTCCTACTTTGTTTCTCAATGTAATTCGAACAAGGTTCTGTCTCAACTTTCTTTCTTATGTTGATTTGGTAACCTTGTTTTTTTCTGGTGTTCTTGGTAACATTTCATAGGCATTACAGTTCACATGTAGTTATTTTTTGCGACTACTTTGCTCTCTTCGTTTTCCTTAATGTTACACTCATCGTTTACTAACATTACAAGGACGACAGACTTTCGGTTAGACAATGCTCTCTTTCTCTACATTAATCTTACCAGAATCGTTTACTAACATTACATGGACGACAGACTTTCAGTTAGACAATGCTCTCTTTCTTTACATTAATCTTACCAGAATCATTTAATAACATTACAAAGACGACAGACTTTCAGTTAGACAATGCTCTCTTTCTCTACATTAATCTTACCAGAATCGTTTACTAACATTACCACAACGGCAGACTCACAGAGAAAAGACCTTAGGTCGAAACGTCAGATTATTGTCATATTTATTATTTAATTACTAATTTCTTGCTTGCTTATGTAATAATATATATACGCGTGTCTGTGTCAATAAACGCCAATTTACTTAATATTATCGCAGCCTCCCCACGGTTGTCTCCAGATTTGATCTGATCCGGTCTGACCACCTCAGATTTGTATGTTTCTGTACATCGCCTCACTAATCACACACTAACATTAAAAGTATGTCAATTTTCCTAAGTTTGAATATTAAAAAGACAGAAGTTATGATCATATAAAAAAGCAGACTTAGACAAAATGCACCATCACAGTAAATGGGACTGAGCTAAGACAAGTGCAGCAATTTAAATATCTCGAGTCCTGGTAACATCATATGGCAGAAATAAAGAACAGAATAGGGCAAGCCAAAATATCGTTCCTGAAAATGAGAAGCATTATCTGCAACAAGTCCTTGTCAATTCCGATCAGAATGCGAGTTATTCAGTGCTACATAGAACCAATACTGACATACAGATGCGAGTCATGGACAATGAACACACAGATCGAAATATCTCTGAGGGCCACAGAGATGTGGTTTTACAGAAGAATGATGAGAATCCCATGGACTGCTAAAATAACTAATGTTGAGATGTTGAATGAGATCAAGACACAGAGAAAGCTTATCATCAATATAAGAAAGAGGCAGTCATCATTTTTCGGACATGTGATGAGGAAGGGAGGTTTAGAACACATTGTGACAATTGATAAAATCGAGGGTAGACGAGACAGCGGAAGACAGAGAGAGAAAATTTGGGATGGCCAGATTTCGTGGAACGGTAGAGCGTCAACATCTGAGTTGATAACAAACACCAAAAATAGAGATTTGTGGAGATCCGTGATCGCCTACGTCAGCCGGCACGGTACCTGATCATGAGATTTTCCTATCCACTTTACTAAGTACAATCTATTCATCTCTTATTCTTTCAAACATATTTCTTCTTTTCTGACGTGGCATAACTGCTATTCTAGAATTTTCTGGGGAAAAAAACCAAAGAAAAAAAAAACTACCGCTTTGGAAAGGTGAAACAAAGTTAGGTATTTGACAAATAACTGTAATTTACCTACGATTAAACAGTTTGTCTCAATGTTGTCCCGTCAACTATCACAAGCAACTATTACATTTTCTTAAGTAGTACCTACGGTTGGAAGCGATGCGAAGAATGGGAATGTCAGATCGAAGTCTACTTGTTCTAGGTAAAGTATTTGAGAGCAGAAATGTTCTATTTGAATATATCTAGAAGGTTATTGTCTTGTTCTCTCTCTTTATATATCTCTCTCTCATCTCTTTTCCATCCATCCATCTATCCATCCACCACCCCTCACCCACCCACTTACCCACCCACCCATCCATCCACCCACTTACCCACCCATCCATCCACCCACCCACTCATCATTCGTCCACCAACTTACCCACCCATCCATCCATTCACCCGTCCGTCCAACTATCATCTATCTATCCATCCATCCATCCATCCATCCATCCAATCCATCCATCCATCCATCCATCCATCCATCCATCCACCCACCCACCCACCCACCCACCCAGCCAGCCAGCCAGCCAGCCAGCCAGCCAGCCAGCCAGCCAGCCATCCATCCATCCATCCATCCATCCATCCATCCATCCATACTATCTATCTATCTATCTATCTATCTATCTATCTCATCTATCTATCTATCTATCAAATCTATCTATCAATATTATCTAATCTATTTATCTAATCTTTTTCTAATCTATCTAATCTTTTCTATTTTTCTATCTATCTATCTAATCTATCTAATCTATCAAATCCATCTATCCATCCATCCATCCACCATCCATCCACTCATCCATCCATCCATCTATCCATCCATCCATCCATCCATCCATCCACTATCCATCCATCCATCCATCCATCCATCCATCTATCACCATCATCCATCCATCTATCCATCATCCATCCATCCATCCATCTATCCATCCATCCATCCATCTATCCATCATCCATCCATCTATCCATCCATCCATCCATCTATCCATCCATCCATCCATCCATCCATCCATCTATCCATCCATCCATCCATCTATCCATCCATCTATCTATCTATCTCGCTTGTGTTTCCGAGGCCCACAAGGGAAGCAAATAATAGTACCACTGCTACCTACAAGGCATGCCGTAAGAGACTACTGATGTAGGACCTAAGGAAGATATCCTAGTAAATAAAAAGCATCGTAGAAATTGGATGTGAAGGCCTACTTGTAGGCGCATAACAGGTACAACGTAGAATCGCTTTTAGGTTAGGCTCAGATGACATACATATCACAAAGAGTGAAACAAACAAGTGGTCGACATGGAACGTTGGAAGAAGAAGTTATAATTAGAGCCCATTTATTGTTGGATATCTATCATCATGTGGGAAATGCAAAAAAGAGAGCCTTTACACAGTAGATCCGGCGACGATTCAGTAAGTTTTCTCTGTCTTCATTTAATCAATACAATATTTACTTCATTTACTCTTTCCCCGTTGAGTTCAATATGTTTCATTTTTAATTGTTTCTTGTTTTTTCTCCAATCCTGTTTTGTCTCCCAGCTTCAGGAAAAGCAGAGATGTCTAGAACGAGCCCTTGTCTGCGCTTCATAAATAATCTCTTTCCTCGCTTCTGTTATCTATGAGGTCCTCCCTTTTGAATGGCCGGCCTTTGTTTTGTATCCATTGTATCGGAGCAACATAGCTCTTTGAGGTGCACTGTCGTTTTTTTAAATTCAAGACTGCAAAACACATATACACGGACACATACACATATATACAATAGCACAGTATCAATTCACAACAATAGTACAGTATCAATTCACAACAATAGTACAGTATCAATTTGCAACAATAGCATAGTATCAATTCGAATAATGGAATTATGTCCAACTTCAGCCGGTTCTATTGATGATTTAGCCGTATATTGGGGACCAGAGAAACTGTGAGAAGTAATGGCGTCTAATGACCACATCGACATTGTGTAACGTTGGTGACAGATAAAGAATGGTCTATGAGAAGTAATGGCGTCTAATGACCACATCGACATTGTGTAACGTTGGTGACAGATAAAGAATGGTCTATGAGGGAAATAATGGCGTCTAATGACCACATCGACATTGTGTAACGTTGGTGAAAGATAAGTAATGACGTTCTAATGACCACATCGACATTGTGTAACGTTGGTGAAAGATAAAGAATGACGTCTAATGACTACATCGACATTGTGTAACGTTGATGAAAGATAAATAATGGTCTAGCAAGATAGTATTTACTATACCAAATATTATTATACATATTTCTTTTTACGTATTTATAAAAAAAAAAATCAACTATAACAGAGGTTGAATATATATATTTATATATAGACATGGACGAACGCTGACATGAAATGAGAGTAGGAAACTAGTAACGACAGAGATGATTTGTCTACACAGAATGCTGGGGTTAACAAGAAGAGACCGGTTGAGAAATGAAGACATCAGGAAAAAGTGGGTACAACATCAGTACTAAACTTCATCAAGAAACCACAAATTAAATGGTTCAGCCACATAAGCAATTTACCAACAGACAGTGCACCTCAAAGAAGAGCAATGTTACTCCACTACAATGGATACAAAGCAAAAGGTCGACCACGCAAAATGTGGACCTCATAGATAACAGAGGCGGCGAAAGACACTATTTATGAAGCGCACACAACGGCGCGTTCTAGAAATCTCTTCTTCTCCTGACGCTGTGAGACAAAACAAATACAAAGCAAAAAGGTCGAAAAAATATATATAGTATTTCAGAGCGCGCCAATCAATGATATGTAGGACACACGGCGCGTCTAAAATCTTTTCAACCGACGCTTCCAATTCAAATGAAGAGAGACAAATATATATATAAAATTTCAACCGCGCCCAATCAATGATATGTGAACACATCCCATCATACTATGAAATTCGACCACAGAAAACAAATCTCAAAAGTCAAACAGGCATAAATATTGACATATATTTTCCAATACTAGTCAACAGTGTGGTTTATCTCCCTCTTGCAATCGAATTAAGCTGAAGTATCTCACAGTTAATAGCACCACTTGAACAATCACAAAGAGACTCCATCGACAGCTTCCACAAGCTTCTATTATCACACAAAGTCAAAACTGTGATGACTGTTGTTAGTATTGAACCATCAGTTGGGATGGTGTTAAGAAACTAGCAGATATAATAGACTGCTGTCTCCTTTGTGATTGTCCGTGGTTCAGTGCATAAGAGTAATATTTGAAATAAATACCCATACTGCTATGTTCAAAATTGTTTGTTTGTTTGTTATGTGGGCGTGTGTAGCTTAAGTCGTAGTGAGCTCGTACTCAACCCTAGCTTACCTTGTTCAAACTCCGCGGCGGGCAGGTTTGGAAGCCAATTAGTCTCCGTGCGATATTTACTCAAGGTAAAAATAGACATCACCGTTCAGAAAGCAATGGCAAATTACTGAACGTATAAGTGGTGCCAAGAAACATCAACACCTCCTTTACTGTTGTTGATGGCTACGCCCTGTAAAGGATATGCCACAATTTTCGTTTGTTTTACTTAATGACTTATTCATCTCCGCTCCTTGTGGATCATACGACTTCAACAGTTGTTCGCCACGTTTCCCGATCTTTAGCTCTTTTCTTTATGGTCCCTAGGATAGCCCAATATCTTTCAGTTCTTCAAAACGACTTCGTCTGCAGGTATGTTTAGGACAATCCCTTTTCCTTGCGGGTTCCACTCAAGTGCAGGTCTAGTGACACTCGACTGTGTCTTCCGAAGGTATGCCGACCCATCCCCATTTTCTTTTCTTAACCTGGGTCATCATGGATTCCTGTCCTGTTCAAAATACTTTAATTAGATAGACAGACATAAGGACAGATAGACAAACAGACAGACCAGACAGACAACAGACCGACGACAGACAACAGACAGACCGACAAAGAAAAACCAGACCAGACAGACACAGACAGACAGACAGACAAAGATAGATAGAATAGATAGATAGATAGATAGATAGATAGATAGATAGAAAAAGAAAAAGAGAAGATGATAAAGTAGTGAGGGAGAAGAAAAATAGAGATATATGCAGGATGAGAAATGAAATGAATACCAGATGTTGTCCAATTTAACTTAAAATCACAACACGTGTTAATTTACTGCACGGAACACCCTTATAATGTTTACAATTTCTTTATTTTTCCTTCGCTGGTAGGTTTTAGTCAAATGCATATCTAGTTACATTTCTTGTCTGCTTCCTAAGTGTGTCTTCATACCAACTTCAATACCTAGCAACAGTATATAGATTTGATCAACCAGATTCTCGCAGAACATGCACAAACAAAGATCAATGATTGATTGATTGATATGATCATAATCATTGCACCTCGATGCGTAACCATGTGTGCTCCAATCTAGTTCTTACACAGTAGGATCCCAGCGGCAGTGCACAAACTCCGTAGCACCGGTGAGGGTCCACAATGTAAATTAGAAGATGGCGAAAATGTTTTGTTGCAAATTTTGATTTTTGGTTAATATTTTTTTTCTAATGAATTTTGCCATTGTAACAGCTTTCCGATCTACTCTTTTCCCAACTTATGAACTGCCAAGCGTTGTGTTAGTAATCAACTTGAACATGGGATTTTCATTTTATAGTCCTCCGATTTTATTAGGGACTCGATCTTACCTACAAGGAAAGAATTTCCCGATGACTCCACGAGGGAGCGAGCTGAGTATTTTTGGAGCGAGAGGCAATCACCTTACCTCTACGCCACAGAGACCACAATAACCAATAACAATTTTAAGTATTCAATAAAAAAGGTAACCACAGAACAGATGCAGACATATAAGGTGACTACAGTACACCAACCTTTGACTCATGAGCTTCCATCAGGTGACCTTGCTTCTTGTTATTGGCATGTACTCTCTCATGTTTCTTCCAGTTACTAGGGTCACTGAACCTCTTCCCACAGACTGAGCAGGCAAAGGGTTTCTCACCTGTGTGGAGTCGTTCATGTGCCTGAGGACGGTGGGATATATAACAGTGTGTGATAGTTATACTATACAGAAAAATTAGATACTTTGGTCATATCAAGCGTCACGATGGCCTAGAGAGAACAATATTAGAGGGCATAGTCCCAGGACGCATAGGCAGACCAAGACGAAGATGGCTACAAGAGTTTAAAGAAACAATGAACATCGATGAAGTGGGTGAAAAGGCTGGAGACAGGGTGAATTTCAAATGCGTTGCAAAGAGAGCAACGTCCTATAAAGGATACGCACCTTGATAATGATAATGTGTGATAGTTGGCGTTGGTGTCAACGTAATTATGATTAAATACATTTTAATAATCGTAGCAACAATTCTACTGTACAAAGAACACATATATCATCTGCAGATAAAGTATGCACAGAAGAACATATATCATCTGCAGATAAAGTGTGACAGAGAAGAACATATATCATCTGCAGGTAAAGTGTGTACAGAAGAACACATATATCATCTGCAGATAAAGTATGCACAGAAGAACATATATCATCTGCAGATAAAGTATGCACAGAAGAAGAACATATATCATCTGCAGGTAAAGGTGTCACAGAAGAAACATATATCATCTGCAGATAAAGTATGCACAGAAGAACATATATCATCTGCAGATAAAGTATGCACAGAAGAAGAACATATATCATCTGCAGATAAAGTGTGCACAGAAGAAGAACATATATCATCTGCAGATAAAGTATGCACAGAAGAAGAACCATCTGTGGATAAACATAGAAGAAAACTAGATGAAGAACCATCTGTGGATGAACATAGAAGAAAACTAGATGAAGAACCATCTGTGGATAAACATAGAAGAAAACTAGAAGAAGAACCATCTGTGGATAAACATAGAAGAAAACTAGATGAAGAACCATCTGTGGATGAACATAGAAGAAAACTAGAAGAAGAACCATCTGTGGATAAACATAGAAGAAAACTAGATGAAGAACCATCTGTGGATGAACATAGAATAAAACTAGATGAAGAACCATCTGTGGATAAACATAGAATAAAACTAGAAGAAGAACCATCTGTGGATGAACATAGAAGAAAACTAGATGAAGAACAATCTGTGGATAAACATAGAAGAAAACTAGATGAAGAACCATCTGTGGATAAACATAGAAGAAAACTAGATGAAGAACCATCTGTGGATAAACATAGAAGAAAACTAGATGAAGAACCATCTGTGGATAAACATAGAATAAAACTAGATGAAGAACCATCTGTGGATAAACATAGAATAAAACTAGATGAAGAACCATCTGTGGATAAACATAGAAGAAAACTAGATGAAGAACCATCTGTGGATGAACATAGAAGAAAACGTGAAGATTTGCACTTCCATAGTCTTCTTTTCTTTCTTTTCTCCAATTCTATTTTGCCTCATAGCGTCAGGATTAAGAAGATATTTCTAGAACGAGCCCTTGTGTACGTTTCATAAATAGTGTCTTTCTTCGCATCTATTAATTTTGCGCTCCACCTTTTGCGCGGCCGGCCTTTTGCTTTGTATCCATTGTAACGGAGCAACATTGCTCTTCTTTGAGGTGCACTGTCTGTTGGTAATCTGCTTATGTGGCTGAACCATTTAATTTGTTGTTTCTTGATAAGTTCAGTACTGATGTTGTACCCACTTTTTCCTGATGTCTTCATTTCTCAAACGATTTCTTCTTGGTACCCCCAGAATTCTGCGTAGACACTTCATCTATGTCGTGACTAGTTTTTTCTATCATTTGATGTCAGCGTCCAGGTTTGGCACTTATAACATAATTGGAGACAGATTGTTGCACAATGCTCTTTGTGACTTCCATAGTGTTAATTAGGGCGAAACACGTAAAAACAAAGTACTGTGGTTTTACAAAAACAGCAACGTTTCGACCAAAAGGCCTTTATCAAGCAAAGCATACAAGAGAGGCTAATAGTGTTATTCACAAACACTAGTTAACTCCGAAAAGTGGAGTCTAGTTCAGTACGCAGGCAATAAGCTGAATGACTACAAGCGTCAATAATTTGCTGAATTACACTTATCTTCGTTCCGGGGCACATGGGTGTCGTTGGCAATGAGAGAGCAGACAGGCTTGCTGTTTCTGTCATTATATAAAGCGGCCAGCCATTGGATAGAGCTAACATTCTGAACGCCCTTATATATTGTAGCCGCAAAGAGGATTTTAATTTAAAACAATTCATGTCAACTGCTAGATTTCAATAACTTGGATTGAAGATTGAAGTGGTCAGCAAAGCGGGTACATGAGTAAGCTCATCAATCATCATCGAACTGGTACGGTTAGTCTCTAGAAACTTTTGAAGATATTGCGAAGGAGATCGTAACACTTATGGACATGCCCGGCGTGCAATGAAGATATTTCACACTGAAACTAAAACAAAGCTGCCTTTCTGCTTTATTTATATTTCTAAACAATGTTCAACGGAACGAGGATAGCTGATATAAGCCATAGATCGCACTTTGTGTATCTTTATGTTACTATTTTAGTCTGGGTCATATAAACGTGAGAGTATATTAATTAGGAAATTGATTAATTGATTGATATGATCAATATCACTGCAATACGGTGAGTAACCATGTGTGCTCTGATCTCTATCTTACACAGGAAGATATCAGCGGCAGTGCATGAACTCCGTAGCAGCGGCGAGGGTGATTAGTACCAAATATTACAGAAGTTGAAGTAGTAGTAATAGTAGTAGTAGTAGTAGTAATAGTAGTAGTAGTAGTAATAGTAGTAGTAGTAGTAGTGGTAGTAATAGTAGTAGTAGTAGTAGTAGTAGTAGTAGTAGAAGTTATGTTATGTGATCGACGCCATGGCACATTGGGCATTCCCATTCGTGCTCCTTCCTCCGCTGCAGCAGCCATCCCAAAGTCCATTTGCTCGTAGTAGAAGTAGTGGATGCAGCAATATTAACAGTAATTGTAACATCCACTGCAGAAGTAGTGGTAGTAGCAGTGTCAATATTAATGGTAACAGCTGTAGTAGTAGAAGTAGTAGTGGCAGCAGTAGTAGCCATAACATCAGCTGTAGTACTAGTATTGGCAGCAGTAGTGGCCATAACATCAGCTGTAGTACTAGTATTGGCAGCAGTAGTAGCCATAACATCAGCTGTATACTAGTATTGGCATCAGTAGTAGCCATAACATCAGCTGTAGTAGTAGTAGTAGTAGTAGTAGTAGTAGTGGTGGCAGCAGTGGCATTATTAATATAAGAAAAGAGTGATTGAGACAGTACAATAATACATGATCTAGTTGGTTGTGTTAGGGTTGCTAATAAAAAGTTATTGTAAGTAGTGTGTTGGGGTTGCTAATGAAAAGTTATTGTAAGTAGTTGTGTTAGGGTTGCTAATGAAAAGTTGTAAGTAGTTGTGTTTGGGTTGTTAATGAAAAGTTGTTGTAAGTAGTTGTGTTAGGGTTGCTAATAAAAAGTTGTAAGT
The DNA here is from genome assembly GCA_020796225.1 of Arion vulgaris. NCBI lineage: Eukaryota > Metazoa > Mollusca > Gastropoda > Stylommatophora > Arionidae > Arion > Arion vulgaris. The sequence goes on from CM036768.1 coordinate 20,858,414, forward strand.
AGTTGCGTTAAGGTATAAAAGTTGTTATGGCTAATAAAAAGTGTTGTGTTAGGATTGCTAATAAAAGTTGTTGTGTTAGGATTGCTAATAAAAGTTGTTGTGTTAGGATTGCTAATAAAAGTTGTTGTGTTAGGATTGCTAATAAAAGTTGTTGTGTTAGGATTGCTAATAAAAGTTGTTGTAAGTAGTTGTGTTAGCGTTACTAATATAAAGTTGTAAGTAGTAATGTTGGGGCTGCTAAAAAAAGTAGTTGTGTTATGGTTGCTAATAAAAAGTAGTTGTGTTATGGTTGCTAATAAAAAGTTGTGTTATGGTTGCTAATAAAAAGTAGTTGTGTTATGGTTGCTAATAAAAAGTTGTGTTATGGTTGCTAATAAAAAGTAGTTGTGTTATGGTTGCTAATAAAAAGTAGTTGTGTTATGGTCGTTGCTAATAAAAAGTTGTGTAAAGAATTAAAAGAAGAGAAAGTTAATGTTGACTAAGAACAAGAAATATAGGAACGTAGAAGATTTTGTGTTGAATAGTCAACAAGTTGATTGTGCTAATTAATGACCTACCTTGATGTACCCTGCCTGCGAAAAGGTCTTCCCACAAAACCTGCAAGCCAACTTGTTGTTCGGACTTGCTCGAGAAATACTTGATTCACTCCCGCTGCCACTTCCTCCACCGCCTCCACCATTTCCTCCTCCTTGACTATCTCTTCCACTGCCTCCACCACTCCCACTTCTGTGCTCACTTCTTTCACTCCCAACTCCGCCCACACTGTAGCTATTCAAATAACCTGCCAATCCGCTTTCAGTTGAGGCTATACTTCGAAGGTGATTGGTTGAGAAATTTATAATACTGGGTAATGATTGGTTAGTTGCCTGAGAGGAGGAAGAACTGACAGTGTCCGATTTGCTGCCATATGTGCCCCCATTTGTTAGACCAGGGTCCGATTTAATTAGACCTGCAATTGAAGATGGCTCGGTTTTGAACGCCCCTGGAGACAGGGAGTTTTCTTGCTTATATATACTGGATTCTGTTTTGCAACCATTAGCGAGAGATTCAATCTGTTTGGCGTAGGATTCAGTGATTTTTCTGTAAGGAGAGTCGGGAAGTTGACCACTGATTCCCGTGTAGTCCTCGTTCACTTTGGTTCCAGAAATATTATTGTTATTGATTCTAGCATTATTGCCGTAATCTTCCAAAATTTTACTGTACGTGTCTTGTGGTTTAGGAAATTGAGATTTCTCTGCTAATTTGGTAGCAATGTAAGAATCGGTGATTTTATTTGTATATTTCGGTGACTCTACAGAAGAGGTCATCGGTGGTGGCGATGTTACTAGTGGGTTGAACACTTCGTTAGAGTAGCCATCAGGGTATCTGGAAGGCGCAGAGTCCATCGACTTGCTATATGGTTCTTGAATTTTGCTTTTATAACCTCCGCCGGCGCTAGTTAAGTTGTCAGGACTATAACCACTGGGGACAGAATCAGCCCTGAATGGTGAGACTGTTTCGCCTGCACTGTGTGAGCGTCCAGGACCGTAGCTCCCTGAGGCTGGAGCAGGTTGTGTGTCGGAGGGGATCCCATTAGATATAGGAATTATTTCTGAATTCCTGGAGTATGGGATTTGAGAATTCAGTTCAGATTTAGTCAAATCTAAGCCGTTGACATCTTCTGCTTGAGAAGACATTGGTGGTTTAGAAAGATCAAGACCATGGGAAGAGCTGCGGCGATGATCATGAAGATCTCGTGGAGACCGATGGTCACGTTCCAGGTTGTCCAAGAATGACGACCTACATTTAGGATTATCCTGTTTTTCAAGAGGAGTTACAGGACTTCGGCTATTTCCGTTTGAATCATTGCTGTCCTGGAACGTGTTATTATTGTTAGCAATACTGCTGTTATTGATGCTGCCATTACTGCCTGTGCGGGGGTAGGTTTCATATAAAACCTTCGTCTCCGACATTCTGAAGTGGATATGATCACCGTGTCATGAATTCTTATCACACACTAACACAACGAAAAGAAAGCTGAATGGCAACAATTTGCGCAATAATTGAAGAGTGTTGATATGTGATTTCGTTTCATACACACAACTAAGCTGCCTTGGGTACAGATGAATAATGGGACATGTGGAAGGTTCCAGAATAATAAATGCACTGATGTAAAAAAAAATTGCAGGTCACCTGCACTTGACAACTTCAAGAAAATTTGCCATCCCTTGAGCAATAGTCATATATCAAATTTGATTTTAATATTCTAAGTGTCAAATCCTGTAGTGATATTATTTAAACACTTTTCCAGGAATCGTTCTAATTTTGGCTGCTTGGAAATGTTAGGAAACAAAATGTCTTCTTGGAGTCTGTAGGAGTATTAACCTGTAAATAGTGTAGAAAGATTGCATATATATTTGCGCTGGCATGATCTTGTAGAGGATATAGCTCCTGTCATTTCGTGATAGAGAACATAAGTTGCCAGATTCTGTTATGGTCGTGTAGGCGGAGACCATGTGGAGAGGGAGGATGTTCAATTGATGAGGGAGTGGCTGTGAAAGTTACAAGATGACCGATGATTGAGGACAGTGGTTACTGTGATTACTCCATCTGTGAGAAAAAATAGAAAGAAAAATACAAGTTGTTGTTATTGTAATGTGTAATGTTCTGACGGCTGCCAATTGTTATTGGTTATTGGTTACTAAACTGACATCATTTCACTCTGGGCAGAACCATAGGTGCTCAGTCTCCCCCAAGATATATCGAAAAGTATGCATACAGATGGTTCCCTTGGCTCGCTGATTAAACACACTCTGCACCACGGGCATCTAGTTCTACTTGTACAACAGGGAACTCCAAACTGCCTAAATCGCTGGATCGATTCAACATACATTTTAGTCTCTTCATCCAACAGACAGTCACGAAGAGACTGAAGAGCATCCCCCTTATCCATCTTCAACTCCCAAACAATCGATGCTGTTGATGCAAGCCTGTCCGCTCTCTCATTACCGTAAACACCCGCATGCCCAGGACAGTATATCCACGTAAGCCGCTGGAGGTTAGAAACTTCTATAGACGACATAGAATCATACCGAAGCCTGTCCTTCTGGATCTTGTAAAGCATCGACTGAGAGTTAGATACTTCTTCTTTGAGCACAAGGAATTATGAATTTTCACTATTTTTTCCTACAGTGGAATGAGAGGGGGGGGGAAGCATTAGGCTTTCTTTACAACCCAGAAACCTTCAACAGCTCTAGGCGTGTAGTGCTATACTTAGTGCTATGGAAACTCCTACACAGGTAGAGTTCATAGAGTCAGATACAACAACGGTCTCAGTAAATGAAAATGCAATATGTGTATTCAAAATAAAGATTACATCTGCTTGGGATGGGGTTTCTGAACTGTGTGGTCGTGTGGTTGCGTATATATGTGACTTGTGAACAGTTCTCAAGCAAGTAACTCAAAATACGCTAACTATAAAACAAATGGGAGTTTCTGTTACTAAAGTGGTTAAGCTATTATCTTGCGTCCCTAAGGTCGTGGGTTCAAATCCAGATCATGCAGTTCTGTTAACGACTGAATTTTATCTAAAGACACTTGTTTTGTTTTCGGAGCTACGGAGTTCGCGTATGGGACGGTGGAGAGTTGAACAACAGCATTTATACTAGTCAGATAAGACAACATGTTGTGTGGGAGGTATGACCATCTGAACCATATAAAATGGTTATTGGTTACTGAACTGAGGTTATTGCACTCCGGGCAGACCTATAGGTACTTAGTTTTCCTCAATAAATATCGAAGAGTATGCATACTGATGGTTCCCGTGTCTTGCTGCTTAAACACACTTCTTGTACAACGGGTAACTCCAAACTGCTGAAATGACTGGATCGATTCAACATCTATTTTAGTGTCTTCACCCAGCAGGCAGTCGCGAAGAGACCTACCAAAACAGCATCCTCCTTATCCATCTTCAACTCCCCAACAATCGATGCAAGTCTGTCCGCTCTCTCATTGCGGCAAACACCCGAATGCCCAGGACAGTAGATCCACGTAAGCCTCTGGAGGTTAGAAACTTGCATAGATTACATCAATTCATACCGAAATCTGCCTTTTTCGGATCTTGTCAAGCATTGACTAAAAGTCAGATACAACACTGGCCCCAGTATATATCTACATATGCCTATCAGCATCATGTACCATGCCGTTGTTTAGTATTCGATTATGAATCTCCACAAAAGTTTACCATTAGTACTGACTATAAGGATATCGACACACTTTTGTGATATTCAGTCAAGTCCGGAATTTTTTTCTCTCGTCTGCCACTGATTTGTCGTCGGTTGTCACCATGTGTTCTAAACTTTCTTTTCTCATTACATGTCTGAAAAATGATGAATGCCTATTTATTATATTGATAATAAGTTTTATATGTGCCTTGACCTCATTAAACACACCAACATTAGTCATTTTAGCAGTAAATATTATTTACAACATTTCACTTGTAAAACCACATCTCTGTGGTCTCCAGAGATTTTTCTGTCTGTTTATTTATTGCTCATGGCTTGCATGCATCCATATATCAGTACTGACACTATCTAGCCCTGAAAATCTCAGAGTATATACATATATATATATATATATCCAAAACGTAAATATGTTTATAATGCTAGCTGCTTCCGTACTTCCCGCGTGGTGTCGGGGCCCGCAAGGAAAGCAAAGAATAGTACCACTGCGACCTACAAGACATGTCGTAAGTGGCGAATGATGTAGGACCTAGGGAAGCTACCCTAGTAAATAAAAAGCATAGCAGAAATCGTATGCACTGGCATACTTGTAGGCGCATAGCTGGAACAACATACAATCGATCTTAGGCTCAGATCACATACACACCACTCAGAGTGGTTAACAAGTGGTCGATATGGAGCATTCAAAGAAGTTTCTGTTATAAGAATATTCCCCATAAGTGCTCAGTGTTTCTCAGAAAACTAAAAATCTCAGCGCCAAGTAACACTGCACAGTAGCGTTGGCGACGATTTCATACTTTCTTATAATTTAGAAAACATTTTTACCCATTTTCAACTTGATATAACAGGTAACAGCCGGTAAAATCGCGAGGGAGACAAGACAGAGGAAGACAGAGAAAGAGACAATTTTGGACAGCCTGACTTCATGGCACAGAAGAGCGTCAACATCTGAGATGATAGCAAACACCAGAGACGGAGATTTGTGGAGATCCATGAACGCCTACGCTACCATGCACGGCACCTGATGATGATACTAGATAATCTAACATACTATATATTCAACACGTATTCCTTAGTAATTGAATGTAGGGTACTACCATCGTGCAGTTCCGACTCTACCGGTGTGGTATAAATAGATTTGACTGAGTGAGCCAGCATAAATCCGTGCAGTAGCACTGATGTACCAGAACGATATATCATTCATGGGGGGGCATAAAAGCAATTTTCTGGCAAGTGGCTTAGACTGCGAACTGCACAGTCAATTAAAATAGCTTACTGTCTGGGAAAAATCTGGCATGCCTCCAACAGCACTTCCGCTCGTAACATGGAGTGACGAGTTCGATTCCTTGACTAACTCAAGTATGAAACTAATTCTAATCGATTACTATAATATGTAGCAGTCGTGATTTAAAAAAAAAATGATGTGAGCTTGAGCGATTCCGAGTATATTTTTATAACCGTCCTTTATGTGAGTCCTTTTTATATAGGTCGTTTTGTGAGAGTGAAAAGGGAATGGTGGAAATATATGATTTGACTAGGGAAATGTGGGTTGGTAGTTTATTTCTGAGGGTTGTACAATGAATCGTGTAATAAAACTGAGAAAAGTAAGAAGTATTATAATAAAGATAAGAACTATCAAAATATTTATAATAGAATGGTCTCGCATGTTGAACCGACAAGATTTAATAGTGTATTAAAAAAAATGAGGAATGATGAAGACACATGGGCTTGGTCTATAGATGTGTGTTTTATTCAGATAGACATACAGACTGAAAGACATACAAACAGATATACATGCATTCTTACACATAAGATACATACACACATAGTACATGTATATACATAGTATGTGTATATATACATATACGCAGACGGCAGACAGTCAGCCAATCAACCAGACATACATACCGACAGACAGGTGGAAAGACAGGTAGGTACACAGACAGACGACGGACGGACAGACAGACAGACAAGCAAACAGACAGAGACAGACAGAGAGATAGATAGACAGACAGACAGCTAGATAGGTAGATAGGAGGTAGTAGGTGGGCGGTGGGTGGATGTGGTGGTGGATGGATGGATGGATGGATGGATGGATGGATAGATGATAGATAGATAGATAGATAGATAGATAGATAGATAGATAGATAGATAGATAAAAACATCACAACGCACAGACTGAGAACTTCAAGACAAGAGACTTAAATAATAAATCTACCCCAAACCCTCCCCGACATCATGAATCATGAATCTCAACGAACCTCCTACGCAAGGCAAAGTCCGCAGAACTACTCAGAACCTTCTTCTACATTCAAGTTTATGAAAAGAATGTATGTAAACAATAGAGCACAGTTATCGCCCTGGCAGTTTGCTGAATCACAGTTCTCTTTCTCTCGTTATTAAGAAAAAGGGAAATAATTCGGTGAAAACTGAATAATATGGAAATTGCAAATTTCTCCAAGAGAGAACATTTTACAAAGTGCATAGAATATAATCTTGCAAAGGGACATAATCAACAACTTCGGAATTATGATTGTTAGTTAATAAAATACATGGGAGATAAATACGGTTTTAAAGTAGAAATAAACAAAACACAATGTAAATTATATTTTTGCAACAAACAACATCATCAGCTTGTGCCGCATTCGCATTGGCGCTTAGATGCAATGAATTTTCAGCAAATTCTGTTCGCTTCTCTGATGGTATGTACTTTATAGCGGCCAAAGGGCGGAAGCCTTCAAAATACGTCAAATGGCCCAATAAAACACACTTAAGCATACTCAGAGCAGCTGTCATTCGAAAGAATGACGACGCTCGGAATTTACAAGTTCAAACGGACATGGTCCACGTGTTGTGACACTTCAGGGTAGTGCCCAATAAAAAAAAAAAAGGCAAAATTTGACCGGCACCTGCGTGTTCCCCTCTTGATGTTTAAGACCTAATACACCTATGTATTTTCCACAGTCCCCTTCTATATGGTCATCGACATTGCATCATATATTTTCTTACTTGGATTCTCCGAAAGAAGTAATTCTTATTTTTCATGTTTGTTGACCTACATGCTGTGATTTAACCAATGCAATGTTCGCCTTAGATTGAAAAGGCGTGCCTCGACTTAAAGATGATTTAATCCACTACATAACAAATAAACAAACAATATATTTTCATCATCATCTTTGTCAGTCTACGCCGTACCCAATACTCCATGGGGCAGAGACGAAAATGTCCATTAAATGGGATTTGGGGCTTTATTTATTTATTCTTAAACCCAAGTCTCCCCTCATATGTTTCAGCTCTATTTCAAATGTTCACTTCCATGGTAACCCAAGTCTCCCCTCATATGTTTCAGCTCTATTTCAAATGTTCTCCTCCATGGTAACCCAAGTCTCCCCTCATATGTTTCAGCTCTATTTCAAATGTTCTCCTCCATGGTAACCCTAGTCTCCCCTCATATGTTTCAGCTCTATTTCAAATATTCACTTCCATGGTAACCCAAGTCTCCCCTCATATGTTTCAGCTCTATTTCAAATGTTCTCTCCATGGTAACCAAGTCTCCCCTCATATGTGGTCAGCTCTATTTCAAATGTTCACTTCCATGGTAACCCAAGTCTCCCCTCATATGTTTCAGCTCTATTTCAAATGTTCTCCTCCATGGTAACCCAAGTCTCCCCTCATATGTTTCAGCTCTATTTCAAATGTTCACTTCCATGGTAACCCAAGTCTCCCCTCATATGTTTCAGCTCTATTTCAAATGTTCACTTCCATGGTAACCCAAGTCTCCCCTCATATGTTTCAGCTCTATTTCAAATGTTCTCCTCCATGGTAACCCAAGTCTCCACTCATATGTTTCAGCTCTATTTCAAATGTTCTCCTCCATGGTAACCCTAGTCTTCCCTCATATGTTACAGCTCTATTTCAAATGTTCACCTCCATGGTAACCCTAGTCTTCCCTCATATGTTACAGCTCTATTTCAAATGTTCACCTCCATGGTAACCCTAGTCTTCCCTCATATGTTTCAGCTCTATTTCAAATATTCACTTCCATGGTAACCCAAGTCTCCCCTCATATGTTTCAGCTCTATTTCAAATGTTCACTTCCATGGTAACCCAAGTCTCCCCTCATATGTTTCAGCTCTATTTCAAATGTTCTCCTCCATGGTAACCCAAGTCTCCCCTCATATGTTTCAGCTCTATTTCAAATGTTCTCCTCCATGGTAACCCTAGTCTTCCCTCATATGTTTCAGCTCTATTTCAAATATTCACTTCCATGGTAACTCAAGTCTCCTCATATGTTTCAGCCTCATTTCAAATGTTCTCTCCATGGTAACCCAAGTCTCCCCTCATATGTTTCAGCTCTATTTCAAATGTTCACTTCCATGGTAACTCAAGTCTCCCTCATATGTTTCAGCTCTATTTCAAATGTTCTCCTCCATGGTAACCCAAGTCTCCCCTCATATGTTTCAGCTTATTTCAAATGTCTCCATGGTAACCTAGTCTTCATAGTTAAGCTTATTCAAATATTCATTCCAGTAACCAAGTCTCCTCATATTTCAGCCTATTTCAAATATTCACTCAGTGGTAACAGTCTCCTCATGTTTCAGCTCTATTCAAATGTTCACTTCATGGTAACCAAGTCTCCACATATGTTTCAGCCTATTTCAAATGTTCTCCTCCATGTAACAGTCTCCTCAATGTTTCAGCCTATTTCAAATGTTCACCAGGTAACAGTTCCTCAATGTTCAGCTCTATTTCAAATGTTACTCATGGTACCAAGTCTCCGTCATGTTTCAGCTTATTTCAATGTCTCATGGTAACCTAGTCTTGCTCATATGTTCAGCTGATTTCAAAATTCACTCCATGGAACTCCAAGTCTCTCATATGTTCAGCTCTATTTCAAATGTTCACTCCATGTAACCAAGTCTCCCTCATTTTTCAGCTCTATTCAAATGTATCTCCATGTAACCAAGTCTCCTCATAGTTTCAGCTCTATTTCAAATGTTCTACTCCAGAACCTATCTTCCTCATATGTTCAAGCTCTATTTCAAAATACTTCATGTAAACAAGTCCTCATATGTTCAGTTTTCAAATGTCACTCATGGACAGTCTCTGAATGTACAGCTCTTTTCAAATATTCACTTCATGTAACCAAGTCCTCATATGTTCAGCTCTATTTCAAATGTCATCATGGTAACCAAGTCTCCCTATATGTTAAGCTATTTCAAATGTCACTCATGGAACTTAATCTCTCAATGTCAGCATATTCAAATCTTCATGGAAAATCTACTATTGTTTAGCTTAATAAAATGACTATGGAATAATATACGGTTTAAGTAATTCAAAATTCCAATGTAATATTCCTATATTTTCAACTATTTCAAATATCACTTAGTAACCCATCTCTCATTGTTTCAGCTTATTTCAAATGTTCTCCATGTACTGTTTTCCTCTCTATGTCAGCTCTATTTCAAATGTCTCCATGGTAACCTAGTCTTCTCAATGTCAGCTCATTTAAATATCACTCATGGACATCTCCATATGTTCAGCTCTCATTTCAAATGTCTCCATGAACCTAGCTCTCAATGTTTCAGCTATTCAAAATCATTCCATGGTAACACTCAAGTTCCCTCATAGTTTCACAAATTTACCTGGTACCTCAAGTCTCCCTCTATGTTTAAGCCTTTCAAATATCCCTCATGTATTCCAAGTCCCCTCATATGTCAGCTCTATTTCAAATTTCTCCTTTAAACCTAGTCTTCTCTTATTTCAGTTATTTCAAATGTCACTAGTAACCTATCTCTCATTTTCAGTCTATTTCAAATGTTATTTAACCTGCAAGTCTCGCCTCTATGATTTCAGCTCTATTTCAAATGTTCTCTCCATGAGTAACTCAAGTCCTCATATTTTCATCATCAATCATTTGTCAAGTCTCCTCATATTTTCAGCCTTCAAATTCTCCTCCATGGTAACCAAGTCTCTAATGTTTGGGCTCTATTTCAAATTTCATTCCAGAACCCAAGTCTCCCTCATATGTTTCAGCTCTATTTCAAATGTTCTCCTCCATGGTAACCCAAGTCTCCCCTCATATGTTTCAGCTCTATTTCAAATGTTCTCTTCCATGGTAACCCAAGTCTCCCCTCATATGTTTCAGCTCTATTTCAAATGTTCTCTTCCATGGTAACCCAAGTCTCCCCTCATATGTTTCAGCTCTATTTCAAATGTTCTCCTCCATGGTAACCCTAGTCTCCCTCATATGTTCAGCTCTATTTCAAATGTTCACTTCCATGGTAACCTAAGTCTCCCTCATATGTTTCAGCTCTATTTCAAATATTCACTTCCATGATAACCCAAGTCTCCCTCATATTTTCAGCTCTATTTCAAATGTTCTCCTCCATGGTAACCAAGTCTCCCTCATATGTTTCAGCTCTATTTCAAATGTTCACTTCCATGGTAACCCTAGACTCCCCTCATATGTTTCAGCTCTATTTCAAATGTTCTCTCCATGGTAACCAGTCTCCCTCATATGTTTCAGCTCTATTTCAAATGTTCACTTCCATGGTAACCCTAGTCTTCCCTCATATGTTTCAGCTCTATTTCAAATGTTCACTTCCATGGTAACCCAGTCTCCCTCATATGTTTCAGCTCTATTTCAAATGTTCACTTCCATGGTAACCCTAGACTCCCCTCATATGTTTCAGCTCTATTTCAAATGTTCACTTCCATGGTAACCCAAGTCTCCCCTCATATGTTTCAGCTCTATTTCAAATATTCACTTCCATGATAACCCAAGTCTCCCCTCATATGTTTCAGCTCTATTTCAAATTTTTCACTCCATGGTAACCCAAGTCTCCCTCATATGTTTCAGCTCTATTTCAAATGTTCACTTCCATGGTAAGCCTAGTCTCCCCTCATATGTTTCAGCTCTATTTCAAATGTTCACTTCCATGGTAACCCAAGTCTCCCCTCATATGTTTCAGCTCTATTTCAAATGTTCACCTCCATGGTAACCCTAGACTCCCCTCATATGTTTCAGCTCTATTTCAAATGTTCTCTTCCATGGTAACCCTAGTCTCCCTCATATGTTTCAGCTCTATTTCAAATGTTCACTTCCATGGTAACCCTAGTCTCCCTCATATGTTCAGCTCTATTTCAAATGTTCTCCTCCATGGTAACCCAGTCTCCCTCATATGTTTCAGCTCTATTTCAAATGTTCCTTCCATGGTAACCTAGTCTCCCCTCATATGTTTCAGCTCTATTTCAAATGTTCTCCTCCATGGTAACCCAAGTCTCCCCTCATATGTTTCAGCTCTATTTCAAATGTTCTCCTCCATGGTAACCCAAGTCTCCCCTCATATGTTTCAGCTCTATTTCAAATGTTCTCTTCCATGGTAACCCAAGTCTCCCCTCATATGTTTCAGCTCTATTTCAAATGCTCACTTCCATGGTAACCCAATCTCCCTCATATGTTTCAGCTCTATTTCAAATGTTCTCCTCCATGGTAACCCTAGACTCCCCTCATATGTTTCAGCTCTATTTCAAATGTTCTCTTCCATGGTAACCCTAGTCTCCCTCATATGTTTCAGCTCTATTTCAAATATTACTTCCATGGTAACCCAAGTCTCCCTCATATGTTTCAGCTCTATTTCAAATTTCACTTCCATGGTAACCAGTCTCCCTCCATATGTTTCAGCTCTATTTCAAATGTTCCTTCCATGGTAACCCAAGTCTCCCTCATATGTTTCAGCTCTATTTCAAATGTTCACTTCCATGGTACCACATTTTCTATTTCTCCAACTGTAATGACTTGGAGTAGTTACGAGCAATTACGAGCAATTGCTCATATACGAGTAATTATGAGTGAATCCTAGTAATAACTCGTATATTTTCACTCATAGTTACACGGAAAAAACTCAAAATCAAAGAAAATTGGCTGATGCTACAAATAAGACAGAGAAAATTGAGATATTTTGGATATATAAAAAGACATGAAGAGCTGGAGAAGACCATCATGGAAGGAGGCATACCGGCAAAGAGGAAGACCACGGAGAAAATGGATTCAGGATTAACTGATGGTTTGAACATGACGGCTGCAGAGGCAGGACATCTGGCATATGAGAGAGATAAACTCTGGAGGACTGTTGGGGTGACAAAGTTCTGATCTGCACAAGCTATTTGATGATGAGTTACATAGATAAATATGAGATTGACTAAGATCCTCGTGTTAGTGCACACACACATATACATATATAGCAGACGCTTCACTGTTGTGTTCTTTAAAAAGATCTACAGGCGAAGGAATGTTGCACAAAGAATGAACTTGATAGCAAGCAACAATCATAGGGATCTCATGAAAAATTGCATATGTGTCCAGGTCTGGATTAGAATCTAGAACTTCCAGAACGACAGGCAGCCGTCTTAACCACTTAGCCATACAGAACCCCTCTTCTTTGAGTCTGTTCTGTGAGTGACGTTAGATGGTAGGTGGGCGTGTCTGTTTTCACCGTTTCTTGGTTCTTAAGTTCTGCTTGCATTATAGTTTTCAATTCATTATTAGAGATGTCAGTTTCAATATGATCGAGTGTGATTGCCAAGATGTCAGTCTTTTCATTTCCTGTTAGGCTAAGGAATACAGTTATGTTGGTGATGATGATGATCTGAGATGCAGTAGACAGGGCATGATCTTATCCATATGGTTAATTGAAGGAGGAAAGGAGGAAGTTGGAGGAGGAGTGGGGGGTTTGGGTGTGGCGACGAGAGGAAGGTCTTTAAATGCGGTAATACTGATGTTTCTTGTTATATTGCTCTGAAATGTGACGAGTCACCAAGTTAAATATAAATAAGATTCAGACCTTCGTCAACAAACGTCTTCGGCGTATTCTCAGACAAAGATGGTGGTATGACAGAGTGACAAATAAAGATCTGTGGATACAAATAGGGCAAGAATCCATGATGACCAAGGTTGGGTGGAGAAAACTGCGATGGGTCTAGCTTACCTGTGGTATACTCGACAGTCGTATGTCACTAGACAACCACTTAAGTGTTTGGTGCCCGCAAGAGAAATGAAAGCGATGTGCTCCTATACAGACATAGAGACGGAAACTTCTTGAGGAACTGAAGGAGGCTAGACTATCATGAGAAATCATAAAGAAAACAACGGATAGAGAGCGAGAAAATTGGAGGACAACTGTTGATGTCAAATACTCTACGAGGAGAGGTGATAAATTAGTAAGTTATAACATTTGCGTACAATTTTGGAGTTTAAAATTATACGTTGTACAATCATAACTGGAAGCATGTGAAGCAGTGTTTTTAACCAACGAGCTACGGGAACCATCAGTACGTATTTTCACGGCAGCTGCGACGGAGAGTCAGCACTTCCGGATCTGTCCAGAGTGCTATGACATTATTTGAATAGCCAATAACCAGTGATAAATTATACTAAAAACTCATACAGTGCTACAGTTTAAAGAATAACAGGCGTCTAGCTTAGTTTTTCCCTCCCGATGGAACTACTTGCTGTCATACATGGGCGTACAACGCGTGGCAGCCGCTGACTGCTTTGTTTGTTCATGGGTAATGAAAGAAAAATAAGAATATCGTGAGCTCAGCATAGGAATCAGATGGAGAAAGAAAGAAAAAAAGATTGATACAATCTACCAGCTACTGATGTATCAACTGGGAGTCCGACTTAGTACCACAACTAACCAAGCAGTCATTTAAAAAAAAATTAATGTAAAGAACTCGATCTCATACCATGTGGTATAATAAAGAATATTGTGTTAGTAATGTTAGAGAGAGAAGAAGAGGAAGACCACGGAGAAGATGGATTCGGGATATAACTTCTTCTGTGCGCTCGTTCTTTATGACCAATTTTAATCACTCTTTGTGATATGTTTGATCTTTGCTAAGAACGTGCATCATGTTGCACATTGGTTTGTTAGGCCCCTAAACACATAGACTTATACACGTTTAGGACACATGCATCCGATTTCAGCCAAACCTCCTTATTCGCCTCTTACGACATGCTTGGTAGGTAAAACAGTGGTTCTATTCTTAACACCCCAAATTTGGGGCCCGGTAACCACTCGGGCGGGAATATAACTGATGCGTTGTGCATGACGGCTGTAGTGACGGTTCATCTGGCATATGAGAGAGAAATTCCAAAGGACTGTTAAGATGACAAAAATCTGCTCAGGACAAGCTATTTGATGATGATAACAGTTAGAATCTGACCTGATTTCCCATATCGTGTCCATGATCGATGTTGAATATAAAAACACAACAAAGCGAGGTTCTAATAAGATCGTTTTCACACCTAAGCGATAGTCGCTAAGAGATATAAAGATCGCGGTTCAACTTCAGTAGCAGTATCGTTTTCCGAGATCCTCAAAAACTTGTTTAAAGTTTACTTTTTTAGCATTTTCATTGCTCCCAGATCTTCCTCTTGGGTCGTTAGAAGTCTTTATTACCTAATACAGATTACGGACTTTGTTTCTGTGGCATGAATGGAGGCCTAACATTATCAAAATACTAACTCACATCGCAGTAGAAGAACAACAATATTTCTATTAATAGATATTTAAATTGGATTTTTGCTTGAGCTACGAAGTTCATGGTTTGTGCAACACTGTTGGTCGATGGCGTGCAATTTCTACCGACAGGCACGAAGTCATATGGGGAAATTCCGTGCAATGAAGTCAATCCTTCGACTATTATTTTTTTGTTTCTTGGGGGACATATTAGCGTAATGGGTAAGCGTTGTCTACCGACACGGACACTTCAGGGTTGTGAGTACATTCCACACTCGACGCTTCACACACGAGGAAAGGAATACACCCTCCTACCACCTGTACACTAGGTTTTAGAAATGTGAAGTAAAGTGGCTTCATACCCTAACCTTATAGGCTAAAAAGGCTAAAAAGGCTACAGAAATGTTACTTTCTTTATTAGTTATTTGAAATATCAAGAAGAACAATTTACATAGACTACTTCTTCTATTTCGACGAACTCATCACATCGATCACTTGTTAACCACTCTTTGTCATTTGTATGTGATCCGAGCATAAGAGCGATTGTACGTTGTGTCAGTTAAACACCTACAAGTAGGCCAGCACATCCGATTTCTGCGACGTTTTTTATTTACTAGGGGAGCTTCCTATACCCTACGTTAGTCGCCTCTTACGACATACTTTGTTGGTTGCAGTATTACTATTCTTTGCTCCTATGAGAGTCTAGCAACACACGGGTGACATAAAATACACACTATATTAAAATAATATACAACAAACGTGCTTCTAATTCAAGCTAAAATGGTACCACCATTGCTTCTTCTCTTATTGTGCATTGCTCAACATTATCTGTACTTATCAACTAAGTTGCCATTTATCTCAAGAGTGCACAAACACACGGGAGATAATACCAACCAAATCTAAGGGGGATAACTCGGCTACTGGGCTCTACCGATAAGACGAATGCCACATTTTAAAACAATTTTCAGAATATATGGCATTTTTCGATATACCATGCACACACTCACACGCATTACCCCACTCATACACCCGGAGTGGTAAACTTGCTCCATCAATATCTAAACTTTTTTCAACGTTTGTTGCTGTTAGTATAAACAATAAACTCAGGAACAGGACACGGAAGATTGTGGCAGCGGTTTGGTTTGTGTTACTAATAATAGATACCAAATGAGGGGATAGATTGAGGTTAGGAAATATAAGAATAGATTGTGAGAGAGTGAGAGAAGAAGAAGAAGCAATGAAGAAAGAGATTAATTTGAGAAATAGAGTAGTGGAGAGGGTGAGATCAGAAAGAAGTAAAAGATATAGTAATAAACGAAAGAAGGATACATTAGTAGAAGAAGAATGGATATACAAGCAGAAAAAAGAAGGATATATTTGTAGAAGAAGAAATGGATATACAAGCAGAAAAAAGGATACATTTGTAGAAGAAGAAATGGATATACAAGCAGAAAAAAGAAGGATACATTTGTAGAAGAAGAATGGATATACAAGCAGAAAAAAGAAGGATACATTTGTAGAAGAAGAATGGATATACAAGCAGAAGAAAGAAGGATACATTTGTAGAAGAAGAATGGATATACAAGCAGAAAAAAGAAGGATAAATAAATAGTAGACAAATGCTGAAATACAAGAACTAACGATGACGAAGAATAAAAAATAAATACAAATTTAAGCCACAAAAATATGGTTAAAGAAGAAGAAGGATAAGAATGGCAAAGCTCAAGAAGTAAGATGAAGATAGAAAGAAGAATAAGAAGAAAGTGGATGTAAATGATAACATAGACTAGGAGAATAATGAAATATGGTAGAGAATACTAATGAGAGTAACATCTACAGAGAGTAACATCTACAGAGAGTAACATCTATAAAGAGTAACATCTACAGAGAGTAATAGATGATATGCCAAGCTCCAGCATTCATTCTAAACATCAACTGAGAGTAACAGAAGATATGACAAGTCCAGCACTTCATTCTGGCAAATCACCTTCTCATCTCACAAACTAGGAATTCATTCATGCCTCTGCGTCCTCAAACTATTTAAACAGATTGACTCAAAGTGGCAATGTGACCTGCCTCATCATTAAATAGTTTTGAAATACGGTTATGTCATAATACGGCAGTTGAAATTGAATGTTGAGTCATCCCCACGGTGGGCAAGTTTCAAGATAAATTCGTTCCGTGGGATTTACAAAAAGTAATATACCACACCGTCAGGAAAGCAATGGCAAAACTACTGAACGTATAAGGGGGTAGTGCTAGAAACATCAACGACTCGTTTACTGTTGTTGATGGCTACGTCCTGTAAACTGATATTACCAATTTTCATTTCAAGTATCTAATAGCTCTGCAAGCAACTAGAAGATGATGGTGACTGGTTTGCGTTGAATTAACTGCAGTCAGATCTTTATTATTTTATTTTACCTTACCTCTACATTTTTTCTTAATGTTCCTCCACCTGTCGCCCTCGAAACTTAAGCTATATTATCATCAAATTCTTATATTTATGACTGTTCCTCCACCATCGCCCTGAAACTTGGTTATATTATCATTCATATTCTTATATTTATGACTGTTCCCACGTCGCCTGAAACTTGGTATATTATATCATCATTCTTAAATTTCTGACATTCCCTTGCCCCGAAACTTGGTTATATTATCATATTATTCTAAATTTCTGTTTGCTTTCTCCTGTCGCCCGAAACTTGGTATATTATTATAATTATTCTTATATTTCCTACTCCAGTTCCTTACTTCTATATTCAGTTCTCTATTCGTAATCGGCCTTAAACATTGCTGTATTTCCACTAGTTCTTTCTATATTGATGTCTCTGTATCGTAAAGGTTAATCATCATTCTTATATTTCCTACTAGTTCTTTCTATATTTATATCTCTGTGTCGTAAAGGTTAATCATCATTCTTATATTTCCACCTAGTTCTTATTTCTATATTGATATCTCTGTGTCGTAAAGGTTAATCATCATTCTTATATTTCCTACTAGTTCTTATTTCTATATTGATATCTCTGTGTCGTAAAGGTTAATCATCATTCTTATATTTCCTACTAGTTCTTTCTATATTGATATCTCTGTATCGTAAAGGTTAATCATAATTCTTATATTTCCCACTAGTTCTTATTTCTATATTGATATCTCTGTGTCGTAAAGGTTAATCATCATTCTTATATTTCCTACTAGTTCTTTCTATATTGATGTCTCTGTATCGTAAAGGTTAATCATTCTTCTTATATTTCCCCCTAGTTCTTATTTCTATATTGATATCTCTGTGTCGTAAAGGTTAATCATCATTCTTATATTTCCTACTAGTTCTTTCTATATTGATGTCTCTGTATCGTAAAGGTTAATCATTATTCTTATATTTCCCCCCTAGTTCTTATTTCTATATTGATATCTCTGTGTCGTAAAGGTTAATCATCATTCTTATATTTCCTACTAGTTCTTTCTATATTGATGTCTCTGTATCGTAAAGGTTAATCATTATTCTTATTTCCCTAGTTCTTATTTCTATATTGATGTCTCTGTGTCGTAAAGGTTAATCATCATTCTTATATTTCCTACTAGTTCTTTCTATATTGATGTCTCTGTATCGAAAAGGTTAATCATTATTCTTATATTTCCCCCTAGTTCTTATTTCTATATTGATGTCTCTGTATCGTAAAGGTTAATCATTCTTCTTATATTTCCTAGTTCTATTTCTATATTGATTTCTGTGTCGTAAAGGTTAATCATCATTCTTATATTTCCTACAGTTCTTTCTATATTGATGTCTCTGTATCGTAAAGGTTAATCATTATTCTTATATTTCCTACTGGTTCTTATTTCTATATTGATATCTCTGTGTCGTAAAGGTTAATCATCATTCTTATATTTCCTACTAGTTCTTTCTATATTGATGTCTCTGTATCGTAAAGGTTAATCATCATTCTTATATTTCCCCCTAGTTCTTATTTCTATATTGATATCTCTGTGTCGTAAAGGTTAATCATTATTCTTATATTTCCCTAGTTCTTTTTCTATATTGATGTCTCTGTACGTAAAGGTTAATCATCATTCTATATTTCCTAGTTCTTATTTCTATATTGATATCTCTGTCGTAAAGGTTAATCATTATTCTTATATTTCCCTAGTTCTTATTTCTATATTGATATCTCTGTGTCGTAAAGGTTAATAATTATTCTTATATTTCCCCCTAGTTCTTATTTCTATATTGATATCTCTGTAATGTAAAGGTTAATCATTATTCTTATATTTCCCTAGTTCTTATTTCTATATTGATATCTCTGTATCGTAAAGGTTAATCATTATTCTTATATTTCCCACTAGTTCTTATTTCTATATTGATATCTCTGTGTCGTAAAGGTTAATCATCATTCTTATATTTCCTACTAGTTCTTATTTCTATATTGATATATCTGTGTCGTAAAGGTTAATCATCATTCTTATATTTCCTCTAGTTCTATTTCTATATTGATATCTCTGTGTCGTAAAGGTTAATCATAATTCTTATATTTCCCACTAGTTCTTATTTCTATATTGATATCTCTGTGTCGTAAAGGTTAATCAGCATTCTTATATTTCCTACTAGTTCTTATTTCTATATTGATATCTCTGTGTCGTAAGGTTAATCATATTCTTATATTTCCTCTAGTTCTTATTTCTATATTGATATCTCTGTATCGTAAAGGTTAATCATCATTCTTATATTTCCTACTAGTTCTTATTTCTATATTGATATCTCTGTGTCGTAAAGGTTAATCATTATTCTTATATTTCCCACTAGTTCTTATTTCTATATTGATATCTCTGTGTCGTAAAGGTTAATCATTATTCTTATATTTCCCACTAGTTCTTATTTCTATATTGATATCTCTGTGTCGTAAAGGTTAATCATATTCTTATATTCCCCTAGTTCTTATTTCTATATTGATATCTCTGTATCGTAAAGGTTAATCATCATTCTTATATTTCCACCTAGTTCTTATTTCTATATTGATATCTCTGTGTCGTAAAGGTTAATCATTATTCTATATTTCCTAGTTCTTATTTCTATATTGATATCTCTGTGTCGTAAAGGTTAATCATTATTCTTATATTTCCCCCCTAGTTCTTATTTCTATATTGATATCTCTGTGTCGTAAAGGTTAATCATCATTCTATATTTCCTAGTTCTTATTTCTATATTGATATCTCTGTATCGTAAAGGTTAATCATTATTCTTATATTTCCTACTAGTTCTTATTTCTATATTGATATCTCTGTGTCGTAAAGGTTAATCATCATTCTTATATTTCCTACTAGTTCTTATTTCTATATTGATATCTCTGTATCGTAAAGGTTAATCATAATTCTTATATTTCCTACTAGTTCTTATTTCTATATTGATATCTCTGTATCGTAAAGGTTAATCATCATTCTTATATTTCCTACTAGTTCTTATTTCTATATTGATATCTCTGTGTCGTAAAGGTTAATCATTATTCTTATATTTCCTACTAGTTCTTATTTCTATATTGATATCTCTGTGTCGTAAAGGTTAATCATTATTCTTATATTTCCTCTAGTTATTATTTCTATATTGATATCTCTGTATCGTAAAGGTTAATCATTATTCTTATATTTCCCACTAGTTCTTATTTCTATATTGATATCTCTGTGTCGTAAAGGTTAATCATCATTCTTATATTTCCTACTAGTTCTTATTTCTATATTGATATCTCTGTGTCGTAAAGGTTAATCATCATTCTTATATTTCCTACTAGTTCTTATTTCTATATTGATATCTCTGTGTCGTAAAGGTTAATCATTATTCTTATATTTCCTACTAGTTCTTATTTCTATATTGATATCTCTGTGTCGTAAAGGTTAATCATTATTCTTATATTTCCCACTAGTTCTTATTTCTATATTGATATCTCTGTGTCGTAAAGGTTAATCATCATTCTTATATTTCCTACTAGTTCTTATTTCTATATTGATATGTCTGTGTCGTAAAGGTTAATCATCATTCTTATATTTCCCCCCTAGTTCTTATTTCTATATTGATATTCTGTGTCTAAAGGTTAATCATCATTCTTATATTTCCCTAGTTCTTATTTCTATATTGATATCTCTGTGTCGTAAAGGTTAATCATCATTCTTATATTTCCTACTAGTTCTTATTTCTATATTGATATCTCTGTGTCGTAAAGGTTAATCATAATTCTTATATTTCCTACTAGTTCTTATTTCTATATTGATATCTCTGTATCGTAAAGGTTAATCATCATTCTTATATTTCCCACTAGTTCTTATTTCTATATTGATATCTCTGTGTCGTAAAGGTTAATCATTATTCTTATATTTCCTACTAGTTCTTATTTCTATATTGATATCTCTGTATCGTAAAGGTTAATCATTATTCTTATATTTCCTACTAGTTCTTATTTCTATATTGATATCTCTGTGTCGTAAAGGTTAATAATTATTCTTATATTTCCCTAGTTCTATTTCTATATTGATATCTCTGTATCGTAAAGGTTAATCATTATTCTTATATTTCCCCCCTAGTTCTTATTTCTATATTGATATCTCTGTATCGTAAAGGTTAATCATTATTCTTATATTTCCTACTAGTTCTTATTTATATATTGATATCTCTGTGTCGTAAAGGTTAATCATCATTCTTATATTTCCCCCCTAGTTCTTATTTCTATATTGATATCTCTGTGTCGTAAAGGTTAATCATCATTCTTATATTTCCACCTAGTTCTTATTTCTATATTGATATCTCTGTGTGCTAAAGGTTAATCATTATTCTTATATTTCCCTAGTTCTTATTTCTATATTGATATTTCTGTGTCGTAAAGGTTAATCATTATTCTTATATTTCCTACTAGTTCTTATTTCTATATTGATATATCTGTGTCGTAAAGGTTAATCATTATTCTTATATTTCCCACTAGTTCTTATTTCTATATTGATATCTCTGTATCGTAAAGGTTAATCATAATTCTTATATTTCCTACTAGTTCTTATTTCTATATTGATATCTCTGTGTCGTAAAGGTTAATCATAATTCTTATATTTCCCACTAGTTCTTATTTCTATATTGATATCTCTGTGTCGTAAAGGTTAATCATTATTCTTATATTTCCCCCCTAGTTCTTATTTCTATATTGATATCTCTGTGTCGTAAAGGTTAATCATCATTCTTATATTTCCCCCCTAGTTCTTATTTCTATATTGATATCTCTGTATCGTAAAGGTTAATCATCATTCTTATATTTCCTACTAGTTCTTATTTCTATATTGATATCTCTGTGTCGTAAAGGTTAATCATATTCTATATTTCCTAGTTCTTATTTCTATATTGATATCTCTGTGTCGTAAAGGTTAATCATTATTCTTATATTTCAGTTCTTATTTCTATATTGATATCTCTGTGTCGTAAAGGTTAATCATCATTCTTATATTTCCTACTAGTTCTTATTTCTATATGGATATCTCTGTATCGTAAAGG
This sequence comes from Arion vulgaris, assembly GCA_020796225.1. NCBI lineage: Eukaryota > Metazoa > Mollusca > Gastropoda > Stylommatophora > Arionidae > Arion > Arion vulgaris. The sequence continues at coordinate 20,880,679 of CM036768.1, forward strand.
TTAATCATTATTCTTATATTTCCCACTAGTTCTTATTTCTATATTGATATTCTGTAGTCGTAAAGGTTAATCATATTCTTATATTTCCCTAGTTCTTATTTCTATATTGATATCTCTGTATCGTAAAGGTTAATCATTATTCTTATATTTCCCACTAGTTCTTATTTCTATATTGATATCTCTGTATCGTAAAGGTTAATCATCATTCTTATATTTCCAACTAGTTCTTATTTCTATATTGATATCTCTGTATCGTAAAGGTTAATCATTATTCTTATATTTCCTACTAGTTCTTATTTCTATATTGATATCTCTGTGTCGTAAAGGTTAATCATTATTCTTATATTTCCTACTAGTTTTTATTTCTATATTGATATCTCTGTATCGTAAAGGTTAATCATTATTCTTATATTTCCCACTAGTTCTTATTTCTATATTGATATCTCTGTGTCGTAAAGGTTAATCATCATTCTTATATTTCCTACTAGTTCTTATTTCTATATTGATATCTCTGTGTCGTAAAGGTTAATCATCATTCTTATATTTCCTACTAGTTCTTATTTCTATATTGATATCTCTGTGTCGTAAAGGTTAATCATTATTCTTATATTTCCTACTAGTTCTTATTTCTATATTGATATCTCTGTGTCGTAAAGGTTAATCATTATTCTTATATTTCTCTAGTTCTTATTTCTATATTGATATCTCTGTGTCGTAAAGGTTAATCATCATTCTTATATTTCCTACTAGTTCTTATTTCTATATTGATATGTCTGTGTCGAAAGGTTAATCATCATTCTTATATTTCCTAGTTCTTATTTCTATATTGATATTCTGTGTCGTAAAGGTTAATCATTATTCTTATATTTCCTACTAGTTCTTATTTCTATATTGATATCTCTGTATCGTAAAGGTTAATCATTATTCTTATATTTCCCACTAGTTCTTATTTCTATATTGATATCTCTGTGTCGTAAAGGTTAATCATCATTCTTATATTTCCCACTAGTTCTTATTTCTATATTGATATCTCTGTATCGTAAAGGTTAATCATCATTCTATATTTCCTACAGTTCTTATTTCTATATTGATATCTCTGTGTCGTAAAGGTTAATCATTATTCTATATTTCCCTAGTTCTTATTTCTATATTGATATCTCTGTGTCGTAAAGGTTAATCAGCATTCTTATATTTCCTACTAGTTCTTATTTCTATATTGATATCTCTGTGTCGTAAAGGTTAATCATTCTTATATTTCCTAGTTCTTATTTCTATATTGATATCTCTGTATCGTAAAGGTTAATCATAATTCTTATATTTCCTACTAGTTCTTATTTCTATATTGATATCTCTGTTTCGTAAAGGTTAATCATTATTCTTATATTTCCCCCTAGTTCTTATTTCTATATTGATATCTCTGTGTCGTAAAGGTTAATCATTATTCTTATATTTCCCACTAGTTCTTATTTCTATATTGATATCTCTGTGTCGTAAAGGTTAATCATCATTCTTATATATCCCCCTAGTTCTTATTTCTATATTGATATCTCTGTATCGTAAAGGTTAATCATCATTCTTATATTTCCTACTAGTTCTTATTTCTATATTGATATCTCTGTGTCGTAAAGGTTAATCATATTCTATATTTCCTCTAGTTTTATTTCTATATTGATATCTCTGTGTCGTAAAGGTTAATCATTATTCTTATATTTCCTACTAGTTCTTATTTCTATATTGATATTCTGTGTCTAAAGGTTAATCATCATTCTTATATTTCCCTAGTTCTTATTTCTATATTGATATCTCTGTATCGTAAAGGTTAATCATTATTCTTATATTTCCTACTAGTTCTTATTTCTATATTGATATCTCTGTGTCGTAAAGGTTAATCATAATTCTTATATTTCCTACTAGTTCTTATTTCTATATTGATATCTCTGTATCGTAAAGGTTAATCATTATTCTTATATTTCCCCCTAGTTTTTATTTCTATATTGATATCTCTGTATCGTAAAGGTTAATCATAATTCTTATATTTCCCCCTAGTTCTTATTTCTATATTGATATCTCTGTATCGTAAAGGTTAATCATCATTCTTATATTTCCTACTAGTTCTTATTTCTATATTGATATCTCTGTGTCGTAAAGGTTAATCATTATTCTTATATTTCCTACTAGTTCTTATTTCTATATTGATATCTCTGTGTCGTAAAGGTTAATCATTATTCTTATATTTCCTACTAGTTATTATTTCTATATTGATATCTCTGTATCGTAAAGGTTAATCATTATTCTTATATTTCCTACTAGTTCTTATTTCTATATTGATATCTCTGTGTCGTAAAGGTTAATCATCATTCTTATATTTCCTACTAGTTCTTATTTCTATATTGATATCTCTGTGTCGTAAAGGTTAATCATCATTCTTATATTTCCTACTAGTTCTTATTTCTATATTGATATCTCTGTATCGTAAAGGTTAATCATTTCTATATTTCCTAGTTCTTATTTCTATATTGATATCTCTGTGTCGTAAAGGTTAATCATTATTCCTATATTTCCCCCTAGTTCTTATTTCTATATTGATATCTCTGTATCGTAAAGGTTAATCATTATTCTATATTTCCCTAGTTCTTATTTCTATATTGATATTCTGTATCGTAAAGGTTAATCATTATTCTTATATTTCCTACTAGTTCTTATTTCTATATTGATATCTCTGTTTCGTAAAGGTTAATCATCATTCTTATATTTCCCCCTAGTTCTTATTTCTATATTGATATGTCTGTGTCGTAAAGGTTAATCATCATTCTTATTTTTCCCCTAGTTCTTATTTCTATATTGATATTCTGTGTCGTAAAGTTAATCATCATTCTTATATTTCCTAGTTCTTATTTCTATATTGATATCTCTGTGTCAAAGGTTAATCATCATTCTTATATTTCCCTAGTTCTATTTCTATATTGATATCTCTGTGTCGTAAAGGTTAATCTATCATCATTATTCTTATATTTCCTAGTTCTTATTTCTATATTGATATCTCTGTGTCGTAAAGGTTAATCATCATTCTTATATTTCCCCCCTAGTTCTTATTTCTATATTGATATCTCTGTGTCGTAAAGGTTAATCATTATTCTTATATTTCCTACTAGTTCTTATTTCTATATTGATATCTCTGTATCGTAAAGGTTAATCATTATTCTTATATGTCAACCTAGTTCTTATTTCTATATTGATATCTCTGTGTCGTAAAGGTTAATCATTATTCTTATATTTCCCCCAAGTTCTTATTTCTATATTGATATGTCTGTGTCGTAAAGGTTAATCATCATTCTATTTTTCCCCCTAGTTCTTATTTCTATATTGATATCTCTGTGTCGTAAAGGTTAATCATCATTCTATATTTCCCAAGTTCTTATTTCTATATTGATATGTCTGTGTCGTAAAGGTTAATCATCATTCTTATATTTCCCCCCTAGTTCTTATTTCTATATTGATATCTCTGTGTCGTAAAGGTTAATCATCATTCTTATATTTCCCCCCTAGTTCTTATTTCTATATTGATATCTCTGTGTCGTAAAGGTTAATCATTATTCTTATATTTCCCACTAGTTCTTATTTCTATATTGATATCTCTGTGTCGTAAAGGTTAATCATCATTCTTATATTTCCCCCCTAGTTCTTATTTCTATATTGATATCTCTGTGTCGTAAAGGTTAATCATTATTCATATATTTCACCCTAGTTCTTATTTCTATATTGATATCTCTGTGTCGTAAAGGTTAATCATCATTCTTATATTTCCCACTAGTTCTTATTTCTATATTGATATCTCTGTGTCGTAAAGGTTAATCATTATTCTTATATTTCCTACTAGTTCTTATTTCTATATTGATATCTCTGTGTCGTAAAGGTTAATCATCATTCTTATATTTCCCACTAGTTCTTATTTCTATATTGATATCTCTGTGTCGTAAAGGTTAATCATTATTCTTATATTTCCTACTAGTTCTTATTTCTATATTGATATCTCTGTATCGTAAAGGTTAATCATTATTCTTATATTTCCTACTAGTTCTTATTTCTATATTTATATCTCTGTGTCGTAAAGGTTAATCATTATTCTTATATTTCCTACTAGTTCTTATTTATATATTGATATCTCTGTATCGTAAAGGTTAATCATCATTCTTATATTTCAGTTCTTATTTCTATATTGATATCTCTGTGTCGTAAAGGTTAATCATTATTATTATATTTCCTACTAGTTCTTATTTCTATATTGATATCTCTGTGTCGTAAAGGTTAATCATTATTCTTATATTTCCTACTAGTTATTATTTCTATATTGATATCTCTGTATCGTAAAGGTTAATCATTATTCTTATATTTCCCACTAGTTCTTATTTCTATATTGATATCTCTGTATCGTAAAGGTTAATCATTATTCTTATATTTCCCACTAGTTCTTATTTCTATATTGATATCTCTGTGTCGTAAAGGTTAATCATAATTCTTATATTTCCTACTAGTTCTTATTTCTAAATTGATATCTCTGTGTCGTAAAGGTTAATCATTATTCTTATATTTCCCACTAGTTCTTATTTCTAAATTGATATCTCTGTGTCGTAAAGGTTAATCATCATTCTTATATTTCCTACTAGTTCTTATTTCTATATTGATATCTCTGTATCGTAAAGGTTAATCATTATTCTTATATTTCCCACTAGTTCTTATTTCTATATTGATATCTCTGTGTCGTAAAGGTTAATCAGCATTCTTATATTTATTACTAGTTCTTATTTCTATATTGATATCTCTGTGTCGTAAAGGTTAATCATTATTCTTATATTTCGCCCTAGTTCTTATTTCTATATTGATATCTCTGTATCGTAAAGGTTAATCATCATTCTTATATTTCCTACTAGTTCTTTCTATATTGATATCTCTGTGTCGTAAAGGTTAATCATTATTCTTATATTTCCTACTAGTTCTTATTTCTATATTGATATATCTGTGTCGTAAAGGTTAATCATTATTCTTATATTTCCCACTAGTTCTTATTTCTATATTGATATCTCTGTGTCGTAAAGGTTAATCATCATTCTTATATATCCCCCTAGTTCTTATTTCTATATTGATATCTCTGTATCGTAAAGGTTAATCATCATTCTTATATTTCCTACTAGTTCTTATTTCTATATTGATATCTCTGTGTCGTAAAGGTTAATCATTATTCCTATATTTCCCCCTAGTTCTTATTTCTATATTGATATCTCTGTGTCGTAAAGGTTAATCATTATTCTTATATTTCCTACTAGTTCTTATTTCTATATTGATATCTCTGTGTCGTAAAGGTTAATCATCATTCTTATATTTCCTACTAGTTCTTATTTCTATATTGAAGTCTCTGTATCGTAAAGGTTAATCATCATTCTTATATTTCCTACTAGTTCTTATTTCTATATTGATATCTCTGTATCGTAAAGGTTAATCATCATTCTTATATTTCCTACTAGTTCTTATTTCTATATTGATATCTCTGTATCGTAAAGGTTAATCATCATTCTTATATTTCCTCCTAGTTCTTATTTCTATATTGATGTCTCTGTATCGTAAAGGTTAATCATCATTCTTATATTTCCCACTAGTTCTTATTTCTATATTGATATCTCTGTATCGTAAAGGTTAATCATCATTCTTATATTTCCTCCTAGTTCTTATTTCTATATTGATATCTCTGTATCGTAAAGGTTAATCATCATTCTTATATTTCCTACTAGTTCTTATTTCTATATTGATATCTCTGTGTTACCAGAGCCAAACATGGACATTGAGCAAAGCACAATCACAAAAAATAACTACATGTGAAATGCGTTGCCTGAGAAAAGTTACCAACAACACAAGAAAAGACAGAATCACCAACATCAGCATAAGAAAGAAAGTTGGCACAAAACCGTGCTTGAATTATATAGATAAACAAAGAATGAAGTGGTTTGGCCACTTAATAAGAATGCATCCAAACTCACAGTATACAGAGTCTTCTACAACAGAACATCGGGAAAGAGGGCAAGAGGAAGACCACGGAAAAGATGGTTAGATGGCGTGGCAGCATCCTGTGAAAGAGCAAAGATAACAATCACACAAGCCAACAGAACTGCGCAAGACAAAAACAGAAAACCACGACACTGGGCAACAACCCGGTAGCAGTGTGACGACAAAAGAAGAAGAAGAAGAAGATATCTCTGTATCGTAAAGGTTAATCATCATTCTTATATTTCCTACTAGTTCTTATTTCTATATTGATATCTCTGTGTCGTAAAGGTTAATGATTATTCTTATATTTCCCCCTAGTTCTTATTTCTATATTGATATCTCTGTGTCGTAAAGGTTAATCATTATTCTTATATTTCCCACTAGTTCTTATTTCTATATTGATATCTCTGTGTCGTTCTTCTTCTTTTTCAGCGATCTCTGGTCATGCGCTTAATTTACTGTGGACCACAACTGGGCAGACAGCTTCAGGTCTGTCAGGTTTCCCCAAAGCTTAGTTTTCAGGTCGACTGGGTGTGGCCACATGTTGCTTCTCAGCTCCACCAGAAGAGGACAGTCTTGCAGGATATGCTCTGGTGTCTGTTCTGCCTGCTGACACTGGCAGAGAGCTGTTTGACTTATTCCTAGTCTGTATAAGTGTTTGTTGAGTCTGCAGTGTCCGGTGCGTAGTCGAAATATAATGACCTGGTCTGTTCTGCTTAGATCTTTGAGGGAGTCTTTTCCATAATCATATCCAGTGTTTGTCTTCCAGTCTACTGCAGATTTTCTCTGTAGAGGGTTTTGACCTCTGAAAAGACAAGGGTTGGTAAATTTGCTCTTTGGCACTGCCTCCTTAGCTAAGACATCAGCACTCTCATTGCCTGCAATGCCACAGTGAGATGGAATCCACTGCAAGTGAATTTCTGCCTTTTCTGAAAGCTGAGCAAGTTCTCTTTGTAGTTTCTGTACTGTGCTGTCAGTGGATTTAGCCTCCAGGGTTTGTATAGCTGACAATGAGTCTGTAAGAAATACCATCTTGCTTGCAGCTGCTTGCAGCTTATTCATGTGCTGTGCTGCCATCAGAAGGGCTATGAGTTCTGCTTTGTAGTTGAACATATCTTCCAGTAGGAGCCAGCTAGAGACACAGTGGTAGCATCTGGGTACCTAATGTACACTCTGCTCCACCCTTCATGGTTGTCTCCATTGCCGATCCATCTGTGTAAATTCTTATCCAGCTGTCTTCTGGAAACATGTAATGGAGATGTTCTTATTTCTATATTGATATCTCTGTATCGTAAAGGTTAATCATTATTCTTATATTTACCACTGGTTCTTATTTCTATATTGATATCTCTGTATCGTAAAGGTTAATCATTATTCTTATATTTCCTACTAGTTCTTATTTCTATATTGATATCTCTGTATCGTAAAGGTTAATCATTATTCTTATATTTCCTACTGGTTCTTATTTCTATATTGATATCTCTGTATCGTAAAGGTTAATCATTATTCTTATATTTCCTACTAGTTCTTATTTCTATATTGATATCTCTGTATCGTAAAGGTTAATCATTATTCTTATATTTCCTACTGGTTCTTATTTCTATATTGATATCTCTGTATCGTAAAGGTTAATCATTATTCTTATATTTCCTACTAGTTCTTATTTCTATATTGATATCTCTGTATCGTAAAGGTTAATCATCATTCTTATATTTCCTACTAGTTCTTATTTCTATATTGATATCTCTGTATCGTAAAGGTTAATCATTATTCTTATATTTCCTACTAGTTCTTATTTCTATATTGATATCTCTGTATCGTAAAGGTTAAACATTATCTTATATTTCCTACTAGTTCTTATTTCTATATTGATATCTCTGTGTCGTAAAGGTTAATCATCATTCTTATATTTCTACTAGTTCTTATTTCTATATTGATATCTCTGTATCGTAAAGGTTAATCATTATTCTTATATTTCCTACTAGTTCTTATTTCTATATTGATATCTCTGTATCGTAAAGGTTAATCATCATTCTTATATTTCCTACTAGTTCTTATTTCTATATTGATATCTCTGTATCGTAAAGGTTAATCATTATTCTTATATTTCCTACTAGTTCTTATTTCTATATTGATATCTCTGTATCGTAAAGGTTAATCATTATTCTTATATTTCCTACTGGTTCTTATTTCTATATTGATATCTCTGTATCGTAAAGGTTAATCATTATTCTTATATTTCCTACTAGTTCTTATTTCTATATTGATATCTCTGTATCGTAAAGGTTAATCATTATTCTTATATTTCCTACTAGTTCTTATTTCTATATTGATATCTCTGTATCGTAAAGGTTAATCATTATTCTTATATTTCCTACTAGTTCTTATTTCTATATTGATATCTCTGTATCGTAAAGGTTAATCATCATTCTTATATTTCCCACTAGTTCTTATTTCTATATTGATATCTCTGTATCGTAAAGGTTAATCATTATTCTTATATTTCCTACTAGTTCTTATTTCTATATTGATATCTCTGTATCGTAAAGGTTAATCATTCTTATATTTCCTACTAGTTCTTATTTCTATATTGATATCTCTGTATCGTAAAGGTTAATCATCATTCTTATATTTCCTACTAGTTCTTATTTCCATATTGATATCTCTGTATTTGTAAAGGTTAATCATTATTCTTATATTTCCTACTAGTTCTTATTTCTATATTGATATCTCTGTATCGTAAAAAGTTAATCATTATTCTTATATTTCCTACTAGTTTTTATTTCTATATTGATATCTCTGTATCGTAAAGGTTAATCATTATTCTTATATTTCCTACTAGTTCTTATTTCTATATTGATATCTCTGTATCGTAAAGGTTAATCATCATTCTTATATTTCCTACTAGTTCTTATTTCTATATTGATATCTCTGTATCGTAAAGGTTAATCTTATTCTTATATTTCCTACTAGTTCTTATTTCTATATTGATATCTCTGTATCGTAAAGGTTAATCATTATTCTTATATTTCCTACTGGTTCTTATTTCTATATTGATATCTCTGTATCGTAAAGGTTAATCATTATTCTTATATTTCCTACTAGTTCTTATTTCTATATTGATATCTCTGTATCGTAAAGGTTAATCATTATTCTTATATTTCCTACTAGTTCTTATTTCTATATTGATATCTCTGTATCGTAAAGGTTAATCATTATTCTTATATTTCCTACTAGTTCTTATTTCTATATTGATATCTCTGTATCGTAAAGGTTAATCATCATTCTTATATTTCCCCCTAGTTCTTATTTCTATATTGATATCTCTGTATCGTAAAGGTTAATCATTATTCTTATATTTCCTACTAGTTCTTATTTCTATATTGATATCTCTGTATCGTAAAGGTTAATCATTATTCTTATATTTCCTACTAGTTGTTATTTCTATATTGATATCTCTGTATCGTAAAGGTTAATCATCATTCTTATATTTCCTACTAGTTCTTATTTCTATATTGATATCTCTGTATTTGTAAAGGTTAATCATTATTCTTATATTTCCTACTAGTTCTTATTTCTATATTGATATCTCTGTATCGTAAATGTTAATCATTATTCTTATATTTCCTACTAGTTCTTATTTCTATATTGATATCTCTGTGTCGTAAAGGTTAATCATTATTCTTATATTTCCTACTAGTTTTTATTTCTATATTGATATCTCTGTATCGTAAAGGTTAATCATTATTCTTATATTTCCTACTAGTTCTTATTTCTATATTGATATCTCTGTATCGTAAAGTTTAGGTGCTCACCTCTCGTTCCAAATGTAATTAGTTCGCTCCCTTGTCGAGCCATCGGGATATTTTTTCAGATATCCGTTTTCTCAGTGTAGGTGAGATCGAGTTCCTAGTCCTAGTGGAGACATACGATAAAACATAGATCCCATGTTCATGTTGAGATCATAAAATAACCATTGACAGTTCAACATTCAAGAAGAGCAAGCTGAAAGCAGTTGCCTCGGTAAAAGTCATTACAATAAATCTTTAAGAAACCAAATTCCTACAAAAGATTTTCACCATCTACTACATTACATGGGAACCGTTGCCGATGCTATAGAGTTCGTGCACTGCCGCTGAGATCTTCATTTGTGAGATAGCGATCGGAGCACATATGGTTACTAACCGAAGTGCAATGATGATGGAATCAATATGTTTCTATATTTCCATTGTACTTATTATATGTATTTCATTACTAAGTGTAATTATTGTTTTATTCAAATATGTTATGATATTCTCTAATCATGTTTTGCCTTTCGCTGTCAGCTCGAAAAAAGAAACACATATAGCGAGCTTCCTTGTGCACTTTCTACAAGGTGGAATTTAGTGTCTCGGATTTTCCGTCGCTCCATCGTTTATGTGGTCTTCCTCTGGGTCTGTTGCCGTTGTATCTGAATGCTAGTGCACTTTGTGCGAGACTGTCTTGACGTAACCTTGCTTGATGCGTGTCCGATCCATTTGACCTCACTTTATATTTTGTAGCACCGCCGTCGTTTCTGATCTTATCATATTTTATATTATATTTTAAGCTAGTATGTTTTATTCCATTGTTTTCAAAAGCTAATCAATTTGATCTCTTTATTTGATAATTTTATAAAACTCTACCCTCGTTTTATTCGTTTGCTGTAATTTTTTTTCCCATTAAAGTCAAGACATGATTGTTTGAATATAAGAGAAAGTTGTCTTTCGAGTTGGTTAGAGAGATATGATAAATATGAACTATCTGCGTGAATTGATTGTTTATAATCTAACGTGAATTGTTTGTATATAATCTAACGTGAATTGATTGTTTATAATCTAACTATTTTTCATGATTTAAAACATATATAATAATAATAATGATGATAATAATATCCAGCTATGAGCACAACAGTCTCGGACGTGTGTTGCTGCACCTCTCTGGTGTGTGCGAAGGTGACTGTAAACCCAATCCTCTACCACAAGTGGGGCATACATGATCGAGGTTATATACATGTACGTGTTGTGTGTTTTGTCTTTTCTCTTGTTCTATGCATCAACATTATGATGATTCTCAGCTATGAGAGTTCCTCTTCTGTTATTATAGCGCTACAACATATATATAATATATCTATATATACATGTACATAATATATCTATATATACATGTATATATCTATATATATATATATATATATTATGAACTGAACACATACAAGAACCACTGGCAGTTCAAAATCGATTAGAGCTGGCTACAAAGCCGCTAATCGAGAAAAAAATCATTAACAAATTTGAAATAAAATTCTTACCAAATTGTCACTATCTTCAACATACTTTAGAAGTACTCGCCGGTGCTAATAAATGTGTGCAGTACCTTAGTGATCATCCTGTGTAAGGATGAGGCCGTTACACATCTTGTTATTCTCCGAAGTCAAATTGTCGATGATCCTCCTACCAATCAATCAATCAATTCATTCAAATAGGTACTTGTATTATGTTATCGCTACGAGTAACTATCATCGATTTCCTGATCATGTTTCAGCTTAGGTCAATACATGTAAGAGATCAATATAGTCATACAACACCGATTCCTGACATTCAAGTTCAATAGTTTGACATATTCTCAGAGCGATGTTTACAGTTTAAAGATCGTTGACAACTCATTAATCCTCAGTTATGTAACAGACTGCCTGTCAGAGTTACTATGCGTCTCGATTGATTTATTGATAGAATTAGCAACATTGCACTTCGGGGATTAACCATGTGTGCTCGATCTCTTTCTTACACACAGGAAGATCTCAGCTGCAGTGCACGAAATCCGTAGCACCGACGTTGGTTCCCAATGAAATTTGAAGATGGTGAAGATATATTAATCAAACAAATGCATTCATTACATATGTACGCTAAATTAAACTTAACATGTAGTTGAATGCTAACTGAAACATAATGAATTTAAAATGGAACGAATTCAGGAGAAGTGACGAAACACGCGAAATATCTGGTCAATCACTAGTAACAACTGTTATAAGAAGGAGAAGTTGGACACACCTTGAGAAGAAATGATTTTTTTTTTTTTCCGATCCAGAAGCACTTCGGTTCGGTGCCACGAACACCGTAAATCTGGGGAACCTGTAGCTTTTCTGCCAGTCCGCGGAGGGTTTAACCCGCACTTACAGAGGACTAGTCACCCATAGTCCAACGCGCTACGAACACGCTGGGCACGCGAAATGATTAAAGAATATCAAAGCAGGCATTGAAGTGGGATGCAAAGGGTTCAAGAAATAGAGGACGATCTAGGGAGACCCTGAAACGAACTTTGCTGACAGAGGCATGATATATCGGTCTCAGTTATATGGAGGAGATTGAGCAAGTTGCCCAGGATACAGCGGTATGGAGAAATTGCTTGCAGGTCCTATGTAACGTATAACGTTACGAGAGGAATTATTATTATTTAAATGTATACTGATCCATGGTTCCCGTTACTCCCTGGTTAATTACACTTCATTTCTGTCATTCCTGAAAACTATTCTAAGTGCAGATAGATTACTAAATCAGTGGTTTATGTTTCCCGTCGTTGGAAGGAATTTTCGAAATTGACATTTTAATCTCGACGTTTAAATACATCATCTTATTTATGTTAAAATCATTTACAACATCTTTTTAGTATTGGTCGTTTTTTTCTATAATGATAAACTGACTTAATGATGTAGTCATTAGAAAAATATCAACATAGTTAACAATTTGTTTTGCAGTTATTTCGTAGGTCTTTGTGGCGTGGGGGAAAGGCCTCCCGCTCTAAAGGTACTCGGTTCATATCTCGCGTAGAGCAATCCTCCTTCTTCTTCTTCTTCTTCTTCGAACGCTCTATATTGACCATTTGTTAACCAATCTGTGTGATTTGTATGTGATCCGAGCCTAAGAGTGATTTACGTTGTGCCAGTTATGCGCCTACAAGTAGGCAAGCACATCCGATTTCTGCAACGCTTTTTATTTACTAGGTAGCTTCCCTAGGCCCGATACCTCAGTCGACTCTAACGACATGCCTTGCAGGTCATAGTGTTACTATTCTTTGCTCCCTGGAGAGCCTCGGCAACACGGGGTTGGGAATATTTTTCCCGAGGTCCCTGATCTCTTTATATGTGAGATATAGTTCATAGTCATACCAGAGACGGACGATAAAACGTAGGCTTAAGATGGGCGCGAGCGTATAAGAACCCACGGCAGCTGAAAGTGAATAAGAATAGGCTGAAAAGCCACCGCACGAGCAATATTAAAATAAAATTCCGTCTGCATTTTTATCATGTTCAAAATTAAAACGGAGTCCCTCGCCGGTGCTACATCGTTAGAGCACATCAACTGAGATCTTCACGTGTAAGAAAGAGATCGCAGTTCACATAGTTATTCATCAAAGTGCAATAATTATCGTTCCATCAATCAAGCAATCTTCTTTGTCAGGGGCGTTTCAAGAATTACTATGTAGCACTGTATTTAAAAAAGATTCCCTTTGGTTTTTAATGTATTTATTATGGTCAACGATCGAACATCATCATCATCAAATAGTTTGTCCTGGGCAGAACTTTGCGACCCTAATAGTCCTTCGGAATGTTTTTCTCTGTCATAGGTCAGATGAATCTCTGCAGCCGTTATGCTAAAATCATCGGTTACATTCTCAAAGTCCATCTTCTCCGAAGTCTACATCTTCTCCGAAGTCTACATCTTCTCCGAAGTCTACATCTTCTCCGAAGTCTACATCTTCTCCGAAGTCTACATCTTCTCCGAAGTCTACATCTTCTCCACTCTTTGCTCGAGATACCTCCTTCCATATTGGTTTTCTCCAACCGTTCTTGTCTTTGTTTATGTCTGAAATACTTCAATTTTCTCATTCTTATTTGTAGCATCAGCTCGTTTTCTTTGATTTGTAGTTGGTTCTGGCTAGATCTATTTATTATCTTCTCTGTCCATGATATAGCGAGGACTCTATTGTAACTGTTATATTAAAAAGCACAAATTTATGTTTCCACTGCCATGTGGGGAAGAGGAATGAAGATGCTGGCTAAAGAGGGAGCAGGAATGCCCCAAAATGACAACCTGGTTAGCTATGAAGAAGCAAAAACCATCGCCAAAGGGCATTACAAAGCAAAATGGGATAAAGAACACCCAAAACACAACAAGAATGATGGATATTACCAAATGTCCAGAAGGGACCAGATAGCGATACTTCGCCTCCGGACGGGTCACAACAGAATGAGACACCACCTGTACTCTAAATTCAAGATAGACACCAACGACCTGTGCCCCTGTGGGTTGGCAAGTATGACAACAGAACATATCCTACAGAACTGTCCCCAGTATGCAGACCTGAGAAGAAAGAGGTGGCCCACTTACACCAGCGTCCAAGACAAACTGTATGGCGTGGCTGATAATCTGAGGCAGACGGCGGCCTTTATTAGAGAATCCGAAATCCCAATCTAGTGAGAACGCAGAAAAAGAAGATATTCCAGACCCATATGTTGCTACTAGGAATATGCGTGCTCTTAGTATTCTGATCTTTGCTTTCCTATCAAACGCATTGCATTCCATAATGTTTTTAGTTGTTGAATACCGTCAAACATAGCAAACTAATAACAACTGTTACAGCGGTAGTCAACAAATCTGCAGACAGAAATCCAATTTGATCATAGCGAGACAAACAATCTCAACTTTTGTAAATATTCACCGAATCTAAAAGTAGAGCTCCCGACCCGTCATATTATAACCAATGTTTGCGGCGTGTGTGATGGTTTTGTTGACATTAGCAACAACAGTGACCGAAAGTGACCTTGATTGCATCGGCATGTCATTCTCCGATGACCTGATTCTGTCTAATTTAGTCACAGATTACATGGTATTGAGGGCATGTGCAGTACATTGTTGTTTGTATGTCTGTGTGTTTGTTGTTTTAGTATGCGCCTGGTAGTTTTCTCAATTGGAAACTGATTCTATTTCAGGGACCATGGTCTCTACACTATATTTGTGTTTACATTTTCAGAAAAGGAATGGTCAAAAGTGCATTTCTTAACAATAGCAAGATACTAACATCTAATCATAGCAAGATACTAACATCTTAACAATAGCAAGATACTAACATCTAATCATAGCAAGATACTAACATCTTAACAATAGCAAGATACTAACATCTAATCATAGCAAGATACTAACATCTAATCATAGCAAGATACTAACATCTAATCAGAGAACAACAAAAATGACAGATGAGGTTTATCAATTGCTATATTTACTCTAGGACGTCTTTGTGTCGTAGAGGTTAAGTGTTCACCTCTCGTGCCAAAGGTAACATGTTCGCTCCAACCATGGTGCCGTCTGGATTTTGTTCCCAGAGATTCAGGACCAAAGTGTATGTGAGATTGAGTTCCTAGTCCTATCGGAAACGGGCGATAAAACGTAGGCCCTGTGTTCCATTTGAGCACGAAAAAGAACACTTGAGAGTTAAAAATCGAGAAGATCAGGCTGGCAAAGCTGCTTCCGGGCAAATTCATTAGAAAAGATTAAAAATAAAGTTACTACAAAAAATATCTGTCCCATCTTAAAAAACTACATCTGGGACCTTCGCCGATGCTAAGGAGTTCGTGCACTGCCTCTGAGATCTTTCTGTGTAAGAAAGAGATCGTATCACATATGTTTGCTCATCGAAGTACAATGATGACGATCCTAACAATCAAATCAATAAGAAAACATCAAGTTACTGCTCAACAGAAACGGCTGCATTAGCATTATGTGCAGGGAAACCTCGCTTGCAGTGCTGGAATGATTTTTCAACGTTGTAAGAGAGGCTGCTATAACAGGTTAATCCAAAAATAGAACAGTCTATCAGCACAACTGAAGTCCCTTTGATGCACAATTAAAGTCACTGCTTAAACAAATCGCGGATACCGATTAGACAAACCGTTAATACAACCATTTGTACTTCTTAATTGTTAATATCTTAATTCGTAATAAAGTCTTAATTCGTAATACAACCATAGTAGAAGAATTCACGCACCTGTTGGGTTGAATGAATGAGCAATATTGTCGACTATACACAGGTAACCTTTCAGATACCATATTGAGAAGCCCAGTCATGCAATTCATACATGAACAACAAATTAAATGGTTGGGACACCTGATAAGAATGCCCTGATATCGCCTACCACAAGGAGCCACACTGAAAAAGAATAATGAGTACAGAGAAAGAGGAAGACCCCGCAAAAGATGGAGGGACTGCATACAGACATCCTTAACACAATGAATGACAAGTTACAAAGCGCAATAAAAAGGGTTTTAAAGCCGAAGGATTCACTTCATTGCACCTGGTTTTACCCCATATCGCTTGGTCCCTCTTCGCAGAAATGGCACGTCACTTGCCGAAAGTATTGCACAAAGCACGAACTCCGTAGCTCCAGCAACAATCCTAGGGTCTCTGGAAAAACTGCACTCGTGAACAGAACGGCGTGGTCCGAATTCGAACCCACGATCTTAGACCACTTAGCCACAGAGATAATCTGTGCAGTGCAAATTACATTAGTACAAGCACACTCAAGATCACCCCCAACACTTCTATAAGGAAGTAAACGGTTGTAGAGAAGACATTGAGAATCAGTAGTGAACCAACTGTTCATTGACTATTTATTTAGTAGGAAAATCCGTGTTCCAGGTGGTTATGTTTGTGATAGTGTCTGTGTTAGTGATTGCTTTCAAGATGCTTGTACAAACATCTTGTGCATTTTTATGTTTAATGTGTACTGGTATGGGTCTCTGTAACCTGGTCGTAAGGTGCTCCACAGTTGCCCTAAATGTACTCGGTTCACTTCCTGCGTCAAATGATAGAAATATTTTCCAGAGATCTCTGATATTAGTGTCAATCTTGTCATGAGAGCCAAGTTCCGAAGGTTAGAGGCTACTTGATGATGATGAGTTACTAGTATAAAACAGAGGAGATTATGGTAGAGGAAGGTTAGGTAAAAGAAGTAGAAGAATTCAAATATTTGGTCAGCTGTACAACCATGAATGTTGGTCAGCTGTACAACCATGAATGTTGGTCAGTTGTACAACCATGAATGTTGGTCAGCTGTACAACCATGAATGTTGGTCAGCTGTACAACCATGAATGTTGGAGTAAACAGAATTCAGCGTACAACCAGAATGTCAGCTGCAATAATAGATGTTGGTGGACAACCATAATGGGTCAGCTGTAAACACAGTGGGTCGCTGTACAACCATGATGTTGGTCACTTACAACCATGAATGTTAGTCACTTACAACCATGAATGTTGGTCAGCTGTACAACCATGAATGTTGATCAGGACCCCTGATGTTGGTCAGCTGTACAACCATGAATGTTGGTCAGCTGTGCAACCATGAATGTTGGTCAGCTGTACAACCATGAATGTTGGTCAGCTGTACAACCATGAATGTTGGTCAGCTGTACAACCATGAATGTTGGTCAGCTGTACAACCATGAATGTTGGTCAGCTGTACAACCATGAATGTTGGTCAGCTGTACAACCATGAATGTTGGTCAGCTGTACAACCATGAATGTTGGTCAGCTGTACAACCATGCATGTTGGTCAGCTGTACAACCATGAATGTTGGTCAGCTGTACAACCATGCATGTTGGTCAGCTGTACAACCATGAATGTTGGTCAGCTGTGCAACCATGAATGTTGGTCAGCTGTGCAACCATGAATGTTGGTCAGCTGTGCAACCATGAATGTTGGAAAATAAATCAACGCAAGAACCAAAATGTCAGCTGCAATAATCAGATCATTGGACAACATATGGAGATCATCAGTTGGCAGAACACAGGCTAAACTCTCTCTCTCTATATATATATATATATATATATATATATATATAATCAAATGTGTGCACAGTCTTACTGTATGGATCAGAGACCTGGGAAACAAGCATCAAGACAAGACAGTCGCATAAGAAGATGTGAGGGAAGATGTCTCAGAAGAATGCTCCGAATTCGTTGGGATCAGAGAATGCCAAATACTGAGATCACCCGGCACACAAACATCAACAATATCAGCGAAGAAATAAAACCTTGGAGATGGACGTGGCTGGGACATGCACTGAGAATGTAGAAGACCGGGCATCCCCATGTGGCTCTGAAATGGAATCAGTGAGGTAAGAGAGGTAGAGGACGACCTAGAAAGAAGCGG
The DNA here is from genome assembly GCA_020796225.1 of Arion vulgaris. Taxonomy (NCBI): domain Eukaryota; kingdom Metazoa; phylum Mollusca; class Gastropoda; order Stylommatophora; family Arionidae; genus Arion; species Arion vulgaris. The sequence goes on from CM036768.1 coordinate 20,898,936, forward strand.
AGAAAACTGTAGACAGTAGGAAAAATAAAATGCAGGAGAATGCTGAAACGAACTAAGCTAGCTTGCTCAAGACAGATCTGCTTGGAGGTATTGTGTAGATGTCTTATTCTTTAATGGCAGTTGGGAACAGAAGCTATTATTATATCCGACACACAGTTGTATAATGACTGACATATACGTACTTCGTTACAAGAAGGTTTGTTATTTCTAAACAAATAAAGACATTAACAGAGAAAATAATATGATAGCTATAGAGTTCTATAGATTTTCAGACATTCTCCCTGCATTCTATTACCACCTGAGCCTGGACACAATATAATACAAAGTAATTAAAAACACAAAATAGAATGCCCGTAAACGAATGCAAGAAAAAAATTTTGAGAGTCGTATTTCAAAATAAAAAATAGCTTAAATACTTCATCTCGAGAGACGAGAGAGATAAAGAGGTTCCTTAATGAAAGAAAGATAATGAATAACGGAGTGACAGAAAGAAAGTAGATGGACGGAAGAAATCTTGAAGACTGACTACAAGTAATCAATCTGCAGTTACGCAGTTCATTAACTAGGTAATTCCTTCCCTTCTCAAGGAGTTAAGTTGCTTGCGATCTTCTAAATCGAGTTACGGGCTCTTAACAAGATCTCTTTCCAGGTTCTTGACTGGCTGGTTAGCTGGAGCTAATTTCACAGCACGAAGTATTGTCTTCCTGCACATTTCTATCTATCTATCTGTCTATCACTCTATATCACAGGTTCCCAAACTTTGAAGGGCCCAGGGCCCACTCTGCAGTAGAAACAAATGTGTAACGTCCCTCCCACATTAGCCCAGTTTGTCGACGTCCCCTCCACACCCACCGAGGTGTATACATGCTCTATTTTCGTTTTGACATACAACATTGATATATATTTATGTTATACATGGTCAATTTTCAAATGATTACATAAATGAATTAGAAAATTGATGAAAAAAAATGGATTGTTTAGGACAGGCAAAATAAGATAAATTGAAATGCAGAATTAACATTTTTAATGATTATTTAATCGCAATATCACGAAAATAATTTATTTCAAAATATATATTATTAATTTCTTCTTTAATGAGTCACCGACCCCTAATCGACTAAACGCATTCTCCCCACCCCTAATGCTTCTGAAATCACTATCACCCCCACCCCTAGAAGACTTAAGGCCCACTGGGGCAGAAACCCCGCCCTGACTTTGGCAGCCTATGCTCTATATTAACTTCTCTCACTCTCTCTATCTCGCATGCGCAAAGACGTTTTAAAAGGTTAAGAAAAAAAATGTGATTGACGTGTATGTGACATAATTACATTATGCCTGACTTTAACAACTTTCGTTAAGTCGATGAGGCTCAGAAGCAGTGATCTAGATTTGTGCACCGGCGGGCTGTGTTTCATTCTTGGCACAGTCGATCTCCATCTCTTCTTCTTCGTTTCCTTTATCTTCTGCTATCAGTTTTATATCGTCAGAGGTTTCTTCTTCATCTTCTTCTTCTTCTTCGAACGCTCCATATCGACCACTTGCTTACCACTCTGTGTGATTTGTATGTGATCTAAACCTAAGTGAGCTTGTACGTTGTGTCAGTAATGCGCCTACAAGTAGGCCAGCACATCAGATTTCTGCGATTCTTTTTATTTACTAGGGTTGCTTCACTAGGTCCTACATCAGTCGCCTCTTACGACATGCCTTGTAGGTTGCAGTGGTACTATTCTATGCTTCCTTGTGGGCCCCGGCACTACACGGGCGGTTCTGAGACTTAAACAGCCAGATGAGTTGCCTCAATGAGTCCATTTTTTAGCAGGAGCTCGTCGCGGGTGCTTCAAAATGTCTAATTCAAATTAGTCTTATATAGCTATGCTTGATAGACAATGCACAAATTAACATGTTTTTAAAATTAAACTTTAACTTTGTCCCTCACCTCCCCTCCCACCGAAATATTTAGCACCCCACACACTAACAATGATAAAAAAAAGTTCACACCACGCCAGGTAACATCTCCGTCTGAAAGCAGGTTACTTAGAATTGATGAAAACAGACTCAATACACTTTACAATATGTATCAGAATGCTGGAGAATGACAGAACAAGATATGTCCAAACCCTCTATCTTTCGCACAACTTGTCTGCAAACGATCTTGCGCTTGTTCTGACCAGATACGAAGAACTGCCTGCACGGTGTCAACAAAAGAACAGCAGCACCATCATCCAAAATAAATGATGGAGATGGAAAGGTCATGTGATACGCAAGGAGAGTAACTCTGTCATGAAAACTGCACTGCGATGGATATTGGATGGTAAAAGAAAACGTAGAACATCAAAACGACATGGAGGAGAGCAGTAAATGAAGAACTAATAGAAATGAATCCAGCTTAAATACAATGCAGAGGAAGGCCAAGAATACAGAAGAATGGTGTGCACTTGTTGCTGCCCTGAGCTACATGGGCGTCACAGGAGAGAGATAGATAGATAGAGAGAGAGAGGGAGAGAGAGAGAACTAGCTATTAAAAATCTTGCAGGAGAAAGCAGAAACTCATTAGAGCTAATAACTTTGAATTCTCTGTATAAAGTTGATTTTTATTTATGTGTATTTGTTGACCAACACCGCCCTAATATAACCAAAACATAACTCGTTCTTAGATTAAATGGTGTGAGTGAGCTCTAGTTTAAAGAGGCGTTAATCTCTTGTAAAGCCACACACATCAATCCTAACATATGCCAGCCAGAGTTGGAAAATGACAAAAGATATAGAAAGCAGGTTGAATAACATAAATGGAACGAATTCAGAAGAAGTGATAAAATCAGAGAAATATCTGGTCAAAGACTAGTAACAACTGTTATAAGAAGAAGATGGAGATATGTTGGATACATCCTGAGAAGAAATGATCAAAGAATATCAAAGCAGGCATTGAAGTGGGATGCAGAGGGTTTAAGAAAGAGAGGACGACCTAAGGAGACCCTGAAACGATCTTTTATGAGAGAGGCAAGAAATATTGCTCTCAGTTCCGTGAAGGAGATTGAGCGTGTTGCCCAGGATAGAGCAGTATGGAGAAATTGGTCCTATGCACACAAAAAGTCCAGAAAATCAAAAACTAAAAAATCAAAAACTGATGAAATATCCACATCTCCCATAAGGAAACGGACTGGAGAATATATCCTTGGTATCTTGTGACAGAGAATATCACGTGCCATGACAGCCGGCGTAGGCGATCATGTCTCTCCACAACTCTCTCTCCTTGGTGCAGGTAACCAAGTCTGACATCACTCTTTTGTGGAAACAATATGCCAAACCATCCAACATATTCTCCCGCTGTCTTCTACGATCATTTCTTCCCTGAATTGTACCTGTTGTCACCAAATGTTCTAAACCTTCTCGCATTATATGTCCGAAGAACCTTGATTCTTATTGTTTTCATAAGGTTTCTTTGTGTGCAGGCCTGATTAAAAAACCTCATCATTGTTTTCTTCGCTGTTCAAGGAATTTTCAGCATTCTTCTGTAAAATCTTCTGTAGCATATCTTTAAGAAACTTATCTTATCTTAACCACATTTGCCGTGAAGCGCCGTGGGAGAGTTAGTTTTCTATCTTGTGCCAGGTGTGTTGCGCTTGACGTTGTCAGTCCATGTTTTCGCAGGGACTCTGAGATATTATCTATCCATCGTGTTCTTGGCCTGCCTCGTGCTCTGCGCCCTCAGTGTCGATTATTGTAGGCACTTGATGGTATTAAATGTGGTTCCATTCCCATAAGATGGCCGAACCACTTGAATCTTTGCTTCTCGATGTACTGTATGCATGGTATAGTACCAACGATGCTTCTGATATTCTCGTTGCTCACTCTATCTCTCATTGTAACGTTGACAGCTTTTCGTAGACATCTCATTTCACATGTTGTAATATTTCTTTCTTGTGTCTTAGTTAGGGGCCATGTTTGGCACTGATAGCAGAGAGGGAATAAATATGCACTTTATCAGTTGTCTTTTGACTGCCATGTTAATGCTTGGATGTTTTAATAGTGGTGACAGTTGGTATGTCACTGTGTTTGTTTTCTGACATCTTGTCTCGATTTCTCTGTCCATCTTTCCATCTGCTGTGAATATACTCCGAGATATTTGAATTCTGGAGTCTGTTGTATTTTGACATTATTCACGTGTATATTTAGTTGACCTGTTGACCTACTTATTGTCATGACTTCTGTTTTGGAGGTGTTGATTTTCATGTCATATTTTTCACATGTCGCTATCTTTAAGAAACTGAATGCCCGTCTGCCCAGCGTGTTCGTAGCGCGTTGGACTACGGGTGACTATCCCTCTGTGTGTGCGGGTTCAATTCCGCGGGATGGCAGAAAAAGCCAGAGATTCCCCAGATATACGGTGTTCGTGGCACCGAACTGAAGAGTTACGATGTCCATGGCACCGAGCCGAAGAGCTGAAAAGCTCAAGTGCTTCTGGATCGACAAAAAATAAACTGAATATGTATAATTAGATAAGAAAGTAGTATATATAATTGAAAGATTGATTGCTTGATAACACCATCATCCTTGCAACTTGGGGAACAACCATGTGCTCTTATCTCTTTCTTACATAAGAAGATATCAGCGACAGTGCACGAACTCCGTAGTACCGACCAGGGTCTCCGTGCGATTTTAAAAATAGTAATCATTTTTAAAAATAAGTTGTATTGTGATATTTTAAATGAATTTTCCCCGTCAGCGGCTTTGCAGTCAACAATTGTCGAGTTTCAACTGCCAAAGGTAGGAACACAACCAGACATGTAGACATATTTTGTAAGTCGTAACACACACACTGATATGTACATGTGTACGATGTCTGCTTCTGTCTATCTTATACATTCTCTTCTCTCTCTCTCTCTCTCTCATATATATATATATATATATATATATATATATATATATATATATATATATATAGATAAAGTGTATACGAGCAAAATATTGACTACAAGGCCCTGGGTTTCCCACATTGCATGAACTCCATAGCTCCACCAAAAGTCATAGTGATATCCTCCAAAAATGCACATGTGATTCGAGACCGGAATGGAACCCACAACTTTCAGAGCGCAAGGCAAATGTCGTAACCACTTTCCCACAGACTGCCATATATATATATATAATCTTTTGACATACACAGAAACTCTGTTATTCATAATATCTCTCTCCTCTCTCTTTCAGTGTCTCTCTCTCTCTCACACACACACAAACACGCTCACACACATAGACTCCCAACATCATTCCCACACACATGCCTTATATTTTAACATCCTTTCCAAACTTGCACATAAATATCCCTTGTCCACAGACTAGACCAAACATAGTTAAATCATTCTTACTCTGAACTAACAAACCCAACAGTAAAACACGTATTCTGTAACACAAACATACTCAAACTCCTGGGTTGACAGTTCCTCAACCACTTCACTTACTACAGAAACCAACTTTTAACTGTAGAAACACTCAGAATTCAACCACCAATGTCAACATCCCTCCTCCGCTACTCTCACAATTTTATACAGCTGATAATTCTAACCAGCCCCCCACAAAATAGAACAGTGGATTCCTGGTTCCGATATCTCACAGGAGAAGAGGTACGGGAAATCTATACGGCTCGCGCAAGTTCTAAATTTGGCGCACAAGATATGTGTACTTTTGCCATGACCTGATCTCACTCAATGGCTGGCTTCATTCGTTTTCTTTTCAATGAGTTTCTTTTATAATTTTTTTTTTGGGGCATCTATTTCCCCTGGATTCCCTTGAATCTTTCATTTATTTCTAACTTTAAACAAAAATTTAAAAATCGAAAACCCAAATTCAGAAAATTTAAAAAAAGATACCTCCAACTCACTCTTTCTATCTTTATCTCTCGCTCCTTCCCACCAGTTCTGCCTTGCACTCACTCTATCATGTCGTTTACTCTTTCCTTCTTGCAATTACATGCTCTGTTCTGAGAAACATATTGGCAGGAGTCAAACTGAAGATGTTATTAATGTTGATCTCCTGCTTGGATTGTGTCCCCTTGCTCATCAAAGATAGCATCCTTACATGTTTTCAATATGTTGTTTTTTGTTTCCCCCGCCCCTTTAATAGTCACGTGGTATCATTAATCATATGTTACGTATAATCATTTCGCATATACAGGGTGCTCAATATAAAAGTAACCCCATTGACAAATCAAAAGTTGCCAGTTACACATTGAGTTGTGTTTATTTACTATTTAAATCGGTTCTGAATAGCTCGTCCTACGTCCCATTTGTTCATGACCCCTTCCGGCACCATAAGTACATGCCATCACACAACCTTGACCTATACTACGTCATAACTGAACCTTCTCATTTTCATAAATATATGCCAGATTAGCTCTATTCACAGGTTGCTTTTATCTTGAACACCTTGTATAATGACCTGCCAGCAGTAATCACTTGTTACTACCAGTCGCATTATTTATATATAGATTAGATGGATGGATTGAAAGATTAGATGGATGGATTGAAAGATTAGATGGATGGATTGAAAGATTAGATGGATGGATTGAAAGATTAGATGGATGGATTGAAAGATTAGATGGATGGATTGAAAGATTAGATGGATGGATTGAAAGATTAGATGGATGGATTGAAAGATTAGATGGATGGATTGAAAGATTAGATGGATTGATTGAAAGGTGGATAGATAGATATATACTTCTGAAGTCGGAGAAGGCCCACCTATATGGCAGCGACACTGATAAAAGGGAAATCAGGCCTTAACGCAAAAATCAGTCAGAAGCGGCATACCTGACTACGTCTGAATTCACAGCGGGCGAACGCAAGAAGAAGACAGACAGACAGACAGAAGCTTATTCACCAAAGTACAATTCTGTTGGTCCTGTCTATCAATCAATCAATCATTATTTTTCAGAATTAGTGCTTTTGTTGGGTGACATTTAGCCGTAATATATGAACGTAAGATTTATATTAAATAAACTACCTCGCCGACAGAAGTCAAACTTCTATAAGCATAGGTGAACACTGTAGGCGAGAGGAAAACCACGAAAAAGATGGTTAGCTAGCATAGCCGAATCCTGTCAAAAACCATCAATAATTATCACCCAAGCCCTCAAAACAGCTCAAGACAGAAACAGAAAACAATGTGCAACAACCCGGTAGCAGTGTGACGACACTGGACAACAACCCGGTAGCAGTGTGACGACACTGGACAACAACCCGGTAGCAGTGTGACGGCCAAAAAAAACAAGAACACTGTATGTGCTCTGATTACAATCTACATCTGACAATCTGTTTAATCCTTTTATCTGTCCTCCCTGCTCTGCTAAAAATAACACCTCATCATTATCCCGTCCATGTCGTCCACCTCTATGAGGTTACTTGTATGAATTCTCAGACCCATAACTCCCATTCTAACTTCGCAATCAAAGTTATCCCTTGAACTTTTCCTTCTGGTAATTACTTCCCTTATCAGTTTATAAAACGGATCTCACAACTACTTGATACCTGCTTCATTCCTAATTATATATTTCTCCTCAAATAGCAATACTTTCTTCTTACGATCATTGCCTTCCGTGTGTTGTAGGACTCACAAGGGGAGCAACGAATAGTAGCACTGCGATCTACAAAGCATGTCGTAAAAGGCGATTAAGGTAGGGCCTAGGTAAGCTACCCTAGTAAATAAAAAGTGTCGCATAAATCGGATGGGCTGGTCTACTTGTAGGTGCGTAACTGGCACATTGTACAATCGCTCTTAGGCTCAGAGCACATGTAAATCACAAAGAATTGTTTAACAAGTGGTCGATATGAAGCCTTAGAAGAAGTATTATTGATATAGGGGAAGACTGCAGTAAAACTATGTAGCTATGGCGAAACACGTAATAACAAAGTACTGTAGATTTACAAAATAAAAAAACAAATAATAATACACATCAACGTTTCGACCAATAGGCCTTTATCAAGTAACGATACAACAGGATTGACGACTTTAGCGTAAGAAGAAGAAAAATAAGAAGAACAAAAGACGCTCTTAGGCTTAGATGGCATGTAAATAACCTAGAGTGGTTTAACAAGTGGTCGATATGAAGCGTTGGATGAAGAATGTGATCATCGAAACATTACAATCTTGCGATTGAGCTATAACTGTCATAGAGTTCCACCACTTTAAATTATTTATTAAACTTCAAAGACATTGCTTTCTCGTTCTCATTTCTCAGGTTTTATTCTGGAAAGTTGCCCGCCTGCCCAGCGTGTTCGTTGGAAGACGGGTGACAAGCTCCCTGTGATTGCGGTTCAGTTCCGCGTGCTGGCAGAAAAACCACAGATTCTCCAGATTTTACGGTGTTCGTGGCACCGAACCGAAGGGTTACGATGTCCATGGCACCGAGCCGAAGGGTTACGATGTTCATGGCACCGAGCCGAAGGGTTACGATGTCCATGGCACCGAGCCGAAGGGTTACGATGTCCATGGCACCGAGCCGAAGGGTTAGGATGTCCATGGCACCGAGCCGAAGGGTTACGATGTCCATGGCACCGAGCCGAAGGGTTACGATGTCCATGGCACCGAGCCGAAGGGTTACGATGTCCATGGCACCGATCCGAAGGGTTACGATGTCCATGGCATCGAGCCGAAGAGCTGAAAGCTCAGAGATTCTGGATCGAAAAAGCAACAACAAAACTGGAAAGTTGGTTAAAAACGAGTCTGCATCTACGGCGTGACAATAGGTCGTCTTTATAAGAGTCTGCATCTACGGCGTGACAATAGGTCGTCTTCATAAGAGTCTGCATCTACGGCGTGACAATATGGCGTCTTCATAAGAGTCTGCATCTACGGCGTGACAATATGGCTTCTTCATAAGAGTTTGCATCTACGGCGTGACAATCTGGCGTCTTCATAAGAGTCTGCATCTACGGCGTGACAATATGGCGTCTTCATAAGAGTCTGCATCTACGGCGTGACAATATGGCTTCTTCATAAGAGTTTGCATCTACGGCGTGACAATCTGGCGTCTTCATAAGAGTCTGCATCTACGGCGTGACAATATGGCTTCTTCATAAGAGTTTGCATCTACGGCGTGACAATCTGGCGTCTTCATAAGAGTCTGCATCTACGGCGTGACAATAGGGTGTCTTCATAAAACTACAGCAATGAGTGCTACCACTACTGCCATCAACACCGATAATACTACCACTACTACTGCTACCACAAACGCTACTACTATTACTACTACAAGGACTACTATAAGTACTACTACTACTACTACTACTACCATCACCACCACAACTAATACTACAACAATAGCACTACCACCAATATCACAACTACCACACGTAGTACTACTACTATTACTACCACACTATCCCTACGAATACAACTACTATTACCACCACAACTATTACCACCACCAATATTACCACCATCACTACTACTTCTGGTACCACTAATATTACTACTACTACTACTATTAATGCTGCTTCTGCTGTACAATGTACACCTTGTATCAAACATCTTCTCAATAGGAACAAAACGATCTACTACTATAACCACTACTACTACCACCACTATTATTTCTACGAGTACTATTACAAGTACTACTCCTACTGTTTCATAGGCCACTGCACAAGTTACCACTACCTGCATCAAACACCTTTAAAAAGGACAACTTCTACTACCACTAACTTTAACATCACCACCATTGCTATTATTACCGCCATCTGCACCACACGTTTCTGTAATAGAAAACACGCAAGAATCAACGTTCATGCATTCTGGACGCATCGCAGCTAGCTGAAAGAACCTTCGTCCGATCACGCTCACATTAGCACTAGTTGCGGTTTCAAATTCCACCACCCCCTTCCTTTCCACTGTCAGGGAGTCATGGTTAGTCGGGTGGAAAGTTAACCGCATTGGATTTGAACACTCTAAACATTTGATGTTTAAATTCAGCGCTCTAAACACTGTGTCACCCAGACCTTTCTTGAAAATTGACATATATTCTCGTCAATCCATCTTCGTAATCCTTTATGACGCTCTCTCCATCTTCCTCATGATTGATCCCACTACCTCACGTTTTCAACCTCTTTCGAACTCATATATACCTCCCTCATCACGACACAAGAAAACAAATCCTCCCTCACGTGCACTGCCTTACTCACTTCTCATCCGCTCATAGACATCTTCAACCTCTGACCTCACAAAATAAATAACATTTTGTTTAAATAAACCCACGTGACATATTACCAATGTAGTATTCTATTACCCTACCAGTCCTATCCTTCTAGGCTAATGGATATCTGTATTGTACTTCGACAAGTCCCTATCTCCTTCCAAATTCACGTCCTGACCCCCCAGAACCCTATCCCCAATAACCTGTTCCTCTCAATCCCATTATCATTAATGACTAAGCAATAGAGGGACTAAAAATAAACTCCGGCCTGCAAAAAAAGATGAAATGATTGGCGAATCAGGATGAAGAGTGAGATAAGTGATGAAATGATCATAGTCATTTACTTGATTTCTTTCACTCTTGCAGACTTGTCAGTCAATAAATAGGACAAGTCTGCACTAACAGAAATATAGTACAGACTACAAAATACCCACACACGAAATTGTGGCTTTTTCTTAGTGGGGATTTTTGTTTCAAACAGTCTGTTGTTTTGTTACTTTGCTGTTTTGATATTCCAACTTTTTGGTGCCATGTTGTTGTTCATCCATCACTGAATTTCTTCTTCAAACGCTCCATATCCACCACATGTTAACCACTCTGTGTGATCTGAGCCTAAGAGTGATTGTACGTTGTGTCAGTTATGCATCGACAAGTACACCAGCACATCCGATTTCTGCGACGCATTTTATTTACTAGGGTTACTTTCCTAGGCCCCTACCTCAGTCGACTCTTACGACATGCCTTGTAGGTTGCAGTGGTAATATTTTTCGTTTTACTTGCGGGCCTGGCACCACAATGGTGCTTCTCTGCACAATGTAATCAGTCAGATCTGACGTCCTACCTATGACCAATCAGATCTGATACCATGCTACAGTATAACTTCAAATGTGGTACTTTAAAGTGGGGTTTTTCTGTACGTTCGATTGATAAAGTCAATCCTTCGCTTTAGGCCCTTAGACTTGCCAGGAAACAAAATTATTATCACCATTTTAGGAAAAAAATGTAATACTATACTGCCATCACACACTAAAAATTACATCAATGATCATCGCCTATGCTACGGAGCACGTGTACTGTCGTTAAGATCTTAGTGTATAAATAAAATGATTGGAGCACACGTAGCTATTCATGAACATGCAATGATGATGGTCCTATCAATCAATCTATACATCACTGGATGTACATACAGATCAGCCGTTGTCAAGTATCGCTTGCTACTTGAGATGAAATTTGATTTCAAATTCCGACAGTCTTGTGATCGATGATAATCGATTTTCTTGTCTTGATGCAACCTGCGATAGTTGAGTGACTTCATTTCTTGACGCTCATCCCTAGTTTGTTTCCCATTACAGTTTGTGATTACATATGACAATATAATGGAAAAGTAATCTTTGTAAATAGGAAGGCATGCTTGGGTATGGTGTGGTTTTAACTTTAGAAGTCATTAGGTATGTCAACGGTCATATGTTAAACTGACGGATGAATTGACGTCTTCTTCCAACGCTCCATATCGACCACTTGTTCACCTTACGTGTCTTTTAGCAAATACTATCTCTAACAAAACACAGTTTGCAAAACGGTGCCAACAAAATAATATGAGAATCACTATCTAAAAGAGATGATGGAGATGGTTTGAACATGTGATATGCATGGAGACTAGCTCGTCACGAAAACTGCTCTGCGATGTACACACCAGGGTAAAGGAAAAAGTGGAAGACAAAAAACAACAAATAGAAGAACAGTAGAACAAGAATTGAAAGAAAAAAATCATTGCTGGTATACAATACTCAGGACTTTCATGATTTACAATAGATCATATAACACAATGAGACGTAGATGCACTATAAAGAGAATACCTGCACAAATTGAAGTACCTTTCAAATTTATGTCAAACTATTCATTAATCATAATCAAGAGCGTCTGGTTGAATAGGTTTGAGCGCGCGAGGGTCCATGCAGGAGACCCCTATTCAATCCACGGTAAGGCCAAGAATTATTTTCTGTTTGTGGACATACAAGAGAAATCCTAACCTGAACAGCTTCGCAGCGACTGCACTAACCATGCAGCCATTAAATTCCTCAGGCTCTCGTCCCACCTGCCCTACGCCGCCCCGAAAATCGGTACTACAGGCCGTAACGACAGTTTTCTGTGCGTTTTTTAAATACAAGGGAAATGTGTAGTCAAAATTGATATCACTTACCTAAGTTATGGCCTCAATTGTTTATATATATATATATAAATTCCAGAGCCCTTTCAGACCAGAAACATGCACTCGTGAACAGAACGGCGCGGTCCGGATTCGAACCCACGACCTTTGAGCGAAAAGCAATAGCTAAACCGTTTAACCACAGAGACAATCGTTTTTTTAAATTTTATTTTTTCCGATCCAGAAGCACTTGAGCTGAAAGCTCTTTGGCTCGGTGTCATGGACATCGTAACCCTTCGGTTCGGTGCCACGAACACCGTAAATCTGGGGAACCTGTAGCTTTTCTGCCAGTCCGCGGAGTTGAACCCGCACATACAGAGGACTTGTCACCCGTAGTCCAACGCGCTACGAACACGCTGGGCACAATCGTTTATTATAATATAAAGATCAAAAGAAACCTTGATTTCAAGTTAGCATATTTTTCAACCAGTTTCTGACTGCATGAAGTATGCAATGTTATTGTAGTGGATTAACACAACCAGTTTCTGACTGTATGTAGTATGCACTGTTCTTGTAGTGGATTAACGTAATACACAGAGCATGCGTTTATTAAATTGGACAACATTCAGTTCCTGCAACCGACGTTTACCAAATGAAGAAATGAATTTGTCATCCTACCTCTCGCATACTTAGCGTTATAAATTTGAAGTAACCTTAGGTTTTGCAAACGCTGACGTTGTAATTTTTCATTTATTTTCAACTTTCACAAAGGTCAGGAGGAAACAGGCTGTAAAGAAGTAGCCTAAATGGTCTACTGCTGGATTGACTTCATTACACCTGGTTTTACCCCATACGGTGTGGTCCCTCTCTGTTAGAAATGACACTTCACCTACCGAGAGTATTACATAAAGCACGAACTTCGTAGTTTCGGCAACAACCCTAGTGGTCTCTTGAAAATAATGCATCCGTGAACAGAACGGCGCGATTCGGATTCGAACCCACGACTTTCGGAAGACACGGCAAAGGCTTAACCACTTAGACACAGAGACAACCAAGAAGTAGTGGGTCGAAAGCAGTGGGTGGAAAGTAATGTGTCGGAGAGTAGAACCACTTAGACACAGAGACAAGCAAGAAGTAGTGGGTCGAAAGCAGTGGGTGGAAAGTAATGTGTCGAAGAGTAGTGGATCGAGACGTAGCGGGCAGAAAAGTGATGTGTCAAAGAGCAGTGGGTCGAGACGTAGTGGGCAGAAAAATAGTGGGTCGAAAAATAGTGGGTCGAAAAATAGTAGTTCGAAAATTAGTGGGTCGAACGGAGTGGGTCAAAAGTAGTGGATCGAAAAGTAGTGGGTCGAAGATTAGTGGGTCGAGACGTAGTGGGTCGAGACGTAGTGGGCAGAAAAGTAGTGGGTCGAAAAATAGTAGTTCGAAAATTAGTGGGTCGAACGGAGTGGGTCAAAAAGTAGTGGATCAAAAGGTGTAGATGTGGCTTCAAATGAATATCTCGTATGCATTTTCGCTGTTAATGATCCTTGGAAGAACCGGGACACGTCTTCATGCACTAAGTAGTTACCCATTTGATTGCAGGGCCAATATAGAGAGTTGGACGTTTTCCCATTCAAATATATTCTATTGACAATCTGTATGGATATCAGCTATATGTAATATTGTATATGAATGAGGGAAGTACGAGAGAAGTTATAGATGAAATATGCACATGAGAAGGATACTATACTTGTGTGTGAGAGAAAGATGGAAGAAGTTATAGATGAAATATGCACATAAGAAGGATACTATACTTGTGTGTGAGAGAAAGATGGAAGAATTTATAGATGAAATATGATCATAGTATGTTGTATGACGGTAAATAAGAGAAATATTAACTTACCCGAGTCAAGAATGGTAGAAAAATGTCAACACTGCAACAAAAGAAAAGAATATGTATGATATAACTATATCTATCTATCTATTTCTCTCTCTACACATCTATCTATCTATTTCTCTCTCTACAAATCTATATTTGCATTTATCTATCTATTTATATATCGATTGATCTATCTTATTTTTCTGTCATCTGTCTGTCTGTAGATGTTTGTCTGAATGTCCCTCTCTATCCCTCCCTCTACCAGTTTATCTGTCTATCTATATATATGTTTGTATTTTTGTTTGCTTGTCTATCAATTTTTCTCTTTTTTCGTCTCTGTCTGCCCATTCTATTTTTCTCCCTTCATAAACGAGTCTGTCTTTCACTGTCTCAATTCATCAATCAATCAATCAATCAATCCGTCCGTCCGTCTGTTATATATCTATCAATCTATCTAATTTATCTGTCTATCTATTTATGTCTGTCTATCTGTATGTTTGTGTGTATGTTCTATATATATATAGATATGTATCTGTCTATATTTTTGTTTGTCCTTCTATCTGTTTATATGCCATTTCTTCTATTTCTCTATATCTCCGTCCATCCGCCAGTCTGTCTTTCTTTGATCGTCTCTCTCTATCTATATAGCTATTTATTCTGTTTATCTATCTATCTATCTATTTAACTATCTATCTAGATCAACCTGTCACTACATCTTCTCTTCGCTCTGTCTATCAATAATTCACCCTCCCCCACCACATGCATATATATATATATATATATATACATATCTACCTGCCTGGCTGCCAATCATGGTTAAAAAAGACATGCTAAATAACATCTATTGAATGTCTTCCTCTTTGACATGAAACTTATGCACGCTTCCAGGAGCAGAAGAGAAACAGACAGACAAGGACAGACAGATAAAGAGAAAAAAAGAAAATCTCGATCCTTCCTGCATGAGAAGAATTGATCGGAAGCTGAACGACCATACCGGCATGTGCCATGTAACCAGAAGTAAATTAGAACGTTAGAACGTGCATGTATTTGCGTGAGTGATGGGTTCTCACATGTGTTCTCTGAAGTGTGGGGGTGTATTTGTGAGAAAGATGTGTGTGAGGGAAGGGGGGAGCTGAGCCAGGGATGATGTAGCTAGCTCGAGCAGTGATGTAATAAAGGCTTATAAGTAGAGGGAAGGAGGAAATGATAGTTGAGATTGGGAGAAGGAGTTAATGAACAGTGTGTGTGTGTGTGGGGGTGTGTGTTAAACAAAGATATCTTTTGACCTAACTTATGGCGGAAACGCAACTGTAGAGATCATTCGCGTGACCTATTTTCAAAGCTGATACTAAATAGCCACTGTAGCTCCTGTTATTATATTTTTTCATAATTTTTGTAATAAAGTTTTTTCTTTAAATAATATAAAATTGTTTTCTTTTGTTTGGTGGAAGCAAGGTCAGAAATAAGAAGAGAAAATAGCGAGAGTGTGCGAAAGAGATATTTCCTCCCATTGAACGATTTCTTCAAAAGCAAACAGGGAGATTGGAAATCTGTTTTTCTTTCAGTTTTGAGGTCAGACTGGAGAAGCATGTGAATTGAAGAGAGAGAGAGAGAAAGAGACTGAGAGAAAAAAAGAGAGAGAGAAGAGAGAGAGAGAGAAAGAAAGACAGGGAGAGTCAGAGAGAAAATGGAGAGAGATGAAGAGAGGGAAGGAGATAAAAAGAAAGAAAGAAAGGGAGAGAGAAAAGAGAGAAAGAGAGAGAAATATGAAAGAGAGAAAGAGCGATTAAGCAGGTGAGAGAGAAAAAGAAAGAAAGATGAAAAGAGAAAGACAGAAAGAAAGAGAAAAAAAATAAGAAAATGAGAAAGAGTCAGAACGTGAAAGAGACAAAAAGAACCAGAAAGAAAGAGAGTAGAAAAATGAGACATAAACAAAAAGAAAGAGAGAACAAAATAAGAGAGAGATATATATAAATAGAGAGATAGAGAGAAGAGTAAAAAATAGAGAGAATACAAGAAAAGTGCGAGAAAAAGAGAAAACAAGAGACAGACAGACAGACATAAAAAGAGTGTGACAAGGAATTAAGATAAGATTTATAGAACGAGAACGGATAAGTTGATAAGAATGATGAAGAGGGAGGCACATGTTATTTAACAATTACAGTTGCAATCTACTTTCTGTTGCTAATTCAGTGAGAGCAGTGGTTTTCAAACGATGTGTCTTACGACACTCCAATGTCCATAACCCTAGAAAATCAACGACTCGTTTACCGTGGTTGATGGATACGTCCTGTGAAGGACATGCACCGACTTTCAATGTTATATATATATATACCCTTTATCTCACCATGAGCTATATTGGGGGAAATAGTGTTAAGCCACAATATTTTACATGACTATCGGCATAGGTGAAGTGCTTAACATCACGCCGGCCACATTTACTTCCAAGTAGCTGTCTGGTATCCATTTTAGATTGAGTCGATCTCAGAGCCGATACGATCTGAAAAAGACACTACCACTGCTGAATTGAGTCCGAGTCACGCGCATAAGAAGCAAGAGCACTAACCACAACGCTATCATCGGAGGGATATATCTTTGTTACTCTCTCTCACTCAATATATATATCTATATATCATCCAATTGTTCAAAGTCAATTCGGGTGTGAAGCAGGGCTGCGTTATGTCACCTATGCTTTTGGGATAGCTATAGACTGGATCATGCGCAATAGCACCCAAGATGATCAACTAGGCATCAAATGGCTTAATAATAGCAGACTATTTGATCTTGACTTTGCCGATGACGTGGTCATATTGAATTCAACCACACAAGCAACCCACAAACTAACGAGCAATCTTTACACACTTGCAGAACAGGTTGGTCTCCAGATTAATTCTGCCAAGACCAAAATTATGGGCCTCACAAACTCGACCAACAACATCGTAATAAATGGCCAAACACTGGAGAAAGTTGAACATTTTACATATTTGGGTAGTAAAGTGTCAAACATCAAACAACGGAGACACGATGAAAGAAATAAACTCTCGTATTGCTATAGCAGCTAGTGCCTTCACTAAATTAACGAATATCTGGCAATCTCAAGACCTTAGTATATGCACAAAAGTTAAATTATTTAGGTCATGTGTGATTCCTGTACTTACCTACGTTGTGAAAGTTGGAAATCAACAAAGAAAATTGATAAGAAACTGGACAGCTTTGAGAATAAATGTCTCCGAAAATTCTTAAAAGTAAAATGGAGTGATTTCGTTTCTAACAACACAGTGAGAGATAGAACACACCAACAACCTATATCAAATATTATAAGGAAACGAAGGTGGAAATATTTAGGTCATGTTCTTAGATCAGACGAAAAGAGACTAAATCGACAAGTCCTTATGTGGTTACCAGTTGGGAAAAGAAAACGTGGAAGACCAAAGACCACTCTTCGAAGAGCAATCCAACAAGAAAGTAAACTATTGGGATGCAAAACCATACAAGATCTACAACTGCTAGCAAAGAACCGCATCACATGGAGATCTAAAACCTCTGCCCTATGTGCCGCCTTTGGCACGAAAGGAACAAACTAACTAACTATATCACCATCATCATCAAGTAACTTGCCCCTTCCGGAACTTGGCTACTATGACAGAGGTCCTGAAAATCTGTTCTGTGCAAGTTGACCGGCATCAGCAGCAGTCATTCTCAGATCGTCAATGACATCTTGCACCCATCGCCTTCTAGGTCTTCCTCGCTTTCTTCTTCCAGGCACCATTCCTTCCAAAATTACTTTCTCTAGACAGTAAGGTCGTTTGATGTGTGTGAAATATTTAATTTTCCTTGTTTTTAATGCTCTTTAATAGCCAACTCTCTTTATTATCAAGCTGTTGCAGAACAGAAGCATGTGTTCTTTTCTCTGTCCATGATATTCTAAGTGCTCATCTGCAGCATTTGCATTCAAAGGCATTAATGATCTTCGCCGCTTTGTGTGTATATATATATATATATATAAGATTATAATTTAACAAGACATGTATGTACCGACATGAAAAATACAATGTAATCATTGAGATAAATAATATGAAGACAAAGTAATACAATTAAAGTGTTCACAATAAAATAAAAATAATATTAAATGAGCGAGGATAAAAAAAATAAACTAATAACAAGCAGAAACATACAAATATTACAAACATAAAATTGCTAGAGAAGAAAAAGAAAATTTAGGAAAAAAGGATGTAAAGAAAGGAATCACATTGCCGATTGTGGTAGTTAAATGGAGAAATAATTCACTGTCCCAGATCTGCCAGGATTCTGCTGATATTGTCAACTCTCTGACATATGAGGTGACAGTTCGACAGGCAGGAAGGAAAGACAGGCGGAAGGAAGAAGAGAATGAAAATGAGGGCTAAATTAAAAGGCAAGATTGCGTGATTTTGTTAGTGAAACATGCCGATATGTAATCAGCCATGAAGAAGATTTCAGTTAAGGAATACAACTGGATAGCTGACAAGGAGACGTCAAGCTAAGATGATGTGAGTGAGTGACATATAAATTGTGCTAGGTAATAAGAAAGAGAAAGGTAGATAATGATAATAATAGCAGTACATCGCAAGCGATGAAGACAACAGCCTCAGACGTGTGCTGCTGCACCTCTCTGGTGTGTGCGGAGGTGACTGTAGAGTAAAGTCCTAGAAAACAACCCCCTACCACAGGTGGGGCATACATAATCAAGGTTAGACATGTGGATGTTGTGTGTTCTAGCTTTTTGCGCAACTCGTTTTCTCTGTGCGTCAACGGCACAACGATTCTCAGCTATGCGGGTTCCTCTTGTGTTGTTACAGCGCCACATTTGGCGATCTTGCGCCATAATTCCCAACACGTGGTGACTATATTGAAGCACTTCAGAGACACTTTAAGAGTGTCTTTACAGTGTTTTTCTGTCCACCAGCTGAACGTCTGCCCCTTCAAGCTCGCCATACATCAACTGTTTTGGGATACGTTCTAAAACAGAGTTTCTTGACTCGTGGTCCGCGGATTTCTGACTTTCAGCGATGTTTTAGTATGTGGCCCCGATTGTGTATTGCTGCGGCTTGCAAGGAACACAAAGATTAATACCACTGCCAAATACAAGGTATGCTGTCCGACTGAGGTAGGGGCCTAGGGAAGCTATCCTAGTAAATAAAAAGCGCAGCAGAAATCGGAAGTGTAGGCGCATAACTGGCACAAGGTATAATCGCTCTAAGACTCAGATCACAAACAACTCACAAAGAGTGGTTTAACAAGTGATCGAATTAGAGCGCTTGAAGAAGAAAAAGAAGTATGTGGTCCTTGAATATTTGAAGAAATGTTGGTAGCTTTTACATTCAAAAAAAAAAAAGATGTAAAAAAAGAAAAGATAGAAAACGAGAAAGGTGGATAAATACTGTAAAACAATTTAGACAATGTTCACATATTTATATCAATTTAGACAATGTTCATATTCTACAACTTGGAGAATGTTCACATATTGCTATCAATTTAGATAATGTTCACATATTGATATTAATTTAACAATGTTACATATTGCTATCAACTTGGAGAATGTTACATATTGCTATCAATTTAGATAATGTTCACATATTGATATCAATTTAGACAATGTTCACATATTGATATCAACTTGGAGAATGTTCACATATTGATATCAATCTGCTGGTTAAACAGAAAGCCATGTGTGAAATTGGGCGGGTAATACATCATAATACTAAGAACAGGTTCTCTTGACGTAGAGGTTAGTTGCTCACCTCTCGTTTCAAAGGTACTTGGTTCGCTCCCTCTTGGAACAATCTGGATATTTTTCCAGAGATCCCTGATCTTAGTGTAGGTGAGATCGAGTTTCTAGTCCTATCGGAGACGGACGATAAAACGTAGGCCCCGTGTTCAATTTGAGCACGTAAAAGAACTCTTGGCAGTTCAAAATCGAGAAGAATAGGCTGGAAAGCAGCTGCCCGTGTAAAAATTCATTAGAAATAGAAATTACAAATACAATTCCTACAAAATATCATTACCATCTTTACAATTACATCGGAGTCGCCGGTGCTACGAAGTTCGTGCACTGCAGCTGAGATCTTCTCATGTAAGACAGAGATCGGAGCATGTAGTTTTACTCATCAAATTGCAATGATGATGGTCCTAACAATCAAGCAATCAATAAATCAATCAATACTAAGAGCATGCATATTTCCAGTGGCAACGTATAAGTGTGTAGCATGGACACTTCAAAAGGCAGTGAAAAACATATCTGTACAACGAGCATCGATTATATTTATTAGAGCAGGGGGTGAAATTGAGGTAATTGCACACAAAAAAAACGACAAAAAGACTGATTGTAACAATGAAAACTCAAAAAGGCCGATTTCAAAACCGCTTAGCTAATAGCAAAATCAGGATCACAGCATTAAATGTCTATTATTATTTGTATTATATTATTGACTGCAAAAACAATGGTCTCTGCTTCGATCTACGAGAAAATTGCTAAGAACATTCCTTATTAAAATAAAACTGCCGTTACTGCAATTTAGTACTACTTTTTAGGGCGGTGAAGAACAGGTGGGACGTGAGCCTAAGAAATTTATTGGCCGCATTGCTAGAGCAGTCGCGGCGTAGCTGTTCATGTTATGATTTTTCATTTAAGCCCACAACATAAAAAAAATCCTTGGTCTTACCATGAATTGAACATGGGTCTCCCGCATAGGAGCCGCGCTCAAGTCCATTCGGTCAGACGATCCTCACATTCCTTAATACAGGCTGTAATAGCTCAGCTATGACGACCTCCTTATGTCTAATCAGATCTGATACCATGCTACAATATAACGTGAAATGTGGTACTTTACAGTGGGGATTTTATGTTAAATCTTACCGTTATCAATGCCGACAAAGATGTGTCTTGTTGAATAATATCTATCAACTTTGTCCGAAATACGGATGTGCCTGTATTACATGATATAGGGGCAAAACGGTGGCACAACGTACTCACAATCTCGGCGCAAATCTCCCAGATCACAAAGAGAAGTTAACGTGGTTGATAAGAACGAACGAACGAAGACAAACAAACAACATTCCTAAATATATTTCTTCTTCTTCTTCTTTTTCTTCTTCGAACGCTCCATATCGATCACTTGTTAACCATTCTTTGTCATTTGTATGTGATCCGATCCTAAGAGCAATTGTAGTTTGTGCCAGTTATACGTCTACAAGTAGGCCAGTGCATCCGATTTCTGCAATGCTTTTTTTTTACTAAGGTAGCTTCCTAGGTCCTACATCAGTTACCTCTTACGACATGCTACTCGTAGATCGCAGTGTTACTATTCTTTCCCTCCCCTTGCAAGCTCTGTCAACACACGTGCAACAAAGAGAAGTTAACGTGGTTGATAAGAACGAACGAACGCAAACAAACAACATTTCCAAATATCTTTGTCTAATGACAAATTAAATAAGCGAAACGACGGTTTAATGGCCAATGTCAAGGTTAACACAAAGAGCTGGCGTGTCCTATTATTTTACTCTAAAACTGGACAAAAGTTCAATTGGAAAAAGTTCATTTTGGACAAAAGTTCAACTGGACATAAGCACAGACACAACAATCAAAGCAACATTATTCTACTACGATAAATCTGAACACGAGAAAGATGTTTTCAACCCTTCTATTCGTTTTACTTCTCACATCTCCACTACTTGTGTCAACTTTCTTGACATTACTATCACCTTACGCCTATCCGCTATCACTACATCAGTATATTACAAGCCTACTGATGCACATAGTTTTCTCCTCTATACTTCTTCCCATCCCCGGGCTTGTCGTGACTCTTTGCCATTCTCGCAGCTCTTACGCCTTCGTCGCCTTTGTAGTGAGGACGATGATTTTCTTGAGAGAGCTCGCGAGATGCTTGATTTCTTTCGTAGGCGCCTATACCCGGAGAGGGTGCTTGTCTCGGGGCTATGCATCGAGTTCAGAAAATCACTCGCCAGCAGGCCCTTACCAGTCAGCATAGGACTACTAACTCTGACAGAGTAAAACTCATCTTAACTTACCACCCCCATAGTTCCTGGTGAAAAATGTTTTATTCCGTCATCTGTCTCTCCTTAGATCAGATCCTGAGACCCGTTCTGTCTTCCCCAACTATCCTTTGGTGTCTTACAGACGGGACAGAAGTCTTAAGGATATGTTGGTACACAGTCGCCTTAAGTCCAATATCCAGACTCATTTTGGCACTGTCCAGTGTGGTCGTCGGCGTTGCAACACGTGTGCTTATGTGATACAGACGCGTACTGTATCTTTTCCTTTAGGTACGTTTCTTATTGACGATGGGTTCACATGCGAGTCCCGTAATCTTATCTATGCCATTATCTGTAAGCGATGTAACAAGGCTTATATCGGCGAGACAGGCAAGAGGCTCAGTGACCGATTCGCCCAACACTTACGCGACATACGCCAATGCTCTGTGACCCTGTAGCCACCCATTTCAATGACACTGGCCATTTAGGTGCTCACGATGTCCAGGTCACAGCCATCCGATCATGTTCCTCGGATGATCGCAGTCGATTGCTCTGGAGAATCGGTTGATTTCTTTGTATGGTACCTTGCGACCACGCGGGCTCAACGTATTACATTCTTATGCTTCTTACTACTTTCTCTTCCCATGCTTTGTAATCTATATGGGTATATGTTGCATGTATTCATGTTATATTCCATTCTTATGCTTCTTAGTACTTTCTCTTCCCATGCTTTGTAATCTATATGGGTATATGTTGCATGTATTCAAGTTATATATTTACTAGATGTTTCATTGTTTCTTTTCCTTTCTATTTCTAGTTTTTATGTGTGTTTTTGTGTTACATTTATTTCGTTATTCGTTTTTATTCCAGACTTTCCTTAGATACGTTTGTATTTGGTCGTCCATTTGTGTTTCATTTTAATTTGTCACTCCTGTTTGTTCGTTTGCTTGATAAAGGCCTTGTTGGTCGAAACGTTGCTGTATTTTGTCATTGTTTTTGTAATTTGTAAAACTACAGTACTTTGTAATTACGTGTTTTGCCATGAAAAAATTGCACATGTGACTAGGTCCGGATTCCAACCCACTACCTTCAAGTCGACAGGCAACCGACTTAACCACTTCGCCAACGATACCTCCTATTTTAGTGTTCTCATCCAACAGTAGGTCGCCAAGAGACCGAAGACATCTCTATTATCCATCCGGTACTCCACGACAATTCATGCAGTCGATGCAAGGCTGTCCACACTCTGACTGCCGTAAGCACCAGTATATCAATGACAGTAGATCCACGTGAACCTCTGTAGATTGGAAACCTCTATAAACAACATCTACTTATACCAGAACCTGTCATTATGACTCTTCCGAAGCATCGACTGAAAGTCAGATACACCAACGACACCAAACAAGGAGTATAAGAGAGACACAGGAGGGCAGCAATAGCGACCTCAACCTACTTCATCCTACTGGAGGCAGTTGCCCTGTACGCTGCTCCACTTTCTGCAACAACCCTACTATGCGTACTAGCCAGGAAACACCAGCCTGACTTCTCACCATGATGCACATTACCCATCGGTATAAACATCAGCCTGACTTCCTCACCATGATGCAGATTACCCATCGGTATAAACAACACCATGACTTCCTCACCATGATGCAGATTACCCATCGGTATAAACATCAGCCTGACTTCCTCACCATGATGCAGATTACCCATCGGTATAAACAACACCATGACTTCCTCATCATGATGCAGATTACCCATCGGTATAAACACCACCCTGACTTCCTCATCATGATGCAGATTACCCATCGGTATAAACAACACCATGACTTCCTCACCATGATGCAGATTACCCATCGGTATAAACACCACCCTGACTTCTCACCATGATGCAGATTACCCATCGGTATAAACAACACCTTGACTTCCTCACCATGATGCAGATTACCCATCGGTATAAACATCAGCCTGACTTCCTCACCATGATGCAGATTACCCATCGGTATAAACAACACCATGACTTCCTCACCATGATGGAGATTACCCATCGGTATAAACACCACCCTGACTTCTCACCATGATGCAGATTACCCATCGGTATAAACAACACCGTAACTTCCTCATCATGATGCAGATTACCCATCGGTATAAACAACACCTTGACTTCCTCACCATGATGCACAGACCTATCGGTATAACCAACACCTTGACTTCCTCATCATGATGCAGATTACCCATCGGTATAAACACCACCCTGATTTCTCACCATGATGCAGATTACCCATCGGTATAAACAACACCATGACTTCCTCATCATGATGCAGATTACCCATCGGTATAAACACCAGCCTGACTTCTCACCATGATGCAGATTACCCATCGGTATAAACAACACCTTGACTTCTCACCATGATGCAGATTACCCATCGGTATAAACAACACCTTGACTTCCTCATCATGATGCAGATTACCCATCGGTATAAACAACAAAATCATCCTCACTTATCTTCTATCAACTGCTTAGAAAGTATAAAACATTGCTAAGTCTAAAAACGTTTTCTTGGTTTCACCTTACGGTGTTTTTCTGTGTTTCGCCTTTGGTTTCATCAACGAAAAGCTACTGATTAGAACATGCCACTTATCACATGACATTTGAAAGATTTGCAGCAGAGTTTCCGAGAATGTTTTCCTCTTCCTGATGCAATAAAATAGCTGGATTAGAAATCCATTTGCAGTTAATATGTGTAAACTAGAAGAGAAACAGAAGATAAACGCAAACTCATAGAAATATCAACGATTGGTGCTCAGAAATTCAATAAACACTTCTTTGTAAATTTATCCGCTCACAAAGCGTTTATTACACTATCAGAGAAGAACTTGGTTTTGATTTGGTGGTTTCTATGACAAAGTGGCAAGGACGTTTGCCTGGCGTTCTGAATGTTGTAGATTCGAATCTACGAAAAAATAGAGAATATAATATAAATAGTATCCAAAAGAGAACCATGTCGTTTTATATGTCCATTATATTTTATAACAAAATGATATATATAACACGGGCCGTGCGGTATATTTTCTCGGTAGGATGCAAGTCTTCGAAATACCGCTCCTTAATGATTTTTCCTTAAAATAACATTCCACTGTAATTGTGATTTTTCTGCTAATGCCGCCCTCCTTACGGTTCCACCTGATGCGGCCGCATATCGTATCAAAGCACAGCACGGCCTTGTATATAACGACAGTATTCTCTGGAAAGATCATTCAGGAACAGTGTAGTCCAACGTTTTTATAGACTGTGGCACATTATACTGATAGTTTTGGAGGTGCGGGCGCCATGAGATGGTTGTAATACTAATATTATCAATAATAACAATAGTAATATTTATATAGTTGAAATATCTACGATTATTCTTCCTCTTCTTTTGTCGTCACACTGCTACCGGGTTGTAGCACAGTGTCGTGGTTTTCTGTTTTTGTCTTGCGCTGTTCTGGTGACTTGGGTGATTGTTATTTTTGCTCTTTGACAGGATTCTGCTATACCATCTAACAATCTTTTTTGTGGTCTACCTCTCGAATTCTTCCCTGATGTTCTGTTGTAGATGTATCCAGTGCAACAGCAAAATGTCGGTTTAGGGGGCGGCAGTTAATATTTGTATATAAATTCCCACAACAGAAAAAAAACATTGGCTTGACCGTGGATTGAACCTGGGACTCCTGCATTGGAGCCGCGTTTTAACCAATTCGACCAGACGTTCCTCTTCAAAAGTTTATTAGATGGGGAATAGTTGTAGGGCAACGAGCAAGAGGAAGACAAAGACATTAGTGGTGGGAGGGAGACATGAAGAGATGTACAAGTGACAGCCTGAAAGTGTAACATAAAGGACAGAGACAGTGGATGTTGTAGACCTATTGCAGCCAACCTTCGTTGCGGAGGATGTAAGTGATAATGATAATACTGATGATGGTAATCATTATTATAACACTGTTTTGGCTGAAATTGGATGCACGTGTCCTAATTGTGTACAAATCTATGCGTTTAGGGGCCTACCAAACCAATGTGCAACGTATACACGTTCTTGGCAAAGATCAAACATATCACAAAGAGTGACTAAAATTGGTCGTAAAGAACGAACGCAAAGAAGAAGAATATAACACTGATGACGATTATATGGACGATGATGATGACGATAATACTGATGATGATAATGATGATGATGATAATACTGATGGTGATTATAATACGGATGGTGGTGATGATGATAATACTGATGATTAAAACACTGATGATGATGATGATGATTATGATGATGACGATAATACTGATGATGATTATAATACGGATGGTGGTGATGACGATAATACTGATGATTAAAACACTGATGATGATGAAGATGAGAAAGAGGCGTATATATAGTGTAAGAAAACCGAATCCCTTTATCAGAGAATACGTTGAGACAGAGAGAGGAGGAAATGAGGATGTGCATAAGTCTTGAAGCTAGCGACACACTAAGGAGATAATGAGAAATGGAAGGGTGACGTGTGGGAGTAGATAATGCCAGAACTGTCTGAGTGAGTGAAGTAGAGGTGAGATAACAGTTGACACAAGAAGGTAGATATGGACGGCATGGTTGTATCTGCAATGCAAGATAGAAGTGCAAGTGTGCACATAGGAGGGGAGTATTATGAGTGGAGGACTGGAGGGGGAGTGTGTGTTATACCAAGAGATACGCAGTGCAATATGGTAAACCAATGTAACAAACAAAAGTAACGAAGCCCTTGTTATACCAAGTGGTATATAGGGTAATATGGTGTTAGGCCGGTGGTATTTTTCATTGACCGTCGACGCACGATGGGAAGATATGATCAACACCACGCCCACCACCATTACTTTCCAGTGCATTTCTTGGTACTCACTTGAGGCTGGGTCCGTACGGTCGGATAAAATTCCACACCCACTGTGGGAAATGAACCCGGATCACGCGCCTAAGACACGCGTTTACTAACAACTACGCTACTAAGGCTCTCAGGTATACCAATGTGGTCCAAGGTAAACACTAAGGAATATGGCAACGCAATACGTTACACTAAGGTATATGGGAGCGCAATATGTTACACTGCAGCTCTCAGGTATACCAATGTGGTCTAAGGTATATGGTAACGCAATATGTTACAATAAGATATATGGGCGCAATATGTTACAATAAGATATATGGGCGCAATATGTTACAATAAGATATATGGTCGCAATATGTTACAATAAGATATATGGGCGCAATATGTTACAATAAGATATATGGGCGCAATATGTTACAATAAGATATATGGGCGCAATATGTTACAATAAGATATATGGGCGCAATATGTTACAATAAGATATATGGGCGCAATATGTTACAATAAGATATATGGACGCAATATGGTGTAATAAAGTATATGGGGGGATTGGTTATTGGTTATTGGTTACTAAACTGACATCATTGCACTCCGGGCAGACCCATAGGTGCTCAGTCTCCCCAACAGATATCGAAGAGTATGCATACTGATGGTTCCTGTGGCTCGCTAATTAAACACACCTCTCACTCTGCCTCTCAGGCATCCAGTTCGACTTGAACAACGGGTAACTCCAAACTGCTTAAATCGCTTGATCGATTCAACATCGATTTTAGTGTCCTCATCCAACAGAGAGTCGCGAAGAGACCGAAGAATATCCCCTTATCCATCTTCAACTCCCCAACAATCGATGATGTTGATGCAAGCCTGTCCGCTCTCTCATTACCGCACACACCCGCATGACCAGGACAGTATATCCACGTAAGCCGCTGGAGGTTAGAAACTTCTATAGACGACATCCACTCATACCGAAACCTGCCCTTCTGGATCTTGTGAAGCATCGACTGAGAGTCAGATACAACAACTGCCCCAGTAAATGAAGTCCCAGAAATCTAATGGAGGGCAGCAGTAACGGCCTCAACCTCCATCCTTATACTAGAAGTAGGTGTTCTGCATGCCCCACTTCGCTCTGCAACAAACTCACCATGCGCATTAGCCAAGAAACTCCAGCCGGATTTCTCACCACGTTGAACCGACCCATCGGCATATACAAAAACATCATCATCCCTTGCATTATCTTCTATCAGCTGCTTAACTGCGAGATCAGCCTTCATGTTGCCCCCATCTCTACATTCTCTTCCAAGAGTAATGATAACGTTGAGATAGTTCATCATGCTACCATCTGTTGGGATCCATTCTTCCCCTTTTGGTAGAGTCGCAACTGTAGTCACCTGACCAATTGTTCTCTCAGCGTGGGCCATCCACGACATGCCACGCTTGATTCTCGTGCCCTTAACATCATTAGTGTTCTTGTGAAGTGGATGTCTCTTATCCGAAATAACCCGCATATATGCCTTGGTTTGGGCGATTGCATGACGGGAGCGTAGTATGGGGGGAGAGAGCTATGTGTTACGCCAAGGTGTATGCAGTGCAATGTTACACCACTGATAGAACAACCATACATTTGGTTCAGCGTTGATTCGGCGCAGTCACTATAAATTACGTATAGTAGTTATTGACAGAAACTCATATTGGACAAACATCTTCAACCTTACAATGACCATGAAAAAAAGGCTCTAATGGCGAGTAGTGCCTTCATTGCAACGTGTTCACTCTATACGGCTAGATCGCACTCCACAGAAATCTGGCATCACCTGTAGGGAGCATTGCACACGGTAGAAATTCCGTAACTCCAGCATCAATTCTGAAAGATTGCTGGGAAAAAAAAATGATCTCATGAACCGAACGACATGCTCCGGAATCGAACTAACGACCTACAGAACGCAAAACAAACGGCTTATATGACTCACCCTCTTCTCCTCCTCCTCCCTCCTGCAGACAATTAAGATTATCAAACCTTGTAAATAAAAGAGCACAATACTTAGTAGTTATTAAATCGAAATCAGACATTGTGAACAATAAGACTTAAAAGCTATAACAGTTATAACAACTATCTACAAACAGTCTATAACCTTTCACTACAATGTCTAAGTAATGCAGGTCTCATTATTAGATATGTCATATGTAAGCCATTGCTAATGCACCTGGGATAGAAAGTTCTGGACTATTTATATATTTGCTAGTGTTATGTACAAGATAACATTGAAGTGCTACCGCCCCTGTGGTGCCGGGGCCCGCAAGGGAAGTAGAGAATAGTAACACTGCGACCTACAAGGCATGCCGTAAGATGCGACTGAGGTAGGGGCCTAAGAAAGCTACCCTAGTAAATAAAAAGCGTCGCTGAAATCGGATGCGCTAGCTTACTTGTAGGAGCATAACTGGCACAACGTACAATCGCTCTTAGGCTCAGATCACACACAAATCACACAAAGTGGTCGACAAGTGGTCGATATGGATCGTTAGAAGAAGAAGAAGAAATCTGACAAGTCGTAAGGATCGATGTGTCTGCTTTTAATGATGAGTATATCGTTGTTCAAATGACAAACTTATGGAGAGAACAAGACAGATTCCAGGGAACGAACAGGCTAAAAAAAGACGCTGGCGCTGGATAGGACACACTTTGCGAAAACCGGAGGGAATATAACAAGAAGGGTCCATGCCTGGAACCCGCAGGCACATCGAAAGAAGGGGAGGCCGAGAAATACATGGAGACGAGATTTGGAGGAGGAGGTCAACACAATAAAGAAGAGCTGGAGGGGGCTGCAGGAGATAGCTAGAGATAGGAAGACTTGGCATGAGTTGTTGAGGGCCTATGCCCCAACCCGGGGTAAAAAGGCAAAGAGAGAGAGAGCTATCGTGTTCAGTTTTGGTACAGGCTTAAAGGGGTATTAAGGCCGAAAGATTGACTTCACTGCACCGGATTTTACCCCATATGGCTCAGTCGCTCTCCGTAGAAATGGCACGCCACCTGCCAAGAGTATTGCACAAAGCACGAAATCCGTAGCTCCAACAACAATCGTAAGGAAAAACTGCACTTGTGAACAGAACGGCGAGGCCCGGATTTAAACCCACGACCTTTGACTCGCAAGACAAATGGCTTAACCACTTAGCCACATGTGCTTCTCGTTCCAATGGTCGTCAATACGAATCCGGACCTCGCCGTTCTGTTTACATGTGCATTTTGCCAGATACCCATAGGATTGTTGCTGGAGTTACGGCGGTATTGCTTTCTGCAATACTCTCAACTGGTGGCGTGCCATTTCTGCGAGAGGACCGAGTCATATGGGGTAAAAGCCAGTGCACTGAATTCAATCCTTCGGCTTTAGAATCTTTAGATAACGGAACAGACACTGAAGATTGTTCTCTGTTGCCCCCCCGGTGGTAGATCTCAAAGTTGTTCATATCTAATTATTACTTTATGTTAGCCGCAGTAGCGTAGTTGTTAGTGAACTGGCTTTATAGTTGCGTTGCCCGGGTTCAATTCCACAATTTAGGTGGGATATTTTTCAGATCATAACTGCCTTCATTTCGACACAGATTAAGACGTGTAAGAAAGCACTGGAAGTAAAGCGGCCGAGGAAAGCACTGGGAAGTAAAGCGGCCGAGGAAAGCACTGGGAAGTAAAGCGGCCGAGGAAAGCACTGGGAAGTAAAGCGCCGAGGAAAGCACTGGGAAGTAAAGCGGCCGAGGAAAGCACTGGGAAGTAAAGCGGCCGAGGGAAAGCACTGGGAAGTAAAGCGGCCGACAGTAAGCGGAGGAAAGCACTGGGAAGTAAAGCGGCCGAGGAAAGCACTGGGAAGTAAAGCGGCCGAGGGAAAGCACTGGGAAGTAAAGCGGCCGAGGGAAAGCACTGGGAAGTAAAGCAGGCCGAGGAAAGCCTGGGAAGTAAAGCGCCGAGGAAAGCACTGGAAGTAAAGCGGCCGAGGAAAGCACTGGGAAGTAAAGCGCCGAGGAAAGCACTGGGAAGTAAAGCGGCCGGCGTGATGGTGACCACATCAACCATCGCCGGCAAAATGACAATGAAAAATAGGGATCTAACATCGTAATACTCAATAACTCGACGTATGAAAAATGTTCCTTTATTTTCTGTTTTACTCTATGTGAGTTCTTTCTATAATAAGCAGTAATTATGCTCAAATTATTAGTCACATCCTGAATCCATCATCCCCGTGGTATTCATCTTCTCCTTTTCACCGGGTTGTCACCTTCCATAATGGTTTTCTCTACCACTTTGTGTGTTTTTTTAATGTCCAAAATACTTCCATTTTCTCATTCTAAATTTGTAGTTTCAACCACTTTTCTTTGAATGTGAGTTCCATTTCAATATAACCATTTGTTCTCTTATGTGTCCATGGTATACATTTTCTTTTCTGTAACACTTATATATAATATATAGCTTAACATTATAACAACGATAACTTTGATTTCTTTTTAAATTTACAACTTTACATTATATTGATCGCAGTGATGATTGCATTAATAAAACAAATGATCGTTCTCTCTTTCTCTCTCTTTCTGATCATCTTTCAAGAAAGCCCATCTCCAAAAGGAATAAATAAAGAATAAAATAAATAGGCAGAAATATTAAAAAGCAAAGTAGAAATGAAAAACTAAAACCACTGGTACCATAGCAACGGTACAGACGCGTTCAACAAACATAAATTGTTAATGACCATAACAACCATTACCACTTTTCTTAAGACTCACAACCAGCATATTTATACATTCAAATGTCCCCTCAAATTATGGCCGCACAAGCATTAAATTGTAATTTTATTTTCCAAAATTATACACCAATTTACATCGCTAATAACGTCACTAGAAATACAGCGATGAACAAGGAAAAAGACAAGAGATAACAACAGAAATAAAAGAGACTTTTCAACGATCTTTTCTTGTAACCATGATTATACAGTTACAAAAATAATGAAAAAAATTAGGAAAAGAAACTTTGAAAACATTAGAAATCTATTATAGGTTTCATTAGCAATTCATATATTTGAACAAAATGGGAAAGACAACGTTGTTGTATGTTTCAACGTAGTATTTCTTCTTCTTCTTCTTCATAAAACGCTCTATATCGATCAGTTGTTAAACCACTCTTTGTGATGTGTATGTGGTCTGAGCCTAAGAGCGATTGTAGGTTATGTCAGTTATGCGCCTTCCGATTTCAGCGACACTTTTTATTTTCTAGGGTAGCTTCGGTAGGCTCCCACCTCTGTTGCCTCTTACGACATGTTTTGTAGGTCGCAGTGTTGCTCTGCTCCCCTTGTAAGCCCCGGAAACATACGAGCGGTAGTATTTGTATCCAAAGAAAGAAAATAGACACATTTGTATGTTTATAAGGAATTTCAAATTATTTACTTGAAACACAATTTAAAAAAATAAATAAATAAGATTAAAAACATTACGACTGCAAAACTGTATTTATAAATACAATAGAGATTCATGGATCCAAAAAGGAAATTGATCAATTGTTATCTTTAAACAGCATTTTGAATTATTTACTTAACACAAATTTAAAAACAAAATATATAAAATTGAAATATGAACGACTATGTAACTGTATTCAAGTGATGAACAGCTTTCTGTTCTCTTTAGCGACGGTCATATGCATTTATGCGGTGCAGGTTGTTTTTTGTGGCGGTACGGATGTTTCATTCTGGAAATAGTTCACACACTACAGGAGACAGTTGTTAGCATTTCGTGTGATTTTCGTTGGCACAGGAACGGGACAATTATGGGGTGACCGGTTGCAATGCAGTTGGAACCGTACATATGAACTATGAACTGTGTTTATGTCAAATAAATAGAGATACATGGATCCTAACAGCAAAATAGATCCATTATTATGTTTACAAATCATTTTCAAATTATTTCTTTAAAACAACATTAACAAGAAAGAACACCAAATAACATAGAAACATTACGACAGCAAAACTATATTTTTTTAATGAAATAGACATACATTGATCGAAAGTAGGAAAATAGATGCATTTTATATTTAAAACGAATTTCGAAGTATTTACTTAAAACAAAATGAAACAGAAAGCACACACACATAACAACAACATAGAAACATTACGACTGCGTAACTGTATTTAGAAATAAAATAGAGATACATGGATCCAAAAAATAAAATTGATCAATTGTTATGTTTACAAAAAATTTCGAATTATTTACTTAAAACACAGTTTAAAAAAACAAAAATAAACATAGAAACATTACGACTGCGTAACTGTATTTAGAAATGAAATAGAGATACATGGATCTAAAAACGTGTACGGACAGAATCTCTATTTAACTGCATCAAAATGTTTCTCTAAATGCTGTTAAAAGCACATTTTCTTGGAGCAAATTTTCTGTCCCCAAAGGGAACAAGGACTGGCAAAATGGGCATTTCATGAGAAAGGAGTGCAAGCTGTATCTAATAACGATTACTCAGATGCAGGCTAAGTGTGGGAAATATGCAACAATTTGCATGCTTGCGCTGTGATCGTTGCAAAGCGTTATTTAATAAACTCGTCTCTAATGTCTTGTGAAAGACAAACGATTGCAATACTGTACTTTATGTGATTTTTTCCCCAAAGATTTTTCCCGTTGACTTCACGTTATTTAAAGAAGCGAAGAAAGTTAACAATGTTATTTTTACATCATGTCCATTCGAAGTAAAGTCGGCCATAACTTTGATCTTTAGTAGAAATACATTATTGAATACAGATAATTAGTGTAAAATGTATAACAAAAGAGATGAGATGTCTTAGAAGAGTTGCAGGACTAACAAGGAAGGATGCAATTAGAAATAAAGAAGACTAGGATTGAAATCCGTTTCTAAATTGATAAAAGAACTACAGATGAAGTGGTTTGGACAACTTGTAGGAATGCCATAGTAACGCCAGGCACAGAGTCACATATGCCCTAGCAACGTCTGTCACAGAGACTAACACATGCCCTAGCAACGTCT
The DNA here is from genome assembly GCA_020796225.1 of Arion vulgaris. Lineage (NCBI taxonomy): Eukaryota > Metazoa > Mollusca > Gastropoda > Stylommatophora > Arionidae > Arion > Arion vulgaris. The sequence goes on from CM036768.1 coordinate 20,933,062, forward strand.
AACACAGAGACTCACACTTACCCTAGCAACGTCTGGCCTGGAGCCCCACATGCCCTAGCAACGTCTGGCACAGAGAGTCACATGCCCTAGAACGTCGCAGAGAGTCACACATGCCTAGCAACGTCTGGCACAGAAGTCCACATGCCCTAGCAACGTCTGGCACAGAGATCACACATGCCCTAGCAACGTCTGGTACAGAAATCACACTTGCCCTAGCAATGCTGACACAGAGAGTCACACTTGCCCTAGCAACGTCTAGCACAGAGATTCACACTTGCCCTAGCAATGATTGACACAGAGAGTCACACTTGCCTAGCAGTTGACACGAGAGTCACACTGCCTATCAATGATTGACACAGAGAGTAACAATTGCCCTAGCAATGATTGACACAGAGAGTCACACTTGCCCTAGCAATGCTTGACACAGAGAGTCACACTTGCCCTAGCAATGATTGACACAGAGAGTCAAACTTGCCCTAGCAATGATTGACACAGAGAGTCACACTTGCCCTAGCAATGATTGCCACAGAGAGTCACACTTGCCCTAGCAATGATTGACACAGAGAGTCACACTTGTCAGCAACGTCTAGACAGTTCCCTTGCCCTAGCAATGATTGACACAGAGAGTCACACTTGCCCTAGCAATGATTGACACAGAGAGTCACACTTGCCCTAGCAATGATTGACACAGAGAGCCCCACTGACAAAAAGTATAATGAATATAAACAAAATAAAAGCCACATTAAAGAATGTACGACGATACCAAGACCAAACAGACTCGGATAGTGGAATAAGAAGAACATGTTGTTGTCCTCCATTAGATTTCCCTTCTTCTTGTCTCTAATATTATTAAGGGAAAGTGAATAACCAATACAATTTATGATCAGAATCACCGCAGCAGATGAGTTGCCAGAGCTATATGTAGGCAAAGTCAAACCTCGTTAAAGAAGTTAAAATGGTCTTCTGTTCGCCTCGTCGAATGTACTTTGTAAATTGTGTATTCCTTTCTTTCATGTTGTTCGTGATGCAAACATGCAATCAATTGCGTGGTCGCTTTCACTTGTTTTTTTGTATTCATTATATTTGATTCAATATGGTTATCTGTGGTAGACAACATTGGGGTATTCCTGTTAGGTGATCAAATCTGTTGTTCTATTAAGAACTGAACGATTAATTTGAAGTCTTCTAATTTCTTCATTTCTAATTGTATCACTCATTGTTACTCTTGCAAATCTTATAATGAAGTCATCTTGTCTCTGTTGTTACGATGTATCTGTCATTAGCTTTTGTAATCAACCATGTTTGACATTGATAGCATAATGTTAATAACAAATATTATTCTTATGAGATTTGCCTTAGTATTCCCAGGTATCCTTGTAAGTGGCAGGAGTGGTTTATGCATGGACGTACATTGTATGTGATGAGTTGCTAGTCCTTGTAAGTGGCAGGAGTGGTTTATGCATGGACGTACATTGTATGTGATGAGTTGCAGTCTGAAGTGCAACATGAGACATTGTAGTGATGAGTTGCTAGTCCTTTAAGTGGCAGAGTGGTTTATGCATGGACGTACATTGTATGTGATGAGTTGCTAGTCTTTAGGCAGTGGTTTACATGGACACATTGTATGTATGGTTGCTGTCACACACATATCATACGACACATCAGAAACAAACCTAGGTCACCACCAACAATATGTTGATCTTTATCAACCGCACACATCCTCTACTTCCTTCTCTCTCTCTCTCTCTCTCTCGCGCTTTCTCTATCCTCACATTCTGAACACTTACATCGTTTACAAATTCTAAACAAGAGGTTGGAGAACAATTCTCTCTTATTCTTTTCACACGTTCCTCCATTTTGTTTCTCTTACTTTCTCACCCTCTTTCTTCTTTCCATCCTCACACTGTTCTCTTTTCATTGTCTTTCCTACCTCTCTACTAGTCTCTCCCTTTCTACACCCATTACTCGCTTGTCCTTTATTTGTTCATCACATCCTTTACTATTCAACTATTTCTCTCTCTCTATCCCGATATCATTGGTATGATGTCACTATTTATGTCTCCTCTATCTCTTTCCTCTCTACTTCTGTGTACTTTCTCTTCTGTCATTTATCCCTCAGTTTCTCTCAGTATCACTACTTAATTCCATTATTTGTCACAAATTTAACCATTTTTGCCTGCCTCCTATTTGGTTTTCTTTCTCACTATTTCTCTCTATCCTCTCCACCTCTTCATTGTTAACCTTACTCTCAAATGTTCCACTATGACATGACTGCACACAAAAAGAATATTTCCTTTTGTGTTGCAACTCATTTAATTGGCTGCCAATGCGACACTAGTAATGTAGTTGTAATGAAGAGTATGGGAGGCAACAGAAAGGAGTCCATCATGGTAAAATAATTAGTAGTTTGTCACACTGAGTGCACACCGTGGTGCAGAGATTGGCGCAGTAGTGCACTGGTGCACGTTGTAGAAAGGCGTTGGCTACTATTGACGGTTCACATATTTGTGAATAGTAAAGTGTTGGATTCTGCAGTCGAGGGCATTCATTTAGTACGTCTTGTGTGTGTGTATGTATGTATGTGTGCGTATATGTTGTGGTTCCACTATCTGTTTCTATGTTGGTGTGTAAGTGTTTTGTAAGCATAACATATCACTGTCCAATCCTACTGCAGAGGCTAGAGATACTAGAGGGAACAACTGCGATATTCCAGAGAATGGACCGAATATAACATGTTGAACGCATTGAGTCGGCATGTGTGGTGGCGGGGCTCACAAAGAGAACAAAGAATTGTACCACTGCTACCTGCAAGTTGTAAGAGACGACTGATATAGGACCTAGGGAAGATACCCAAGTAAATAAAAAATATCGCAGAAATCGGATGTGCTGGATTACTTGTAGGCGCATAACTGGCACAACTTGGAATGGCTCTTACGCTCAGATCACATACAAATCACACACCGTGGTTGACAAGTGATCGATTTGGAGCGTTGGAGGAAGAAGAAGAAGAACGCATGAAGTCTATCCGTATAAACGAGTTTATGAGTGTTCAATTCCAGGCTCTGACAAGATTGTGAGACATAGTTGTCGTCCACAGTGGTCAAAGCTGAACAGAACCATATACCTGATATGAACCAACTTTATGAAATAACATCGAACTGATAATTGATCTACTGGACGCTGCTGTATTTGTTGAGGCGGGGATCGGTGCACGTACGGACATGTCTGGAGTGATATGATGATAGTTCTCATAGAACTAACAACTGATAACTGGAGTCAGGCGATATCACAGTAGTTAGCGTCATTGCGTCATAAGCCCTTGTTCCAAAGATACAATTTCCCATTTGGAGTAGGATTTAATACTAACAGCAACAGTTCTCAAGCTGACCTAGACTCAATTAGATACCAGAGAAATATTAAGCTGCAGGTCACAAGTTGGTCACATTACTTTTCTTGAGGATTATCACAATAAAAATACGGGACTAACACAGTATTTATCAATATACCACATTGAATGAAACGTAACCTAACGCTGTGAGGCACAACATGATTGCAGAACAGAAAGACAGAATGAAACATTCATAAAACGGTAGGTAAATATCTATACCATGAGACCTGAATATTTCACTGACTATCGGCACACGATGGATGATGTGGACAACATCACGCCGGACGCCTTTACTTCTCATTCCTTTTTATGTTACCCAATTGGCGCTGGGTCGACCAGAGAGCAGTTATGGTTGAAACAAAAAGTTCACACGACATTCCAAGCGAAGCTGTAAAGTAAAGCTAGTTGTTCGCAAATTCGTTCCTCGTCTCTATTTATATATCCATATACAAAGATATATCCATATATATTCTTGTATTCCTTTTACTCAAGCATCATACCAGGAGATAAGCATTGCCAATGTAATCCAGGACTTTGTCAAGCACTTTCTATCTCTCAAGCACACTCCGATTGTCTCTTTCTTTCTTCTTTTTAAACCTTTCCATACCTTCTTTAACAGGTTCTTTGCCCGCCTCCTCAGTGTGTTCGTAGTGCGTTGGACTACGGGTGACTATCCCTCTGTGTGTGAGGGTTCAATTCCGTGGAATGGCAGAAAAACCCACAGATTCCCCAGATTTACGGTGTTCGTGGCACCGAGCCGAAGAGTTACGATGTCCATGGCACCAAGCCGAAGAGCTGAAAGCTCAAGAGCTTCTGGATCGGAAAAAAACACGTTCTTTATTATATTTATCAAAACTCTCTGTCTTTTCTATGTATTTTTTTAAATTTAACTATCATCTACTTGTGACATCTCTAACAGCTTATCCTATTTGATATCTCAATTTCCTACCTTTTTACTGTCTCCAACTTTTCTTTCATTTCTCTTCCACTATCTATTTCTCTTCTATGTATTGTTCTTTCTATTCTACTTCTATTTTCTCAACATTCTATCCCTTACTTTCTCTTTGTCTATATCTTTTTCTCTCCTCCGTCTTTCTATTTCTTTTGTAACATCTATTTTTCATCTCCCACACTTCTCTTTATCGCTCTGAAAGGTATTTCTCTAGTATAATCTCTCTATACTGTGGGGGGACAAAATTAAAGGAAAACATTGCAATCATTCCTCCTTATTCTCAATACCGCCTAAGGAAGTAACTTGAACAATGAGAAAACTAGGTTACCACGACACCTGTGTCTCTTTAAATGCAAACTAAACTCATTTTTTCTCTCTCTAAATTTCTCTCCTACTATTTAGAAAAAGTCATTTTCAAAAACCCGATTTAAAACAGAGGACACGCCCATACTGTACTTCTTCCACCCCAGGGCACGTTTCCTTGTTTGAAATAGAAATTTAAAGAACTATTGATTCTTCTCGCATGCGTCCGTGTATGTATCAGATTTCCATGCAACTACAAGATAAAGAAAGTACCACCAGCCGATGGCGTCGTCGTCTGTTTACGTGCACCACTGATTTAACAGCTGCTTATAGTTACTTTCAAGTAATCAACCAAAATATAGCGTCATTATTTTCTCCCGCCTTCTTGACCTGGTTCCGGAATATATTTTTTGCATTGTATTTGTTTATGGTATTACATGGTAAATAAACGTATAAAAAATCCGTAACAAATTGGGGGAGGGCAGGGGAGTCTAAGGCCGAGGATTTGCTTCATTACACCAGGTTTCACAATGTGACTCCGTACCTTTTGGCAGAAATTGCACGCCATCTACTGAGTGTTGAAAACAGAACTCCGTAGCTCCTTCAAAAATCCCTAGGTATCCCAGTGAAAATATTACACAAGGGACGTGGACCGGATAAGAACCAGCAACCTGCAGAACGACGGTCAACCTCTGCTATAGCGAGATAAAGGAACAGTTTAGTTTTGCTATTGCATAAATTAAACGTGTTATCAGTGAAGAAAATTGTAATTTAATACAAACAAACATATATAACATTAACATCTTGATTTTAAAAACATTTTTTTTTCTGAATTGTAAACTTTTTCTTAGATTTCACTTTGAAAGCTGTTTCCCTTATTACATTCAATGAACTTGAAGAAATCTATTGAAGAAATCAGAAGCAGACTGGATGTGAAACCAGTCATAAAAGAACAACAGATTAATTGGTTTGGACACTTGACAAGAATGCCCTGGTATCGCCTACCACAGAGAGCCACACAGAAAAGTATAATGAGTATAAAGCAAGAGGAAGACCACGCAAAAGATGGAGCGACGGCATCAAGAACAGCCTTACGAAAATGAATATCAGCTGACAAAGTGCATTAAAACAAGCACACACAAGATCACTAACCCCCAACCGCCCAACACTTCCATAAAGAAATAAATCGTGAGTGAAAGAAGAAGAAAAGAATAAAATGAACTTGAAATACCTCGTAGTGTCAAAATTTAGAAAATATCATTTGACGTTTCATAATCCTGAGCTCACTTTATGTATATTTTTGAAACAAGATCGCTTAGGAGAATTACCAATATCAACAAGAATGTTTATGTTTCGACAGTCCAACTCATGTTTGTGAACATTAAAATTGTTAAACGATTCTTTGATGTTTTGTCACCAACATATTTCTTCTATCAAGTTCTAAACTCTGCAATAATATCAACTGCTTTGGCGAACAGGCAGACACTTATTTTTATATAATCTGTATGTTCGTCGTTTAAATATGGAATCTCAAACGAGTAATTAACTGCTCAGCAAATAATACTAAAGGTTGCTTGTTTGGTCTCGTTGTGATCATTATGATAGAACAAAGATAAGAATACTAAAAGCATACATATTCACAATGGCATCGTGTGGGTGTGAAGCATGGACATTTAACAAGGAAGTGGAAAAACATGTCCTTTTGAATATAATTGTTACAGAAGACTCATTCGTATACGATGGACAGAGAAGAGAACAAATAGATATATCTTATAAATAACTCGGAATCAATGAAAACTGGCTGAAGTCGTAAATAGACATGAGAAAATTGAAGGGTTTTGGATATATACCAAAAAGACAAGATTGTGTGTACAAGACTGTTGTAGAAGAGGTAAAACAAGGAGAAGATGGGTTCAAGGTGTAACATTGATACTTGATTTGATCTGATTTGATTTGACATCTAGCCTATGAGAGATAGAAATTGCGAAGGACTGTTAGGGTGGTAAAGTACTATTCAAGACAAGCTATTTGATGATGATCATGATCGATCATTGTTAAGATTTAGACAATAATAAAGAAGATTGTGAGCTTATCATAAAGCTAGTCCGTGTACCAACTTGGATCCCATACACACAAAACTAAATGTTGACAATTATCTTGGATACCACTCTATCCTGGGCAACTGGGTTTATCATGGTATATCCTGGGTTTATTTCATATTTGTTCTAGTGCGACATACTTTCTTCAACCATTTGTCTCTCATTTCAACTCATGCTTTGCTATTTTTTGATCATTTCTTCTCAGAGTATGATCAACATATCTCCACATTCTCTATATTATATTAAGTGTTACTAGTAGTTGACCAGACAATTCTCTGATATCACCTCTCATTTCTTCTCAGAGTATGATCAAATATCTCACATTCTCTATATTATATTAAGTGTTACTAATAGTTGACCAGACATTTCTCTGATGTCATCACCTCTCATGAATTCGTCTCATGTTATGTTTATTATTTTTCCCAGACACGTATTTTCAAATGAATTCAACTTTAGTCATTTTCAAACTCATTTTCAAAAGAGGAATATAAATTTCGTAACATAGTTTTGAAACTAGATAATTTAGAGTTTCATAATTTCTGTAGACTATTACAATCTGATGTGGTTTCCTTTGACAATTCGTAGAATAACTCTCTTCTTGGCATCTCCTGTGCAGTTAAAATTGCTACCAAAATTTGTAAACAGTTTTATTATTTTATCATTATATATATATATTTATATATGTAATGGCTCTAATGTAGTGACAGGCACTATATACTCTAAGATCTGGAGAAGATACTGGAAATGTTATTTTGTTAGAATTATTTTATAATATGTAAAATGGACTTATTTGTTATTTTTATGTCCATGGTATTCTGAATACTGTTGTGTAACAATTGCAATCAAATATATTAATCGACTTTTCAACTTATATTTATCAATAATACATGATTCTTATGACGAAATTTCCGTGTACACTATGTACCAATCAACGAAGTGACACTCCTGCCAGCGAAAAGGCGATCATGTCTCTCCGGAACTCTATGGTGCAGTTAATCAGTTCTGAAGTCGATCTTTCGTCAAACCACGATATCAGACCATTCAACATCTTCTCTTGTCTTCCACGATCTCTTCTTCCCTGAATGTTACCCGCTGTCACCAAGTGTTCTAAACTTCCTCTTCACATTATAATACCCGAACATCTTGACTTTCTTATGATGTTTTCTTTGTGTGCAGACCTGTTTTAAACCCCCATCATTTGTTTTCTTAGCAGTACACGGATTTTTCAACATTTTTTTAACAAAACCCAATCGTTGTAGCTTCCATCGATCTTATTGATTGTCAACTGGATTAATTGACATCGATCCATTGTCCACGACTCGCTGCCATACATAAGTATTGTCTTACTATAGCATTGAAGTACACTATATTTACAGCAATCAATTATCGCCGAACTACGCTGTCTTTAATCTGACGTCATTACCTAACCAAGGTTCTACAACTGTGACTACCGACCGACAAGAACTATCACTGCATGCAGTAGAAGTGACCTAATTTCAACATCGGATCCTTTCTTTGTTGCTGATGATAGTCATCTGCGCAACTCAGACTGCACTTTCAATCAAATTTAACGAGGTCAGAGTTCAACTAAGTCGGGATGGAACCAAGAGAAATTGCAACCATAAAGAGGGGTTTGGAACACATCAATGCTATTCTTGCATGGTGACCTAGTTTTAATAGGTTTTCAGTATATGACCGCATGCAGTCAGTTTTTTTTTAATGCATTTTTTTTTTTAAATCCTATGCCGCCAGTATTCAGATCGCTTGATCCTTTACATCAGTGGTGTTCAACTTATACTGTTTGTATCCTTATTAACTTGTGTCTTCAATTTAATCCCATATTGTTGTTATGTTGTATTTTTGTGTGTGATTTTTTTCTGTTTTGTATGTATGTGGTTTTTTTTGTGCTGTTTTGTGAGTGTTTTTTTGTGCGCTGTTTTTAGTATGTGTGGCTCTTTTTCTGTTTGTGTAATTGTTGTGCTGTTCTGTGTGTGTGTGTTTTTTTTTTGGTCTATTGTTTTTGATTTGCTGACAAATAAAGCTGTGGCACACACAAAAAGGTCAAATCCCGAGACGGTTAATTCTGCAAACCCCACAGCGGAGATAGTATACCAGATTTTCATGAGTTATAAAAAAATATAGTCTACCACTTTGATCTACATTTAAAAAAACAACTATAACGAATAGAGAGCACGAGAGAGACCATACAAAAGATGGAGTGATGGCATCAAGAACAACTTTAGAAAAATGAATACCATCTTAATAAGTACATTCGGATGATCTCACATCTTTTCCAATACTTCATTATCTCTTGATGCCCCCATGCTCCACGAGGAACGGAGAGGACAAAGTAAGTCAACACTTCATTGAGATCAAATGAAGGAAGAGAAAAACATAAAGGAAGAAAGTTAGAATCTTGGCCAGGTCAACAGTGTACATTGTTGAAACTGGCACTTGTGGTAATCGGATATGGGGCTCATCACTTATGGGAGGTGCCATGAGAATAGAGTAAGGATGCCAATTCTCTAACAAACGTTGATGATTTCTAAGTCTGATGAGATTAGATCAAGAGATCTAATTTAATTTATCATGGATTTTTTATGCCGTTCAATGTTTCTCTTTTCATTCTTCTTCTTACAAGATAAACATACATCACAACGTTAGAAACATGTTTGTGTCTATGTCTGTACATCACAAAATTGGAAGTATGATTGTGTCTATGTCTGTACATCACAACGTTAGAAGCATGATTGTGTCTATGTCTGTACATCACAACGTTAGAAGTATGATTGTGTCTATGTCTGTACATCACAACGTTAGAAGCATGATTGTGTCTATGTCTGTACATCACAACGTTAGAAGCATGATTGTGTCTATGTCTGCACATCACAACGTTAGAAAGGGTTGTTTGTGTCTATGTCTGCACATCACAACGTTAGAGCTTGTTTGTGTTTATGTTGTACATCACAACGTTAGAGGTATGTTTGTGTCTATGTTTGTACATCACCACGTTAGAGACTTGTTTGTTTCTATGTCTGTACATCACAACGTTAGAAGCATGCTTGTGTCCATGTCTGTACATCACAACGTTAGAAGCTTGTTTGTGTCCATGTCTGTACATCACAACGTTAGAAGCATGTTTGTGTCCATGTTTGTACATCACAACGTTAGAAGCATGTTTGTGTCCATGTCTGTACATCACAACGTTAGAAGCATGTTTGTGTCTATGTCTGTACATCACAACGTTAGAGACTTGTTTGTGTCCATGTCTGTATATCACAACGTTAGAAGCATGTTTGTGTCCATGTCTGTACATCACAACGTTAGAAGCTTGTTTGTGTCCATGTCTGTACATCACAACGTTAGAAGCATGTATGTGTCTATGTCTGTACATCACAACGTTAGAAGCATGTTTGTGTCCATGTCTGTACATCACAACGTTAGAAGCATGTTTGTGTCCATGTCTGTACATCACAACGTTAGAGGTATGTTTGTGTCTATGTCTGTACATCACAACGTTAGAAGCATGTTTGTGTCCATGTCTGTACATCACAACGTTAGAGACTTGTTTGTGTCTATGTCTGTACATCACAACGTTAGAGGTATGTTTGTGTCCATGTCTGTACATCACAACGTTATAGACTTGTTTGTGTCCATGTCTGTACATCACAACGTTAGAGGTATGTTTTTGTCCATGTCTGTACATCACAACGTTAGAGGTATGCTTGTTTCCATGTCTGTACATCACAACGTTAGAAGCTTGTTTGTGTCCATGTCTGTACAACACAACGTTAGAAGCATGTTTGTGTCCATGACTGTACATCACAACGTTAGAAGCTTGTTTGTGTCCATGTCTGTACAACACAACGTTAGAGGCTTGTTTGTGTCTATGTTTGTACATCACCACGTTATAGACTTGTTTGTGTCTATGTTTGTACATCACACGTTATAGACTTGTTTGTGTCTATGTTTGTACATCACAACGTTAGAGGCTTGTTTGTGTCTATGTCTGCACATCACATCGTTAGAGGCGTGTTTCTGTCTATGTCTGTACATCACACCGTTATAGACGTGTTTGTGTTTATGTCTGTACATCACAACGTTAGAGGTATGTTTGTGTCTATGTCTGTACATCACACCGTTATAGACTTGATTCTGTCAATG